>CM053031.1:296401528-297054630 GCA_028564925.1 Lithobates sylvaticus | reverse complement strand
ATGTGCGACTACTGATAAATATATAATATATAATATATATATATATATATAATATATATATAAATATTATAAATATATAATATATATATATATATATATATATATATATATATATATATATATATATATATATATATATATATATATATATTAAATATAACATACTACAGGAAGGTGGAGGGATTTTTTTAAGAATGGTTATTGTTATAGTTTCCTTCCACTTCAATGACATGTATTGCAGAGTATCACAGGCCTATGAGACATAGGGGGTTATTTACTAAAGGAAAATCCATTTTGCAATGCAAGTGCACTTGAAAGTAAAGTCGCTGTACATCCAAGGGGGACATGCAAGGAAAAAAAAAAAAAAAACAGATGGATGATTGGATGATAAAATCAGCAGAGCTTCCACTCATTTAAGATCTGACCCTTAGATTTAGAGTGACTGCCCTTCCAAGTGGAGTTGCCTTTCGTAAATAACCCCCATAATCAGACTCAAAGAGAGAAGTCTTTATTTTCAGCCATAAGAAGTCTTTATTTTCATCCATGAGGCTTTCAAATCTGATTAGATTCGGCTGAAAATAACATTCGCTTTTGGAAAATAAGCCCATATTACCAATATAAGTTAATTTACAGAACATGAACTACAACATTCTATGCAGTGAAATTTCAAAAGAAGCCTATAATGAAATCATTCTGTTAGAATAAGGTGCGTCGGTCAAATTAAATTGCATTATTTTTTTTATTTTTTTCAAGTTTAAAGTAATTTTTATTAAAGCAAGAATTTTATAATCCAAATTATGTTTCATGCTCAGCTATCTTTCCCACGAGATACCAACTGTGGTGAAAATCTGAGCTTTTCCACAGTAAAGAATTACAAAATCAAATAAAGGAATGCTTAACTTTCCGTACTGTGTTCAAAATGCCTTTCCCCGGGTCTAAAAAAAAAAAACATTTAGTTTGTTTTTATATTTTTAATTTTTTTTGTGTTTTTTAATATATCTAGGACTAGCAGTATGTCAGCCCTGGCATTTGTTACGTACGTAAGCATGGTAGTTTCCTTTCCTTTTTTATGATTTTTTTTATTAGGTTTTTGCTGTGTTTTTACAAGATTTAATTATTTTTCAATGTTTTAAATTGCATTATATACCGTATAACACGTGTCGGCGTATAACACGCACCCCAAGTTTAGGAGGGAATTTTAAGGAAAAAAACTTTTAGGATGGAAGTTTAGGGAAAAAAAACTTACATTTAAATGCCCATCAATGCAGCCTTATCAGTGTCCATTGCAGCCTTTCCAGTGCAGCCTTGTGCCAGTGCAGCCTTGCCCCAGTGCAGCCTTGCCCAAGTGCAGCCTTGTGCCAGTGCAGCCTTGCCCCAGTGTAGCCTTGCCCAAGTGCAGCCTTGTGCCAGTGCAGCCTTGCCCCAGTGCAGCCTTGCCCAAGTGCAGCCTTGTGCCAGTGCAGCCTTGCCAGTGCAGCCTTTCCTCAGTGCAGCCTTTTGCAGCCTTTTCCTTCAGTGTCATCTGACAGACGGGAGCGGAGCGAACACAGCCGAGATAGCAGGGACTAGGCGGAGCCGAGATACACATGTACTCGGCTCTTGTCGGCTCTTGTCGGCGCCGCTCACAGTCACGCCCAGTCCATGATGGGCATAACACAGGTCCAATGGCGGGACTGGGTGTAACTGTGAGCGGAGCAGAGAAGAGCCGAAAAGAGCCGAGTACACTCGCTATGTGTAGCTCGTGGCGATTGCTCCGCTCACAGCTAGTGGAGATCGGCGGGGGATCGGTGGGGATCGGCGTATAACACGCACCCACGATTTCCCCCTGATTTTAAGGGGAAAAAAGTGCGTGTTATACGCCGATAAATACGGTACATAATTACAAAACAGTTATTTTCAACAATTCACAACACATTTAATAAAACCAGGTGATTGTTTCAACAGTTTATGCACAGGTAAATATTTGTCTCCAAGCTTCTTTGAGTTTGGGGTTACCGGCAATCAGAAGACTGGACTGAACCAGAGCAAAAGAAAGCAGCACCATATGCCTACCCTCTCCTCTCCAATACGATAATAAGTATAGTTGGGGCAATCCTAGGGGCAATATTTGCCTAAACAGTTATTTCTTTTTGTTTGTTTTTCTGTTTGTTTTTAAGCCATGATTTTTGCAAAAAAGCCTAATTACATATGGGGTATGTTTAGCCAAAATTGATTGAAATTATCTGATCACCCATGGTAAATATAAAAATGTAACACTGTGGTTGGCATAATGTTCTCTTAATGCCATGTAGGCTCTGTTGGCCAAGACATATTTCCATTTTCTGCATTTTCAAAATGTTTATTGTATATTCTATATGTTAAAACCAATACAAATTATTGGAAAAGAAAGGAGAAAACATCCAGCAACCCCAACTCTGACTGTCAAATATTGGTAGCACCAAATGAAGCGTAACGAGTTATAAAAATGCATAGAAAAAAATAAGACAGGACATGGTCTGAGCAGCAGTCCGATAATCTTTCACACCGGCATGAGATACTTCCGCAATCCTCTTAATATGATAAAAAAAACAAAGAGAGGGGCGCCTCTGGGTGTAGAAGTAACAGCAATTTTATTTATACATTTAAGTACACAAACAACTCACATTTTGGAAGTTGGTCTCAGGCATAGAAAAATATCCAACAAAGGAATCATCAGGTCTTTCACAAGCTCTAGCTGCTCACTGAACGCCAGGCCTTCTGTTGCTGACACCGCTGGATGATAAGGGCCGGCCGCGGTGGAGGGCAAGCTCCTTCAAAACGAGGCTTGGAGTGCTGAGGTGATTCGGCGAGAGGAGATGACGTCACTGGTATGCAACGCGTTTCCTGAGCGTTCTAGCTGCAATGACGTGGCAGCCGCGCTCCTTTGTCAAACTAATGATGGATAGAGTTCACGGAGAAGAAATACAGGCAGAGGAGGGGAGTGGCTAGGGGAGGGGGCGGTTAGTTTTTATTGCTGAACTTGAAAAGGTTTTTATCTTTTATATCCCCCAGACTATTGCGCCTTTACTTGTATACTCTTAATATGATGACTGTTGCTCTCCAAAAACCAAGCACTGACAGTCATAGATGAAATTGAAATTGAGAAAGGCAAAGCAATTAATATTACAACAATTATAAATCTTGGCATTAGTCTGAAATTCTTTAAGGTCACCTCAGTCGAGCTCATAGTTGAGTTCTTATCTGGTTCTTCATTGTGGGCAAGCAAGGCTAAAAAGCTTCCAGACAGAGAGATGAGTACAACAGTCAGTATCATCCAAGGTACTATTGTTTCTATTTTCATCTTTACCCAAGAAACAAATCCAGACTTAAACTGTGAAAAATCCCCATGCGCTGGAGCTCCAACATGGCCGCTTAAGCCTGGAGCTCCACATCACCCCAGACCAACGGTGCAAATAGCTTCCCCCACAGCCACCCACGGTCACTAACAATGGGACTCCCTAGCCCCTCAGACCCTCGCGCACATCCCCGCTAAGAGGAGAAACACATTTTACAAAGCTGTTTTTTTAACTGGGTGTTTCCAATTATTAGAACAATCAAACGAGCTGTAGGATATAATGGTAGAATTGCCCATCTAATTGTGACTTCCATCTCCTCACTGTTAAAATTTACTAAAACCAGATCAACAATCTTCCCACAGAAAGCTAAATCCATCAATGCACAAACCACCATGGTGCTGGCTGCCCGCACTACACCACCAATCTGCGGAGGAGATCTGAGCTGGAGAACGTTCCTCCTGATGTTCCAGGCGTGATTCAGAAGTGATCCTACGCTGAGTGTGATACAGGTGAAAGTCACAGTAAAGGGCAAACAGCAACCCAACACCACGTTCAAGAGATTGAAGAGGTCACTAAAACCAACAGAATCACTGCCTCCTATGAGTTCTGTCCCATTCCTAGGACTGTCGAAATGGATGGTCCAAATAAAAGGAAGGCTTATTAGTAAACAAAAACCCGCAGACTGTAACAAAAGCAGATTTGTAGAAGTTGATATCGTCTTTTTCATCCACTGGAATAAACGGTGGGAAAAGTTGAACAGTTTTATGCAGTAAAAAGTTGAGAGGAGAGCGGTTTGCCAAAAACTTGTGTTCATGAGAAAAAAACACATTGTAAATAAATATAATCCTGTTGACATGGACTCACAGTATATGAAACCATCAGCAATCATTATGCACGGCAAAAACAGATTCGTGAATGTTATAGCAGACAGGATCAGATCGCAGGCTGTAGGATGTTTTCCTTTGTACCAACCTCTGAGATAAATAATCAATATTAGGATGTTTAGGGTAATCCCTGGTACACCCAAAATGACGGGAATAATAGAAATCTCCAGAGAGCACATGATGTTAAAAGTCTTTCTGAAAGACCTTCAGTCTGTTGAGTCACAACTACCAAGAGTGATGGTTTCTTTTCTCTGTCCCTTAATGGGACAGAGAAAATAGACAGGGATGCAAATTCTCAGCTCATTTCCTCTGACTAATGAGTGTTGAATATTTAACATGCTGAGGTCTTTCTATAGTTTTTTTTAGTATGTTCAACATTATCTTATGATTATCTTTTATTAACCAGTTCAGCCCCAGAAGGATTTACCCCCTTAAAGTGATTGTAAGGGTTAGTTTTTTTTTGGGTTTAAAATAACAAACATATCATACTTACCTCCACTGTGCATCTCATTTTGCACAGAGTGGACCCAAACCTGCTCTTCTGGGGTCCCCAGGCAGCTCTCGCAGCTCCTTCCCACATCAAATAACCCCCTCAGAGAAGCGCTTTCCGAGGGGGTTACCTTGCTGAGTCCAGCTTTTTCGTCCATACATGAGGGGGTTACCTTGCTGAGTCCAGCTTTTTCGTCCAGACATGAATGCCGGACTCTGCCCCGCCCCCGTCACCCGCGTCATTGGATTTGATTGACAGCAGCAGGAGCCAATGGCTCCGCTGCTATCAATCTAGCCAATCAGGACACGAGACACCGGCTAGAGCTGGTGTGCTCGTCCCCGGAACAAGAAAAAGAGGGTTCAGGTAAGTAAAATGTGGGCACTGGCGGGGCTGCCGCACTGCAAGAGGTTTTTCACCTCAATGCATAGACTGCACTGAGGTAAAAAAACCACAAAGGTTTACAACCCCTTTAATGACTATTATTAACCTAATGGCATTTTTGCGATACGGCACTGCGTCAATCTAACTGAAAATTGTGCGGTCGCGTGACGCTGTACCCAAACAAAATTTAGGTCCTTTTTTTCGACAAATAGAGCTTTCTTTTGGTGGTTTTTGATCACCTCTGCGTTTTTTCTTTTTTGTGCTATAAACAAAAAAAATTAAAATTTTGTTTTTTTGCTTTTTTGTGCTAAATAAAAAAAAAATGTTAATTAAATATTTTGAAAAATAAAACTATATTTTTTTAACTTTTTGCTATAATAAATATCCAGTGATTTTAATAATGCTTAAAGTGAATCAATAAAAAATGTTAATTCCTTTAAATATCATGCCTGGGGGGGTGTCTATAGTATGCCTGTAAATAAGCGCACCTTTACTGTGTTTATTACTGTACAGGGAATGGACGTGCTGACGTAACGATCAGCATGGAGGGAGGGGCCTGAGCCCGTCAGCCAGCGGGGACAGGAGCGAGGCTGAGGAGAACGCCGGCACCTCGCCGGGTCTGGAGAGCACGAGGAGGACGTCTCCCCTTCCCAGCCAGGGAACCCAGAACACCGGGCTCACCCAGACGGGGTATGGGGAGCGCTAAAGGCGGTCGCCGCCAAGATCGCGGCTCCACGTGGTGACGGGCCGTCCCCGGCGATCACGGCTCGGCTGCCCTCTCTCCCGCCCCCCCCCCCCCTGCCTCCCGACCCAGCATACGGACCGGCTACGGCCCCCAGCAAGCAAACGCCTAAGTATCTGCAGGCAACTACCGCCTACAGAATCGGGCTCCTGGTATGTGAGTATACAAGTGTGCAAGTGAAGTCAAGCCTCAGCATAAATAAAACGTTCTGGAGAAGGTAAGACGACAGCTACTTCCAAATGTACCAAATGTTTTAATCTCCCCCCGGAGAATTGCCTGAATAAATGCTCCATGTGAAAGAAATGTTCTGCCTGTGAGGAAAAGTGTGGTGAATCCTGGACTATTGTTTCTAGTAAGGAATGTCTTTTTTCCTAGGGGAGAGACACGGTTTGTTTTTCCATGTCAGCACTGTTCCTGTACTAACCATTTCAATTACCCTGTGAGCAGTCACCACATATACCCCGAGAAGTGATCCCAAAGCATATAATCAACCACTGTGGCTCAATCCCCCCCCTGGCTGGATGAACATGGCGGAACCTCATTAAGAGTGAAACGCGACCTTAGCGGGATTAAACCCTGTTCGCTATTTTACCTCAATTCGCACACACGAAGTGGGTCCACATCCGGGTGCCTGGGCCAACGGGGCAGGAGGGTCGAGGGCAGAGCCTGGTTGCTTAGGCAAAACCATTTTTTAAATACTCTCATCAACCCTCATCAACGGGGCAATAGGATCACGGGGGAGAAGCCAACAGCACACAGGCTTACCAAAAGTGTTTTGTGCATCTGCAGCGCAGGGTGACGGTGGACATTTCTGACTCTCTCTCTCAGGAAGAGAGTGAGGGAGTGAGGGAAAATATTTAGCTGGCTGGAGCAGGAAATTCTCCTTAAATCTTTCCTTCAAACAACGCCCTGCGGGGAGGAGAGCAGACCAGGGCAGGTCACGCGGCTGGGGGCTTGATTCTGGTGGCAATTTTGCTTGCCTAGCCCTAGCAGGAGCGCAGAGAGAAAAGCGGATCCAGGACCTCTGGGACAATAGCTGAGGGTGGCCTGGTGGTGGGAATCCCCCGGGCTGGGGGGTAGGGGAGACCCCTCACTTCATATCCCCCCCTAAATAGCAGCATCAGGCTATCGTGGACGGGAGGGGCAATAGCACTAGGACTCCAGACCTAGAAGTATTATAGTCTGAAGGAGGGTGCTTCTCCTGATTCCTCCTACGAAGAAAGGAGGTGCCTCTGGGGGGCCCCCAAGCCTGTCTACTCCAGTCCTGGTGACTAGATCTGGGAGGTCGCTTCTCGGTCAGCTGACCCAGTCTGGAGGACACAAATCCAGCGTAAGGAAGACCTACCTGAGTAGTGCAGTTTTTTCCAAAAAAAAAATAAAAAAATAAAAACATATATATATAAATAAATTAAAACAAACAACAGGGACGATTCGTTCGGATTCGTTTCGAAACTGGGGAAAAGGATAAGAGGACCGAAAAGATCAAAAGGAAACATCATGAGTAAAGAGCCAAATAAACTGTCTAAGAAAGGGGCCCCTAAAGTTCAAACAAACGACCCAAGCTCTATAAAACACTACCTAAGACAAGGTGTCAGCCAGACAGTGTCTGGACCCGACCTCTCCCCAAAAGCCACTAAAGAAAAGGGAAAGGGCAAAACTCGCAAATCAGACACAGCCCATGACCAACCAAAGGCGGATTCTTCAAGGGAAAGCGAGGGTGACGAAAGTAGAATGGATGAACCGCCAGCGGGGTCGCAACCCCTCTCCAAAATGGAAATGGAGGAGATGATGCTGAGGCTGGAAAATGTGTTTAAAACAGAAGTCAGCAAAATAAGAGAGGATATGGGCCATTTGTTAAATAGGGTGGAGGGAATGGAAAAGAGGGCCGACAATACGGACCAAGAAATCCTAGATCTAAAGCTACAACTCAAGAAGATTAAAACCCACCAGAGAGACACTCTATTCAAAATTGAAGATCAGGAAAATCGAGACAGGAGGCTTAACCTGAGAGTCCGAGCCATCCCCGAACGCAGAGGGGAAGATCTAGACATAACTATCAAGAAGATCTTTGCCCCTATAATGGGTTTAAGTGAAGATCAGTTCCCCAAAACAGAAAGAATACACAGGATTGGAAGAGCTGATCGGTCAGAGTCAGGCAGAACTAGAGACGTTATAATTCGATTTAGCCATTTTAAAGATAAGGAGGAATTACGGCAAAAGATAAGAGGAAAGACACCTATTAAGTTTGAAGAAACTGAAATTCAGATCTATGCCGACCTATCGTCCAGGACCCTCGAGAGGAGAAGGCTGCAGAGGCCCCTACTAGAGATTCTTCATAATAACAATATCAAATATAATTGGGGGTTCCCTGCATGCCTGATTGGCACAAAAGAGGGCCGATCGGCCATATTGAGACATCCTGAGGAGCTGACCGAGTTCTGTAGGAAATTGGATATCCCTGTCCCTGATCTTTCGGGGTGGGAAGAAATGGGTTAAAGCTGGTGGAGGGGCGCAGGGAGGTGGGGGGGGGGCTCGAGGAGGGGGTGTAAGTTCCAACGGGGGGCCTATTCGATCAGGGCCGCCCGGTCCTCGCAGGCTCGCCCGCTAGAGTGCGCCCGGCTTGTCCGGGCGGGCGGGCGGACACGCCAGGGCGGGCTCAGAATCCTGCCTCTCCAGAGATCTTGGGCGTAGGGGAGGCCAAACAGAGATGGCACCCTTTAACCCAGAGACCCAGATTGGAGTAGGAGAGGGTAGAGAGGGGGGGGGTAGAAGAAGGGGGAGGGATAGGAGACTTGGGAGGGAGAGGGGGGTTAGAGGGTGTGGGGGGGGGGGGGGTTGGGCGGGCTGGGAGGGAGGGGGGCCAGAGTGGTAAGGGAGGGGTAGGGAAGGGAGGGGAGGTCTGGTTTAGGGGGAGGGAGGGGGAGGGTGTGAGGGTGTCCCCGCCGCTGGGGGTCGTTTCAGAAGGGATGCTTCTAAAAAATTAAAAATTAGATGTCGGCAATCAAATGTCTCACCTATAATGTGAAAGGGTTGAACGCACCAGGCAAAAGGCATAGGATCCTGGAGGAACTGAAGAGATATGAAGCAGGCTTGGTTTTTTTACAGGAGACCCACATCTCTCTTACATCCAATATCAAACTGTACTCAAAAGCCCACCCAACCTGGTACTATAGCGACACAGTCTCGAGTAGAACAAGAGGGGTGGCTATAGGAATGGCGAAAGATCTGCAATTTAAATTAGAAGACAGGAAAGTGGACCCCGAGGGAAGGTTCCTCTTTTTGAGGGGAACCCTATTTGGGACAACCTATACCTTAGCAAATATATATGCCCCCAACACAAGATCCCCTGAATACATGACGGCGATTTTAGTCAAGTTAAGATCTTTTAGAAAGGGCTTCTTGATTTTGATGGGAGACCTAAATCTTACCTTGGACCCAGACGTCGATAGTACGTCTTGCGCACGGGGGACAGGAAGTGTTCAATTGAAACTCCTAAAGAAAACGATGTTTTTGGAACAATTGGTGGATGTCTGGAGAATGCAGCATCCAAAGATGAGAGATTACACATTTTTCTCCCCCGTGCACAAGACGTACTCGAGGCTGGACTATATTTTGGTGGATCATGGACTACTCGAGAGGGTGATGGATACCAGGGTGGAGATAGTGACACTCTCAGACCACGCTCCAGTGAGCATGAAACTAAACTTCCCAGAATATAGACAACCGAGCAGCGGCTGGAAGCTAAATGAAGAGTTATTAAGGGACAACGAGATTCGGGAAAGTGTCAAAAAGGAACTCGAATGGTACTTTAGGATAAACGACAATGGGGAGGTAAAGGGGTCAAGCCTCTGGGACGCCCATAAGGTCTTCATCAGGGGGGTACTGATTTCTAAGGCCTCCTGGAAAAAAAAAGAAAGAACTAGAAAGATACAGGACCTTATAAATGATATTAAAACACTAGAACACAAACACAAGAGCGACCCCATCCAGAACCAGGCAACACTTCAGGAAATTATCCATAGGAGAGATCAGTTAAAAGAACTGGCAGAGCAGGAAGTTAAGCAAGTTATCAATAAAAACGTTAAAGACCGTTACATCTGGGGAAATAAATCAGGTAAACTATTGGCTAGGATGCTACAAAAAAATAAATCTAAAAACTACATAGAAAAAATTATAAACAAAAAAGGCGAGACGAGGTTCCTGTCGAAAGATATCGCGTCGACATTCAGGGATTTCTATGAAGAGTTGTACTCGGTGGGGCAAATGAGCGGCGGTAAAAAAGGGGGGAGGAAGGACAAAATAGACAATTTTCTGAAAGGGGCAAAACTGCAATCCCTAGGAAGAGAGGATAAAGAGATGCTAGAAAGTCCCTTCACAGAGGAGGAAATCTCAAGAGCCTTAGACAACTCGCCAATGGGCAAGAGCCCAGGTCCCGACGGGTTTACGGCTCTATACTACAAATCCTTCAGAGAGATACTAATACCCCAACTTCTCAGTTATATGAACGGTCTGGGCCCAGAGTTCGGCATGAGCGAGGCCTCCCTATCAGCTACTATCACGGTTTTGCGCAAGGAAGGGAAGGACGACTCGACGTGTGCAGGGTATAGACCGATCTCTCTGTTAAACTTCGAAACAAAGCTCTACGCAAAGATCTTAGCTGAGCGTGTTAAGGGATGCCTAGGTAAATTGATCCACCCGGATCAAGTAGGATTCACGCCGGGTAGAGAGGGCAGAGATAACAGTGTTCGGACTTTACTGGTGATGCAGGGAATGAGAGATGCACGAACCCCCAGCCTGCTCTTGTCAATCGACGCAGAAAAAGCATTTGACCGAGTAGACTGGGGGTTCCTGTTCAGGACTCTGGAAACTATGGGGTTCGGACCGAAAATCATTCAGAAAATCAGAGTCCTCTATAGCCATCCAAAAGCTAACATCAAGGTAAACGGTACTGTCTCTTCCCTTTTCGAAATGTACAATGGGACAAGACAGGGCTGCCCCCTCTCCCCCCTTCTCTTCGTCCTATCCCTTGAACCCCTCTTGGCAACAATAAGGGGTAATATGGGCATCGTGGGGTGCTCGGCGGGAGGGGAGGAACACAAACTGGCGGCATTCGCAGATGATATTCTCTTCTATGTGGGCTCCCCACGGAAATCCCTACCTAATATCTTGAAGAATATCAGCGCGTTTGGCGAAATCTCAAACTTTAAGATCAACCAAGCAAAAACCTTTATCTTGAGCGTAAACATCAATAAGACAGAGAAACGGGAACTAATGAGAGAGTATAGCTTTCAATGGAAGAAACAAATTAAATATCTGGGGATCGAACTGACAAACACCATAGGTAAAATCTACAGGGCCAACTATATCCCTCTCTTAGACGAAGTCAAAAAAAAATGCCAAGAGTTTAAAACTAGACCCATCTCGTGGCTGGGTCGTATCAATGCTGTCAAAATGATGATTCTCCCGTTGATCACCTACAAGTTCCAGATGATCCCAATCTCTTTACCAGATCAATACTTGAGGAAGTTAAACTCTATCATCATGAACTTTGTGTGGCAACAGAAGAAACATAGAATCTCACTCCAAATTTTAAAATTGGACAAAAACCTGGGCGGCCTAGCGGTTCCCGATATCGTCAATTACTACTACGCAATAGTTTTATTAAGAATACCAGAATGGGGGAAGACACAGGGCTTAAAGAGATGGGTAGGTTTAGAGGAAGCACTAAGCGAAACACAGTTGGGGAAAATAATTTGGAACCCACCTAAACACAGAATGTTAGGGGAAAGAACACACGCAATCACTAGAAATACTTTTAAAATTTGGGATAAGCTGCACAAGAAATTAAAATTGAAATTTAACTCACCTTTAATTGCTTTAAAAGAAAACAACCTTTTCCCTCCAGGCAGAAGGGACCTGGGAGGGGAATGGATAAAAAATGACAACTCACGTCTAGGTGATTTAATAAGTAGGGGGAAAATCCTGGCTTACCAGGAAATACAAAAAAAAAAGGATTTTTTCACGATTGATGGATGGCGGTACCTGCAGCTTTCTCACTTTGTGGGCTCGATCCCCCCCCCCATTGAGGGGAAGGGAGGACCTCACGGTGATGGAACGCATCTTCACGGCTGAAAACACTAAAAAAATTATCACAAAAATATATAAATTTCTGCTGTCGAAGGATGGGCTGGGGGAGCCGCCGTTCCTCAAGAAATGGGAGAGGGAGTTAGGCACACCTTTGCACACGGGTTTAAGTAAGAAAATATTTCAACATACTCATAGTTCAGCAGTAGACGTTAGAACCGCAGAAATTAACTATAAGTGTTTGTCTGGTTGGTACTTAACCCCAGACAAAATAAATAAATTCCAACCAGGAGTGTCAGCGGACTGCTGGAGAGGCTGTAATCAGATAGGAACCATGGGCCACCTATGGTGGGAGTGTCCGAAAATTAAAACATTTTGGAAATCCATTTTGAAATACATAGAGGAGATAACTAAAGTTGTGGTTAAAGAGGACCCTTGGGTAGTGCTGATGCACGCGACAGCAGAAGGAACTAGGAAATATAAAGACTCACTAATTCCGCATTTGCTTAACGCAGCGAAACGAGTTATTCCCAGGAGATGGAGGGACCCCGAGAGCCCCCCCCTTTGGGAATGGGTTGATGCGGTAGAAAAAACCTACACCTTGGAGTGTCTGGTAAATAGAGAGGTAGAGAATAGGGGGGACATGAGAACCAAATGGGAGGGATGGAGAAAGTTTAAAAAATCCTGGAGCTATGTCGAAGCCTTAAGGAAATAGTTAGTGGAGACCTCAGGCAGGCAATCGATCCCGACAAACGACAAAAATTTTAAGCTAAGCTGGAAGGCCACCACTGGGAGACCCCAGCGGCGGGAGGGGGGGGGGGGGGGGGGGGGGCGGGGGGCTTCTTTAGGATCTAAAACTCCATTGTTAATTGAGAGAGCTTAAGCGTAAATAGGAAAAACGGCACTCTCTGGGGCTGCATAAGGAAGAGTGAAATGTATCTTTAAAAAAAAAAAAAAAAAAAAAAGAGAGCATTTTCCACGATGATGCGAAGACGAAAAGGGACGCAGTTGAGGGCGCTACTGATATAGTCCCCTAAGAGTTCTCTCTGAGGTGGAAACAAGAAAAAAAAAAAAAAACGCATTTAATAAAACCATGGGACTGTTTCCATAGTTTATGCACAGGTAAACATTTGCTTCCAAGCCTCTTTAAGTTTGGGATTACCAGCGATCAGAAGACTGGACTGAACCAGAGCAAAAGAAAGAAGCACCATCAAACACATCCATAACATCCAACTGTTAAATGTTTGTAGCCCCAAAAGAAGCGTAGCAAGGTATATAAATGCATAGAAAAATATGAGACAGGACATGGTCTGAATAACATTCTGATAATCTTTCATCCCGGCATGAGATGCTTCCACATTTCTCTCAATGTGATGACTGTGTCGCTTCAAAAACCAAGAACTGACAGATATAGATGAAATTGAAATTGAGGAAGGCAAAGAAAGTAATATTAGGACAACAATTGTGAATCTCGGGCTTAGATTGTGTTGTTTTGAGGTAGCATCGGCCATCGTCATAGTTGAGTTCTTAGCTGATTCTTGTTCATAGACAAGCAAGGCCAGGAAACTCCCAGACAGAGAGATGAGTTCCACAGTTAGTATCATCCAAGGTACTATTATTTCTATTTTCATCTTCACCCAAGCAAGGAATCCAGGCTTGAACTGTACAATTTTTATAAAATAGAAGAAGCAAAGAGTGCAATTAAGCCATGCGGTGGAGGCAATGCTGAATAAGGTCAAATAGTTGACAGAGTATGTGACATAAGGAATCCCAAATAACAATGGCCAAACAAAGCCTATTAGTATGCTTGCGGACATCAATATGGTGTACGCAATGGTGGAGACACAGAGAGCAATCAGAATTCTGGTGTAGGGTGCAAAATATTTCTCTTTGTAACCATTGAGAACGAGTGAAGTTATTATAAAAATGTCAGAGCACAAGCCAGCAATGGCCTCAATGGCCAAGACACCGAGACAGGTCACTGTGGTAGGGCTAATCATCTTGAGAAGGAAAACAAATCTTTCTCTCGGAAAGGGCCTGGCTCAGGATGTTCTCTGCGAGACTGAGAGAAGGGAATGTCTTCTGGTCTGGTCTTCTGAGCCTGATAGAATGTCCACCTTTGGTAGACACAGGGATCCTTTTTTACCTACTTTTCTCTGAACATGTAAATCCCACCTGTGGAAATGATCTTAGTGGGATGAGTTTGAATACATGCAAAATGTGAATAATGAGGCTCATAGATCAAATGAAAGAATTTAAATAGAACATGCAAACTGAATGTAATGGTGTGTGTGACATAAATCTAAGACATACGTTTTTATGGATTTTTATGTTATTCTGCTTAAAAATGTAAATGCCAAATTCACTTATATTTACACAAATCCCAACTTCTCTCCTCTTCCTTACCATCCTTCAGATCGCCTCTTTTATTGACGCAGAAACATCTTCCAATATATATATATATATATATTAGGGCTGTGGAAATTAAAGATGAATTCCTCGATTAATCGATTCATTTTTTTGATTGATCAAAATTCTTTTGGATGGTACTCACCTCTCTGCCGGATTCCGGGTCTTCAGGGAGTTCCGTCGGAGATCCTGTGACGTCACAGACATCGACGTCACCGGACTCCTCCCCCCTTCCCTTCGTTAGCACACGGAGGCACTTGGGGAAGGGGGGGAGGAGTCCGGTGACGTCGATGTCTGTGACGTCACAGGATCTCCGACGGAACTCCCTGAAGACCCGGAGTCCGGTGACGTCAAAGTTCTGATTGAACGGAATGCGTACGGGGAGGAGCTATGCATGACATCACCCGCTGCTGCCCTACAGAACTAACACAATTGTCGGCTTTACATGCTGTGTTTTTATCATCTTTATGTGAGTAGTTTGTGTTTGAGCACAAAAATGTAATCTTATACTTAAGCGTTGAGCACTTAGATCTTTTCTTTCTACCCATGACCTGGCGTCCTTGCTGAGATCTAAGGAGACGTGAGAGAAGTTTATGGTCCGTGTTAACCCTTTTGATACCCGCTTGCATGACCACCTGTTTGCACAGGGGTCCATGCCATAAGGTGAGAGTGATTAGTTAGACCGGAGGTGGAGGGATTGTCACGCTACTGTGAAAATAAAAAAAATACTTACATCAGTGCTACAGTTTTAATTTAAAACATATTTGTGTGAACTGTGAAGTTAAGTCATGAATTGTGTACACACACACACAATGTTGTCAAAAGTATTGGGGCGCCTGCCTTTAGACACACATGAAATTTGATGACATCCCAGTCTTAGTCCGTAGGGTTCAATATTGAGTTGGCCCACCCTTTGCAGCTATAACAACTTCAACTCTTCTGGGAAGGCTGTCCACAAGGTTTAGGAGTGTGTCTATGGGAATGTTTGACCATTCTTCCAGAAGCGCATTTGTGAGGTCAGACATGTTGGACGAGAAGGCTTGGCTCACAGTCTCCCCTGTAATTCATCCCAAAGGTGTTCTATTGGGTTGAGGTCAGAACTTTTATAGACCTTGCTTTGAGCACTGGTCCAAACTATTTGGTGGAGGGGCCATCCCAGTTTGAGGATGGCCCCTTCCTGTTCCAACATGACTGCACACTAGTGCACAAAGCAAAGTCCATAAAGACATGGATGAGTGAGTTTGGGGTGGAGGAACTTGACTGGCCTGTACAGAGTCCTGACCTCAACCCGATAGAACACCTTCTTGTTCAACATTAGTGCCTGTCCTCACAAATGCGCACAAATTCTGGAAGAATGGTCAAACATTCCCATATACACACTCCTAAACCTTGTGGATGGCCTTCCTGGAAGAGTTGATGCTGTTATAGCTGGGACTAAGACTGGGATGCTTTAAAATAGTTTATAAAATAAAACAGTTTTAATGGCTTATTTTAGCACTTTAGACACAAGTCACGTTGCAAGAAATATTTTGAACCAATTATCTTTGGGGCTTTATGATGATTTAATTTGCATTTATTGCCTCCTATGATTATATCATTTGCACTTATTGCCAATATGATGACATGTGTGATATTATTGGTGTGGAGGTAGTAGCATGTGAAGGACAGCACTGTGATAGAGATTAATACAAGATAAATCTCTGCCAAGTGAAAACTATTTGTCATATATCGTTTTTACATTAGCAGTTGTCCCAATTGGAAGATGTACCCTTATTTACCCTTATATATTGTTCTGGTGAAAAAAAACTGTACAATGTGAACTTTTTATACAGTATATCAAATTTGTCTTCTTTTTTTTTTGTTTCCTATTTTTTCCCTAGAGGTAAAAACATGTTTTTTTGTCTGTATTGTATATATATATACTACGTGAAATGATTTGTTTGTTTATACTTACATTATATTTTGTCTATTCCTAGTTCTCTTTGTGGCATAATAGCTGCATGGACGTGTACGAGAGGTCCATATGGTCCTGAGGAAATTCCGCCAGCAAAAGTCTGATGTGAGCTTTTGGTCGGAAATTCCGACCGTGTGTATGCTCCATTGGACTTTTGCTGGCGGAATTCCCGCCAGCAAAAGCTTGAGAGCAGGTTCTCGATTTTTTGTTTGGAAAAAGTTCAGATCGGAAATTCCGATCGTCTGTACCAATTCCGACGTGCAAAATTCCTACGAATGCTCGGAAACAATTCAACGCATGCTCTGAAGCATTGAACTTAATTTTCTCAGTCGGTTGTAGTGTTGTACGTCACCGCGTTCTTGGCGGTCGAAAGTTCAGAGAACTTTTGTGTGACCATGTGTATGCAAGCCAAGCTTGAGCAGAATTCCGTCGGAAAAAACATCCAAGATTTTTCTGACGGAAAATCCACTCGTGTGTACGCGCCATTAGTGTCAGATTTGTCTGTTGCAATGTTGCAGCCCCACTAAAAATCGCTGCTTACCACCGTTACTAGTAAAAATAGAAATGCTATAAATCTATCCCATAGTTTGTAGACGTGATAACTTTTGCGAAACCCAATCAATATATGCTTAATGTGAAAAACATGTAGCAGAATACATATTGGCCTAAATTGATGAAGAAATTTGATTTTCTAAATTTTTTTATGAATGGCCTTCCTCAGCAGGTCGATACATGTGCAGCGGAGAGGATCCGAGCCTGTGACGTCGTGCAGTCACGGGGGTGAGCGAGCGGACGCTCTCAATACATGTAGCAAGCAAATTTTGTTTTTATATCTAGTAAGTGTCCTCTTTTAGCGGGTTGTTAAATAAAAGTTTTATAGTAGAGAGCACTATGTCGGCTGTGTTTTTGATTACATGATACATGAGTCCCTTGAAGTGGAGGAACAGCTGAATAATCTCGGAGATCAACCCCCTATCTGTGAGGGACACTTTGGGTGGAGTGGAGATCGTGAAAGGGAGAAATTGAGCAGCCGAATCCTGAGAGAAAAGAAAAGACGTTTGGGGAGAGAAAATAAAGAGTTAATTTGAGTCTTCCTGACTCATCCTTGAGGTGAGCAGGTAAAATAGCTGGTTGCGGTTTGCACAAGCAATAAGAATTATTGAGAAGCACAGTGATAAGATAATAACGCTGGAGCACTACTATCAAGATTGATATTGATTTATGGGACATTTATTATGATTTTGAATTTTATTGCATGTATACATGGCACTAAGTATAGCATTGAATTATCACTGTAGTAGCGCTGCACTGTGTGTATGTGTGTGTCTTTTGGTATATATATATATTCCGTATATACTCGAGTATAAGCTGACCTGAATATAAGCCGAGGCACCTAATTTTACTACAGAAAACTGGGGAAACGTATTGACTTGAGTATAAGCCTAGGGTGAGAAATGCAGCAGCTACTGGAGGGGAAAAGAGGGTCAACAATGCCCATCTGCAGCCTCACTGTGCCCATTTGTAGCCTCACTGTGCTCATCTGCAGCCTCACTGTGCCCATCTGCATGCCTCAATGTGCTCATCTGCATTCCTCACTGTGCCATCTCCCTGCCTCACTGTGCCATTCCCTGCCTCACTGTGCCATCTCCCTGCCTCACTGTGCCATGCCCTGCCTCACTGTGCCATCTCCCTGCCTCACTGTGCCATCTGAATGCCTTACTGTGCCATCTCCCTGCCTCACTGTGCCATCTCCCTGCCTCACTGTGCCATATGCATGCCTCGCTGTGCCATCTCCCTGCCTCACTGTGTCCATCTGAATGCCTCGCTGTGCCATCTCCCTGCCTCACTGTGCCATCTGCATGCCTCCCTGTGCCATCTCCCTGCCTCACTGTGCCATATGCATGCCTCACTGTGCCATCTCCCTGCATCACTGTGCCATCTGAATGCCTCGCTGTGCCACCTCCCTGCATCACTGTGCCATCTGCATGCCTCACTGTGCCATCTCCCTGCCTCACTGTGCCATCTGAATGCCTCGCTGTGCCATCTCCCTGCATCACTGTGCCATCTCCCTGCCTCACTGTGCCATATGCATGCCTCGCTGTGCCATCTCCCTGCCTCACTGTGTCCATCTGAATGCCTCGCTGTGCCATCTCCCTGCCTCACTGTGCCATCTGCATGCCTCCCTGTGCCATCTCCCTGCCTCACTGTGCCATATGCATGCCTCACTGTGCCATCTCCCTGCCTCACTGTGCCATCTGAATGCCTCGCTGTGCCATCTCCCTGCCTCACTGTGCCATCTGCATGCCTCACTGTGCCATCTCCCTGCCTTACTGTGCCATCTGAATGCCTCGCTGTGCCATCTCCCTGCCTCACTGTGCCATCTCCCTGCCTCACTGTGCCATCTGCATGCCTCACTGTGGCATCTCCCTGCCTCACTGTGTCCATCTGCAGCCTGAGGTACCTGATCTCCAGAACACCGGTGCTGCCGATCACGGATAAGGATGAGGAGAAGGTGGGGCTTTGTTACACTGGATGGCCGCCGACTAGACTACTGTGCATGTCACAGCGCCGGGAGATCAGGCGCATGAGGCTGCAGATAGGACACAGTGACTTGAACATAAGCCGAGGGGGCTTTTTCAGCACAAGAAAATGTGCTGAAAAACTTGGGTATATACGATATATATATAGTGTGAACTTTGGGGACAATAGCTCCACGGGATTAAGTGCATAAACCGTCAGTTGTAAAATAAAAGACATTTATTTGAAAGAAAAAATCAAAATAAGGCTTTCTTCAGCGCACAGGTAAAGTACAAAAACAAAGTCCGCTTATCTTCAGCATAACAAAAAAAACAGCTTCTCTTCAGCACAAAAACAAAGTTTAAGGAAAACACATACAGTTTTTGCAGCAGGTTCTTTTAGCAGCCTCCAGACATCCACACAGCTCAGCTAACAGGTGTAATCACCTACTCCTCCTCACACCAACAACTCTTCCCTACTTCCTGTTTTATGAGCTGTTATCCTGGAGGCCCTTAACCCCCTGTGCGCTGAATCATTGTGGTCAGGGAGGGAGGCTCTTTTCCCACCCGAATATCTCTTCAGAGCCTCCCAAATTCCGGGTCCCAAATAACTATTATTAACATAGAGAGGACTGCGAGTCAGTCCTCTCCTGCTCGGCTACTCCCGGAACCCCTCACCCATTTTGGGTGACCCCCTGAGCAACGCTGCGACTCCTTTAAAGGGACCACAGCCCAAATACTGGTGCTATATAGCACCCGTCCAGGACCCAACCTTGGCGTCCTGTACATATCCCCCCCCTCTGCCTCAACGCGGAGGTGTTGGAGGCACCACTCGACATCATACAATGGACCCGGGAGAGGGCATCGGCGTTCTGATGCTGTCTCCCTGGTCTGTGCTCTACCACAAAATTGAACTCCTGGAGAGAAAGGAACCACCTTGTCACCCTGGCATTGGTGTTTTTGTTTTGTCTCATCCAGGTCAGTGGGGCATGGTCGGACACTAGGCGGAACCTTCTACCTAGGAGGAAATAGCGTAAAGAGTCTAAAGCCCACTTGATGGCAAGACACTCCCGCTCCACCACCGCATAGTTTTTCTCCGCTGCCGTCAGCTTCCTACTTAGAAAAACTATGGGGTGCTCTTCCCCATTGATCACTTGAGACAGGACTGCTCCTAGCCCTTCACTTGAAGCATCTGTCTGTACTACAAAATCCTTAGAAAAATCTGGAGCCACAAGCACCGGATCCCGGCACAATGCCGTCTTAAGCTCCTGGAAAGCTTTTTCGGCATCGTCATTCCACTGTACCATCACTGACTTTCTGCCTTTGGTCAAGTCCGTCAATGGTGCAGCAATGGTGGCAAAGTTGGGGACAAACCTCCGGTAGTAGCCAACTATGCCCAAAAACGCTCTGACCTGCTTCTTGGATAGGGGGCGGGGCCAGTTCTGTATGGCTTCTACCTTACTCATTTGGGGCTTCACCAGTCCTCTACCCACAATGTACCCTAGGTACTTGGCTTCCTCTACTCCAATCGCGCACTTCTCCGGATTGATGGTGAATCCTGCTCTTCTCAAGGAGTCTACGACTGCCTGAACTCGGGGAAGATGGGACTCCCAATCAGTGCTAAAAATGACTATGTCATCTAGGTAAACCAAAGTATACCGTTGATGTGGACGCAAAGTTTTGTCCATGGCCCTTTGGAATGTAGCGGGGGCAGAGTGTAGACCAAATGGCATTCTTTTGTACTGGAAGTGGCCTTCCAGGGTAGAGAAAGCTGTTTTCTCCCTGGCTTTCTTGGTCAGGGGAATCTGCCAATACCCTTTTGTGAGGTCTAGCGTGGTTATATACCTGGCTGGACCTAACCTCTCAATTAGCTCATCTACCCGTGGCATTGGATAAGCATCAAACTTGGAGATTTCATTAAGTTTTCTGAAGTCGTTGCAGAAGCGGAGGGTGCCGTTGGGTTTGGGTACCAACACGATTGGACTCGACCACTCGCTCTGCGACTCTTCAATGACTCCAAGCTCGAGCATTCTCTTGACCTCTTCAGACACTGCCACTCTATGGGCTTCTGGGATACGGTAAGGCCTTAACCGGGTTTTTATACAGGGTTCCGTCACAATGTCATGCTCGACCGGCCAGAACAGATGGGGGAAGGGGATTGAACAGGATGGACGTGTAGCGAAGGAGCTCCTCCTAGGTCTGGGAAACCACCTGCAGCTGACCACAATGAGCTACAGATGATCCCCACCTACCCTCCCTAAGCCGACGATATGCTGCTCTGACCACAGCTGAAGGACACATCTTTTCAACCTCTCTGCAGCTTAGCTTGCTGGCTGGCGGTAAGCGCAAATAGCGGTGAAAAGGCTCCAAGAAAAGCGCTGGGATATAATCCCAAGAGAGACAGAAAAAGCTCCCAGCGATCTCTTATCTGCAGTGATGGGAACGAGACGTCCCCAGAGTGCTGACTAAAGGTAACACAACAGATCAATGTTGCAGCAACCACCGCTGTGAAGACTACATGAAGCGGAGGTCTCCACAGGGAATCCCTAGAGTGACTGTGCAGGACTAACGGAACCAGCAGATAAGTACCCTATCTCATATACCCTACAGACTAAAGGTAAAGCGGAGGGGACCGACAAAAAAACCCCGTTTTTTTCCCTTTTCTTTTTCCCTTTGGATATGTGTTATGACATAAAAATTGAAAAGGAATAACTGTATAATAAAGGGTATTAAGGGCATAAACGTCACGTCACTCTAGTGGGACCTACACTGTAGTGGGACCTACAGAAACCAGCAGAAAAACACTCAAATATAACCCTCCTGTAGAGAGAAAGACCTCACCGTAAAAGGGTTAAATAATTACATAACTGTACAGAATACCCATTAAAGATATTCCTGGTATATCTGATAAACTTTGCTGACAGTTAACAAAGAATACAGAGTACAATAAAGAGTTTTGAAGGGAAAGAAAAAAAAAAAAAAGAAGAAAAAAAGGGGAAGTTTAATCTAATGAAAAATGGACGGCTAAAAAAGGATTTAAATTGGGGGTGAAGATAGTGCAACCCGGGAGATACCTCCCCACCAGACAGATTAAAAAAGTTATAAGAAAGACCCCTACAACTACCCAAGAGAACAACATTCCATATATATATGGAATATATGATCAGTGGAATATACACTTCTCTTGAGAGGAAAAGGTTTTTTTTTTTTTTTTTTTTTTTTTTTTTGGTTGTTTGCTTTCCATCTACTACTTTGAAACAGATAAAAACTCTATAAGGATGCCACCAAAAAGTACACACACTCAGAAAACAAAGAGAGGATCCACAGGTGGAACAACAAAAAATCAGATTAAGCCACATTCTGCACAGAACTCAGATATAAAGGGGTTTTTCAAACAGCCATTAATATCGCCACAACAAGACGCAGAGACTTCCACTGAATTGCATTTTGTTTCACCCAGTATGAGCCCAGAGCCCCCACTCAACAATAGCCCCATAGGGAGTACACAATATCCCATAATGGACACAACGAGATCAACAAACAATCCCAACTGGGACATACAGACACACTTAAAATCACTACCAACTAAAGAGGATATGGATAATTATGTCTATAGATTAGAGACTACATATAAAGAGCAAATAAATTCATTGAAGGTATCCTTAATAGACACCCAAGAGCATATGAATATCATAGATGCCAAAATCCTGACGATCGACCAGAAAACACTTACCCTGGAAGAAAAAATAATAGAACACGATCGATTAATAAAACAAATAAGAGATTCAACAGATGAACTCGAGAATAAGAATAGACGTAACAATATAAAAATAAGAGGACTTCCAGAATCCGTAGACACCGAGAATCTGAAACAAATATTACAACATATATTTAATATTTTATTACAACAACCTGAGACAACAGCAATAGAGATCGATCGAGCACACAGAATTCAAGGACCCAGAGATCCCAATCAAACGAGACCTAGAGACATAATATGTAGAATACATTTTTTCCAAACCAAAGAAAATATAATGATAGCAGCAAGAACACAAAGGGAATTCAAGTATGAGGGAGCTCAACTTATATTCTTACAAGATCTATCTAAACATACATTAAATAAGAGAAGAGCGGTGAAACCACTACTGGAGCTATTGAGAGAGAAGGGATTCCTTTATAAATGGGGATCCCCCTTTCAAGTAATAGTGTACCAAGAAGGCCAGAAGACGGTGTTTCGGAGTATTGAAGATCTACAAGAATTCCTCAACCATTTGGGACTCCCTCTGATAGAACTGCCCTTGTGGGCCCAGATATATTAAATCTCTTCAGAATGAAATGAGGGGGAAAGAGAAGGGAAAGAGATACATAATTTCCCCCCTTCTCCCTTTTTTTTTTTTTTTTTTTTTTTTTTTTTCCCCTCTCCTTCTTTTTCCGGAGAAGGGGGAGATGGGAGGGTGAGGGGAGGGAGAAAAGAGGGAGGTTTAGGAATAGGGTACAAACAGTAACCATCACAATATACACTGCGGATATGTAATAGATAAAGAGGAAATAATGTTAATATTAGAAGTGATCAGGGAAAAGACCAGAATCATTTGAGTATGAATAGGGGCACATTTTTTTTTTTTTTTTTTTTTTTTTTTTTGGAACACATCACATAACTTTACCATATCTACACAAGGACTCACATTTTTGGGGGCGGACATAGGACCGGGGAGGGAAGGGTAGAAGGGAAAGGGATACACCGATCACATGCCTGTACACTAATATTATATATACACGACACGGACACACCAGACACAATTTATAATCTATTACTTACACACACATCTCTAGAGGAGGGGGAAATGGAACGAGGGAGGAGAACAAGGGGGATTGGGGAGATTCCAAAAGAATTGGCCTCCCCTCCCCCCCTAGGTGCTCCCCCCTCTTTAATTTTTATTTTTTAAATTTTTTAATTTTTTTTTTTATTATTATAAAAAAAAAAAAAAAAAATAATTTTTTTTTTTTTTTTTTTTTATTTTTTTAAAAATTTTTTTTTTTTTTTTTTTTTTTTTTTTTTTTATTAAAAAATTTTTTTTTTTTTTTTTTTTATTATAAATTTTTTTTTTTTTTTTTTTTTTTTTTTTTTTTAAAATTTTTTTTTTTTTTTTTTTTTTTTTTTTTTTTTCTTTCTTTTTTTGGGGAGAAAAATGGGGTAACAGGGACTCAAAATTAAATGCATAGAGTTATAAATATAATATGTCAGAATATAATGAAAATATGATAAAAATGTATAAATTGTAATGTACCTGAAAAATGGACACTTATGAGCTGTGGGCTTTTGGGAAATTGGTTTGCTCCCATTGGATACAATTGATTCAATCTTCCTCTGCCCTCCAAAAAAAACGACCCTCTGCGGAGGGGAGGGAGTGGGTGGGGTGGAGGAGAGAGAGAAAATTTCTTCCCCTTTTTTTTCCTCTAGGTTTTTTTTTTTTTTTTTTTTTTTTTCTCCTTTCCCTCTCCTTTTCCTCCCTTCTCTCTCTCCTTCTCTCTCTGCCCACTCTATCCCCACAACGAAGAGCAGAGGAAATAAACTGTATAGATTATGCACCAATAAATCACATTGTATCCATGGGAAACAACCCAAATACCAATCTGTAATAATGGAATAACAGAATGGAAAAGATGTATATATACCACATAAACTGTCGGCTTTCAAATATAACTTCAAAGGTGAGGGGGGAGGGGGAGGGGAAGAGGATAGGAGAACTAACATAAGTAACACAATAATAATAGCTCATGAAGGTGATAAATAAGATGTAGGATTAAAATACCCATTAAAATCCTACATCATTTAAACTAAACTATTCCCAGACCAGGGACACGTCCTAACCCTAAGGAAATCCCTATATACCCCCAAATAGGGAACTTACATTGTAAGGGTAGACTCAACGAGTCATTTAGAGAATGATAAAGTATGAAAGTTTTAATCTCAAGTGAGTAGAACACCAAAGAGCATTTGACTCTTAGTGCGAGTGAACGTGAACTACAGAAGAGAAGCTTTTTTTTTAAAAAAGAATAAAAAAAATATTTAAATTTTTTTTTTTTTTTTTTTTTTTTTTCTCCCTTCCTTTTTTCTTCTTTTTCTTTTCTCTCTCTCCTTCCTTCTCCCTCTTCCCCTCCCCCCCCCCCCTTTTGCTCTCTCCCTCTTCCCTCCTCTAGACCCCCTATTGTCGAAATATGACAGCTATTAAAGTTTGTTCTTTCAACACAAGGGGACTAAATGTAGCATCTAAGAGATCACAAATCTTATATTCTCTCCAGAAACAAAATGTAGGAATTATTCTCTTCCAGGAAACGCACTTCCGTACAAATCAACTACCAAACATACAAAATAGACAATATCCCAACTGGTATCACGATACATACCCATATTCAAAATCCAGAGGGGTCTCAATAGTAATTCATAATTCAATACCTCATCAGGTTCTAGAAAAATGGACAAGTCGAGAGGGCAGAGCACTATTGCTAAAGCTGAATATATACGGACAGATATACACTTTTATTAATATCTATCTACCAAATATAGATCAAATTAAAACAGGCATTCAACTACTAACAAAGATGATGATTAAAGCAGAAGGGACAATCATAATTGGAGGAGACTTCAATTTTGTTCTAGATCGAAATATGGATACCACATCAAAGACAGGACCTCAAAAGAAAAGTGAGAAAAGAGCATTTAAAAAACTACTAGAACAATACCAACTAATAGATATATGGAGAATAACAAATCCAAGTATAAAAGACTATACATTTTACTCCCAGGTACACGATACATACCATAGACTGGACTACTTTTTGATAAACTCCTCGGCGATTGCAACAACCTCTACCCCCGAGATAGGGAATTTCATATGGTCAGACCATGCACCCATCTACCTAACTATAGATACAATAAATAAAAGTATGCCTAGAGGTACATGGAAATTAAATGATAATTTACTATTTGATGAATCCTGTAGAACTGAAATTGCTTCCGCGATATTGAACTTTACATCAGACCACATAGAAGATAATACATCACTCCCAAATCAATGGGAAGCCCTTAAATGTATAATAAGGGGCCTCCTTATTAAACATGGGTCTAGATTAAAAAAAATGAAAAACAATAGGTTAAAAGAATTGATACAAGAAATTTCGGCATTAGAGAAACACCATAAACAGAATACAACACGAGAAACATTAATGGTCCTCTCGGATAAAAGAGTAGAGTTGAGAACGATATTGAATGAACAATCACTTCGAATTAGAGACAAAAATCGCGCCCTATATTACCATCAAGAGAATAAACCAGGTAAAATATTAGCTGGAGCTTTAAAACAACAAACAAGAACTACATCAATTCCCAAAATTAAAACAGACTCAGGGGAACTGACGTATGACCCCAAAAAGATTATGGAAACTTTCCATACATTTTACTCAGGGTTATATAACCTACCTAACCGACTAACAAAACAAAACCTAGAAGACCTTGACCAAAAGGTAAAACAATACATAACAGAAACCCCGATACCACCACTACCTGATAGCGATATAGAACAACTTGAGAATGAATTCTCAGAAACGGAAATACAAATAGTAATAGACTCACTGACAATAGGTAAAAGCCCAGGGCCTGACGGATTTACCCCACGCTTTTATAAATTATACAAAGACCTGCTTATCCCAGTTTTAAAACGCACATTTAACTCTGTATCTATAGCTCAGCCATTTGTATCACAAAGTATGCAGGCATATATATCTCTCATACCCAAACCCGATAAAGACCATACACTATGTGGAAACTATAGACCGATCTCCCTGACGAATATAGATCTCCGAATCTACTCTAAAGTTATAGCCAATAGGCTTACCCCTAAACTACCAACAACGATACATTTAGACCAAGTAGGATTCGTGGAGGGAAGGGAAGCGAGAGATAACACCTTTAAAACTTTGACATTAGTCGAATATGCGAAAAGACACGCCATCCCATCCTGTCTATTGGCAGTAGACGCTGAAAAAGCGTTCGACAGGGTGGGATGGCGATTCTTTGAAGAGACATTGAAACAATGGGGACTGGGCCCTAGATTATTAGAAAAGATTCTGGTTCTATATCAGAATCCAACGGCCAAAATTCGAGCAAATGGGGAATTATCAGACACGATAACAATACGAAACGGAACCAGACAGGGATGTCCCTTATCCCCACTGATATATGTTTTAACTATGGAACATCTGATGACAGCAATCCGGATAAATAAGGATATACAAGGAATTAGAATAAAAGATCAGGAATATAAACTTTCAGGATACGCAGATGATCTATTATTATATATTACAAACCCCATAGTGACGCTACCCAATCTAATAAAAGAATTCAAACGCTTTGCTGAAGTTAGTAACTTCAAAGTTAATTATAATAAAACGGAAGCCTTAAACATTTCACTTACTACAAACACTGTTGATACTCTTAAAAGGAATTTCTCTTTTAAATGGCAAAATAGTACTATTAAATACCTAGGAATATTTATCCCCAATGACATCAGAAAACTCCAAGAAAACAACTATGTCCCACTAATACAAAAAATAACGAAACTACTTCAAAACTACAACAAAGGAATTTTCTCTTGGACAGGGCGTATAAATATTATAAAAATGGACATACTTCCCAAAATACTATATATATTCCAAACAGTTCCAATATTTCCCCTCAAAAACATATTGAATACTCTACGAAAACTGATAGGCAGCTTCATCTGGGCGGGTAAACCAGCAAGAGTCAGCAGGGAAACACTTATAAGATCTAAAAAAGACGGGGGTTTGGCCCTTCCGGATTTATCCACATACCTTAAGGCATCCCTGATCACTAGGATTCTGGATTGGTTTCATAATAAAGGAACTAAACAATGGGTGGAACTAGAGGAAGAAATTATGAATATAAATTTAAAAATACTACCATGGATAAAAAAAGAGAATAGACCATTAAGACAAGAAATGCCATTTTTGATTGAAGCAACACTGAAAACATGGGACGGACTGATGAAAAGGGGAATAGGGTCATCATATATAGGCCCAATGACACCCCTCTTCGGCAATCCCGATTTCCCCCCAGCAAATGAATCCAGAACCTTTTTAAAATGGGAGAAAAAAGACAACATCAGAATAGTACAAACAATGGAGAACAAAAAACTTATTCGACTAGAAGACATGGGTAGAGAACATGCACACAAATGGATACAACACAGACAGCTTCAGGAATATATAAATACTCTTGAGAAAACAGGAATACTGGACAGAACACCCACAACATTGGAAACATTATTATTACAAGAACAAAGACCCATACATAATCTTTCCAACATATATAAATATTTAATTTCAAACAGTAACACACAAGAGTTAAAATATGTAAGAAAATGGGAACAGGAGATGGAAGAGGCCATACCCAGAGAGAAATGGGACAAAGCAATTTTACTAACACACAAAATGTCTCTATCCAATAGACATCAGGAAAGAAACTACAAACTACTAGTGAGATGGTACAAATGCCCAATTGACCTGTATAAAATTAATGTAGAAAATGATAGCACCTGTTGGAGATGTCAAAAAGCAACCGGGACTATGTCACATATCTGGTTTTTATGCCCAAAGGTGTACATATTCTGGGAAAAAATATTTAAGATATATAGCGAGATGACAGATATAAACATACAACCAGAAATAAAGATCGCTATTTTATCAATGACACCAAAAAGATAAGAAAAGGGATACTAAAACACTGTTTAACCGCAGCTAGAACAGTAATAGCAAGGAAATGGAAAAACAATATAGCACCCTCAATTGAGGAATGGATCATAGAAATGGATGATATGCGTTCACTGGAAGAGAGGATTATAAAGGAAGAGGATCCTAAAGATCACATAAACGAAACTTGGCAAAAATGGAGAGACTATAGGATGTCGTCCTTATTGCTGCGGACGATATGAGAGGGAGGGGGGAGGAGGGAGGACGGGAGAGACCTTGTCAAAATCCCCTTTTTTTTTTATTTTATTTTTTTTTTTTTTTTTTGTTTGCTCCTTTTTTTTTTTTTTTTTTTTTTTTTTTTTTTTTTTTTTTGTATTGTTTTTTTTTGTTTTTTTTTTTGTCTCTCTACTGGACACTAATATGAATGAAGAGAGTATGATAGATTGTTTGATAAGTTTTAATGACATATGATGGGGAGTAAGAATGAAAGTAATAGCAACATTATATAACTAATACGCAAAAGTACAGGAATAAGAAACTATGGAGTTATAAACAGACACAACTGTAAATGCCTGTATAATACATGTAACTGCAAAGTTTTATGTTTGTCAAGATGTGAAAATGAAATAAAGTAAGATTTGAAACAATGTCATGCTCGATGACGTTGGTGAGACCCGGCAACCCTGAAAACATGTCCCTATTTCTTTGCAGAAACTCTTTTGCTTGCTGGGTTTGGGGCCTAGTTAGGGTAGCAGCCACCTGCACCAGGTCGATTCCTGCATGGTCCCTTGACTGTACCTCTACCACAGCGGATACCTGTTCTCTGTCTCTCCAGGGTTTCAACAGATTTACGTGATAGATCTGGTATGGTTTTCTTTTCCCTGGCTGGTGTACCTTGTAGTTCACCTCACCCACTTTTTCTATTACCTCAAACGGGCCTTGCCACCTGGTCAAGAACTTGCTCTCCACTGTGGGTATTAGGACAGCCACCCGGTCTCCTACTTGAAACTGTCTAATTTTAGCCGATCTGTTATACACCCTTCTTTGGGCATCCTGAGCCTTCTGCATGTGCTCCCTCACCAGCGGCATCACCTTAGCCACCCTCTCTCGCATTTGAGAGATATGCTCTACCACGGTCTTGTGTGGTGAGGATTCACTTTCCCATGTTTCTTTGACTAGGTCAAGCAACCCCCGGGGCCTTCGTCCATACACTAACTCAAACGGTGAGAAGCCCGTGGACGCTTGTGGAACCTCCCGGATGGCAAACAAGAGGGCAGGGAGTAACATATCCCAATCCTTCCCGTCTTTCTGGACCACTCTTTTTAACATGGACTTTAGAGTTTTATTAAACCTCTCAACTAGGCCATCGGTCTGCGGGTGATAGACGGACGTCCGCAACTGCTTGATCTGAAATAGTCTGCACAAGTCCGCCATCACCTTTGACATAAAAGGGGTGCCCTGGTCCGTAAGTATCTCCCTGGGGAATCCAGTTCGTGAAAACATTTGGAATAACTATTTGGCAATGGCCTTAGAGGAGGCTTTCCTCAAAGGAACTGCTTCTGGATACCTGGTTGCGTAGTCTAGGATGACTAATATATATTGGTGCCCCCTTGCCGACTTTACCAGGGGTCCCACGAGATCCATGGCGATCCGCTCAAACGGAACCTCAATAATCGGCAAGGGTACCAGAGGGCTTCTATAGTGTGGCCCTGGGGCAGTTAACTGGCAAATGGGACAAGATGCACAATATCTTTTAACCTCGGCCTTCACCCCTGGCCAGTAAAACCGGTCGGTTATCCTGGCCTCCGTTTTCTCTGCCCCCAAGTGTCCTCCCAGTGCGTCATTGTGGGCTAGGTCAAGTAGCATCCGCCTATATGGTTGGGGAACCAGTAACTGCTCTACAGTTTCCTCTCGGCTTTCAGCCACTCGATAAATCAAATCCCCCTTTAATGCAAAATGAGGAAACCTTTGACCTGCCCCTGGTATTTGTGGTACCCCATCAACAACAGAAACCTGCTCTCGAGCATTGACCAAGGTAGGATCCTGCAACTGGGCGGTGCCAAACGCACCCCTGGGTACGTCCAGGTCTGGATGCACTGACCTTGAGGATGTTTCCCCTTCACCCTCCTCAACTGGGAACTGCAACGGGGAGAGCTCCTCATCATCCTCCCCCAGCATAACCTGTAATGGGAAGGCTTCCCCCCCCTCAGAAGTCAACTCGGTATTGAGGCCTGAAACAGAAGCGTTGTCATTCAAATTAACATTCTCTGCAATATCCTTATTAGTGACAGGTATCTCTGTTTTAGAGGGGTGTGTTGTGGGGGTTTCAGACCTAGACCCCTCAGACTCCATCTCTTCCAGGCCCAGTGTCCCCAGTTCTCCTGGCAGCCCCATCTGTGCCTGGTTCCACAGTTCGAGGAATAGCGGACAGTCCCGCCCCACTATAATATCATGGATTAAACTATGTACTACCCCAACCTCCTGTGTCACTGAGGTACGTCCATAAGAAACCGTCACAGGAACCAGGGGGTACTCCCTGGTATCCCCATGGATACACACTACGCGCAGAGTTTTATTTACGGGGCCAAGTCTCCCAATCACCCTGGCATGTACCAGTGTTACCATGCTCCCGGAGTCTAGTAGGGCCCTGGCAGGAAGGTGGTTCACCCACACTTCACACTCGAACCGTCCTTCAGCCAGATCAAGATGAGTGGTACACGCTCTTTGCACATAGAAGGAGCTTCTCCGACCAGTCCCGCAATCCATCGGCTCCTCCTGAAGTGGGCATTGTGCCCGGGTATGCCCCCAGGACCGACATCGCCAACACTGTAGGCCTCCCATCCTAGGGACAGGAACCAACCTTCGAGGTTCTGCAGAAGATGGTGCAGGGTTGCGGGTTCCAATGTCTAGCAGGGCTTCTCTCCTAGGTGCTGTGGCCGGTCTTGTTGCCCTTGGTGTGGGTTCCCGACCTTTGGCAGGTCCAAGCAGGTCCTCCACTACGGTGTACCTTTCAACCAACTCAACCAGCTGGTCAGCGGTTGCAGGGTCTCCATGGCTTACCCAGCGCTGTAGGTCATCTGGCAGGGACCGCAGGTACCAGTCCATCACCACCCGTTCCACCATTTGTGGGCCTGACAGTTTTTCTGGCTGCAGCCATTTTTTAACCAGCTGTATCAGTTCATGCATTTGGGACCTGGGTGGTCGGTCTTGTTTGTACCGCCAGCGATGCACCCTCTGAGCCCGGACAGCCATGGTCACTCCTAGGCGGGCCAGGATCTCTGTCTTCAGAAGCTCATAGTTGCTGATATGTTCAGTTGGGAGGTCAAAGTAGGCCTTTTGCGGGTCACCGGTGAGAAAAGGAGAGATAATGCCAGCCCATTGGTCACGGGGCCACCCCTCTCTCTCCGCTATCCTCTCAAAGGTGGTGAGAAAGGCCTCTACGTCATCGCTGGGTGTCAGTTTTTGTAAGAAATGGCTGGCTCTCACAGACACTTGGTTGCCAACGGCAACGACCGATTGTTCTCGTCCCTGAGCCAGCCGCTGCACTGCCTCCTGTAAGGCAGTCACCTGTGTTTGAGTGGACTCCTGCTGAGCAGTAAACTGGGCGGCTAGCAACCGTGTGTTTTCCTGCTGTGCAGCTATAGCCTGTGCCAGGGCCTGCTGCTGCTGAGCCATCGCTTCCTCATGGCGACGGTTTGCATCTGCTGAAGCTTGCTGCTGGGTCACGGTGGCTTGCGCCAAAGCCCTGATGACCTCCTCCATGCCTTTACCTGCTGTTTGCAGCGTCTGAGCTGACTTCACCCACGACATGCCATTTGTACACTGTCTCTTTAAATGTCAGTTTAGTTTTAAACGTTTTTTGCGGCTGCAAATGCACTTTTGCCAGCATCCAAGACACCAGTTGTGAACTTTGGGGACAATAGCTCCACGGGATTAAGTGCATAAACCGTCAGTTGTAAAATAAAAGACATTTATTTGAAAGAAAAAATCAAAATAAGGCTTTCTTCAGCGCACAGGTAAAGTACAAAAACAAAGTCCGCTTATCTTCAGCATAACAAAAAAAAACAGCTTCTCTTCAGCACAAAAACAAAGTTTAAGGAAAACACATACAGTTTTTGCAGCAGGTTCTTTTAGCAGCCTCCAGACATCCACACAGCTCAGCTAACAGGTGTAATCACCTACTCCTCCTCACACCAACAACTCTTCCCTACTTCCTGTTTTATGAGCTGTTATCCTGGAGGCCCTTAACCCCCTGTGCGCTGAATCATTGTGGTCAGGGAGGGAGGCTCTTTTCCCACCCGAATATCTCTTCAGAGCCTCCCAAATTCCGGGTCCCAAATAACTATTATTAACTTAGAGAGGACTGCGAGTCAGTCCTCTCCTGCTCGGCTACTCCCGGAACCCCTCACCCATTTTGGGTGACCCCCTGAGCAACGCTGCGACTCCTTTAAAGGGACCACAGCCCAAATACTGGTGCTATATAGCACCCGTCCAGGACCCAACCTTGGCGTCCTGTACAATAGATTTGTATACTAGTTGCTCCAGAGTTTTGTAAATGAAGTAAAGCTTTAGTTTGCAAAGGATACACAATCACAAGCAAGGAAAAAGCATTTTTTCTTGCACATGATTAGATGATGGAAGTTAGAAGAGCTTTTCCTCATTTACTAAGCTCTGGAGCAACAGCACTTGCAAAATGTACAGTCTATTTGCTTTTAGCAAATCAACTCCTATGGATAATGCCACTGCTTCCAGATTTCACAGTCGTTGTTGAGCTCTTACACATATCACGTGATCGGAGCGTAACAGATTGAAAATAGGTAGGTAAGTAAACAGATATTTTTTTTTTTATTATTCTTTATTTTTTACAGGAATACAGAAATACATTTACAATGGTGTACCACTTTCTTAATTCTTAATTTTACAAACATATTTCAAAGCATAATATCCAAATCTAAGGTCTGCATTCCTATCAGTTTTATATTTTTATACATATAACACCAAAAAACGTTCCCCTTTACATCCTCCTGCTCTGTGGCCTGGAGCCCAAAAGGGCCTCTAAAACTACCCCCCCCCCCAAAAAAAAAAAGATAAAAAAAAAAAGGATATTTTTTATACAGGTTAGGCAGCATAGGTAGGAGGAAGTGTAGTGATCTAATATTATCGTTCGTAGATGGTATGTAGTTATTAATAAGTATTATTTCCGCAGCAAACCCAATTCTCCAGAGAGGCGCACTTTATTAGCTTCCAAAACAGAACAGTCTTACAGATGATAAAAATCCAACAGAGTTCATATGACAAGGAATATCTTCCCTAGACTTGTGCCTTCATGATCACAGACCCTTCTCTGAGATAGTTCTTAGACTCAAAGCCATCTTATATCACACACTGAATGGCTGAGCAATTTGATTTGATCTGCTCCTGTCTTTCAGAGTGACAGCAGATCACCCCAAGCTGTGAACAGCTGTAGTCATAAAACTGCCCTAATCTGCATTCTTTAACATTGACAAGTCTCCTTTAATATGTGCGACTACTGATTAGATTAAGAGATGACACCTAAATACTCTTTTGAGGTGTAGAATAGACTTGAATCCCCAATCTATATTCTTGCATAATAAATTTGTCTTAGAATGCCTAAATAAAATTCCTATATGAAATACATAAAAAACACTACATATATCTAATATATATATATATATATATATATATATATATATATATATATATATATATTAAATATAACATACTACAGGAAGGTGGAGGGATTTTTTTTAAGAATGGTTATTGTTATAGTTTCCTTCCACTTCAATGAAATGTAAATGTCACATGTATTGCAGAGTATCACAGGCCTATGAGACATAGGGGGTTATTTACTAAAGGAAAATCCATTTTGCAATGCAAGTGCACTTGAAAGTAAAGTCGCTGTAAATCCAAGGGGGACATGCAAGGAAAAAAAAAAAACAGATGGATGATTGGATGATAAAATCAGCAGAGCTTCCACTCATTTCAGATCTGACCCTTAGATTTAGAGTGACTGCCCTTCCAAGTGGAGTTTCCTTTCGTAAATAACCCCCATAATCAGACTCAAAGAGAGAAGTCTTTATTTTCAGCAATAAGAAGTCTTTATTTTCAGCCATGAGGCTTTCAAATCTGATTAGATTCGGCTGAAAATAACATTCACTTTTGGAAAATAAGCCCACATTACCAAGTTAAGTTAATTTACAGAACATGAGCTACAACATTCTATGCAGTGAAATTTCAAAAGAAGCCTATAATGAAATCATTCTGTTAGGATAAGGTGCGTCGGTCAAATTAAATTGCATTATTTTTTTTTATTTTTTTCAAGTTTAAAGTAATTTTTATTAAAGCAAGAATTTTATAATCCAGATTATGTTTCATGCTCAGCTATCTTTCCCACGAGATACCAACTGTGGTGAAAATCTGAGCTTTTCCACAGTAAAGAATTACAAAATCAAATAAAGGAATGCTTAACTTTCCGTACTGTGTTCAAAATGCCTTTCCCCGGGTCTAAAAAAAAAAACATTTAGTTTGTTTTTATATTTTTAATTTTTTTTGTGTTTTTTAATATATCTAGATCTACCAGTATGTCAGCCCTGGCATTTGTTAGGTACGTAAGCATGGTAGTTTCCTTTCCTTTTTTATGATTTTTTTTATTAGGTTTTTGCTGTGTTTTTACAAGATTTAATTATTTTTCAATGTTTTAAATGGCATTATGTACCGTATTTATCGGCGTATAACACGTGCCAGCGTATAACACGCACCCCAAGTTTAGGAGGGAATTTTAAGGAAAAAAACTTTTAGGATGGAAGTTTAAGGAAAAAAAAACTTACATTTAAATGCCCATCAATGCAGCCTTATCAGTGTCCATTGCAGCCTTGTCTCAGTGCAGCCTTGTCCCAGTGCAGCCTTGTGCCAGGGCAGCCTTGCCCAAGTGCAGCCTTGTGCCAGTGCAGCCTTGCCAGTGCAGCCTTGCCCCAGTGCAGCCTTTCCCCAGTGGAGCCTTTTGCAGCCTTTGCCTTCATCTGACAGACGGGAGCAGATCGAACACCGCCGAGATAGAAGGGACTGGGCGGAGCCGAGATACACATGTACTCGGCTCTTGTCGGCTCTTCTCGGCTCCGCTCACAGTAACGCCCAGTCCATGATGGGCATAACACAGTCCAATGGCGGGACTGGGCATGACTGTGAGCGGGGCAAAGAAGAGCCGTAAAGAGCCGAGTACACTCGCTATGTGTAGCTCGGCGGCGATTGATCCACTCCGCTCACAGCTAGTGGAGATCGGCGGGGGATCGGTGGGGATTGGCGTATAACACGCACCCACGATTTTCCCCTGATTTTAAGGGGAAAAGGTGCGTGTTATACGCCGATAAATATGGTACATAATTACAAAACAGTTATTTTTAACAATTCACAACACATTTAATAAAACCATGTGATTGTTTCAACAGTTTATGCACAGGTAAATATTTGTCTCCAAGCTTCTTTGAGTTTGGGGTTACCGGCAATCAGAAGACTAGACTGAACCAGAGCAAAAGAAAGCAGCACCATATGCCTACCCTCTCCTCTCCCATACGATAATAAGTATAGTTGGGGCAATCCTAGGGGCATTATTTGCCTAAACAGTTATTTTTTGTTTGTTTGTTTTTCTGTTTGTTTTTAAGCCATGATTTTCGCAATAAAGCCTAATCACATATGGGGTATGTTTAGCCAAAATTGATTGAAATTATCTGATCACCCATGGTACATAAAAAATTTAACAATGTGGTTGGCATAATGTTCTCTTAATGCCATGTAGGCTCTGTTGGCCAAGACATATTTCCATTTTCTGCATTTTCAAAATGTTTTATTGTATATTCTATCTGTTAAAACCAATAAAAATTATTGGAAAAGAAAGGAGAAAACATCCAGCAACCCCAACTCTGACTGTCAAATATTGGTAGCCCCAAATGAAGCGTAACGAGTTATAAAAATGCATAGAAAAAAATAAGACAGGACATGGTCTGAGCAGCAGTCCGATAATCTTTCACACCGGCATGAGATGCTTCCACAATCCTCTTAATATGATAAAAAAACAAAGAGAGGCGCACCTCTGGGTGTAGAAGTAACAGCAATTTTATTTATACATTTAAGTACACAAACAACTCACATTTTGGAAGTTGGTATCAGGCATAGAAAAATATCCATCAAAGGAATCATCAGGTCTGTCACAAGCTCTAGCTGCTCACTGAATGCCAGGCCTCCTGTTGCTGACACCGCTGGATGATAAGGGCCGGCTGTGGTGGAGAGAAAGCTCCTTCAAAACGAGGCTTGGGGTGCTGAGGTGAGTCGGCGAGAGGAGATGACGTCACCGGTATGCAACGCTTTTTTCTGAGCGTTCTAGCTGCAATGACGTGGCAGCTGCGCTCCTTCGTCGAGCTAATGATGGATAGAGTTCACGGAGAAGAAATACAGGCAGAGGAGGGGAGTTGCTAGGGGAGGGGGCGGTTAGTTTTTATTGCTGAACTTGAAAAGGTTTTTATCTTTTATATCCCCCAGACTATTGCGCCTTTACTTGTATACTCTTAATATGATGACTGTTGAGCTCCAAAAAACAAGCACTGACAGTCATAGATGAAATTGAAATTGAGAAAGGCAAAGAAATTAATATTACAACAATTATAAATCTTGGCATTAGTCTGAAATTCTTTAAGGTCACCTCAATTGAGCTCATAGTTGAGTTCTTATCTGGTTCTTCATTGTGGGCAAGCAAGGCTAAAAAGATTCCAGACAGAGAGATGAGTTCAACAGTCAGTATCATCCAAGGTACTATTGTTTCTATTTTCATCTTTACCCAAGAAACAAATCCAGACTTAAACTGTGAAAAATCCCCATGCGCTGGAGCTCCAACATGGCCGCTTAAGCCTGGAGCTCCGCATCACCCCAGACCAACGGTGCAAATAGCTTCCCCCACAGCCACCCACGGTCACTAACAATGGGACTCCCTAGCCCCTCAGACCCTCGCGCACATCCCCGCTAAGAGGAGAAACACATTTTACCAAGCTGTTTTTTTAACTGGGTGTTTCCAATTATTAGAACAATCGAACGAGCTGTAGGATATAATGGTAGAATTGCCCATCTAATTGTGACTTCCATCTTTTCACTGTTAAAATTTACTAAAACCAGATCAACAATATTCCAACAGAAAGCTAAATCCATCAATGCACAAACCACCATGGTGCTGGCTGCCCGCACTACACCACCAATCTGCGGAGGAGATCTGAGCTGGAGAACGTTCCTCCTGATGTTCCAGGCGTGATTCAGAAGTGATCCTACGCTGAGTGTGATACAGGTGAAAGTCACAGTAAAGGGCATACAGCAACCCAACACCACGTTCAAGAGATTGAAGAGGTCACTAAAACCAACAGAATCACTGCCTCCTATGAGTTCTGTCCCATTCCTAGGACTGTCGAAATGGATGGTCCAAATAAAAGGAAGGCTTATTAGTAAACAAAAACCCGCAGACTGTAACAAAAGCAGATTTGTAGAAGTTGATATCGTCTTTTTCATCCACTGGAATAAATGGTGGGAAAAGTTGAACAGTTTTATGCAGTAAAGAGTTGAGAGGAGAGCGGTTTGCCAAAAACTTGTGTTCATGAGAAAAAAACACATTGTAAATAAATATAATCCTGTTGACATGGACTCACAGTATATGAAACCATCAGCAATCATTATGCACGGCAAAAACAGATTAGTGAATGTTATAGCAGACAGGATCAGATCGCAGGCTGTAGGATGTTTTCCTTTGTACCAACCTCTGAGATAAATAATCAATATTAGGATGTTTAGGGTAATCCCTGGTACACCCAAAATGACGGGAATAATAGAAATCTCCAGAGAGCACATGATGTTAAAAGTCTTTCTGAAAGACCTTCAGTCTGTTGAGTCACAACTACCAAGAGTGATGGTTTCTTTTCTCTGTCCCTTAATGGGACAGAGAAAATAGACAGGGATGCAAATTCTCAGCTCATTTCCTCTGACTAATGAGTGTTGAATATTTAACATGCTGAGGTCTTTCTATAGGTTTTTTTAGTATGTTCAACATTATCTTATGATTATCTTTTATTAACCAGTTCAGCCCCAGAAGGATTTACCCCCTTAAAGTGATTGTAAGGGTTAGTTTTTTTTGGGTTTAAAATAACAAACATATCATACTTACCTCCACTGTGCATCTCATTTTGCACAGAGTGGACCCAAACCTGCTCTTCTGGGGTCCCCAGGCAGCTCTCGCAGCTCCTTCCCACATCAAATAACCCCCTCAGAGAAGCGCTTTCCGAGGGGGTTACCTTGCTGAGTCCAGCTTTTTCGTCCATACATGAGGGGGTTACCTTGCTGAGTCCAGCTTTTTCGTCCAGACATGAATGCCGGACTCTGCCCCGCCCCCGTCACCCGCGTCATTGGATTTGATTGACAGCAGCAGGAGCCAATGGCTCCGCTGCTATCAATCTAGCCAATCAGGACACGAGACACCGGCTAGAGCTGGTGTGCTCGTCCCCGGAACGAGAAAAAGAGGGTTCAGGTAAGTAAAATGTGGGCACTGGCGGGGCTGCCGCACTGCAAGAGGTTTTTCACCTCAATGCATAGACTGCATTGAGGTAAAAAAACCACAAAGGTTTACAACCCCTTTAATGACTATTATTAACCTAATGGCATTTTTGCGATACGGCACTGCGTCAATCTAACTGAAAATTGTGCGGTCGCGTGACGCTGTACCCAAACAAAATTTAGGTCCTTTTTTTCGACAAATAGAGCTTTCTTTTGGTGGTTTTTGATCACCTCTGCATTTTTTTTCTTTTTTGTGCTATAAACAAAAAAAATTAAAATTTTGAAAAAAAATATATATTTTTTAACTTTTTGCTATAATAAATATCCAGTGATTTTAATAATGCTTAAAGTGAATCAATAAAAAATGTTAATTCCTTTAAATATCATGCCTGGGGGGTGTCTATAGTATGCCTGTAAATAAGCGCACCTTTACTGTGTTTATTACTGTACAGCAGCAAAATTACATTTCTAAAGTAAAGCATTTCATTTAAAATTGCTTGCGGCCATAATGAATTGCTGGTTCCCGGCAATATAGAGTTAAAATCAAAGATAAAAATGGCGTAGGTTCCCCCACCGGTCCATACCAGGCCCTTCCAGTCACTCTCTCGCCCCCCCCCCTCTTTTCCTGCAGCCTGCCAGGTTGCATGCTCGGATAAGGGTCTGGTATGGACTTTGGGGGGATCCCTAGGCAATTTTTTTTTACATTTTGGCATTGAATTTTTCCTTAAAGTCCATACCAGATCCAAAGGGCCTGGTATGCACTGGGGGGGGGGGGGGGGGGGGGCTACGCCTTTTTTTCCCTTGATTTTTGAATACCTGATTTTTTTAATTCCACACAGTTATTGAATAAGCACATACCATTGCATGCATTTGAAGAGTTAAAATGATGGATTAAACCAAACTGATGTGCATTTGCTAATTATGCTGCTGAGTACAATGTATGTTTTCAGGAGGTGATACCATTGGTGGGATACAAACACATGGCTTGAAACTTTGAAGGTTGTAGGGAATACCACTACGCTATGGAGCTGAACACAATCACACATAGAAAATACTATTACTAATGTTTGATTCTTTTCATTGTATACAAAAATGTCTTGCATTTGAGGCATTAATATTATGGTACCAACCATTGGGTAGGGATGAGGCACTGGTTCGGTACGCACCAGAACTTGCGAAGAGGCCAAAAAATTGTGCGAACATCGTTAAAGTCTATGGGACATGAACATGAAAAATCAAAAGTGCTAATTTTAAAGGCTTATAAGCAAGTTATTGCCATAAACTGTGTATGAGGACCCGGGTCCTGCCCCGTATCAAGTAAAAAAAAAGTTTTAAAAACAGCAGTTTTTTTCAGGAGCAGTGATTTTAACCACTTGAATACCGGGCCTATTCTGGCACTTCTCTCCTTCATGAAAAAAAATCATAATTTTTTTGCTAGAAAATTACTCAGAACCCCCAAACATTATATATATATGTTTTTTTTAGCTGACACCCTAGGGAATAAAATGGCGGTCATTGCAACTTTTTATCTCACACAGTATTTGCGCAATCATTTTTCAAACGCCTTTTTTTTTGGAAAAAAAAAAACGGTTTCATGAATTAAAAAATAACAACACAGTAAAGTTAGCCCAATTTTTTTGTATAATGTGAAAGATGATGTTACGCAGAGTAAATAGATACCTAACATGTCACGCTTTAAAATTGCGCACAATCATGGAATGGCGCCAAACTTCGGTACTTAAAAATCTGCAAAGGCGACGCTTTAAATTTACAGGTTACCAGTTTAGAGTTACAGAGGAGGTCTAGTGCTAGAATTGTTGTACATGCTCTAATGCACGCAGCGATACCTCATATGTGTGGTTTGAGCGGTGTTTACATATGTGGGCGGGACTTACGTGTGCGTTCACCTCTGGGCACAAGCTACCGGGGACAGGGGCGTTCTAATTTTTTTTTTTTCTATTACTTAATTTTTTTTTATTTTTACACTTTTTAAAAATGTTTGATCACTTTTATTACTATTACAAGGAATGTAAACATCCCTTGTAATAGGAATCTATGTGACAGGTCCTCTTTATGGAGAGATGTGGGGTCAATAGGACCCCACACCTCTCCTCCAGACTGGAAAGCATGAGATCCCGGAGAAACACTGGATGGCGGTGGGAAGGGGGTCCACTCCCATTGCCTATAAGAATGATCAACTGCCACTATGATCGTTCTTATCATGCACACAATCGCCGGCCGGAAAGATTGATATTTGAATGGTGCCTGTAGCTATAGGCATCATTCAGATATCACTGCACAAACTAGAGGACGTAATTTTACTATGGCCGGGTATTGAAGTGGTTATTAACCACTTCAGCCCCGGACCAATTGGCAGCTAAAGGACCAGGCCCATTTTGGTGATTCGGCACTGTGTCGCTTTAACTGACAATTGCGCAGTCGTGCGACGTGGCTTCCCAAACAAAATTGGCGTCCTTTTTTTCCCACAAATAGAGCTTTCTTTTGGTGGTATTTGATCGCCCCTGCGGTTTTTATTTTTTGCGCTATAAACAAAAGTAGAGCGACAATTTTGAAAACAATGCAATATTTTTTGCTTTTTGCTATAATAAATATCCCCAAAAAATTTTTTTTTTCCTCAGTTTAGGTCGATACGTATTCTTCTACATATTTTTGGTAAAAAAATCGCAATTAGCGATTATTGATTGGTTTGCGCAAAAGTTATAGCGTTTACAAAATAGGGGATAGTTTTATAGCATTTTTATTAATATTTTATTTTTTTACTAGTAATGGCGGCGATCAGTGATTTTTATTGTGACTGCGACATTATGGCGGACACATCGGACATTTTTGACACATTTTTGGGACCATTGTCATTTATACAGCAATTAATGCTATTTAAATGCATTGATTCCTGTATAAATGATAGTTGTAGTGAAAGAGTTAACCACTAGGGGGAGGGGAGGGGTTATGGGCTGTGACATGTGTGTTTTTTTTTTACATTAGGGGGCGGGGCTGACGTCTGACGTCATTGATCGGCTTTCCCAATGACCAGGAACAGCCGATCAATGACAGACAGAGTAGGAAGATATATAGAGGGATATGGAAAAGCTCAGGGGGGGTACCTCGTCCTAGAATTGTGTATAGAAAACGAAAAGGGGGGTTTTTAGCCAACCTAACGGACTATCACGGTACCTGAACGGACATATGTCTCAATACAAAAGAATAATTCTAAATACTTTTATTAACACATACTATACATAAAACATGTCACATATAAAAAAAGGGGGGTCATTGCAGTCCAAGAATGTACATATACATATAGCTATTAGTAAATCAGAATGCTGAAACAAACTCGCAGAATGCTGGTTGACGCGTTTCGCTTAAAGCTTCTTCAGAACCAGAGTATAGCAGTTCGTATATCTGTTGTATATATCAAGAAGACAGGGGGGTTATTCATGAATGGACTGACAGATTATATGTATTTAGATCAATACTCAATAATATAGGTGCAAATAGTTTACAATGGGTGAGTGCAATCAAAAAAGCTTAAAAATTGCCTACCTTCCAATTTATGTTGACAAGGTAGAAGCTAGTATATGTCTGCCGCACCCAAGTTAGTTACCTAAAAGTGAGTCTCTCGGGATCGCCAGAAAGGACTCGCCGAGTTTGGGGTCTGAAACCAGCAAACAGGGCATAATCTGCAAATGGAGGAGGGAAAAAAAAAAAAAAAAAAAAAAAAAAAGGGGGAGAATATTTTCAGTAAAGATTCTAAGAAGTGATCAACCGGTAATCAGTCCCATATGTGGATATTACATCCCATATAGACAAGTATATGAGGAAAATACTCACATAAAAATTAGAAAGAGAGGAAATTAGCAGTAGTAAACCAAAGATGTGCCGGGTTTAGCCAGTGGCGTAGTGGTATTTGCGGATAGATCTAACGTGCCGGTATCCTGGAATTAATAATGATAATATCAAGGATAGGTAGAGATATACTGGCTTCCATTTCCAAAGCCACTCTGTATATATACCTTGAGGATCCCACGGAGTTCTAATTAAGAATCCCCATGAAGGATAATAGTTTCAAATCGATGGCCTCAACACTATAGCAGATATAGCATCACATAAGTGAACTGAGAAAGAACAAAAGAAGAGAGGGATATATAAATATATGTCCACTAAGTTCCAACAGTATTTAATATTATCTATCAATGTGGTAGACCACAGCCTGGTTAATCCAAAAGCGTACCTAATAGCCATATGGGAAAGGGGAACTGCCACAACTGGAGAAGATCACCGGCTCTTCAAAGTACAGCTTTTAATAGCTGAATCCATCAATAGCAGACTCTATGTAAAGGAAAAATAGTAATGGCTAATAACAAAGCTCATTTTAAATTTTGTGTATGCCCGGGGCTATTTAGTCCCCAAGGCACCACCTAAAGCGAGGAAAACAGCCTAATAGTCAGTAGATATTTTCAATGAGTATACCTGAATACAGTTTGGCAGAGGCAGCTTCCCAGCACTCCATCTCAGACAACCATCTGATGGAGTGCTGGTTAAATAGTGTGTTTTGGCGCCAAGTTGGAGGGAGGAGGAAGGAGACCGCCCCATAGGGTTGATCAGAGATCACTCCGATCAGCTGGAGGGGCCGCCAGAAGGAATGCCAGAGTGCACTAGTATTGGCGCTGCTATGCGTATGCGCCAAATCAGGCCGGGGGGATAGAGTCCGCATATGAAGCGGCTCGTCCGCCGCGGCCGAAAACGAAAGTGCGCGCATGCGCAGTAAAGAGTATGCGCATGCGCAATGGAGGAACGGGAGTAATTCCCGATCCAATCGAAGTAAAACAGTATTGAGGATGTAAAGCCCTTACCAAACACATACTGTCACTTGAGCCAGCATCGTTCAAAGTAACACTGGCTTATGGAAATGAGAACAAAGTCGGTTTGCAAGATCGATCCTAAGAGAAAAGTAGAAATAGATATCAAAGATAGAATAGAAACCTTTTGTAAAAATGTAGGTAAAAATAAACAAGGTTTGAAAATAAATAAATATAAATAAAAATAAGATATGACAATTAAAAAGTGAAAAATAAAATAAAAATAAAAATAAATAAGAATAAATAAAATTAAGAGTAAAAATTAATAAATAAAAAATAGATGAAAAGATAATAATAAAAAATCAAAAAACAAAAAACAAAAAATAGGGGTTTTGGAAAAACAAATAATAAGGGTGAAAATCAGAGTAAATTAAAACCAGTAATTTTTTCCTTCAACATTTGCAGACCATGTCCGAGATGGAAAAATGGGACATTTTTACAAAAGGTTTCTATTCTATCTTTGATATCTATTTCTACTTTTCTCTTAGGATCGATCTTGCAAACCGACTTTGTTCTCATTTCCATAAGCCAGTGTTACTTTGAACGATGCTGGCTCAAGTGACAGTATGTGTTTGGTAAGGGCTTTACATCCTCAATACTGTTTTACTTCGATTGGATCGGGAATTACTCCCGTTCCTCCATTGCGCATGCGCATACTCTTTACTGCGCATGCGCGCACTTTCGTTTTCGGCCGCGGCGGACGAGCCGCTTCATATGCGGACTCTATCCCCCCGGCCTGATTTGGCGCATACGCATAGCAGCGCCAATACTAGTGCACTCTGGCATTCCTTCTGGCGGCCCCTCCAGCTGATCGGAGTGATCTCTGATCAACCCTATGGGGCGGTCTCCTTCCTCCTCCCTCCAACTTGGCGCCAAAACACACTATTTAACCAGCACTCCATCAGATGGTTGTCTGAGATGGAGTGCTGGGAAGCTGCCTCTGCCAAACTGTATTCAGGTATACTCATTGAAAATATCTACTGACTATTAGGCTGTTTTCCTCGCTTTAGGTGGTGCCTTGGGGACTAAATAGCCCCGGGCATACACAAAATTTAAAATGAGCTTTGTTATTAGCCATTACTATTTTTCCTTTACATAGAGTCTGCTATTGATGGATTCAGCTATTAAAAGCTGTACTTTGAAGAGCCGGTGATCTTCTCCAGTTGTGGCAGTTCCCCTTTCCCATATGGCTATTAGGTACGCTTTTGGATTAACCAGGCTGTGGTCTACCACATTGATAGATAATATTAAATACTGTTGGAACTTAGTGGACATATATTTATATATCCCTCTCTTCTTTTGTTCTTTCTCAGTTCACTTATGTGATGCTATATCTGCTATAGTGTTGAGGCCATCGATTTGAAACTATTATCCTTCATGGGGATTCTTAATTAGAACTCCGTGGGATCCTCAAGGTATATATACAGAGTGGCTTTGGAAATGGAAGCCAGTATATCTCTACCTATCCTTGATATTATCATTATTAATTCCAGGATACCGGCACGTTAGATCTATCCGCAAATACCACTACGCCACTGGCTAAACCCGGCACATCTTTGGTTTACTACTGCTAATTTCCTCTCTTTCTAATTTTTATGTGAGTATTTTCCTCATATACTTGTCTATATGGGATGTAATATCCACATATGGGACTGATTACCGGTTGATCACTTCTTAGAATCTTTACTGAAAATATTCTCCCCCTTTTTTTTTTTTTTTTTTTTTTTTTTTTTTTTTTCCCTCCTCCATTTGCAGATTATGCCCTGTTTGCTGGTTTCAGACCCCAAACTCGGCGAGTCCTTTCTGGCGATCCCGAGAGACTCACTTTTAGGTAACTAACTTGGGTGCGGCAGACATATACTAGCTTCTACCTTGTCAACATAAATTGGAAGGTAGGCAATTTTTAAGCTTTTTTGATTGCACTCACCCATTGTAAACTATTTGCACCTATATTATTGAGTATTGATCTAAATACATATAATCTGTCAGTCCATTCATGAATAACCCCCCTGTCTTCTTGATATATACAACAGATATACGAACTGCTATACTCTGGTTCTGAAGAAGCTTTAAGCGAAACGCGTCAACCAGCATTCTGCGAGTTTGTTTCAGCATTCTGATTTACTAATAGCTATATGTATATGTACATTCTTGGACTGCAATGACCCCCCCTTTTTTTATATGTGACATGTTTTATGTATAGTATGTGTTAATAAAAGTATTTAGAATTATTCTTTTGTATTGAGACATATGTCCGTTCAGGTACCGTGATAGTCCGTTAGGTTGGCTAAAAACCCCCCTTTTCGTTTTCTATAGACAGAGTAGGAAGCGTGGGGAGAGGTTTGTTTACACATACCTCTCCCCGTTCTTCAGCTCTGTGACCCGATTGCGGGACACCAGCGGTGATCGGGTCCGCTGGTCCCACGGCCGGGGTCACGGAGCTCCCGACCGGGTCGCGAGTGCGCCGCTGGCGGTGCGCGCGTGACCCGCGGGCAGGCAATTAAAGGGCCACGTACAGGTACGTGATTTTGCCTGCCCGTGCCATTCTGCCGCAGTATATCTGCGTGAGGCGGTGGGGAAGCGGTTAAAGCTGCTCAAGGCTGTTATCTATTATCGGATCCCGGCAATATAGATAAAAATCATTGAAAAAAACGGCATGAGTTACCCCCCCAGTCCATTACCAGGCCCTGCCAGGTTACCTCACAACCTGGCAGGCAGGAGACACGGCTCGGGGAGAAGACCATTCAGAGCTATTTTACAATAAAGGAATTGTCAAAAAACGGCTATTGTTTTTTGTCACATTTCACTGCTTTTTTTTGGTGAATGGGTAGGGGTACAATGTAGCTGATACTCATTCACATAGGGGGTGGGATATGGGGGTCCCCTTGCTAAAGGGGGCTTCCAGATTCCGATAAGCCCCCTGCCCACAGACCCCCACCGGGCAAGGTTTGTGGGGATGAGGCCCTTCTCACCATCAACATGGGGACAAGGTGCTTTGGGGGGCATCCTCCCAATGTTAAGTGCACGTGGCCTGGTACCGTTCATGAGGGGGGGCACTCTCTCGTCCCCTCCTCTTTTCCTGTGGCCTGCCAGGTTGCGTGCTCAGATAAGGGTCTGGTATGGATTATTGGGGGGACCTCACAACATTTTTTTTTTAATTTGACGGACGTTTTTTTTACTTTTTTTGCATTGATCCATGTCCCCTGGGGCAGGACCTGGGTCCCCAAATACTTTTTATGACAATACCATGCATATAAGCCTTTAAAATTAGCACTTTTGATTTTTCATGTTTGTGTCCCATAGTCTGTAATGGTGTTTGAGTGTTCCAACAAATTTTTTGCATGTTCTGCTACAAGCCGAACAGGGGGGTATTCGGCCCATCCCTAGTGATTACAATGACTCATTTCCAGGTCAGAAGGTGAAACCACGCTCTTTTGATCACAGCTGATAATATTTGATTGCAACCACGATTAGAATTTTTTTTATTTTTGTTTATTTGCAGATATGCAAATCTGTATTTCTACATATAATGATATTTAAAGGAGTTTTAATAAGAAATGGTGTCCCTGGGATAGAAGCAGGTGGGTGAGCCATGGTTCACACTGACAGCGGGAGGAAATCGTTCAGCTGAACTCACACAATTCCGTTCCCGCATGTCAGTCCCGACTGCGGGGGAATTTCAGAGACATCTGTGCAGGTTTCTGCACTGATATCAATAAAAAAATCGCACCCGAAGTCGCCAAAAAGTACAGAAACTACTTTTGGAAATTGCGGCGCTGCACCAATTAGAGCGGTGCAACTGTCACAGATTTGACATGTCAAGTCGCATCAATGTGAACCAGAGCTGACACATACAACACTGCCTATCCACCAGCTGAATACATTACCTGCAATTCTCCACAGCTGTTATATATAAAGATTCAACCTTTATCATTTACTTGCAGGTGTGCTGAAGAGTTTTTTTTTGGTGCACAAATACATATAGAAATTATAAGATATAAAAGATATGGCACTTCTCCAAAACCACCACCCCCAAAACGAATTAACAAGAATAAAGAAAATAAAAAACAAACAAACAGACAAGCTCAATAATGTACTTTTATTTTGCCAGCAGAAACAAAATTGTGTACATTCATTTACTTTTACTAGCTTCAAAAAATGTCTACATGATATATGGTGCTACATTTAGCAAAACAGTTAGCAATTGGGTTTTAAGGGCCCTGCTCATATGAGGTTACAATCTAAAGTTTGTCTAAACCTTAGAGTGGACACAGCTTTACTTTCAGTGTAGAACGGGCAACACATAACATTTTTATCTGCAAGATTAAAGAAACATACTTAACAGTCATTATTCTTACAAAGCATTCCAACATAATATAAAAATGTTCAACATATAACACCCACCACCAGCCCACAAATCCACACATATACACACATTGTTGAGCATGTTCTGCTGGAAGCTGCATTTCTGTGTACAAGATTAAGCTATGAGATCGAAAAGGTCAGCAGATGCTCCCAAACCATGTTTGCATGGTCAGACAGGAATAACACACACACAACATTGACAGCATGGCCACATAAACCCACTTTTGATTGAAAAAATGCACAAGAATATCAGCAAACAAACAGCCCTAGTTGGGCATTTGTCAATAGGCACAATATCATTCCTTCACCATAAATCACAGCAAAAAAAAAACTGTCCTTCTCAGGCCAAACAAACCTCCCCTACTGCAGCCCTTTATATAAGAGAGGTTGTATTGTTAGCACACTGACACACACTCAATAGAAATACAAGCCCACCAGTATCTTTCAATCTGTCTCTTCATGTATGTCTAAAGTGATTGCACCTGATGAGCAGGAACACATAGTACTATTTGCAACTGCGTTAGCCCTTGGCTATGTGCATCAAATCTCCAACTACGGGCCAAAGATCGAAGATCATTTGCATGCACATAAACAAAGCAACAGTTTTCTAAGCATATGTACCTGTGCAGTGTAAACCCTACAATTTGAAATGTCCAAGTCCCTGGGCATGATTAATGCTAGCAAACATTAACATCAGTACCCGGCTGCAATGAGCTTCCAATCTAAAGTCCAAAACTAACTTTCTTACATTAGAGACTATTTAGACAGGATACAAATAAAATGCCAGCATGTCTTTGGTGAGAAACCCACACAGGGAGAACATATAAACTTCAAGAAAAGCATTCACATGCTGGGGAATTGAACCAGAAACCCCAGTGCTTCTCTACATGAAGTGGCATGTTTGGGATTTTAACCCAGACGCTCAGGGACGCTTAGCAGAAGTTCTAACCTCCAAACCACAGAGCTGCCACATGTGTAATCTTCCTACACATAAATACACATAAGTACTGTATTTCCTTGGACATACAGGTAATGGAATTACATTACATAAGAGTTATTCTTCTTGATTTATTCTGTGATATTTGGTGGTTCTTTGTGGGTCAGTGTAGAATAGTGATATTACCCTCAAATTTTGGGGAATTACATTTTGATTTCTGATGTTGGTACACATATCAAATTTTTTGGGCTCAAATTATGATTATTTGGAAATAATAAAAAGCACAAAAAATTATGACTCATTTTAAATTTGCTTTAGCAATGGTATTGTTTGTGGATTGTAAAGACACCTGTGTGAGTTTTGGGTAAAGATTGTTGTGAGATGGAGAGTAACAAGTGAAAGTGACAGAGAAAAATATATTTTACCAAAACATCAAAACATTGCACATTCTAGCATTCTCAAAAACAAACTATTTGAAGTAGAAGCAACAATGTTGCAAAGGAACATTTCAGAGAAAGATACATTTCATCTCAACAATAAAGGGATTTTTTCATGAAAGTTACAATTGTTCCATTAGAATCAATGGCTAAAACTTGCATTGGACTATAATAGCGCCAATTTTCACTTCCAAAAAATGCTCTTTAACTCAGCGCTCATTTTCATATTTACTATAGCGCCTTGTAAAAAAGACACTGGAGCTAAAAGTGAGAGCTATTTGCAGGTCTGAGCATGCTCAGTTGTGTTGGCACCTAGTTGTACAAAAACGGGGAATTTATCTCTTCTCGGACTTTTAAAGATATTTCAGTATAGAAATCACTATTTCACACAGTTTAAAAGCAGATTATCTTTAAATAATATACTGCATATTTCAGTATTATTTACGCAGTTAGATCATGCTCTAAAAAAATATTTCCATGTGCAATTATCTAGCTATTTGGTTTTAGGCAACTATAGTAAATTCGATTTTGGGAGTATTTTCTCACCAGCGCTATAGTGAATACCGTTTTAGCGCTAATTAGCGGCAATTAGTGCTAATTAGCGCCGCGCGCTATAGTAAATGACCCCCATAATGTTTGGGGGTTCTAAATATTTTTTTAGCAAAAAAATTATGACTTTTACATGTAGGAGAGAAGTGTCAGATTTGCCCTTGGTGGCCAGGGGTTAATTATCATAAGTAAGTAATATACAAATAATTTATATATATTGTTTTTAAGGTAATGTACTATATTTTCAAAAACTGTACTCAAGCAGTTGGCTTAATGGACAAATTACTGAAGTTTGAAGTTATAACTTCTAACCAGTAATTTCACAGTAAATAGAAAATTATCTTATAACATATAGCATAATATATGTGATTTAGCTTGTACTTTTTCAGTAGCAGCAGATTCTCATTTTCCCTCTTAACTGTGTGACACAAACATGGGATTGTGGGTAAATCTTATACAGATAAACACATCTTTTTTCATTTTAGTTAAGAGGGCTGGGCTGGAAGTGAGAATTTGTCTTTTGGACAAAACATGCCCCCTTGTATGACACTGCAGTGAGAAGCGTGCCTCCACTGCAGTATTTTTATTGGACAGCTGGGGCCAATGGTGCTTTACCATTGGTCCAAGGCTCAAATCTGTTCATTGAGCTCGGTGCCTCTGACAAGAAGTGAGGAGAGGCACTGTGAGCTCATCCTCTCAGTCTGCAGCAAACAGAGTGTCTCAGCTTGTATTTAAAGTGGAGTTCCACCGCAAAAAAAGTGCTTAAAAAAAAAACATTTGGAGAATTTTTTTTTTTTACTCACCTCTAAATGCCTGTTGCTAGGGGGTCCCTCATAGTCTGCCTCCTTTGGCACCTGGGCTCCTGATGTCACTTCCCCTCGGCGCAGGAAGAGAGATCGCTTCTCCCCCCTCCCTCTTGTCAATCATCTGGGACACGTGACCGGTCCCAGATGATTGCGCGGCCAGTGACGGCACGCAGCTCGCACATGCGCAGTGGGTGCCCAGCTGTGAAGCCACAGCCAGGCGCCCACAGTTAAAATGCTGGCACCACTGAGTGGAGGGGGAGACGAACGGAGCTTCGATCCCCCACATTGCTGGACCCTGGGACAGGTAAGTGTCCGATTATTAACAGTCAGCACCTGCAGTATTTGTAGCTGCTGATTTAATTTTTTATTTTTTTAAGTGGGAACCCCGCTTTAAACTGGCCGCTCTGTATGTAGCTTCTGACAGGCTGCGCAAGGAGCCCCGTATCTCCGGAACCATAGGTCGTAGGGGCCCCATTTTTACCAGTGGTGGGAATAGGACTTAAGCTACCTACCCCCCCCCCCAAATTTGGGGTCTCTGTGACCCCAGGTCACCGAGCTACAACCCTCAAAGTTGTGTTTTTTTTTTTTTAATGTTCATGGCTCACCTGCCTCCCCTGACTACACGTCCCTGGTATTTTGGTATTTATATATCTTAGCAATAGACTTGCTTTCATCATATTAAGAGGAGAAACACATTTTACCCAGCTGTTTTTTTAACTGGGTGTTTCCAATTATTAGAACAATTGAACGAGCTGTAGGATATAATGGTAGAATTGCCCATCTAATTGTGACTTCCATCTCTTTACTGATAAAATTTACTGAAGCCAGATCAACAATATTCCCACAGAAAGCTAAATCCATCAATGCACAAACCACCATGGTACTGGCTGCCCGCACTACACCACCAATCTGCGGAGGGGATCTGAGCTGGAGAGCATTCCTCCTTATGATCCAGGCATGTTTCAGAAGTGATCCTACGCTGAGTGTGATACAGGTGAAAGTCACAGTAAAGGGCAAACAGCAACCCAACACCACGTTCAAGAGATTGAAGAGGTCACTAAAACCAACAGAATCACTGCCTCTCATGAGTTCTGTCCCATTCCTAGGACTGTGGAAATGGATGGTCCAAATAAATGGAAGGCTTATTATTAAACAAAAACCTGCAGACTGTAACAAAAGCAGATTTGTAGAAGTTGATATTGTCTTTTTCATCCACTGGAATAAATGGTGGGAAAAGTTGAACAGTTTTATGCAGTAAAAAGTTGAGAGGAGAGCGGTTTGCCAAAAACTTGTGTCCATGAGAAAAAAAAACATTACAACATCAAATAAATATAATTCTGTTGAGATAATCTCACAGAATATGAAGCTATCAGCAATTATTATGCACTGAAAAAACAGATTAGTGAATGTTATGGCAGACAGGATCAGATCGCAGGCTGTGGGATGTTTTCCTTTGTACCAACCTCTGAGATAAATAATCAATATTAGGATGTTTAGGGCGATCCCTGGTACACCCAAAATGACAGGAATAATAGAAATCTCCAGAGAGCACATGATGTTAAAAGTCTTTCTGAAAGACCTTTAGTCTGTTGAGTCACAACTACCAAGAGTGATGGTTTCTTTTCTCTGTCCCTTACAGGGTAAGCATAAAACAGACAGGGATGCAAATTCTCGGCTCATTTCCTCTGCCTGATGAGTGTTGAATATTTAACATTAACATGAGGTCTTGCTATAGGTTTTTTTAGTATGTTCAATATTAGTTATGATTATCTTTTATTAACCCCTTCAGCCCCAGAAGGATTTACCCCCTTAACTTCCCTGGCGGTAATCCCGAGTGTGGCTCGGGGTGGATTTTCAGCACCAAAAGTGGTAACCCAGAGCCACACTTGGGATCACATCGCAGAATCCAGGTACAGCAAACTTACCTTGTCCCCAGGATCCTGCGATGTCCTCCCCGCTCTGTGTGCGAGCCGTGTCCTCCGCCGGATCTATCACAGAGCCGAGCTCCGTTCCCTGCGAGTGTTGAATGAATGACTTGTATAGCGCTACAAATGCGAAATGAATCACCTCAAGGCACTTGGTCTGTCCTGTGTTGTCCTGCTTGTTAGAAGAGGTGGGTCTTGAGTTTTTTTTCTGAAGGCCCGATGGCTTTCTTCCATGCGGATGTTGGTGGGTAGAGCGTTCCATAGCCGAGGTCCTTGGACTGCGAATCTTCTTTCTCCCTTAGATTTGTAGCGGGCTTTAAAGACGAGAAGGCAATTTTGGTTTGTTGATCGGAGGCTACGATTAGGTATGTATTGTTTTATTTTCTCACATAGGTAAGGTCTACAGGTTTGGAAATATAGGTTTGTAAATGGATAGAAAACTGGCTAAAAGACAGAATTCAGAGAGTCGTGGTTAATGATTCTTACTCTGAATGGTCTAAGGTTATCAGTGGTGTACCCCAAGGTTCAGTGTTGGGACCCTTACTTTTTAATATCTTTATAAATGATATTGGGTCTGGGATCAAAAGTAACATTTCTGTCTTTGCAGATGACACCAAGCTATGCAGTGGAATAACGTCCTTACAGGAGGTCTCCAATTTACAAGCTGACCTCAATGCTCTGTCTAATTGGGCGACTATGTGGCAGATGAGGTTTAATGTTGATAAATGTAAAGTTCTGCACTTGGGGGCTAAGAATATGCATCATACATACTAGGGGGAGTACAACTGGGGGAATCCGTAGTGGAGAAGGATCTGGGGGTTTTGGTAGATCATAAACTCAATAATAGCATGCAATGCCAAGCTGCGGTTTCCAAAGCAAGCAAAGTCCTTTCTTGTATTAAGAGAGGTATGGACTCCAGAGAGAGAGAGATATCATTTTGCCTCTGTTCAAATCATTAGTAAGACCTCATCTGGAATATGCAGTTCAGTTTTGGGCACCAGTTCTCAAAAAGGATATTGGGGAACTGGAGAAAGTGCCGAGAAGGGCAACCAAACTGATAAGAGGCATGGAGGAGCTCAGCTATGAGGAAAGATTAGAGGAACTAAATTTATTCACCCTTGATAAGAGGAGATTAAGGGGGGATATGATCAACATGTATAAATATATAAGAGGTCCATATAGTGAACTTGGTGTTGAGTTATTCACTTTACGGTCAACAAAGAGGACAAGGGGGCACTCTTTACGTCTAGAGGAAAAGAGATTTCATCTCCAAATACGGAAAGGTTTCTTCACAGTAAGAGCTGTGAAAATGTGGAATAGACTCCCTGCCGAGGTGGTTCTGGCCAGCTCAGTAGATTGCTTTAACTACTTCAATACAGGGCTTTTAAACACCTTTCCTTACCAGAGCACTTTTTTGCGATTCGGCACTGCGTCGCTTTAACTAACAATTGCGCGGTCGTGCGACGTTATACCCAAACAAAATTGTCGTCCTTTTTTTCCCACAAATAGAGCTTTCTTTTGGTGGTATTTGATCGCCCCTGCGGTTTTTATTTTTTGCGCTATAAACAAAAGAAGAGCGACAATTTTGAAAAAAAAAACACAATATTTTTTACTTTTTGCTATAATAAATATCCCATTTTTTTTTAAAAAAAATATTTTTTTCCTCAATTTAGGCCGATACGTATTCTTCTACATATTTTTGGTAAAAAAAATCGCAATAAGTGTATATTGATCGGTTTGCGCAAAAGTTATAGCGTCTACAAAATAGGGGATAGATTTATTGAAATTTTTTTTTTTTTTTTTTTACTAGTAATGGCGGGGATCTGCGTTTTTTTTTTTCGTGACTGCGACATTGCGGCGGACACTTCGGACACTTTTGACACATTTTTGGAACCATTCACATTTACACAGCGATCGTTGCTATAAAATTGCAATGATTACTGTGTAAATGTGACTGGCAGGGAAGGGGTTAACACTAGAGGGCGCTGGAGGGGTTAATGTGTGTCCCTATAGGAGTGATTCTAACTGTAGGGGGAGGGGACTTAAGGGAGGAGACCGATCATGTGTTCCTCCGTACTGGGATCACATGATCGGTCTCCTCCCCGCTGACAGGACGTGGAGCTGTGTGTGTGTGTATGTGTATGTATATATATATGTATATATATATATATATATATATATATATATATATAGATAGATATATAGATATATATATATATATATATATATATATATATATATATATATATATATATATATATATATATATATATATATATATATATATATATATATACATATATATATATATGTCTATCTATATATATATCTATTATATATTTTTTTTTTTTTTTTTGTGGTTGAACTGGATGGACTTGTGTCTTTTTTCAACCTAACTAACTATTTATTGAGGAGCGTTTCCTTGTGTACATTTGTGGGTGAGGCAGAGGGTCTTGAATGGGATCCTCTCCTTTACCGTTAGCCAATGGAGGGTCCTTAGGGATGGAGAGATGGAATTCCAGGGATTCTTTCCCGTGACTAGCCTTGCTGCTGTGTTTTGGATGACTTGTAAATCATTTAGTCCTATGTAGAGGGAATTTGCGTAGTCGAGTCGCGAATTGATGATTGTTCCAACTACTACTGCTTTGTCCTTTTCAGGTAAGAACGGTATGAGTCTGCATAGCAGGTGGAGAAGATGATGGGATCCACTGAATACTGATCCTATGTGTGCATCCATAGTCATCTCTGAATCAAAGATGACCCCGCACAGGCATGGAGAACGGTGCCAAATTCAAAAAGTAAAAAACACAATACATATACAGTACACTGTAATCCTATAGATTACATTACTGTATCAATTTATTTCACATCCCTTTTGTCCCTAGTGGTTTGTCCAGTGCCCTGCATGCAATTTTATATTATAAATACTGTTCTTTCAGCCTGGAAACGTGAGATTGTCCATAGCAACCAAAACCGTCCCTTTATATCAAAATATATAACCTGCTAGACCTGCTAGACCTGCTAGAAAACATTGATAATAAATTAGAATCACTTGCAGAACTCAGCGATAGTGATTTGTGGGGAAATCCGTAATCAAACACTGAAAGTAATGACAGCGACAATTCTGAAACTTAGCAAATTTCAGTGTTATTGATTTGATTACATTATTGAATAATTTTTTTATTATTATTATTATTATTATTATTATATTATTATTTGTTATAATTATTTATTATATTATAATTTATGATTTTGTGTTTCAAACTTTACCATACCCGGGATGTGTACTAGACTCTTGTTTGGACAGGTCAGAGATGTGGGCAGAGGTCAGCTCCAAACTATCTAGAAATAATATGGTACCAATATCCCTAAATGATATAAAAAAATAGATAGAAGATACAGGACTATGAAAGTACATCATATAAGAAATCACATATTATATAACAAATATAAAGTATTTATTTTAGAGATTAATATAAAGTAAGTACAGTCTATTCAAGTCGTAGGTATATACACACTGCCTATCACTGACAATGAGGTACTGTAATCACATACATAATCATATTACGTCCAAATGTTTCGGGAAAAGGACGCAAAGATTTGATTGACAAATTATAGAGAAACACAATTCACTCAGCTCTATCTTATCAATTGATTGAACAAATTTGTATGTGCTGGGAGCTCATGTGGACGAGCTAAACAGAAGAGGGATTGACAGAAGTTGAAATGTCTAGGGATTTCATCCATCTAAGAAGTTCTCAAATTGATGTTAATACTGTTATATGGAAAACCATCCAGCAATCATTCAAGCACCGAAAATGATGGAAATCCACAGAGCATAGATGGGAGAGAGGGGGAGGGGAACGGCAAGCATGCCAAACAGCTAGGTAAATGGTGACAAGCCTATGCCTGAGAAGAGTTGTCCCTTTGATTCATGAGCTCCCAGAGGTTCCCTGGGAGATGTCTGATTATTAAAAGTCAGCAGCTGCAGTATTTGTAGCTGCTGACTTTTATTTTTTTTTTTTAAGCAGAACTCTGCTTTAAGCTTATAAAAGGAGACCTTGCTAAATTGGTGGATAGTTTCTTGTATCTTCTGAAGGGATTGTGATGGATTAGTAATCATCAGTATCACATCATCTGCAAATAGGCTTATTCTATGATCTGTGGTATTACATTTGATTCCTGAGATTTGTATATCGGTTCTAATTTTGATCACTAGGATTAAAGATTAGCAGGGCAAAAATAAGTGGTGAGAGGGGACATTCCTGACGTGTGCCATTTGATATGGTGAATGGGGAGGATAAGGCTCCTCCTGTAAGTACTCTTGCTGAGGGGTTGGAGTAGAGAGAAAGTATAGCATTTTGGAACATTTAGTGATTCCGAATTTGGCAAGGACCTCTTTTAGAAAACCCCAATGGATTCTATCAAACGCCTTCTCTGCATCTAGGGAAAGAAGCAGAGAAAGAGTTTATGTTTGAATAGCGTGGTGTATGAGGTTGATTACCCTTCTTGTGGCATCTAGGGTGTGGTGGCCTGGAATAAACCCGTTTTGGTTGGGGGGGTGCACTAAAGATGAGAGTAGTCTTTTGGCAAGGACTTTAGCTAGTATTTTTATGTCAGTATTCAGGAGGGATATTGGCCTATAATTTGCAGTTGATAAGGGGTCTTTGTCTGGTTTTCAGTATAGTTCTAATAGTTGAATGTAACATGTCTGTTGGTAGAGAACCGGAGGAACTGACATGGTTGAAGAGGGTCAACAAGTGGGGTGCAAGGATGTCATTAAATTGCTTATAGAATTCATTTGAAAACCCATCTTCTCTGGGTGACTTATATAGGGGTAATTCTTTGATGGCGTCTGTTATTTCCTCTTGACAAGTATCCTTGTCCGCTAGAAGGGTGGAGTTAAGTCTCCAAATTCGTGGGGATCCTCGTCAGTGTTCGTCCAAAATGATAGTTATTTTGGCATGGTCTGACCAGGAAATGGTGCCTATTTCAGAGCTCTGGATATTTTGTAAAGTCCATTTGTTGACCACAAACATGTCTATGCATGAATAGGTCATCTGTGAGGGGGAGAAATATGTGTAGTCCTTTTCGGACCCATGCTGGCATCTCCATACATCAAAAAGTCTGTTCACAGAAAGGGGTTTAATGTATCTTGCTGCCATTGCTTGTGTGTAGAGGTGTCCATGGAGGGGTCCCCGACTATGTTGAAGTCGCCCCCTAGGATAAGGCTTCCTCTTTGTAAATTTCCGAGTTTTGTACATAGGCGTTTGTGGAAGCTGATTTGTTTAGTATTTGGTCCATCTATATTGACTGGACTGCCCTATATCACAAATCAAAATTAAATAGCGACCTTGGGGGTCCTCATAGGATTGGTGAAGTTGGAACTGGAGACTGTCTTCAATCACTGTTAGAACACCATTTTTCTTTTTTGGGCCTGAAGCAAGAAAGAACTGGTCATATCCTTTAATTTTGATTGTCTGGGTTTTGGTTGACGCAAAGTGCATCTCTTGTACAAAGACTATGTTGGCTTGTTGTTTTGTAGTTTCCTTTTGCAGCGTCATTCTTTTCTGTGGGCTGTTTAAGCCTCTGACATTTAGTGAGACGATCTTGATGGGCATATTGTGCAATTCTGAAACTTTGGTGTACTAGGGTAATAGCCAGGAGTTGTGAGAGCAGTTTTAATAGTAAGTTTACTGATATTAGAGACTGCAACAGTGGTCTCAAGATGGGTCAGATAGTCATGCAATTCAGGTTTTTGGTAGTCTCAATGAGGGGCTGGTGAGCCCAGGGGTACAGAGCAAGTAAAAAAATGGGAGCTCTTTATCAAGTGAGCGCAATGTGCAGTTACTACTGCTGGTTTTAACAAGGGGAGAACAGTGATTCTCAACAGTAGCCATCACGGACAGGTAGGCGAGAATATAAATTGGCTTCTGCAGAATAACCTGCTACTACCCAGCCGGATAGTAAGGTGGAGGAGGGCAATCAGGTTTTGTTAGGCATCCTGAAGGGACCAGTCCATGTCCATTTGTGAGGATAAGGGGTTGTCAGAGGATGTGGTGTCCTCAGGGATGAGACGCCCCCAGGAAGTGATTTCACGGTATACATTTTTCTTTAGTAGGTTTTTAGCAATTTGACAGGGAAGCCCCACTTGTAGGGAATGTGGTGGTTTTGTAGTGGTTTTGTGATAGTGGCCAATTGTCGCCGGGTATCCATTGTTGTTTTTGAGAGATCTGCGTACAGTTTGACTGTGGCAAATGGTTCTGGAAGGGTGGATGATTGCTTTGCAGCAAACATCACTTTCTCTTTTGCAGTAAAAAAACGAATACGGGCGAGTGCATCTGGGTTTTGATTCACGAAGGTCAGGTGGTTTTGGAAGTCTATGTGCCCGATATATTTCCAAATCTCGGTAAGTCAGATTAGGTACTATGGACCTCATCAGCGCCTGTAAATATTGGACCAAGTCAGGTTGCTGTATTGTCTCTGGGATGTTGCGGAATTTTATATTTTTCTGACGGTAACGGTCCTCTAAATCTGCCAGTTTAAGTTTGATTAAGTGCAATTCATTGAGGTGCTTCCTGTGCTTTGACATTGTTCCCGGAGGTAGTGGGAGGTCCCAGGAGCTGTCTGGAATAATTTTACCCTTGGTTTGTTGCCTTGGAGTCGCTTGTTGCTGGGTAGGTTTGTGGAGCTGAAATTTCAGGCTTCCATCCACTCCGCCGGCATGCCACGCCCCCCATCACAATCCACTTTAGCAGATGTGCTATTGGTCAAAATGCATCAGGTGGTTCTTTTGAGACACAAGCACGGTATGAGCCACGGCACCTTCAATATGTTACTTTGATGCCCGTTTTTATGGATGTTTGTAAGTACAGTCTTATTAAAACTTTTATATAGTTCAAACGTACTTCAATCTGCACCCTCTCATTCTTATCATTTGAGTGCATTCCTTGTGATTGGGGAATCGAGCTAAAGTGGATTGTAATATTTACCAGAGATCTGTCATTGGATTCCTGAGTTAAAGCGAGACATCACTCTACGTGATCATGCTGTGGAGTCGTTTGTTGTAAACTGAAGAGGTTTCACTGATCCATGTCATTACACTTTGTAAGATTCCGGAGTGATTAAGCTCTAGTAGTGTATTTCAAGAACGCGTTATTTTAAAGGCTTGACAGCACACTTTTATGTAAAGGAAATAAAGTTCAAAGAAAATAACAGGGGGTTCCACCATTACTGTATATTTCAAACCTATATCCTCCTGGGTTACTCACTTGCAGCACCGCTGAGTAAGATCTCACACCTAGGCCTTTGGGTTGCTCTTCAGAGCGCATGCTCACGTTGCCAGCGGCAGCCTCTCTCTCCTAGGGAAAGTGAGTGTTCTCCTGACTGTCATACACAAACCTTGTGTCTGTAGGGCAGAGGCCTCTTGACTCCTCGGCCAGACTTCCTGTCTCCTTGGGTGGAGCTGTCTCTAAAGCCTTGTACACACGATCAGATTTTACAACGGGAAATGTGTCATGACAGGCTGTTGGCGGAAAATCCGAACCTCTGTATGCTCCATCAATTGTTGTTGGATTTTCCGCAGACAAATGTTGGATAGTAGGTTTTTAAATTTTCCTGCGGACAAATGTCTGTTGTCGGATTATCCGAGAGTGTGTACACAAGTCCATCGAACAAAAGTCCAAAGTTAAAACACGCATGCTCGGAAGCAAGGACAAGCCAGAAGCGATTGGTCTTGTAAACTAGCATTCGTAATGGAGAATTAACATTTGTGACGTGGCAAATTATGAAATATCAAAATGCAGCGCACATTCTCTTCTTCTTTAATGGGATAATAATGAAGCTGCTTCAAAGGCTTTTTTTTTTTTCTAGTGATATCAAAAATAATATTATTATGCTTTTTTTTTTTTTTTCATTTGGGCAAGTTACCACAACACTATTATCCCGTAGTTTTTAAGATCAAAGAGGTGCCCCTTGTCAATTTTACATTGTATTTTTTAAAATGTAACTGCCGACTCCCAAAATGTAATTTGAAGTAAAACACAAAGTCAAGTATTATTTTACACAATTTTTTTATTGTGCATTAAAAAAAGAAAACAAATACAATTAGACATGCTATCTGCCAATAGAACTTAACCAAAAAGTCCATTCTGTGCATCCAAAAATATAGAAAATATACCAAATCAAATCATTATTCAACCAAAGAAATTTATGTCAAAGCAATAACTCCAAGGCCAATAATAAATAACACGTTATCTCCTCCGATTCCGCAACATGTCTGGTGGACGAACGGCCGTTCAGAAACAAACTGAAAAGCACAAAATGAAAAGCGCAAACTGAAAAGCGCTAAATGAAATGTGTGAAAAGAAAAGCACAAATCAACACGTACCAAACTTCTACTAACACGAAATTAGCAGAAGGAGACCAAAGGGTGGCGCTAAAGAGCTGAAAAACCATGTAGTACGTCACTACGTTCGTGATTGTTGGCCAACAATTGTGTGCTGTGTGTATGCAAGACAAGTTTGGGCCAACGCCCTTCGGACAAAAGTATACGGGTTTGTAGGCGAACAATCTGATTGTGTGTATGAGGTGGGAGCTCTGAGCTCTAATCCTGGGAAGAATATAAACCCAGCCCACAGGTGTGCAATCAGCATGTCTGTCTTTGTAAAAAACAGGCTGAAAATGCTAATATACACAGTGACACAGGGTCGCCTCTCCACAACCTGTTTGATCTGCCCTCTGGTAAAGAGATGTGAGCACTGTGGTGTGGTGTCATACACAGTGAAGTTGGTGCAAGGGTCTCGTCTATCTTATTCACCATATTTTCTGGACTTTTCTTACATATGTTTTTAGCGCTGCATATTAAGTTTCTATAAATTTTATTTTGCAATCAACAAAATGTATGCTTGCTGCTGATGTTTCTATATTCAATATTATTGACTTTTATTTATTTGTGAATACATTTTCTTTTGAGCATGGATATTTTTACCATTTTTATAAGTGTAAAGATTTAAACTTAGATTTAAAGTGGAATTCCGGGCAAACATAACATTTTGGCCATGATTAGTATGTTAAATATGCAAAACTTTGATATTATGCATTTTCATGCTAGCTGATTGTCTAGCTTAGAAAGTCTTATCAAAGCTAAACAATCAGCTGCTTCCTGTTCGTTACCAACAACTGTTTCTCTATTCAGCTGAATTGGCCAGCTGTCATACATTTCCCAAAACCATTGTTGGTATTTTATTTAAAGTAACCACCCTAGCTTTCAGAAATTGCCCACCCGTGTCCTGCCCAGAACCACCCCCTATCCCTCCCAGCCTTCTGCATGGTGTGCAGAAGCTCCTCCTTTTATTAGCGGCTCCCTCGGCATTACCATGGAAATTACGCCTCAGACAAGTTTGCAGGTTTCACTTCCTGTCACCTGCCTTCGCCTTTGTTCCATCAATTCCAGCAGTAACAACGCAAAATTTCTTTGGGAATGCACGCCGGGTAGCTATGTCACTTCTGGAAATGACGTAGCTACCCGAGAAGAGGCACACCCAGGGACCCACAAAGACTGGAATTGCTGGCAAGATAAAGATTACATAAGCGGCGGGATTAAAAGATAAAAAGGTAAAAGGATACAAATTTTGGCATTTTAGATAATGCAGACCCTATTAGATGATTGATTGCAATTGATTGCTGCTTATGGAGGTAGATGCTTTTTCTTCCACTTTAATTTTGCACTAACACGGTAAAGTGATTGTAAACTCATATTTTTTTTTTTTAAATAACAAACATGTCATACTTACCTGCTCTGTGGAATGGTTTTGCACAGAGCAGCCCAGATCCTCTCCATCTCAGGTCCCCTGCCAGCAATCCTGGCTCCTTCCCCCTGCTGAGTGCTCACGATAGCAAGCCACTTGCAATAGGCACACTTGTGCAGGCTTGCTCTAAAGCCAAGCTCTGCGATGTCCATAAACACACAGAGCATGGCTCGGCCTTGCTTCCCTCCACACTGGCTGTAATTGACAGCAGCGGGAGCCATTGCTGTCTCTGAGACTTTGAAGAGGGAGAGAGTATAGAGGGAGCCACTGCTCTTCTGCTCAGCGCTGGATCGTGATTGGGCTCAGGTAGGTATAAAGGGGGGCTGGGGGGAGCTGCATGTAGAGGGTTTTTTTACCTTAATGCAGATGTGAAAAAAACTTCAGCCTTTAGAAGCACTTTAACTATGCTAATCTTAAACAAACATTAAAATACCTAAATAGAAATATTTAAAGTGATTGTAAAGGCTTGTTTTTTTCCCCAAAAAACATGTTATACTTACCTGCTCTGTGCAGTTGGATTTGCACAGAGCAGCCCGGTTCCTCCTCTTCTCGGGCCCCTCTTCTGTGATCCTGGCCTCTTCCTCCTGTTCAGTGCCCCCACAGCAAGCAGCTTGCTATGGGGGCATCCAAGCTGAGTCCCAGATCCCTGTGTCCCTGAGCCAATGGTGCAACTGCTGTGTCTCGGCCAATCAGGAAGGAGAATCTTGTACAGCTGAGACATCACTGGACAGAGAGGGACCTCAGGTATGTGTTAGGGGGGCTGAGGGAGGCTGCTGTACACAGAAGACTTTTTTATCTTAATGCATAGAATGCAATAAGATAAAAAAAAAACTCATGCCTTTACAACCCCTTTAAAGTATATGTAAAGCATTTATGTTTTTTTATAGCAGTGTTTCTCAACCAGGGTTCCACCAAAGGCTGCCAGGGGTTCCTTGAGCAATGAGCAATTTCTGACTCTCAGATAAGTTCCCACTGATATTATTTATCTTTCTATCTATCTGTAAGAGGGTAATTATTCTTAATGTAAGGAGCATTCTTCTGTGAATCAGACAGTATTTGCTTCATCGTCACAAATGCATGGACGTTACTGACTTTGAGGTGGAAGCTGCCAGCTTGAGCACCAGGTCTTTGATCTTCAACAAGAAAAGTACAACTGAAGAGGAGAAGATGCCTATTATATGACTAAGCTTACAAGATTCTGCCTTGGTGCCCAGGGTAACGGACATTTGTTACTCCCATTGGCAGCTCCAACACATGATGTGGTGAGCAGATTTGTATCCAAATACCTGCAATTTAGGAAGGCATCTTCCCCTGGTGACTTACTAATCCATAGTGACATTTCTTGGAGCGCCTCCTCACACGATCGGAAATTTGGCCAGAAAAAGACCGATGTGAGCTTTTGGTCGGAAAATGCGACCGTGTGTAGTCTCCATCGGACTTTTGCTGGCGGAATTTCGGCCAGCAAAAGATTGAGAGCATGTTCTCAATTTTTCCAACAGTTTCGATTGTCTGTGGCAATTCCGACGCGCAAAATTCCGATGCATGCTCGGAAACAATTTGACGCATGCTCGGAAGCATTGAACTTAATTTTCGTGGTTTGTCGTAGTGTTGTACATCACCGCGTTCTTGACGGTCGGAATTCGGTGTGACCGTGTGTAGGCAACACAAGCTTGAGCAGAATTCCGTCAGAATTCCGTTGGAAAAAACATCCAAGGCTTTTCCGATGAGAATTCTGATCGTGTGTACGCGGCATTATGGGAGACATAGATGTATGAGGCGATGTGGCGCCTGTGACTTCTGTATGTTCATAATTGAAGGTGATTCTCTCACTTTATCTAATGGGAGAACTTTGAGATGTGTAAATCAGACTGACTGTAATACATCTGGTGCCATTTATGTTTTAACTTGTGTGCCTATTATGTAAGTAAGACTATCCGCATGGTCCATAGAAAGTTACAAGATCATATATATATATATAATTTCTACATATCATTTAAAGGCACATGTTGCAATATACTTATGCTGAGCAATCAATAAGGATGGTTTAGTTATTGGAATTAGTGAAACCCAGCCCCAGAGGGTTTTTGATCAAGACATGCTTCAAAAGTGGGTTTGGCGCTGGGGGCAACACAACTTTTTATTTTATTTTCTCTATTGGATGAGCTGAAAACGTAATTCCTATTGCTTTATTGTTAGGTGAGTGGTAAATGGAGTTCAACACAGAACTGATGAGTGATATAATTTATGTTCTCTAATTATTAACATTTATTAACATTTATTAACGCCCAGGCCATGGCACAGAAACGACACTTCTGAAAATATGGGATGACGCCCTAGAAGCAGCGGATGAGGGAGAATCGTGTCTTCTGGTATTGCTGGATCTCAGTGCGGCGTTCGACACAGTGGACCACAACATGCTTCTCAGCCGCCTCAAGGAAGTGGCAGGAGTTACAGATGGAGATCTGCCATGGTTCGCTTCCTTCTTAGTAAACCGGTCACAAACAGTGAAACTAGGAGCCTTCACTTCGGAAACTCAGGCAATCACTTATGGAGTCCCTCAAGGATCACCATTGTCACCAGTACTGTTCAACATTTACATCCGACCACTCTTCAAAATTATTAGCAAATTGGATCTGTGCTTCCACTCATACGCGGACGACACTCAACTGTACTTCCGGATCACCGGACAAAAAGACCAATACCAGGAACTAGGAAAATGTCTCGCATTGATAGATGACTGGATGACCACTAGCTCCCTCAAACTAAATGGATCAAAAACAGAATTACTGCTCCTCGACGCAAACTCAAGGAAAAAGACGAAGACCCCTTGGACACCACCAACCATCTTGGACAGACCATCCTTCCAAGCAACAAAGCCAAAAGCCTCGGAGTAATCTTTGATTCAGAGATGACAATGGAGGCACAAATAGGATCCGTAATCAGCGGATCCCACCATCTCCTTCGCATGCTACGCAGACTCATCCCCTTCATCCCGGAAAAGGAAAAAGCGGTAGTAGTAGGAACGATCATCAATTCACGGCTCGACTACGCAAACTCACTCTACATAGGATTACCGGATTACCAGATTGCGCGCCTTCAAATTGTCCAAAACACAGCAGCAAGAATAGTCACCGGAAAGAAACCCTGGGAATCCATCTCCCCATCCCTAAGGATGCTCCATTGGCTCAAGGTAAAAGACAGGATCACATTCAAGACCCTCTGCCTCACCCACAAATGTACACAAGGAAATGCGCCTCAATACCTTTGTGAGAAAATAGAAAAATACATACCGAATCGCAGACTTCGATCAACAAACCAAAATCGCCTTCTCATCCCCAAAGCCCGCTACAAATCGAAGGGAGAACGAAGATTCGCAGTACAGGGACCCCGGCTATGGAATGCTCTACCAAACAACATCCGCATGGAAGAAAACCATCAGGCCTTCAGGAAAAAACTCAAGACCCACCTCTTCTAATACATGGCATCCCAACATGAGCAGTCAAGCGCCTCGAGGCGATTCAGTTCGCAGTTGCAGCGCTATACAAATCATTCATTCATTCATTCATTTAGAAAAATGAATTAAAGATGCTGTTGACCTAACTTAAAGCCTCTTAAGCCCAATACACACGCTCGGATTATCCGAGGACCAGGTCCGTCGGATCATGTCCGTCGTACTTTGTCCGATGTTGGTTTTGCGTACACACGGTCGGACAAAGTTGTCGGAAAATCCGATCATTCTGAACGTGGTGACGTTCGTTGCGTACGACGGGACTACGTAGAGGCTAGTAGCCAATAGCTTTGGTCTTGTAATGTGAACTGAGCATGCGTAGCACTTTGTCCGTCGGACAACCGTACACACGATCGGATTTGGTGTGATCGGACCGCGTTGTCGGCAAATCTATCCAGCAGGAGATAGGACTTTGTCCGTCGGACAATCCGACGTACACTGTCCGATGGTGCATACACACGGTCTGATTTTTCAACAACATTGTCCGATCGGACAGAATCCATGCAAAAATCCGACCGTGTGTATGGGGCTTTATTGTAGTTTAATACAGTACTGATTACAGCATCAAGGTTTGTGATTTTGCTTCCATCTGTCATGAAATCCTCAAACAAATTGTGTATCTCAGTTTCAAATCATTTGTATCTCCGCATTCAAATCTTGGTGGGTTTATGTTACATTGTAAAAAAGAAAACATTATGTTGATTTTACTAAGTACAGACATTTGATCTATACTGCAGTAAACAGGACCAATTTGTCCTATTTCTAAATATATCTGGGTGAGTGTTTGTTTATATATATATAATATATATATATATATATATATATATATATATATATATATATATATATATATATATACATTGTAAAGTAAAAATGCTTTCAAAATCTAAAATATATATTTTAATTGTTTATTTCTATCAATTTATTGTTTTTTCTATCAATGGAAAGTGATCAAACAGAAGAAGAATCTAAATCAAATCAATATTTGGTGTGACTAATCTTCGGCTTCAAACCAACATCAATTCTTAAGCTCCATACACACGGTCGGATTTTCCGACGGAAAATGTCCTATCGGACAATGTTGTCGGAAATTCCGACCGTGTGTAGGCTCCATCGGACATTTTCCATCGGATTTTCCGACGAACAAAGTTTTATCTCCTGCTCTCAAATTTTCCGACAACAAAGTCCTATAGGACTTTTTCCAATCGTGTGTAGCGAATTCCGACGGACAAAGTGCCACGCATGCTCAGATCACATTACAAGACCAAAGCTATTGGCTACTAGCCTCTACGTAGTCCCGTCGTAGGCAACAAACGTCACCACGTTCAGAATGATCGGATTTTCTGCCAACTTTGTCCGACCGTGTGTATGCAACACCAGTGTCGGACAAAATCCGTCGGAAAAAATCCGATGGATTTTTTGGTCGGATTTTCCAACCGTGTGTACGGGGCATTACACTTGCACACTTTGTACAATTGCGCAAAGTCAGGGATTTTGTAGGATTAAAGTTATTTGTATGATTAAACAATTATACCAAGAAAGAGCTAATAATCATCAATTTCATATGTAGGTTGAAACACAGTCATTAACTGAAACATAAACAGCTGTGTAGAAGGCTTAGAACTGTGTGAGGAACAGCCAAAAGCTGCTACTAAGGTGGGGTTTCAAGATGTGCTGTTCAAGCTCTTCTGAAAAAGCAGAAGAAAATGGGCAATGTTGAGGACCGTAGACACAATAGTTGGAAACTTACTGTAGCAGATGAAAGACACAGTGCGCTTACTTCCCTTCCACATTGGAAGATGTGCAGCAGTGCCATCAACACAGGACTGGTGGAAACCAATGGGAACGAGGTATCTACTGTCTGGAAAAGTCTAGCCAGAAGTGGTCTTAATGGAAGAATTGCAGCCAAAAAGCTATACCTCTGACCTGGAACATTCTGTCTGAGGATACCCCACAGCTGCTCAATAGGGTTTAGGTCTGGAGACATGCTTGGCCAGTCCATCAACTTTACCCTCAGCCTTTTTAGCAAGACAGCGGTTGTCTTGGAGGTGTGCTTGGAGTATTTAAATGGTAGGACTGGTTAAATGGTTGAGTTAAAAGGGAAAGGGAGACCAATGTAGTAAAACTTTAATAAAACTTGAAGTGCATGATTAAAAAAAATTACAAAATTATACAAATATTGATCATTTGGAATCATAGCATATGAGACCACCAGCAATCAAAATGCACTGAATAAACATAAAAATAATAGACATTATTAATATAAATATAAATACATATGATATAAATACATATCAAAAGAGCACGTAGGAACAAGAATGGACTTTCTAGGCACCAATAATAAAAATATATACAAATTTATTAACCGCTTCCCGACCGCCTCACGCAGATATACTGCGGCAAAATGGCACGGGCAAAAGCACGTACCTGTACGCGGCCCTTTAATTGCCTGCCCGCGGCATGCTTGCGACCCGGTCGGGAGCTCCGTGACCACGGCCGCGGGACCAGCGGACCCGATCGCCGCTGGTGTCCCGTGATCGGGTCACGGAGCTGAAGAACGGGGAGAGGTCTGTGTAAACAAACCTCTCCCGGCGCTTCCTACTCTGCCTGTCATTGATTGGCTGTTCCCGGTCATCGGGAAAGCCGATCAATGATGTCAGATGTCAGCCCCGCCCCCTAATGTAAAAAAACACACACACACGTCAGAGCCCATAACCCCTCCCCTCCCCCTAGTGGTTAACTCGTTCACTACAACTGTCATTTATACAGGAATCAATGCATTTAAATAGCATTGATTGCTGTATAAATGAAAATGGTCCCAAAAATGTGTCAAAAATGTCCGATGTGTCCGCCATAATGTCGCAGTCACAATAAAAATCGCTGATCGCCGCCATTACTAGTAAAAAAAAAATATTAATAAAAATGCTATAAAACTATCCCCTATTTTGTAAACGCTATAACTTTTGCGCAAACCAATCAATAATCGCTAATTGCGATTTATTTTTTACCAAAAATATGTAGAAGAATACGTATCGGCCTAAACTGAGGAAAAAATATGTTTTTTTATATATTTTTGGGGGATATTTAATATAGCAAAAAGCAAAAAATATTGCGTTGTTTTCAAAATCGCTATATTTTTGTTTATAGCGCAAAAAATAAAAACCGCAGGGGCGATCAAATACCACCAAAAGAAATCTCTATTTGTGGGGAAAAAAGGACGCCAATTTTGTTTTGGAGCCACGTCGCACGACCGCACAATTGTCAGTTAAAGCGACGCAGTGCCGAATCGCAAAAAGGGGCCTGGTCCTTTGGCTGCCAATTGGTCCGGGGCTGAAGTGGTTAAACAAAAAGATTACAAGAGATAATCACAGTAAAACCATTAACAGGCATGATGAATGCATGCAAAATTCCAACAATGTCGTTAACCCTAAATTGGACTAATGATACAATACATTGCAGCAACTATTGCAGTGTTGAATAATGTACAGTAGAACGCTTAGCTCGACTAGTTTCGCAAAAAATAGATGCTTCAACGGGAGCTCAGTAGCTTATTGCATCCAATAGTTGCATGTAAGCCTATTTGCAATAAGCCAGAAGAAGACTAATGATAGTAGGGAATCAGATTTAGTCCAGAGTAAATGGGGCGTCATAAAGAGGAACAGGACCCAGGCCAACAAGTAGCCCTGCTATTGATAGACACACATGCTTCCATACAGATGGATAGGGATCTGTCCTTGAAAAGGCAATGGATAGCGTAGGTGTTTAATGGGAAGGATGTATCAGTATTGATAACTCCACTCACACCACTCACCGGGTATCCGTCAGATTCGCTGCAGATATAAAGCATGCAAGCAGACCTCAAATACAGACATGCTGCTCAATGGTGAACGCCATGATATAAATAATCAACATTGAGATGTTTAAGGTGATCTCTGGTGCACCTATATTCATATAAATGGTGGAAATCTCCAGAGACCAATTTGCGGTGTTAAAAGAGCTATTACTACAAAGAGTAACAGAGTTCTCTGTTTCTTATAGTGGACCTTTACCCCCACTATCATCAATTGTTCCTTGCAATCCATACTCCCCGCTAAACAAACAGCTGCTTTTTTACATTTTTTTTATTCATTTTCCAAGCTCTGCCCTCTCATTGCACCCAGGCGAATGCAGTGGAAATTACCCTGGCAAACAATACCAAATCACGTGTAAGAAAAAAGAGACTTTTTCTTGCACATGATTGGATCATGGAAGTCAGCAGAGCTTAACCTTATTTAGTAAACTGGGGGAAATTCCATGTCAAAGTAAACAGCCTATTTTTCTTTAGTAAATCAACTTTAAACTGTATTCGATACTGAGGATTTTTTAACTGAGGTAACTCTTCAAAAGAGCATTGGTTTGAGTCACTAGCAGTGAGACTGGTAATTACTCTCTTTTTATTGGTGTATTTATATATCTTACATATATTAGCAATAGACTTGCTTTCACCAGTTCAAGAGGAGACACACAATTCACTCAGCTGTTCCATGGAAGGGTAGTGTATAATGGTAGATTTGCCCATCTTATTGTGGCTACCATATCTGCATTGTTAAAATTTACTAAAACCTGATCAACACTATCCACACAGAAAACTAAATACAGCAATCCGCAAACCACCATGGTGCCGGCTGCCTGCACTAGACCACCAATCTACTGAGGGAAGCTGAGCTGGACAGCACTACTCCTTATATTCCAGGCGTGTTTCAGAAGGGATCCTGCCCGCCTCCAGAAATTTTACTGAGCCTCTCCAATTCTATGGAACTCGTTAGCCCAATCTGTCTGATTATCTCCTACTCTATTAGCCTTTTAAAAAAAAAAAATTGGTGGCCTCTGAAAATCATAACCATGTACCATCATCCAAGATTTAGTGGAATAGAGGTTTGGGAACCTGGTCCCCAACCAAGGTTCACTAGGGGCAAGGGAGCAAAAGGACTATCTCGGTACAGTGTGAGAAAAGTAGGACATAAAGACAGTCATAAAAAACTGCATGGCATTAAAACAAAGGTGACTTGGTCATATATAGTACTTTGACTAGTTTTGCGGGGTGAATCGCTTCATCGGGAAATACATCTGTAAATAGACATAAGATCAATTGACAATATAGTCAAGACATATACAACATTTACAAAAATGTACAATTGGGCAAAGAAGGGGGATATAGGGCTGCTTACCCAAGTTCCGATGCAATTACTGCTTACCCAAGTCTGCCGGAAAGTCTGATCGTGTGTACGTGGCATTAGAATTATTCATTTTTGGAATTTGTTTCGTATAGTCGGATTTGTTTCATATATTCGTTGTCCAAAATGATTCATAATTTCAGACGTTATTTCGGAAGATTGGTTATACTCATTTTAACGTGTTAATTCATTATTTTGGGATATTACTTATGCACTGCTAGTCCAACCCACAAAGAGAAATGGAATGATATGGACTGGAGTTAATTTTGGATTCATTTGTTATGTTATGATTTGGAGATTCTGATGGATCCATCTCCATCCAACCCAAACACAAGTAGGAATCATTTTGTTTACCTTTTATACCTAAAGCCTCGTACACACGATTGGACTTTCCGACGGGAAATGTGTGATGACAGGCTGTTGGCAGTAAATCCGACCATGTGTAAGCTCCATTGGACAATTGTTGTTGGATTTTCCGTGGACAAATGTTAGATGGCAGATTTTCAATTTTTCCATGACAAATGTGTGTTGTCGGATTTTCCCAGCATTTGAACCGTCGGACAAAAGTCCAAAGTACAAATTAGACATGTGCACAATAGAAAAATTTGTTTTGTTTAGTTTTGTTTCTGTTCGTTTCCGTTGACTTGTAACGATTCGTAATTTTGTAAGTCGTCGGTGTTCGTATTCGGACTCGTTCATATTTTCGTAGTTATTTTTTCGTTGATTCGTTTTTCCGTTAGTCTAATTTTCGTTTATTCGAAATTTGTATTTTCGTATTTTCTTTATATTTTGTATTCGGACGCATTCGTATTTTCGTAGATTTAGTTACATTCGTATTTTCGTAAGATTGATTTATTCGTACTTTCGTAACATTGTTTTCGTAGATTCGTAATCGGAGCATAATTCATAATTTTATGTAATGTATATGCTATTATTACATTGTAAGAGACACGGAAAATTACGAATCAACAAAAAAAAAAGTTACGAATGTACGAATTTTTTCGTTCAATCTATTCGAAGCACGTTAAGCAGTGCCATTGTAAGGGACACGGAAAATTATGAATCGACAAACAAAAAAAAAAAAGTTACTAATGTACAAATTTTTTCATTCATTTTGATTTTCGTTGTTTCTGTTTTCGTTTTTCGGATTTTCATTCTTTCGTAGTTTCGTTGTTTATAATTGAATTATTTTGTATTTTCGTTTTTCATATTCGTTCGTTTCGATTTCGTTTCGATTCGATTCGATTCGAGTTTGTTATTCGTTAGAATTTTTAGCGAATCATTCGTTCATTCGTACGATAACGAATATAACGAATTTGAACGGAAAACGAATTTGTAACTAAAGGAATTGCACATGTCTAGTACAAATACACATGCTCGGAAGCAAGGACGAGCCGGAAGTGGTCGGTCTTGTAAACTAGCGTTTGTAATGGAGAATTAACATTCATGATGTGGCAAATTATGACATCTTCAAATGCAGCGCACAATTCTCTTCTTCTTTAATGGGATAATAATGAAGCTGCTTTGCTGGTGATACTGATGGAGTTATTGCAAACTAATTTTCAAAAGCTTTTTTTTTCTAGTGATATCAATAATAATATTATTATGCTTTTTTTTTTTTATTTGGGCAAGTTACCACAACACCATTATCTGGATTTTTTTAAGATCAAAGATACAACTATGTTGGTGTCTCTTGTTAATTTTACATTGTATTTTATAAAATGTAACTACCTACACCCAAAAAAAGAAAACAAATACAATTAGACATGCTATCTGCAATAGAACTTAACCAAAAGGTGCATTCTGTGCATCCAAAAATATAGAAAATATACCAAATCAAATCATTATTATTCAACCAAAAAAATAATGGCAAAGCAATAACTCCAAGGCCAATAATAAATACATGTTATCTCCTCCGATTCCGCAACATGGCTGGTTGACGAACGGCCATTCAGAAACAAACTGAAAAGTTCAAAATGAAAAGCGCAAAATGAAAAGGGTGACTCAACACTCAGCAGAAGGAGCCCAAAGGGTCGCGCTAAAGAACTGAAAAACAACGTAGTACATCACTACGTACATAATTGTTGGCCAACAATTGTGTGGCCATGTGTATGCAAGACAAGTTTGGGCCAACGCCCTTCGGACAAAATTCCACGGTTTTGTTGGCAAACAATCTGATCGTGTGTACGAGGCTTAACTGTTTTTCTTGCAATATGTCTCAATTTCATAGGCAGAGCATGTTTTATAATATTTCAAAGTTGTTTGGCTAGAGTAGTTATCCCAAAGTAATCAGTGTATATATGGTACCATCATCCCAAATTTTTTAGAATGTAAAAAAGCTTATAGATACGGGACTATCAAAGGTACGTAAATATTAAGGAAATTTGTATTTATATTATAAAAATATATTTATTTAGAAAAGACATAATTATAAAAAACCAACAAATAAATAATTTTGTGCAAAACATGATATACATTATAGTTCAAGGTCTATGCATACAGCCTCTAATGAACAAAATAAAAGTATACTGTAGTTAAATGCACAAATTATTATGCTTGTCCATTTATTCAACATGTTTCGCTGGTGTGGCTTCTTCAGGAAAAGGACGTAAAGTGTATATTTGAAATAGTGAAGATATAGTTCATTCTAGATATGCATATAGAAACAAATAAAAAGATAATTTAGAAATTGCATCCCCCTCTATGGGCACCCAGCCATATTTGTGGTTCAACTTCTGATGCTGATCTGAGGAGGCTCCCTGAGGAATTTCTTTTTCTTTATTGGAACCCGATGACGCTCATATCCTCTATTTTTGGAGGTAGGAGGGTGTATGTGATTCATGGTCTCAAATGGGAAAATTTCTGCCAATTATATGTGAAATATGATTATGTATCTGTAGCAATCATAGTCATATAATATCATACTAATTATTATTATTATCTAGAATGAACTATATCTTCACTATTTCAAATATACACTTTATGTCCATTTCCTGAAGAAGCCACACCATCAAAACATGTCAAATAAATGGACGAGCATAATAATTTGTGCATTTAACTACAGTATACTTTTATTTTGTTCATTAGAGGCTGTATGCCTAGACTTTGAACTATAATGTATATCATGTTTTGCACAAAATTATTTATTTGTGTGTTTTATAATTATGTCTTTTCTAAATAAATATATTTTTATAATATAAATACAAATTTCCTTAATATTTACGTACCTTTGATAGTCCCGTATCTCCAAGCTTTTTTACATGTTTTATAATAATGAAAATTGCAAATGCAGAATAAAAACAAAATGAATCTAAATCCATTCGGATCATTCATATGAATGAATGTGTTGTTTTCATTATAATTTAATTTGTATTTGCTGAAATTCATTACTATTACGATTCGGAGATTCAGATACATCCAAAACTCAGAATCATTAAAATTTTGTCTGAATTTGATTGATTTGTAACTAAACAAAATTGTGACTAATTGCAGAATCTTTGTCCTGGATGCTTGGACACATGGCCTTGATTCTGAGAACATGTGACCTTTGTTTTTATATACTGTATCCTCCTGTCATGTCTCAGCAGTGATGTAATGCTAAAGACGATGCACATTAAAATTCACCGAAATGTCAAGCAGACAGTTACCATAACATTGAAGACAACAAATATATACATACAGAACAATGATGTAATTTATTTTGATTAATTATATAAAATAGAAAATGAAACAAATATGATGTTGACCTAACTTAAAGCCTATTTAAGTTATTGTAGTATTGTAGTTCAATACAGTACTGATCACAGCATCAAGCTTTGTAATTTTCCTTTCAGATGTCATGACATCTCCAAGCAAATTGTATGTTGCAGATTCAAATCATTTGTGTCACCTCATTCAAATCTTGGTTGCTTTATGTTACAATGTAAAAAAGAAAACATGATGTTGATTTTACTAAATACAGTAAAACCTTGGATTGAGAGTAACTTGGTTTGAGAGCGTTTTGCAAGACAAGCAACATTTTTTTAATAAATTTTGACTTGATATACAAGTGATGTCTTTATATACAAGTAGCGTCATGTCATAACTGAGTATAAAAGAGAAGAGAGGTGCTTTTAAGTGTAGCAATATGGTTACATTTAACCCCCCTGGCGGCATTCCCGAGTTTGGCTCGGGGTGGAACTTCAGTACTATAACCGATAACCCCGAGCCAGACTTGGGATCGCATTGCAGGATACAGGGGAAGTTACTTACCTTGTCCCCTGGATCCTACAATGTCTCCCCGCTGTGTGTGCGAGCTCCTCCACTCTATTCACACAGTGCCTGAGTGCCACTGAGCTCCATTCCCTGCAACGTTATGACGCACGCACGGGAGCGGAGATCGGCGCCAAATTCAAAAAAGTTAAAACACACAATACATATACAGTACTTACAGATTACAGTACTGTATAAAAATTACACATCCCCTTTGGTCTGTCCAGTGCCCTGCAGGTTGTTTTATATAATAAATACAGTTTTTTTCTGCCTGGAAACTGGAGATTGTCCATAGCGAACAAAAAGTGTCCCTTTATGTCAAAAGTGGTTTTAGACCAGCTAGAAAACAGCGATAATAAATTAGAATCACAATTCATCATCAAACACTAAATCTAATGACAGCGACTATTCTGCAACTGAGCACATTTCAGTGTTTTTGATTTGATTACCTTATTGAATAATTTTTATAGTTATTTATTATATTACAATTTATGATTTTGTGTTTCAAACTTTATTATAACTTGGATGTCTACTAGACTCTGGTTTGGACAGATTTAAGTGAGTTATTGATAAGAATTGCAGGCCTACAATATAAAATGCCAAATTTCCATGCAAAATAATTGTACCAATTTTGATACAAAATTCCAGACATAATCATACCGCCAGGGAGGTTAATGAAGGTACAACATTTCGCAACATATTGCTGCACTTAGAGGCGCCTCTCTTCTCTTTTATACTCTGGAGCTCCTGCTGGATTTTTGCTTTTAATCCCCTTGTGGAGGCTTCCATTTATGGATGGACATTTTATAGTTACACAACCTATCACATTGCTATAATCTTTTTTATATGGACTATAGACCGAAGGACTTATGGATAAATGGTTGAGGAATGAATCATTTGAGTTTCTATTATTTCTTATGGGGAAATTTGCTTTGATATACAAGTGCTTTGGATTACAAGCATGTTTCTGGAGCGAGTTATACTCTGAATCCAAGGTTTTACTGTATTTGCTTTTGAGATTTGATCTGTGCTGCAGTAAAGAGCAATCATTTTCTTTCTCTATAAATATATCAGGACGAGTGTTGTATGTATGCGTGTGTGTGTGTGTGTATATATATATATATATATATATATATATATATATATATATATATATATATACACACAGTATCTCACAAACATGGCAACCTGTGAAGCTCTGGTAAACTCCATGCCCAAGAGAGTTAACCCCCCTGGCGGTATTCCCGAGTGTGGCTCGGGGTTGAATTTCAGAACCAAAAGCGGTAACCCTGAGTCAGACTCGGGATTGCATCGCAGGATCCAGGAAGAGCTTATTTACCTTGTCCCCAGGATCCTGCGATGTCTCCCCGCCGTGTGAGCGGCTCATCCTCCGCTCGATTCATCACGGAGCCAGGCTCCGTTCCCTGCAAGGGTTGCGAAGCATGGGGATGGAGAACGGCACCAAATTCAAAAAGTGAAACACACACTATACATACAGTATACTGTAATCTTACAGATTACATTACTGTATGAAATAATTTTACCTCCTTTTTGTCCCCAGTGGTCTATCCAGTGCCCTGCATGTAGTTTTATAATACATATACTGTTCTTTCTGCCTGGAAAATGGAGATTGTCCATAGCAACCAAAACCGTCCCTTTACATCAAAAGTGGTTTTAGACCAGCTAGAAAACAGCGATAATAAATTAGAATCACTTGCAGAATTTAGCGATAGTGATTTTGTGGGGAGATCCATCATCAAACACTGAAAAGTAATGAGAGCGACAATTCTGCAACTGAGCAAGTTTCTGTGTTTTTGATTTGATTACATTATTGAATAATTTTTATTATTATTATATTATTATTTGGTATAATTATTTATTATATTACCTAGTTACATAGTTAGTCAGGTTGAAAAAGGACCGTCCAGTTTAACCACAAAAAAAAAAAAAATATCCTACAATCCCATATAACAAATTCTACACCCACATTTGATCCAGAGGAAGGCGAACAACCCCAGTTACATAGTTAGCTAGGCTGAAAAAAGACACAAGTCCATCCAGTTAAACCCTTAAAAAAAAAAATACTAATAATAAATAAAAATAAAAAAATATCGTACAATCCAATATACCCAATTCTATACCCACAGTTGATCCAGAGGAAGGCAAAAAAAAAAAAAAACCCCCATCAGAGCATGCTCCAATCTGCTACAGCAGGGGAAAAAAATCCCTTCCTGATTACACCAAGAGGCAATCAGATTTTCCCCGGATCAACTTTACCTATAAATGTTACTACCCAGTTATATTATGTACATTTAGGAAAGTATCCAAGCCTTTTTTAAAGCAATCTATTGAGTTAGCCAGAACCACCTCTGGAGGGAGTCTATTCCACATTTTCACAGCTCTTACTGTGAAGAAACCTTTCCGTATTTGGAGATGAAATCTCTTTTCCTCTAGACGTAAAGAGTGCCCCCTTGTCCTCTGTGTTGAGCGTAAATTGAATAACTCAACACCAAGTTCACTATATGGACCCCTTATATATTTGAACATGTTGAACATATCCCCCCTTATTCTCCTCTTCTAAAGAGTGAATAAATAATAATATTATAATTTATGATTTCTTTTTTCAAAGTTCATCATACCCGGGATGTCTACTAGACTCTTGTTTGGACATATTTAAGTGTGTTATTCCTAAGAATTACAGTTCTACAAAAAAAAACGCCAAATTTTCATGCAAAATAATTGTACCGCTTTCAGCACCAAAAATCTGAAATAATCATACCGCCAGGGAGGTTAAGGCAGTGCTGGAAAATAATGGTGGCCACACAAAATATTGACACTTTGGACCCAATTTGGACATTTTCACTTAGGGGTGTACTCACTTTTGTTGCCAGTGGTTTAGACATTAATGGCTGTGTGTTGAGTTATTTTTGAGGGGACAGCAAATTTACAGTGTTATACAAGTTGTACACTCATATGTTTCTATGTCTCTAGGTTTTAGAGAGTTGGGGAAGATGCTAGAAGAGAGGAAGAGATTCAAGATATGAGTTAGAGAGTATAGGATAGGATAGGATAGCATTTGCTAGTATAAACTCTTACATTTTCAATAGCGATATCACAATCCACAGACAATCTTATGCCCCGTACACACAATCAGACTTTACAACAACAAAACCATTGATTTTTGTCCGAAGGGTGTTGGCTCCAACTTGTCTTGCATACACACGGTCACACAAATGTTGGCCAACAATTACGAACATAGTGACGTACAAGACGTACGTGATGTCTCCATTACGAACGCTAGTTTTACAAGACCGAGCGCTTCCAGCTCGTACTTGATTTCAAGCATGCATGGACTTTTGTGCGATAGGCTTGTGTACACATGATCGGAAAGTCCGACAACAAAATTTGTTGGCGGAAAATTTTGAGAACCTGCTAGCCAAAATTTGTTGGTGGAAAGTCCAACAACAAATGTCCAAAGGAGCGTACACACGGTCGGACTTACCGCCAACAAGCTCACATCCAACATTTCCCGTCGGAAAATCCGATCATGTGTACACAGCATTAGCCTTGCACAAACTTGGAGGAGGGGTGCTAGCTAATTCATAACTAATTGTAAAACACCACATGTTGCTCAATACAGATGTACAGAAAAAACAAACCTGTATATGTTTTTGCATAGACTATACAATCTATGTATTTTACTTTTCCCAATCTAGAACAAATAAAAATATCTCAACTATTCTATTAAAATCCAAACACATTCATACATACTGTATGTTAGTATCTTAAGCATTGAAGGCTTCTAACAGGGGTTTTCTAGAGCCCGCAGAGTGGTGGAGAACACCTTCGGAATCCTGGCCAGCCGCTTCCGCCTGTTTTTGACGGCTATTAACTTGGCGGAATACAAACTGAACCACATAGTTCTTGCCTGTTGCATATTGCACAACTTTTTAAAACGACACAACAGCAACTATGAGGTGCCCGTTGGCCCAGATGTGGAGGGCCCTCCAAATGCTGACCTCACAGCCCTTCAAGCGGCACGTCCAGGCTTGCCCCCTCTAAATGCCCACGCGGTCCGCGAGCAATATATGGACTACTTTGTGGGTAGGGGGGCCATTGCTCTGCCTGACGATGTGTGAGAGGCATTTTTTAATAAATATATTTTTTAAACCAACCTATGATTTCTTGTCATTTCCGTATTATTGCTTATTTGACCTTGAAATTTTTTCCCTTTAGCTTCGACAGTGGGAATGCACTTTCTGGGCAAAAGGAGGTAACAGTCTCTTCTTCCCAAAAAGATTCTTCTCATGTTGTGTGTTTGATACCTAATCTTTGGTCTAGAGAAGGTTTGTAGTGCATAACTGACACCCAAAATACTCCTTTTCATCACCATGACAGAAATGTGTGTATTACCAAAAATGGTGTGCTACGTGTTTTCAAACAAATCACTGTGGGTGTCATTTACATAAGTCAAATCCACTATGCTCTACAAGTGCAGTGAAAAAGTGCCCTGGAAAAGAAACTTGCAGTGCAAACTGGACTTGCCTTTAGTAAATAACACCCATTGCCCCCAAATCCTTTACATTTGACATACATAATGCTTTTTTGTTTTTAAATAAGGAAGCCACACATTTAGAAAATTACAAAAGTTTACTTGCAACACATTCACAAGTGCGTTTACAAACTTCTTGCCAAAACTGACAACATCTTGGTTATTTACAACATTGTTTACAAACATTCCGCATTTGGTAAAACCAAGCATGGAGCAAAACAGAACCTAGGAACTCGGAAAGTTCAACTTTCTAAAGTGAAGACAAGATCAGACATGACTATATGTTCAAAGTGTGTTTGATCTTGCCTTCATCACGTGGGGGGTCACCCCTGGAAAGTGGAAATTTAGAACATGCACACAATTTGGGTCTGAAAATGGTCATTAGATGGTAAAACACATGCCTAGAAGCTTCAAAGTGCCATTTTCCATCATGGGGATGAATGGACGTTTTTTGGGGGTGCAACCCCTTCACCACAACCACTTTAGTAGTTCGTAAAGTGGTTGCACCCCAAAAAAAAATGTTGTCATTCATCCACCATGATGGGAGCTAGCACATGTGGACACAATGTGTGCATGTTCCAAATTTCACACAGTTCTTAAGTTGCAAATGTGTTCAGAAGCAGCCACAAATGTGTGTTAATTACTTGGTGCATTTTCATATTTTTCCTAAAACATCAATGATGTTCTTCAATTTTTGTTGAACATCATTGATGTTTTGCTTTATGTCATCTAGATCTCGATTGCAGACCATTATCTCCCCGATGAGTACGTGGGCACTCTCTGTGGTAAAGTGTGATTTTTCTTCCACAACAAAAAAAAAAAAGGGTGTTGGAAATGAGGCAGCCATACATTGATTAGCTTACCAGTAGCTGTGTTCTCCCACACTCACCTGTTGTGGTGACAAGTTCTCCAAGTTCTATGATCTCTCCTTCCTCCTCCTCCTCTGCTTCTGGTCTTTCCCCTTCTTTGGGAGGTGTTGGTTTTGGGGTTTCCTCAGACGTCCTGAGTTTTCGCTCCCCTATGAGAATGTACAAAAGGAAGATTTAGCAACACAATCTATTGAGGGCAGAAATGGAAATGACAAACATTGCTTGAAAGTGAGGGACAATATTTTTGGTTGTCCAGTTACAAATGACACCAACATGAATGTAGTCACTTTGTAAAGGTCATAAACTTCTAGCTTTTTGGTCGACGTTTGGGTGATGGAGACCCCCCCTCTAGTATCCACTGGAGCACATGTGTGGAAAAGCCTAATAAAAAGTGGGTTTGGGTGTCCCAGCACTAGTGCTCTAGAGTCCAGATGGGTAAACAGCTACTGGGTGACCTCTCCTTTACATTGAATAAATTGGCTTGACATTCTTGATGACATTTCTAGAGAGAACAAACTTCCTTTCCCCAAAAAAAACACCAAACATCGTATTATAAGTGGCCGAACGATCGAGGTTGAGTACGATCGAATGGACACACACGAACATGACAGTGGCAGAAAGATCGAGGTTGAGTACGATCGAATGCACAGACGAACATGAAAGTGGCCATTTTCAAATGTACAACTTTGTAAAAATACAAACACATGGAGCAGTATGCAAGCAAGAAATCAAACACAAAACACAACTACTTACTTTTTTGAAGAACTCGCTTGATCTTTCTGTACTGATCGGCCTCCCTCAGTTTCAGGTCTGACCAGCGTTTCCTGAGTTGCTCCTTGGATCGTTGTACCCCAAAATGATTGTACAGCCTCCTCACAACTTTAGACATGATCTTGGCCTTGCGGACATTGGGGTTGAGGTAAGGCCCATACTTCCCATCATAGTCGCTCCTCTTTAATATGTCCACCATCTCCAACATTTCTCCAAATGACATATTGGAGGCCTTGAATTTCAGGCTCCGGGATCGGGACGTTTCTGCCTCCGGACTTTCCTCGTCCACCTCCTCGTTGGGGGGATATTTGGGGCGCACCTGCTGTGTCCCCGCCATGTGCTCTCCCCACTGCGCCGTAAAGAGAAGGGGTGGGGAATAGATGAGAAAGATCGCCAGGGGCGGGCGGAGTTTTACGCATGCGCACTGTATATAAAACGTCACACGCCTGTGTCGTAGCCACGATCTGTGAGACGAGGGGAGAGAAAGCTCACGCACGAGACGATCGCTATAACAAAGGTACAATTTGACGTTGGCACATAACTAGCCTAGACAGATTAGACCTTGAGGCTTCTTTATGGAGAAGATTAGGAGACTTTTGACTGACATTATTTATAGTGTTTTGTGTGGTGTTGTGTCTTGCAGAGATTATGGAGGGCTTCAACCATGTGAGTTTTCTCCCCCTCTTCATTGATAAATATAGGGAAATGCCCCTATTATGACAGGCGAAACACCGAGACTACAGCAACAGACCAAAGAGGTACGCAGCCATGAAGAAACTTGTGGCATTTGTAAAGCCAAGGTTCCCCACGGCAACCGTGGAGACCTTAAGAATAAAAATTGCCAACCTGAGGAGTACCTATTTCCGGGAGCGCAATAAGGTCCTGAAGTCCCAAACATCTGGAGCTGGAGCAGCAGAGGTCTATGCCCCCACGCTCTGGTACTATGAGAGGCCCCACTTTCTCAAAGACCAGGCTAATGTCAGGAAGTCACTCTCGACTCTTCCTTGCACGCATCCTTCCATGCACGCCACCCCTGATGAGGCTTCCGAGGAGCAACCTGGGCCTTCCAGTCTGGAAGATGTGGAGGAGCCCAGCTTGTGGCAGGTATAGTAGTTTTGTACCCATTTTTGTGAATAATGAATGATGTTCAGTTAATTCAGGATCCCCAATTGCTTAGTTCCTAACGTGATTGACATATCAACTGACAGTAGTGTTGGAGACATTTGGGGCAAGAATATAAACTGCTGGGCTGAGAATTGTATGGTTTTCTATTTGTAAACATTTTGCAACAGTCACTAGATGAGAATTGTGTGTGTTTGATGAACAAATAACTGAAACTATGTCCCTTTTTCATACACAGGAAGACCTCAGCCAGGAGGTGGATGTGGAATGTGGCAGTCAGGAGGAGGCAGGGGTTAGTGGCAGCCAAGAGGTGGGTAGTGGCAGCCAACAGGGGGGTAGGCGTAGGAGCCTGACTGTCTTCCAAGTCCCTCCCCTCCGCCTTCCCTACAGAAGGGCGAGAAGGATGGGGGAGGTGGGAGAGTCAGAGCTCCAGCTGATCAGAGATGCTTCAGCCTCCCTATATGCCACACCCACCTACGAGGAGGCCTTTGGCTCCTTGGTTGCCAATAAAATGATGGGTATGGAGGCAGGGCAACGCAGCATGTGTGAGGATGTCATCCTCAAAGTCCTAAATGAGGGGATGGCTGGGGGGATGACTCCCCTCACACATGTTTGCAATAGTGACCTTGCTCCGCCTCCTCCTCCTCCTTCTGCCACCCCACCAGCACCACAGCGTGGAAGGAAGCGTACAAGGAAGACCTGAGAGTGACGACCTGGATTCAGTCTGGTCTGAGAGAAGATGGAGCCTCTCGTAGGACCAGAGCCTGGGGACCTAGATGGCATCTGCTGCAGTTCCGGATGTTTTGGACTTCAGGACCAGATTGCACTCCCTTATTATTTAGATAGGTACTCCTCAGGCCCCCAATTTTAGACGCTTCTAAAATGATGGTTGCCGTGGGGGTCCAAGGCTTTGCAAATTCCCCAAGTTTCTTCATCGCTGCGTTCCTCTTTGGTTTGTTGCTGAGACCTAAATAAAGGTATTTTTGATTTGAAAAAATCCTTGCCTATGTGTTTTACTTTTCTACAATGACAGTTGATTTGTGAGTAGGCAGGTACATTTCACTAATCATAAAGTATCATTAACAAGGGGCACCAACAACCAACAAACTCCTAGTAAATTTTAGCAACAAATAGAAATGTTAATAATGTTGTTTTGCTAAGTTGAGACACACAACCCCCCTCAAAAAAAAAAAAAAAATCTCCTTAAAATATGTATTCCAAAAAAAAAAAACTAAAATGACAAATCATCCAAAAAATATAACAAAGATTCTTTTACGATCTGAGTAAAAATAAACATGTAGTCTAGAAATCCTGAAAACTAATAAAGAACTAAGTTTGTGAGAAGTGCGGGTGAATAGGAGCAGCTAAAACACGTCATTCTTCTTGCATTGTAAAGAAAAAGAGAATGCGCTGCATTAAAGACATTTTAACATTGCAGCGTGACGAATGTGCTGTGTCGATTAGGAAAGGTAGTTTTTACCTGACCGAGCGCTTCCGTCACAGAATTTCTTCTCAGATGCGTAGCACTTTGTCCGTCGGACTACGCTACACACGATCGGATTTGGTGTGATCGGACCTTGTTGTCAAAAAATCTATCCAGCAGGAGATCAGGAGATAGGACTTTGTCCGTCGGACAATCCGACGTACACTGTCCGATGGTGCCTACACACGGTCGGATTTTTCGACAACATTGTCCGATAGGACAGAATCCATGTGAAAATCCGACCGTGTGTATGGGGCTTAAGCATTATTAAAATCACTGCTCCCGAAAAAACTGCAGTTTTTAAATGTTTTTTTTTTGCATTGATACATGTCCCCTGGGGCAGGACCCAGGTCCCCAAACACTTTTTAGGACAATAACTTGCATATTAGCCTTTAAAATTAGCACTTTTGATTTTGAACGTTCGAGTCCCAAAGACTTTAATAGGGTTCTAAAGTTTAGGTCTGTTTGCAGGTTCTGGTGCAAACCGAACCGGGGGTGTTCAGCTCATCCCTAATGCTGCACTTATATATTCCGGACACCAGGAAGATCTAGAAATAACTACTACAAAGTGTAGAAAACCAATATATCCATAACTCATTAATAAGTCATATATAATCATACCTCATAATAAAAGACTTCATACATAATACACATCAAAATACATGGTAAAGTGTCTATCACAGTACATATAATTAAAACTTGCGAATGATAAAAGAGTAACATTCAAAAAAAACATACCTGTATGTCCAAGTCCACTTGTGAGATCTTGAAAATTTGTAAAAATCCATGTGCGAAAGTCCCAAACCATCTTGAAGTCAAGTGTACTAGTTCTCTTACCAAATGGTAATGATCTCCAAATTATAAGGCCACCAAACAAAATATACCAGACTCCAAAGTCTCCAGACTCTTTGTGTAAATACCACCACCTCTGATATAAAGGGCGCTTTCCAGATTTTATTGACCTTCTATCTCTAGAAAGGTCAAGCGAGCAATAATCACAGCCATCCGTGAAATGTTGTATGCCCCTCTATGGACCTTGGACTGTCTCGCCTCAACTCCAGACCAGCCACGTCAATTCACATGGACGAATATACATTCCCTTTTATACATTCATCCATGTGAATTGATGTGGCGGGCTAAATTGGAAGTGGACTTTTGTAATGCACAAAAGAAATCTATGATACAAGGTTGTCCACATACACAAATGGGGTGATGGCATTCAGAAGGCAACGAGGAAGGCTTTTTGAGGTGTGTAAAGTTTTTAAGAGCTATTACTTTTTTTATAATTTGTATTACTAAAAAAAAGAGAGAATTTACAGCATCTTGAGTTTGTAGTCTAAGCAAAAGGCAATAGGGTGCAGGTGGCTCTTCCTCTATGAAGTTTTCATCTCGGTATGCATTGCATAAGAAAATCTAGGAGGTCAAACCTGGAGGGGGAACCCATCTGATGCCTCCAAATTGTAAAATTGTAAGCCAGCAAAATATCTCACTCTTCATTTCATTTGACTTGGTTGAATTTCTGACCTGGAGAAACTGATTATTATTATATTATTATTATTAGTAGTAGTAGTAATAATAATTATTATTTTATTACACATTTTATTACACCTTCGGACTGTATTTTTATATGGGTTCTGTCAGGGCTGGGCTCAGCCCTTCTTTATCTGATCTGTCCACTCAGCTGTCGGCTAATTGCCAGCTCCTATCTCTCCACAGTTACTCAGCTGTTGATGATATCCTGCTCGTCACTCCTGCCTACTTAAGCCGTTCAGCCCAGAGGATCTCTGCCTTCGCCTTGGTCAACATCACAGAGACTATCTCCTGCATTCCTATTCAAGACTTGCTTTGCTGATATCCCTTCTGGCTCCAGATCCTGCTTGCTGTTCCACTGCATTGATCCCTGACTTCTGGCTTGGCTGACTATCCGTTCCGGTTACTGAACTTTGGCTATGTTTTGACTACGTTTGTTCTTTTTATGTTTATTATTAAACAAGTGCAATTTAACTGCACTTCTGTCTTGGTCTGATTTCATGGTTTCTGACAGGTTCACATGATTAATTTTTGTCCTGACACATCCCCCCCCCCTCCAATTTTCTTTTATGTGGGGTGAGATATGCCTTGTGTCAATGCAGTCTTGAATAAGAGAGAAGATTTTTTGTGGATATGGTTATATGGGGCTCGTCCATCAGTGGTTATTTGTGTCCACATGGATGAGTGTACCCGTATCGCATATTACAGGCATATCTATGGTCATACACGTACCTTTTATGATTTACAATAACATTTTTAGACAAGTGGCATTTGGTGCGCTTTGCCACAGTGAATGTCGTTAACAACACAGGCAATTGTATATTTGTAATTTCTTTAATGTTTTTTTTTCTGGGACCTGGCCTGGGTCTAATTTATTTATTAAGAAGGCTTCTTGAAAAAGAGATTGATTTTGACTTTCTCTCTAGAAGCTAGCCAGGTGTTCTCCAAAGAGGCACCTACTGGATCTAAAGAAACAATACTAAACATCAACATTGGTATGGATCATATTGGGATTTAGGTAAGAATTTACATTCACTTTTGAATCCCATTTGCTCAAGAGGAATTGTACACATGTACGGGACAATGTTATATGGGATACGAGCAATCAATAAGTGATTGCCTTGTAGTTCTGATTTTATCCACAAGATGGTGATAGGATTCTCCTCAGCAATGAGCATGTGAAGAGGCCATCTCAGCTGGTTAGGTTATAAATAGATGAACTACAAACAAAAGACACCATTTTCTTTTCAACACGTGACAGTCAGTTACTTTGGGTTGCTAATTTTCTTCACTTTCTGTGCCCTTTTTTACCTCTCGATGAAGCTCTATTTGAAAAGCGAAACATGTAAGGTTTTTTCTTTTGGTGATTTGATTTTGGGAGCACCTTCTGACTTTTTTTTCATTTAGGTTCACGTGATTTAATTTTTGTCCTGACACTTTCTGTCTCCCCTCCCCTTCATTTTTATTTTATGCGGGGTGAGATATGCCTTGTGTCAATGCAGTCTTAAATAAAAGAGAAGCTTTTTTGTGGATATGGTGAAATATGGGGCTCGTCCACCAGTGGTTATTTGTGTCCACATGGATGAGTGTACCTGTATCGCATATCTGAGAGATAGACATCACCTTACAGGCATAGCTATGGTCGTACACATACCTTTTATGATTTACAATTAAAGTTTTAGACAAGGGGCATTTGGTGCGCAGGGCAGCGCACCCTCATCTAGTTTTATGATCATCATATAGCATAGAAGTGAATTTAGTTCAAATGTAATCTATCCTTTGAAAGAGTGTTTTAAGGCTAACATAATATTTATGTCTTTGTATGACAAAATTCTATGTACATGACCTGGTATTTGTTAAAATTGAAATAAAAATGTAAATAAAAATAAAAATAAAAAGAAATGAATTTAGACTTTGTAAATAGTAATAAATATTACCAGTCTTGATCTTACATAGTTACATAATAGGTGAGGTCGAAAAAAGACCCAAGTCCATCAAGTCCAACCTATTATTATCTTATGTTTGATAATACGGCTGTCTTATTTTTCTGTGAACTGATTTTTTTTATCTAAGGAAATAATAATTAGTCACTCATTAAAGATATTTTTTGTAACTGAAGGACGGTGATTTGTACAATACACATTGGGTATTTATTTTCCGAGGGACCAATTTTTTCCATGTCTCTGATTTACATCACTTGGTCTGAAGGTATATTAGTTGCACGGTTCTGTGTCTGTCTTTCTGACTCCTACAATGACCATTATTTGCCATAATGAAGTGAGACACCTTTTTTGCTTGTCGGGGATTATCCTTCATTTTCCCATTCTGATATTTTATCTTCATATTTTCATTGTTACATTAATTCATTTAATAAAAGGAATCGTAATCAGGCCCATTACTGCACTTTCATTGGTAATAATTTGCACATTAGTGCCTATGAGACCGTGCTGAATGAATCTTTCCCATGTTGAGCCATAATAATAGATGTATTAGGTAGCAAAGAACAAAATAATTCAACATATCTGTCAATGTGTACATTTCATAATCACAAAGACCTATTTAAAAAAAAAAAAACAATGAAACCAATTATATGCCATTTCCATTTGAGGACCAATTGATTCAATTTTTAACTAGATTGTCCTATATTATTAAAATTTATTTTTATTTTATTATGAGAATATGCTATTTTGGATTGTGTTTTTTTGAGAATCTTGGTGAATGACAACTGGATCTGCAAATAAAGGTTTGATTTAGTCATACATAGGGACAGACATTGAAAATAAATGTTAACCCTTAGCGATGGAGGATGAAACACATTTTAATGCCTGAATACAATTTTCCAACTTTGACATGTGTTAGTAAAACTGTTCATATCATTACATCTACTTTGTGTATTCAGGTGGAGTATACCGCAGTTTTTTTTTACAGAACAAATTGGCCTTTCTTTTGATCGTAAAAGGTAATTGATGTCTCCTGATTTTTTTTATTATCAATGGAAAACTGGCACAATTTTTTTTTTTCTTGCTATAACTATTAGTTACCACCAAAGAACAACCCCAAATAAATTCTCCTGCTCCTCATGATTGCAGCGATACCACATATGTGTATATGTGCAGTACAGCATGGGGCCAGAGGTGGGGGGGGTGCCGGAGACACTAAGAGACGCTCGGGAATGGCGTGTTTCCAAGTGTCTCCGAGCATGACCGGCGATTGGTTTTCACAAAAGTTATAGTGTCTACAAAATAGGGGATAGATTTATGGCATTTTTATATATTTTTTTACTAGGAATGGCGGCAATCTGCAATTTTTAGCGGGACTGCAACATTGCAGTCGACAGGTCGGACACTTTTGACACTATTTTGGGACCATTAACATTTATACAGCGATCAGAGCTATAAAAATGCACTGATTACTCTGTAAATGTCACTGGCAGGGAAGGGTTAACACTAGGGAGATCAAGGGGTTAAATGTGTTCTCTAGGTGTGTTCTAACTGTAGGGGGGATGGGACTGACTAGAGGAGACCGATCGCTGTTCCTGATTAGTAGGAACAGACGATCTGTATCTCCTCTCCTGACAGAATAGTTCTGGCTTTCCTGCCATTGCGACCGCCGGCCATGCACATCGGGTCCCCCGCCGTGCAGCAGGCATGCACGCCAGCTACGGCTCTTAAAGGTGCAGACGTAACCGTTCAGGGTTTCACGCACCGCTGCCAATCTTTCGACGTATATCTGTGTGAGCAGGTCGGCTAGTGGTTAAACATGCACCAACAATGCAGCATGCAGGGCATGCAGTGCTCTGAGCACTAAAGTGTAAAGTGTTCCATAGGATTTAAAGGGATACAGTTTTCATCCATTTTTCTTCTGCTTTTTCTTTTGTTTTTACCCCAACAATGCATCAAAAACAGATCAGTGTGAAAGGGACCTAATAGCGTGTAGATCCTGTTGATTTGCTTGAGGTGCCAATCTATTCACCAATAATATTTCATTTAATGGCAGTTGATGGATATCAAGCTAGTAAGTGATTCAATCTAAACACTGGTGACAATGTTTCCACATCTAAATGATTTGCTCCACTCACCTACCAATAACATTGTTAAACGAGGCAGAGATATGGGATTTTAAAGGTACATAGTAAATATATATTCATCTAGTCAGATATTCTGGTACACAGATTCAATAATTAAAGCGTGTTTTATTAACAAAGGATGAAAAACAAAATATAAAAACAAATGAACATGCACATATCCACAATCCCAGGAAAATACATCTATTTCCATAACAGACATAGAGAATGCAAAATTCATTTGTATATGATCACGTGCTCAGTAAACTTCTACATGTTTCGCCTGAAAAGGCTTCATCAGGAAGACTAACATGATCGTGAACGTTTAAAGCATCAAGGGTAAAGATGTGTTCAAAAATAGGATCTTGAATGTATGGAAAGAGGACAACATGAAAGAAAGAAAAAATTTGTTTGGCATACAAGAAGAGGCAATATATAACACTCTGTCATCTAGCGTAATATATGAGAGCAATAGAACATGACGGGAAAAAAAAAAAAGAAAAATCATCAACGGGAGGATTGGCATCTCGTAGGGAGGAATAAAGGGAGCTCAGTGGCATACAAGGGCCCTCACGGTCTCATGTATGAGAGTAAATACCTGAAGGCAAATAAAGAAAAGGAAAACTAACATACTGGATAAAATCATAATAGGGAAATAATTAGGAGCCAAAAGATGGACTATTGGCTCCGTCATACATATGTTGCTTACCACAAATAAATATTCCTGATGGTATGACTGGGATGAAAATTGGAAACTCATGTGGGTAAACCATGAAAAAGAGTACCCGATATCTATTGATGTTCAAGAAAGAACAGAATATTCTGTTCTTTCTTGAATATCAATAGATCAATAGATATCGGGTACTCTTTTCATGGTTTACTGAGCACGTGATCATATACAAATGAATTTTGCATTCTCTATGTCTGTTATGGAAATAGATGTATTTTCCTAGGATTGTGGATATGTGCATGTTCATTTGTTTTTATATTTTGTTTTTCATCCTTTGTTAATAAAACACGCTTTAATTATTGAATCTGTGTACCAGAATATCTGACTAGATGAATATATATTTACTATGTACCTTTAAAATCCCATATCTCTGCCTCGTTTAACATTTAATTCAAAGGGATGTTGGTATATTAATTTGCACAGATACTAAGGGAACGACCTCCTAACCATAATCTCTACTGCCAATAACATTGTGAGGGGTCCTGCTTTCCCTTTTTCCATTCATTTGATATAATAGATTAAAAACTGTTCCTATACTTAAAATATCAAGCAAAGCCCGTCATAGGTGGTTCAAAACTTGGTCGGTTGAGCAGAGACCAGCCAAGATTCAAACCATGTATGAGCAGGCCAAATGTACCCAAGTTTATTGATCAATCAATCAACTTAGGTATAACTAGCCTGTTGGATTTTACATGCTATTTTTGATAGTTGCCCCCTACCGCCCTCTTTCCTGTAGGGAGAATGCAATGGACCCACAGGAGGAATCCCCCCGTTAACACTGACTGTACTGATGGGGGATCAAGCAATTTTCTTACCTGTAACATGTGGTTGCAGGAAAGAAAATTGGTCCATCTATGTCCGGCTTAAGGCATGACATAGATTTTAGTCAATCAAACCAGAAACAAGTTATGAGGGGAAAAAGATCTTCACATGATAGACATGAAAACAGTGCCATCAATGTCTAAATATACATTTTGTATCCAGATGATTGAAGACAGGGAGAAATCTAGCCTTCAACAATTGTCAGACACTCAGAACAAGTCTTCTATCAGTGAGGTTTTCATCGTTGGGTTCAGAATTCCCCTTAACTACAGACTTATTCTCTTTAACATGTTCCTAATTATCTACATACTGACTGTATCATGCAATCTCTTGATCATCTTGTTGATGTTCTTCTCCAAACTTTCACATTCTCCTATGTATGTCCTCCTCTCCAATCTTTCACTGTCGGAGATCTTGTTTACCAGTAACATTGCTCCCCCCATGCTCCATGTAATAAGTAGAGCTGGTGCAATGTTTTCTCTTGTTGGATGTTTCATTCAGTTTTACTTATTTGGGTCATTGGGTGCGCTGGAAAGTTTCCTCCTCTCGGCAATGTCCTATGATAGATTCCTTGCTATCTGCAAACCTCTTAATTACAGGTTAATTATGAGTCCCAGGATGTGTCTATCTCTGATTCTTGTCTCCTGGATGTCAGCATTTTTGATCATGTCCATCTCTTTAAGTTTTTTAAAAACCTTGAATTTTTGCAGCACAAATATTATTGATCATTTCTTCTGTGACTTTGTTCCTTTATTGAATCTGTCTTGTTCTGACACTTCTACTGTTCAAATAGTTGTGTCTTTGCTTTCATCCACAGCCACTGTGTTCCCATTTCTCCTAATCATAGCTACTTATGGGTTCATCATCAAAGCCATCACTGGGATTTCTTCAGCAAAGGGGAAAAAGAAAGCCTTCTCTACCTGCAGTTCCCATCTTGGCGTTGTTTCCATGTATTATGCTACCTTGATTATAGTCTATGAGGTCCCATCCGGACATTCATTGGTGGCAAACAAAGTTCTATCACTTCTCTATACAGTTCTCACCCCACTATTGAATCCCTTCATTTATACCTTGAGGAACCAAGAGATCAAGACAGCAATAACACAAATATGGACATCCAAAAGGAGAGTTTAAATTTTCAAAAAAAATTTTGGTTGTTGTCATGAAGTACCGTATTTATCGGCGTTTAACACACACCCCAAGTTTAGGAGGGAATTTTAAGGAAAAAAACTTTTAGGATGGAAGTTTAAGGAAAAAAAAAAAAACTTACATTTAAGTGTCCATTGCAGCCTTGTCAGTGCAGCCTTGTCCACATTGCAGCCTTGTCCCTATTGAAGCCTTGTCAGTGCAGCCCTGTCCACATTGAAGCCTTGTCCCTATTGCAGCATTGTCCCTATTGCAGCCTTGTCCCTATTGAAGCCTTGTCAGTGCAGCCCTGTCCACATTGAAGCCTTGTCCCTATTGCAGCATTGTCCCTATTGCAGCCTTGTCCCTATTGCAGCCTTGTCCCCAGTGTCGATCGCCATTTAAAATTGGCGCCGACAGGACACCGGAGCGACTCCGCTCACGTGACTGTGAGCAGAGCAGAGAAGAGCCGAGTACACTCGCTATGTGTAGCTCGGCGGCGATCGCTCCGCTCCGCTCACAGCTATCGGAGATCGGCAGGGGATCGGCGTATAACAGGCACCCACGATTTTCCCCTGATTTTAAGGGGAAAAAGGTGCGTGTTATACGCCGATAAATACGGTAAATGAAGAAGACAATAAAGAGTTGTACTGAAGATCCTAAATAACAATTTATAAACAATTGATGAGTAAATTTTGTAAATGATGAATAATTCCGCAATATATGGCAGATTTACATAAAAATTATAAATTTCAAGCTCATCCATGTCTGTTTTGGTCTCGTTTTAAAAAGAACACATATTATATGTTTAATTACCTAATCTACTTTATCATATAATATAAAGCCTTCTAAAAACAAAATGAATAGTAGGCTTTTCACAACATTTTGTAAGTAGTATCTTAGCAGCAACAGGAAAATAATAGATTTGATTGAAGGTGTATTTGGAAATATTGGATTGGAAAATATCATGTAGTATCAAAGAGTCATGGACAAAGGAACTGAAAAGTTTTTAACCACTTAAGGACGAGCCTCTTTTTGACATCAGTTGTTTACAAGTTAAAATCAGGTGTTTTTTGCTAGAAAATTAACCCCCAAACATATATTTTTTTTTTCAGACACCCTATAGATAAAATGGCGGTCGTTGCAATACTTTATGTCACATTGTATTTGCGCAACGGTCTTACAAGCGCAATTTTTTGGGAAAAAATACACTTTTTTGAATTAAAAAATAAGACAACAGTAAAGTTACCCCAATTTTCTATATTGTGAAAGATAATGTTACACTGAGTATATTGATACCCAACATGTCATGCTTGAAAATTGCGCCCGCTCGTGGAATGGCGACAAACTTTGACCCTTAAAAATCACCATAGGCGACGTTTAAAAATTTCTACAGTTTACCAGTTTTGAGTTACAGAGGGGGTCTAGAGCTAGAATTATTTCTCTCCCTCTAACAATTGTGGTGATACTTCACATGTGTGATTTGAACACCACTTACATATGCGGGCGCAACTTACATATGTGTTTACTTCTGCGCGCGAGCTCGGTGGGACAGGGCACTTTAAAAAAAATATTTATTTTACTTTTTGTTTTATTTTTTACACTGTCCCTTTAAAAAATAAAAATTTTGGATCACTTTTATTCCTATTACAAGGTAGCATTCCCTCCACTTGCTAGGCCGAAGCTTCACTGGATGTGCAAGGTGTCTTGGGGAGGTATCCCCCTTTCTCAAGCTTGGTGTACTAAAGGTGCCTCGCTCCATTTTAACCACTTCCCTACCGCCCACTGTCATATGACGCCCACAAGGTGGATCTCCCATCCTGGGTGGGCGTCATATGACGTCCTACCATTCCCGGCCGCCTAGGGGGCGTGCGCGCGCCCCCGCGGCGTTGCTCGGAACCCGGTGCGCGTACCCGGTGGCCGCGATGTCCGCCGGGCACCCGTGATTGCCCGTTAAAGCAGCGGGACCGTGCGGGACCGTGGAGCTGTGTGTGTAAACACACAGCTCCACGTCCTGTCAGTGGCGAGGAGACCGATCATGTGATCCCAGTACGGAGGAACACTGATCGGTCTCCTCCCCTTTTGAGTCCTCTCCCCCCACAGTTAGAATCACTCACATTAGGGAACACATTAACCCCTGCAGCGCCCCCTAGTGTTAACCCCTTCCCTGACAGTCACATTTACACAGTAATCACTGCAATTTTATAGCAACGATCGCTGTGTAAATGTGAATGGTCCCAAAAATGTGTCAAAAGTGTCCGCCGCAATGTCGCAGTCACGAAAAAAAAAAATTGCAGATCGCCGCCATTACTAGTAAAAAATAAAATAAAAAATGCAATAAAATCTATCCCCTATTTTGTAGACGCTATAACTTTTGCGCAAACCGATCTATATACGCTTATTGCGATTTTTTTACCAAAAATATGTAGAAGAATAAATATCGGCCTAAACTGAGGAAAAAATAGTTTTTTTTTTAAAAATGGGATATTTATTATAGCAAAAAATAACGAAATATTGTGTTTTTTTTCAAAATTGTCGCTCTTCTTTTGTTTATAGTGCAAAAAAAAAAAAAAACGCAGAGGTGATCAAATACCACCAAAAGGAAGCTCTATTTGTTTGGGTGCAACGTCGCACGACCGCGCAATTGTTAGTTAAATCGACGCAGTGCCGAATCGCAAAAAGTGCTCTGGTAAGGAAGGGGGAAAAATCGCCCGGTGCTGAAGTGGTTAAAGAGTCTGGTGCAGCTAGTCAAGAAACAAGCAATTACTGTACTAACCTCTGGATAGTGTTGGAAAACTAGTATAGTTGTTTACTGGAGACAGATCTGTTAATTCCTAAATTACTGGAGATTTACCATCAACTTCTCTTGTAACAACACCACACAAAAGGAAAAGCACATAACGGCACATGATAGGACATATACATCAAGATATACATTTACTGCAAATACTGCATTTGAGTGCCATAGACTGCAATGTTAAATCACAGTCCTAAACAAGTTGCAAGAAAGTCACAAGCAACAGTCACGACTTTGGGGTTGCAGCAGTGAGAACCAAGCGTTATGGTCCCACAGCGAGCCCCTCCCCCCCCCCCTCAGCAACCATTTTAGAAAAAAGGGACCCAGTCACAAGTGCAATCTTTGCAACCCAGTTAGTTTTGCCACTGGATTACTGGGGAATTCACCACTGAAGAGAAAGCCACACAAGGTGAGCACATTAGCCATCCATCCACAGCATAGCCAGGGTTTAGGTGAAGATGCCGGCACAGCTCGTCTGCAGATATACAATCTAAAAGAATCCAGAATTAGCTGCAGTACGTCACCTTTATTGATCCTTCATGCAAAAGACATCACGGACAGAGTGGGGTACAGTAAAAGTTGACGCGCTTTGTGCTGTGGCTAGTGCTTAGTCATAACCACATAACAATTATGAGGTTATGACTAAGCGCTAGTCGGTGATGTCTTTTTTTCTATAATTGAATTTGTATTATATTTTTCATTTACAACAAACCACACACAAAAATAAATGAGAAATGAGAAAGTAAACCATTATCTATATACTTCCATCCTTACTCCTCTATCTTAGGTCTTTTCCCCATTTATATAGGTCAACTTCTATGCAATATATAAAACCAGCCAAACCACACCCACCCATACGAAACAAGACAAAACAAACCAAAACAAAACAAAAAAAAAGGGAGGGGAAGGTTTAAAGTGAGCAAATGGAAGGGCTTCCAGATGAAGGGTCTACATTCAGTGGCGGAACTACCGCCATAGCGACCCATGCGATTGATATGGGGCCTGCAGCCGAGTGGGGCCCGGTCCTAGTTGTCAGTAGATATCTATTTTTTTTCGCTGCCCGTCGCTAGAGGTCTGTGGCCCGGGGGAGATATTCTCTCTGCCAAAGACCAGACGAGTTAGACACGAGAAGGGAGCCTGCCGAGTGGCTACAATAGAAATAGAGTTGTGGCGCCGCCCACCCCCGCCCCCGGTCAGTCCGTCATCTGTGACCTGTTGTGAAATAGGGTGGGGGTGGCCGGTGCCGCAGCTCAATTTCTATTGTAGCCGGCCGGCTCCGCCTCTATTTTGTTTCCTCCTCAGCCTACAGTAATGGCGGCGGAGACACTGGTGTTGGGATATAGAAGGGCTCCAATGGGGGGGACACCTGAGATGTAAGGAAGCACTCCGCTGGCTGGGGACAGTGACACCTGAGACGTAAGGAAGCACTCCACTGGGGACAGTGACACCTGAGATGTAAAGAAGAACTCCGCTGGCTGGTGACAGTGACAGCTGAGATGTAAGGAAGCACTCCGTTGGGGACAGTGACACCTGAGACGTAAGGAAGCACTGCACTGACTGGGGACAGTGACAACTGAGATGTAAGGAAGCACTGCGCTAGCTGTGGACAGTGACACCTGAGATGTAAGGAAGCACTGCGCTAGCTGTGGACAGTGACACCTGAGATGTAAGGAAGCCCTGCACTGGCTGGGGACAGTGACACCTGAGATGTAAGGAAGCCCTGCACTGGCTGGGGACAGTGACACCTGAGATATAAGGAAGCACTGCACTGGCTGGGGACAGTGACACCTGAGATGTAAGGAAGCACTCCGCTAGCTGGGGACAGTGACACCTGAGATGTAAGGAAGCACTCCGCTAGCTGGGGACAGTGACACCTGAGATGTAAGGAAGCACTGCGCTAGCTGGGGACAGTGACACCTGAGATGTAAGGAAGCACTGCGCTAGCTGGGGACAGTGACACCTGAGATGTAAGGACACACTCCACTGGGGACACCTGAGATGTAAGGAAGCACTCCGCTGGGAACACCTGAGATGTAAGGAAGCACTCCGCTGGGGACACCTGATGACATCTGGTGGCAGGCTACGTGGCAAGTGACACACTTGGGGTTCCCACTGATTCTGATTCTGCATTATGGTGAGTTGAAGTATTTATTTTTATATTATAATGTAATAATAGAAAAACACCAGATGTTTGGAGTATCTTTATCTGCTGATTGTTAAACTTTATGGAATACACAAATTTCTATTGTGGTGTAGAATATGGGCCTGCTGTCCCTCCATTCCTCTTTTTTTTCCTTCCTCTCTCTTTCTTTGTTTCTCCCTCCATCCCTTGTTCATCTCAGACTCTAACCACACCCCTTTGAGCCACGCCCCTTAAAGCCACACCCAATATTATGATTAAACCACGCCCATTTTTCTTTCCCCAGTGGGCCACACCTACAAACAAATGCCTGCCCCCTCATTGTAATAAGACTCCGCCCACCGACAAAAAAAAGTGTCCCGATGAGGAATGTAAGTTTACTGTTAAGCCTCCTGGGCCCCGCAAGTCCGGCCGTGTCCTGACACGCAGCTGCATACAGCAGGATGCAGGAGCAGAGAGCAGAGAGCAGAGCGGGCAGGCTAGAACGCTCAAGCACGCCTATGAAAGGACATCGTTTTCGGCACATGAGGAGGCTCTGGAGTCTGGACAAGAGGTAGGAAGGGAAAGAGAGACAAAATGTCATCTGTTTTGCACAGGGGGGGCTGTTTGCAGGGGGGCCCATACAACATTTTGCTATGGGGCCCTGTGATTTCTAGTTATCCCTCTGTCTACATTCCTTCCCAAATTGAAGTGCTATTGTGTGTCTATTATGAGTGTATTATTTTATGTGTATGTGTTTATCCATGTGTACCTCATATAGGGGGTGCTTAAGGGGAAAGAAAAAAAAAATAGATTAAAAAAATTGAAAAAAGTGAGAGTGAGCATACGGGAAGGGTCCTCTTTCTCAAATAAAGGATCTACATTCCCTTCCTAGCTTACGTGCTAACATGTATCTATTAATATATTATACATGTGCTACTTTGTGTGTATGTGTCTGTCCATATGTGCTTCATATAGAGGATAGTGAACCCCCCCCCCCCCAATCCCAATTAGGAAAGAAAAAAAACAACAACAAATGAAATAACCTACTTTACATACATTTAATCAGTGATGTCTTTGGCATGAAGGATCAATAAAGGTGAAGTATTGCAGCAAATTCCAGATTTCTTAAAATTTTGTATCCACTGGATAATTGCGGCATGAGCAAAATTATCATGAACCTGCATAAGCCAGATTCCCTAACTCCGGAAATTCCGGGTACACCAGAAAACGCATAAAAAAAAATATATAAATAGTATACTAAAGTGAATTAAGATCAACTATAATATTTTAATCATAATCAATAATCATTATTTTTATATATACACACAGTATATAGACACAATAATATAATTACATTCAATAAGAATATTATTTCCTAAAAATGGACAAAAAATTTAATAAAAAAGTGAGAAATTAAAATATATGAATTATACTACTTATGAATATAGTAGTATATACGATACTGCTTATGAATATTTTACTGTAAAAATAAGGAAGCCTTGTTTATAGCGCAAAAAATAAAAAACGCAGGGGCGATCAAATACCACCAAAAGAAAGCTCTATTTGTGGGGGAAAAAGGACGTCAATTTTGTTTGGGAGCCACGTCGCACAAACCGCGCAATTGTCAGTTAAAGCGACGCAGTGCCGAATCGCAAAAAGGGGCCTGGTCCTTTGGCTGCAAATTGGTCCGGTCTGAAAGTGGTTAAATTCTGAACATCTTAATAAGAAAGAAGAAAATGAAATACATAAAAATGATCTAAAAAAAAATGAACACATTTATATATTTGTATACAATATGAGGTGGTTATCAGTAGATGGCAGCAGCTTACCTAATCGTGATCAGCTCCTTTAGTTCATTCATGAATATTTGTAAAAACTGATTAGACGTATACAATGTAACTTATTTTCATGGAAGGTTACAATATCTTTCCTAAAAGGAAACTTCAAGGGACTGACGACTGCAGATTCTCGCCAACAGAATATCTAGCCCCATCCACATATTGTGCGAGAACATCTGTGACCAGCTGGGCCAATATTAATACTCCATACCATTCAATGGTCAGTGCCGTCACTGTTCACATGTTCACACTGATGTTAGCAGTTACATGTGATTAACCACTTTAGTACCGGAAGGATTTACCCCCTTAATGACCATTTTTGCGAGACGGCACTGCGCCGCTTTAACTGACAATTGCTCGTGCGACGCTGTACACAAACAAAATTGCCGTCCTTTTTTCACACAAATAGAGCTTTCGTTTGGTGGTATTTGATCACCTCTGCGGTTTTATTTTTGCGCTATAAACAAAAAAATAGCGACAATTTAAAAAAAACTAAAAAAATTAAAACTTTTTGACTTTCTGCTATAAAACATTAAAAAAAAAAAAAATTTCTTCATCAGTTTAGGCCAATATGTATTCTGCTACATATTTTTTGGTAAAAAAATGGCAATAAGCGTATATTGATTGGTTTGCGCAAAAGTTATATAGCGTCTACAAACTAGGGGATCGATATATGGCATTTTTATTATTTATTTTTTTACTAGTTTTTTACTATTTTTAGTAGGACTGCGACATTGGGGCAGACAGATTGCGGCAGACAGATTGGATACCTAACTGACGATTTGACACTTTTTTGGGAACCAGTGACATTATTACAGTGATCAGTGCTAAAAAATATGCACTGACATTGTACTAATGACACTGGCAGGGAAGGGATTAACATCAGGGGTGATCAAAGGGTTAAATGTGCTCCCTGTTTGTGATTACTAACTGTATGGGGGACTGTTTGACTGGGGAAATACACAGACCCAGCTTCCTGCTTAGTAGAAAGACAGGATCTGTGTGATCTCCCCCGTCAGAACAGAAATTTGCCTTGTTTACACAGGCAGATCCCCGTTCTGTCACTGCGGGAACGATTGTGGGTGGCCGGCAGACATCGAGTCTGTCGGACCTGCTGATTGGCTCCCCGGCTGGTCAATAGGAGCATGCACCGATGGAGGTGCACCCACAAAAATTGAGTTCACGAGCCGACATACACCTATGGCGATTTGTGGAAACTAGCCAATCTGCCACCGTATAATGACGGCGGCTGGACAGCAAGAGGTCAACACTTTTGGGTGCACACAATCTAAACCTTGAGGGCATGTGGCCTGGTACGGTTCAGGAGGGGGGGCGCTCACTTGTCCCCTCCCTTTCCTGACCTCCAGGCTGCATGCTCGGATAAGGGTCCGGTATTTATTTTGGGGGGACCCCACGTCCTTAACAACTGATGAGTCATCAGCTGTCAATGTTTTTTCCTGCAGACAGCTGAATAAAAAAAAAGTGTCTGTAAAAAAAAAAAAAAAAAAAAAGGGCATGTCCATCATGGATTTTAAGAGTAACCCCACGCTAAAGTTATAAAAACAAAACTGGCGTGGGGTCCCACTCAAAATCCATACCAGACTCTTATCTGAACATGCAGCCTGGCAGGTCAGAAAAGGGGAGGGGCCGAGCGAGTGCCCCCCTCTCCTGAACCATTCCAGGCAACATGCTCTCAACATGGGGGGGGTGGGTGCTTTGAGGCAGGGGGGCTCTGCTCCCCCCATCCCAAAGCACCTTGTCCCCATGTTGATGGGATCAAGGGGCTCTTCCTGACAACCCTGGGCTGTGGTTGTTGGGGTATGCGGGCGTGTGGGGCTTATCGGAATCTGGAAGCCCCCTTTAACAAGGAGGTTTCCAGATCCCACCCCCCATGTGAATGGGTATCGGGTACCCCTACCCATTCACCAAAAAAGTGTCAAAAAGTAAAAACCACAAGAAACCCTTTTTCACAAGTCCTTTATTAAAAAATAAAAATAGTGTCCCTCGATGTATATCTATCATCAATAACGATGCCTGCCAGATCCAAAAAATTGAAAGCATAAAAACATTCCACCTCCTTGGAGGCCTCCCGCCTTTATGCCCGACCTGCGCTTTGACAGTTCTTATAGAGGCAAGGGGCAGGGCCACCCGACCAGGTCACCTGGTGGCACCACCCCCTTCTGACAGCATGTGACGTCACATGACGTCAGAAGGGGGTGGTGCAACCGAGTGATGTAGCTGGGTGGCCCTGCCCCTTACCTATATGATAACTGTCAAAGCGCAGATCGGGCATAAAGGCGGGAGGCCTCCAAGGAGGCAGAATGTTTTTATTTTTTATTTATTTTTTCGGGTCCGGCAGGCGCCATGATTGATGATAGATATACAGGACACTATTGTTGTAGACTCTAAGGCAAGGTTTTAGTGCAGCAGAGATGTTCAAATAGCCTACTTGTCAATCTAGTGGCAGGCGCACACGCCAGCATGCATGCGCAGTTGCACGAATGCGGTTCTGGATAACAGGAATCCGCCGTTCAAGCATATTCATGAGTACACCCCTAAGTGAAAAGGTCCAAATTGGGCCCAATTAATCATTTTACTTCCCCGGTGTCATGTGACTTGTTAGTGTTACAAGGTCTCAGGTGTGAATGGGGATCGCTGCTGCAGAAACGTGCTTGACTCGAGTATAAGCCGAGGGGGCACTTTCAGCACAAAAAAATGTGCTGAACAACTCGGCTTATACTCGAGTATATACGGTAGACAAATTTTCCACATTGTACACCCCCCCAAAGAAGGAAATATTTTTCTGAAACGTGTTGAGTTATCCTGTGTTAACAAAGTCCCAAGACAAAACACAAGACTATGCATGTTAACCAGGGTTGTGGGGGCATTTATGTATCAATATGCAGAAACATATTATGCATATATGCAAAGAAAATCAGCCGTAATTTGGTTTTATGTGGATTTTATTGCTTTGCACAAAAAAAGTTTGACATATTTGTCTTTTAAGACAGTTGTATTTTATTGCCCAAAAAGTCCCAATAAAGGGGTATTCCAAAATTGTTACTATGTATTTATACATGGTGATCATATCCCCCTTATGTATTTATGCATGGAGATCATATCCCCCCTTATGTATTTATACATGGTGATCATATCCCCCATTATGTATTTATGCATGGAGATCATATCCCCCCTTATGTATTTATACATGGTGATCATATCCCCCCTTATGTATTTATACATGGAGATCATATCCCCCTTATGTATTTATACATGGAGATCATATCCCCCCTTATGTATTTATACATGGTGATCATATCCCCCCTTATGTATTTATACATGGAGATCATAATCCCCCTTATGTATTTATACATGGAGATCATATCCCCCCTTATGTATTTATACATGGTGATCATATCCCCCTTATGTATTTATGCATGGAGATCATATCCCCCCCTTATGTATTTATACATGGTGATCATATCCCCCTTATGTATTTATACATGGAGATCATATCCCCCCTTATGTATTTATACATGGAGATCATATCCCCCTTATGTATTTATACATGGAGATCATATCCCCCCTTATGTATTTATACATGGAGATCATATCCCCCTTATGTATTTATACATGGAGATCATATCCCCCCTTATGTATTTATACATGGTGATCATTCCCCCCCCCCTTATGTATTTATACATGGATATCATATCCCCCCTTATGTATTTATACATGGTGATCATTCCCCCCCCCTTATGTATTTATACATGGAGATCATATCCCCCCTTATGTATATGTTCATGGTGATCATATCCTCCCTTAATCTCCTCTTCTCAAGAGAGAATAAACTCATTAATTTCCTTTCCTCATAGCTGAGCTCCTCCATTCCTCTTATCAGTTTGCCCTTCTCTGCACTTTCTCCAGTTCCCGGATATCCTTTTTGTGATTTTGTGCCCAAAGCTGAACTGGATGTTCCAAATGAGGTCTACTAATGATTTGTACAGAAATAACATTATATGCATATGGCACATACAACTCATCTGATTGTGTCATCTTCTCCATGACATAACACTGTATAACATGTGGCTATATTTGAAGATCATGTTGGAAGTGGCCATTGACTCCTTTTCGAAGCTGATGGGTTGAAGACTACCTTCTTTTTTTCTTCTTCTCCCTTTGTACATGTTCTCTTCCTGCTTTATGAAACTTAAAACTCCAGAAGGACTCTGTTCTTCATTAGTAAAGATTACCTTGACGGAAAAAAAATATTTATTTTATGTAAATTAGACATCTCTCTACAAAGCAAAGGTACACAAAAAAGCCCTCTTCAAAAATCTTGCCTTTTATTATGGATTCCAGGTGTGCCATTTTTCTCTTGAGATTTGACTTGTGTCGGGGACGCATGCTCGGAAACAATTTGACGCATGCTCGGAAGCATTGAACTTAATTTTCTCGGCTCGTCGTAGTGTTGTACGTCACCGTGTTCTTGATGGTCGAAAGTTCAGCAAACTTTTGTGTGACCGTGTGTATGGAAGACAAGCTTGAGGAAAATCGGCTTGTGTGTATGGGGCATTATTAATAATAGGCCAATTCTGGCATTCCTTTCCTACATGTAAAACTCATCATATTTTTTTTCTAGAAAATTACTCAGAACCCCCCAAAAATGATATATATATATATTTTTAGCAGAGACTCTAAGGAATAAAATGGTGGTCATTGCAATTTTCTATGTCACACGGTATTTGGCCAGGAATTTTTTAAATGCGATTTTTTGGGGGGAAAAAAACACTTGAATTAAAAACACTAAAGTTAGCCCAATTTTTTTGTAATATGTAAAAGATGATGTTACACCAAGTAAATAGATAGCTAACATGTCACGCTTTAAAATTGCACACACTTGTGGAATGGCGCCAAACTTTGGTACTTAAAAATCTCCATAGGTGACACTTTAACCACTTAAGCCTCGAACCATTTTGCTGGCCAAAGATCAGAGCACTTTTTGCGATTCAGCACTGCGTCACTTTAACTGACAATTGCACGGTCATGTGACGTGGCTCCCAAACAAAATTGATGTCCTTTTTTTCCCACAAATAGAGATTTCTTTTGGTGGTATTTGATCACCCCTGTGGTTTTTTATTTTTTGCGCAATTTTGAAAAAAAAACACATTTTTTACATTTTGCTATAATAAATATCCCCCAAAAATATATAACAAAAACATTTATTTTCCTCAGTTTAGGCTAATACGTATTCTTCCACATATTTTTGGTTAAAAAAGTCGCAATAAGCGTTTATTGATTGGTTTGCGCAAAAGTTATAGGGTCTACAAAATAGGGGATAGTTTTATGGCATTTTTATTAATTTTATTTATTTTATTTATTATTTTTTTACTAGTAATGGGGGCGATCAGCAATTTTTATCATGACATTATGGCGGACACATCGGACATTTTTGACACATTTTTGTGACCATTGTCATTTATACAACAATCAGTGCTATTTAAATGCACTGATTCCTGTGTAAATGCCACTGGCAGTGAAGGGGTTAACCACTAGGGGGCAGTTAAGGGGTTAAGTGTGTCCTAGGGAGAGATTCTAACTGTGGCGGGGGCGTGGTTACGTGTGGCACATCACTGATCCCCGCTCCCGATCACAGGGAGCAGAGATCAGTGACAGTGTCACTAGGCAGAACGGGGTGAGGCTTGTTTACATTAGTATCTCCCTGTTCTTCCTCTCTGTGCGACGATAGTGGGTCCTGCCTCACGGGGCTCGCTGCCGCCGGCGAATACGCCCGCAGGCCACCTCTTAAAGGGCAACGTACAGGTATGTTAGTTTACCTGTACATACCATTCTGCCACAGTATATCTGCGTGAGGCGGTCGGCAAGCAGTTAAAATTGTTTACAGGTTACCTGTTTAGAGCTACAGAGGAGATCTTGTGCTAGAATTATTGCTCTCGCTCTAACATTGTGACGATGGTGCTAATAATACAGAGAAAAGTTCTGATGTCATTATGATCTCTGCATCATTGAGCACTTCTTAGCTCTAAAGAAGAGGAGAAGAAGAAGACACTGTGGGCAATATGACTAAGGTTGCCATTTTTTTTTTGGGGGGGGGCTAAGCCAGCCCCCCTCCCCAAAAAAAAATTGCCAGGTGGCAACTTTACATATGACAAAACCAAAGGTATCTGAAAATAGGTAAGTGTTTAATACATATAGGCCTCTTAGGGTGCAGGTTTATTGGAGCGAGGATAGGTTATAGCTTCTTTATTTCTATCTGTGTCCTCATTGAAAGATATCCTTTTACTTGCTTCCTGTACTGGAAATGGGGGAGGGGAGGGGGGCGTCACAAATAAAAAAGGAAGAGGGATAGAAGAGAAATATATCCCCCTTCCCTTAGAAGCTCAATGAGCAAGGCCCTCCTATTCATTATGTTCTGAACTGTATTGTAATTGTATTGCCCCATTTATATTGTAAAGCACTGTGGCGAAATATAAATCCTGTATAGTAATATACAATATTTTCCATGCTTCAGAGATAAAGTAACATTATGGGACTTTATTTAATAGAAAATAATGAACTTACCATTAAGGAATTTTCAATTCACCTGTCACTCCTGTGTCATAAGTTCCTTTGTTTTGGTCGTCACCCTTAGGCACTTCCTGTATGATGAGGACATGTGGGTCTAACAGAGCAGATCGGGATGTTTGTATTCCGCAATTTTTCCACTTCTGAGTTGTCTAAAGTAAAAGTGTTATTTATATATTTTTTCTCGAAATCCTGGACGATGGCATCTGATTCTGATACTTGCGTTGTTTTCTCTCCTGCTGGTAGCGAATTCACTTTCCTTATGACTAGAGATGAGTTAATCATTAGAAATCTTCTGTACTAGGCGTGTTCCTGGTATTCCCCTGTACTTTGGTTCCTTAGGTTTAGCTATCAGGCAGGTTTAAGTTTGTTGTTCTGTTGATGATCCACTTTTTTATTTAATATACTGTATGCAGTTGGTTTTGCACAGAGCAGCCCAGATCCTCTTCTTCTCAGGACCCTCTCCGGCTCTTCTGGCCCACCCCTCCTGTGTGCCCCCCACAGAAAGCAGCTTTCTATGGGGGCACCCGGGCGGAGTTTCATCTCCCTGTGTCCATTCAGACACAGAGCCCTGGTTTGGCCCTGCCCCCTCACTCTCCTGATTGGCTAACTGACTTTGAGTTGAATTTGTGTCTCAACCAATCAGAAGGAGAGTCGTGGACGGCCGAGGCACTCGTGGACATCGCTGGAGAGAGATGGGGCTCAGGCAAGTATTAGAGGAGCTGAGGGGGCTGATGCGCACAGATGTTTTTATTATCTTAACCACTTCAGCCCCGGAAGGATTTGTCCCCTTCCTGACCAGGCCATTTTTTGTGATTCGGCACTAACTGACAATTGCGCGGTCCTGCGACTTTTTACCCAACCAAAATTTACGTCCCTTTTTTCCAACAAATAGAGCTTTATTCTGGTGGTATTTGATCACCTCTGCTTTTTTTATTTTTTGCACTATAAACAAAAGAAAAGCGACAATTTAAAAAAAAACACAATATTTAACATTTTTAGCTATAATAAATATCCCAATTTAAAAAACAAATTTCTTCCTCAGTTTAGGCCGATATGTATTCTTCTACATATTTTTTTTTTAAATCACAATAAGGGTATATTGATTGTTTTGAAGTTATAGCGTCTACAAAATAGGGGATAGTTTTATGCCATTTTTTTTTTTTACTAGTAATGGCGGTGATCATCGATTTTTATCGGGACTGCAACATTGCGGCAGACAGATCGGACACTTTTTTGGGATCAATGACATTCATACAGCGATCAGTGCTATAAATAGCCACTGATTACTGTATAAATGTCACTGGCAGGGAAGGGGATAACACTAGGGGGTGATCAAGGGGTTAAAGGTGTTCTCTAGATGTGTTTCTAACTGTGGGGGGATGGGACTGACTCAAGAAAGAGCCAGATCATTGTTCCTACTTAGTAGGAACAGACAATCTGTTTCTCCTCCCCTGTCAGAACAGGGATTTGTGTGTTTACACACACAAATCCTCATTTTGGCTCTCATGTCAGCGATCGTGTGTGGGCGGTGGCGATCGTGCCGCCGTATATGTACAGAAGACGGTCGGGAAACGTTTAATACACAGAAAACATTCTGTGCATTAAGATAAAAAAAAACTTCTGACTTTGCAACCCCTTTAATGAAAAAAAATGTTTGATGTCTTTCTGAAATCCAGAAGAGTGTGTTCCCTAGATATAATAAATATTTTATATTTCATAGATCTATATTGGATTTTTACATTAACAAGGCAGGAAAAAACAAAAAAGGAAAAAAGAAAAGTAAGAACATAGCGTTTACAAGTATAGTAATGTACAGAAGTATAAAACAAACCACTTATGCCGCGTACACACGATCTGAATTTTCGGCAGAAAAAGCTCTCTTGCCTACACACAGTGACACCAAATTCCGAACGTCAAGAACGCAGTGACGTACAACACAATGACGAGCCGAGAAAAAATCAAGTTCAATGCTTCCGAGCATGCGTCCAATTGTTTCCGAGCATGTGTAGGAATTTTGCGTGTCGGAAATGAATACACACGATCGGAATTTCCGATAGAAACAGAAACCTGTGTTACATCAGAGGTGGGAGGGGTCACCCGTACATCACGTCGGGAAGCCTGGGTTTCCCCTTGCGTCAGAGGGGGGCGGAGTCTGGTGACTGGTGGCCCCGTCCTCCTCAGCTAAGGCCTGTCAGGCGCCGGGATTCCCGCAGTGTCTCTGCTGGAGACAGGACGCGCTGCGCTGGACGTCATCAGGAGAGATCACCCATCGCTGAACCCCAGAAAAGAGATCAGCCATCGCTGGATAGCAAGAGTGGATTACCCCTGCTGGAATCTTTTTTTTTATTTTTAATAAAGGACTTTTCTCAACGGTGTCAGTGTGTTTTTTAACAATTTTGTACACTTTCTTTGTGAAATGGTAGGGGTACTTTTGTACCCCCTTACCATTTCACACAGGGGGGGTGGGATCTGGGGGTCCCCTTGTTAAAGGGGGCTTCCAGATTCCGATAAGCCCCCTGCCCGCAGACCCCCACAACCACCAGCCAGGGTTGTGGGGATGAGGCCCTTTTCCTCATCAACATGGGGACAAGGTGCTTTGGGGGGGACCCCAAAGCACCCTCCCAATATTGAGGGCATGTGACCAGGTACGGTTCAGGAGGGGGGGCGCTCTATCATCCCCCCTCTTTTCCTGTGGCCTGCCAGGTTGCGTGCTTGGATAAAGTGTCTGGTATGGATTTTTGGGGTGAACTCCACGCCATTTTTTTTTTATTTGGCATGGAGTTCCCCTTAAAATCCATATCAGACCTGAAGGGTCTGGTATGGAAATTTGGGGGAACCCCACGTAATTTTTTTTAATTTGATGCAGGGTTCCCCTTAATATCCATACCAGACCTGAAGGGCCTGGTAATTGAATTTGGGGGTAACCCCACACATTTTTTTTTTTTATCAATGACTTTCAATGACTGTTCTCTGTATTACGGGAGCCGGCAATTCATTATAGCCGCGAGTGATTTTAAATGACTTTTTTTCCTGCAGAAATGAAACTTTGTGCAGGGACAGTTCTAAGCATGAGAGGAAACATGTGCCCCTTTACAGGCATACTATACACACCCCCAGGTACGAAATTTAAAGGAATGTTACACTTTTATTGTTTCACTTTAAGCATTATTAAAATAACTGCTCCCGAAAAAACTGCAGTTTTTAAAAGTTTTTGTTGCATTGATACATGTCCCCTGAGGCAGGACCCAGGTCCCCAAACACTTTTTAGGACAATAACTTGCATATTAGCCTTTAAAATTAGCACTTTTGATTTTGAACGTTCGAGTCCCATAAACTTTAATAGGGTTCTAAAGTTCACGAACTTTAGGTCTGTTTGCAGGTTCTGGTGCAAACCGAAACGGGGGTGTTCGGCTCATCCCTAATGCTGTACTTATATATTCCGGACACAAGGAAGATCTAGAAATAACTACTAAAAAGTGTAGAAAACCAATATATCAATAACTCATTAATAAGTCATATATAATCATACCTCATAATAAAAGACTTCATACATAATACACATCAAAATACATGATAAAGTGTCTATCACAGAACATATAATTAATTAAAATTTGAGATCTTGAAAATTTGTGAAAATCCATGTGTGAAAGTCCCAAACCACCTTGAAATCAAGTGTACCAGTTCTCTTACCAAATGGTAATGATCTCCAAATTATAAGAAATCAACAGTGTGGAAACCATCCAATGAAGGCCACCAAACAGAATATACCAGACTCCAAAGTCTCCAGACTCTTTGTGTAAATACCACCACTTCTGATAATAAGGGCGCTTTCCAGATTTTATTGACCTTCTATCTCTAGAAAGGTCAAGCGAGCAATAATCACAGCCAACCGTGAAATGTTGTATGCCCCTCTATGGACCTTGGACTGTCTCGCCTCAACTCCAGACCAGCCACGTCAATTCACATGGACGAATATACATTCCCTTTTATACATTCATCCATGTGAATTGATGTGGCTGGCTAAATTGGAAGTGGACTTTTGTAATGCACAAAAGAAATCTATGATACAAGGTTGTCCACATACACAAATGGGGTGATGGCATTCAGAAGTCAACAAGGAAGGCTTTTTGAGGTGTGTAAAGTTTTTAAGAGCTATTACTTTTTTTATAATTTTTATTACTAAAAAAAAGAGAGAATTTACAGCATCTTGAGTTTGCAGTCTAAGCAAAAGGCAATAGGGTGCAGGTGGCTCTTCCTCTGAGATGTTTTCATCTTGGTATGCAGTACATAAGAAAATCTAGGCGGTCAAACCTGGAGGGGGAACCCATCTGATGCCTCCAAACTGTAAAATTGTAAGCCAGCAAAATATCTGACTCTTCATTTTATTTGACTTGGTTGAATTTCTGACCTGGAAAACTGATTATTATTATTATTAGTATTATTATATTATCAGTAGTAGTATTAGTAATAATAATTATTATTTTATTACACATTATCACCTTCGGACTGTATTTTTATATGGGTTATGTCAGGGCTGGGCTCAGCCCTTCTTTACCTGATCTGTCCACTCAGCTGTCGGCTAATTGCCAGTTCCTATCTCTCCACAGTTACTCAGCTGTTGATGATATCCTGCCGGTCAGTCCTGCCTACTTAAGCCGTTCAGCCCAGAGGATCTCTGCCTTCACCTTGGTCAACATCACAGAGACTATCTCCTGTATTCCTGTTCAAGACTTGCTTTGCTGACATCCCTTCTGGCTCCAGATCCTGCTTGCTGTTCCACTGCATTGATCCCTGACTTATGGCTTGGCCAACTATCTGTTCCGGTTACTGATCTTTGGTTATGTTTTGACTATGTTTGTTCTTTTTACTTTTATTATTAAACAAGTGTGATTTAACTGGACTTCTGTCTTGGTCTGATTTCATGGTTTCTGACAGGTTCACATGATTAATTTTTGTCCTGACACTTTCCCCCCTCCATTTTTATTTTATGTGGGGTGAGATATGCCTTGTGTCAATGCATTCTTGATTAAGAGAGAAGCTTTTTTGTGGATATGGTGATATATGGGGCTTGTCCATTAGTGGTTATTTGTGTCCACATGGATGAGTGTACCCGTATCGCATATTTGAGAGATAGACATCACCTTACAGGCATATCAATGGTCATAGACGTACCTTTTATGATTTACAATAACATTTTTATACAAGTGGCATTTGGTGCGCTTTGCCACAGTGAATGTCGTTAACAACACAGGCATTTGTATATTTGCAATTTCATTAATGCATTTTTTTTCTGGGACCTGGTCTGGGTCTAATTTATTAAGAAGGCTGGCTTTCTTGAAAAAGAGATTGATTTTGACTCTCTCTCTAAAAGCTAACCAGGGGTTCTCCAACGAGGCACCTAGTAGATCTAAAGAAACATTACTAAACATTAACATTGGTATGGATCATATTGGGATTTAGGTAAGAATTTACATTCACGGTCACACGAGTGGACAAAATCTCAGAAATGGAAAACTTAATCCATCAAGCTAAAGACACCCCAACCACTTATAGTGCTATCTGGGCGTGCTGGTTACACATTAAAGAATCACCGTCTTACCAAGAACTTCTTCGCTTGCCCTGAATTCTCGCCTTTGTAGAGGCGCAATAACACTTCGCTACTAGGTTTCCGTATTTTTTATGCATTTTACACCGTATCCGCCATGCTTTTTGATCCCCGGATGTTCACCTTTCATGACTCTTAGGCATACACTTTCCGTCCTTCCCTTACTACCCTTTTCACGTATAAATATTCGATCACCGGCACCTGTACTACTTCTTTCTCCTTAATAATTCTGACACTAAACCATACTCCCCACAGGTCTAGCTGATTCTAATCCACACCATAGATTGATACGTATCTCCAGATGAAAGAACGTACCTTCCCACTCCCTCTGCACAGCATGCTCCCATTAGGGGTGCAGGGGTTGAGAGGCGATTGCCTAGAGATCTACTTGCAGACTTTTAGGTCCACTTATGCAACCTGTGCCCCTCGTTGCATCCTACATGGAATTTCTCTTATACTCCTCATTAACGCCTTATCACTCCTTCCATGTTAATGACTGGCACAAGTTGACGCCAGAACACTTTTGCTGTTCCCTAAGCTAAGTTTATTATCTTTGTTATATGCGGTTGAAACGGATTATATTTGGAATGTTATAACTGTGCATATGCCGTTTGTATTGTCTATACGGCTTTGTTATGCTTCTTTGTACATGTTCTCACTTGAAAAAAAGAATTTACATTCACTTTTAATTCCCCTTTGCTCAAGAGAAATTGTACACATGTACGGGATTATGTTATATGGGATAGGAGCAATCAATAAGTGATTGCCTTGTAGTTCTGATTTTATCCACAAGATGGTGATAGGGTTCTCCTCAGCAATGAGCATGTGCAGAGGCCATCTCAGCTGGTTAGGTTATGAATAGATAAACTACAAACAAAAGACACCATTTTCTTTTCAACATGTGACAGTCAGTTACTTTGGGTTGCTTATTTTCTTCACTTTCTGTGCCCTTTTTTACCTCCCAACGAAGCTCTATTTGAAGAGTGAAACATGTGAGGTTCGGGTGATTTGATTTTGGAGAGAACCTTCTGACTTTATTTTCATTTAGGTTCACATAATTTAATTTTTGCCCTGATCCATTCTTTCCCCCCTCCATTTTCCTTGTATGTGGGGTGAGATATGCCTTGTGTCAATGCAGTCTTAAATAAAAGAGAAGCTTTTTTGTGGATATGGTGAAATATGGGGCTCGTCCACCAGTGGTTATTTGTGTCCACATGGATGAGTGTAACTGTATCACATATCTGAGAGAGAGACATCACCTTACAGACATATCTGTGGTCATACACATACCTTTTATGATTTACAATAAAAGTTTTAGACAAGTGGCATTTGGTGCACAGGGCAGTGCACCCTCGTCTAGTTTTATTTATTTATTTTTTTTTTCCAAAAGTTTTTATTGGGTTTTTGAACCAAGTTACAGAAACAAATAACAGGTATACAACATATTCTTGTCGAATGATACAGTATACATTAAAGGATGCGTAAAGAATTACAATGAAAAACATAGGTCATGTTTAGAATTATCTCTACAAAGAAATATCAGGGAACAAAAAGAAGAGCAAACTCTCACTTAGACACCCCATCCGGGAACAAGCTGTGTCTAATGATGGGAGTTAACTCGATTGAACAATATAATTGATCCATTTTGATTAAGAATATTGGTTAAATCAACTAATTTGAGAATGCATGAAACAAGGCGTCCATAGTAAGTAGTTCAAATAAACAAAGAACAAGCACCCTAAGTGATGGATAAGTAAAAAGAACAGCCAAAGAAAAAGGGGAAGATAAGTAAGTAAGTCCGACTCGGGGAGTCTAACTTAGACCTGTATTCGTCCATACAGAATGCTCAACAGTAAGATCGGTGTATGTCGTATACAATGACAACATAGAAGTTAACGGACTCAACGGGACTCCCCTTGTACAGGCGGGGAGTAGTGGGCCCTAGGGTAAAACTGGGTGTCAGGTTGTGTCAATGAGGTGGGTCCACCGAGCGAGTATACAGTGTGGGGTGGAGGTACCGTTACATCAGTAGAGGCCTAGAGTTGCTAGGGTCCAGGCGGACTATGTTAGCGTTTACCTATGTAGGGTGTATTGGTAACATAAGACTGAATATGTTAGAGGCTATCAGGGTCCTTTTACCAGGGGTATGTTGGGGAACAGGGCAAGGGGTATGGAGCAGGAGGGGTGTGACGGGGTGGGAGAAGTGGGATGGAGTAATGTGGGTGTTAAAGATGGTAGAGATGGTCTCGTCCCGCTACCCCCCCCCCCCCCCAGGCAGAAATTGCTTTATCAGAAAAGAGTGGTAGATCGACCGGTAGAAGGGGAGAAATGTTCTTCCAGTGGGCGGGACAATAGTGTTCCCGCAAGAGACGAATAGGCGGGGTCGTAGGTTAGCTGGGTTCATAGTAAGTCAGAGCTGTCATAGTGGTCTCTGAGAGGGCTGCTTGTATAATTGGGCATATTCCAAGGTCGTTTGGAAGTGTACCCAACAGGCCCATTTAGTGCTAAATTTCTGTGGAGTGTCTCTGGAACAGTGAATGAGCTCTTCCAATTCCGCTATTTTTGTGATTCTTCTAAGCCATTCCTTGACAGTGGGAATTGATTGGGATTTCCAGTGTACGGGGATACATTGTTTTGCCGCATCAATCATGTGCATAGCAAGTGATTTGTGGTAGTGCGATTGAGGTAGGTGTGTGTGGTGGAGTAGGAATTGGGTCGGAGTAAATTGTAGGTCATAAGATGTAACCTGAGAGGTGATGCGGTGTACTTCCTTCCAGAAACTTTGTATGCGAGGGCATTGCCACCAAATGTGTAGCATCGTGCCCCTATCTGCCAAGCATCTCCAACAGGAGTCCGGCACATCGTGCTTGAATTTATGGAGTAGGGACGGGGTACGATACCACCTCGTTTGGATTTTGTATCCGGTCTCCTGAGTGGTCACATTCAAGGAGCCTTTGTGAATGTTTGTGTGTATGCTAGTCCAGTCTGTTGGTGAGAGAGTGACGGAAAGATCTCTTTCCCAGGCTTTGCACATGATTGAATCGTTGGGCTGGTGGTCAGCGAACAGAAGTGAGTGAGTAGCCGATATAAGATGAGTTTGGGGGGACGTTTGTAAGCACAACTTTTCAAAGAGCGTCAGGGTTCTGGAGCAAGAGGACTGTTTGTGTAGAGAATTCAGGAAATGCGTGATCTGGGTGAACTTCCACGTCGGGATGGAGGGTTTGTCATGTATCGTTGCTATTTGGGAAGCTGAGAGTGGCCGTTCGCGGGCGTAAAAGTGATGTGCCAAAGCATGAGTTTGCGGCCAAAAGTCTTTGAGAAAACTCTTTACCATGCCTGGAGGGAAATTGGGGTTCATTGTAATCGGGGTCATGGGTCCCGGTATGGATGAGATGGGTACGCTTCGGCAAAGTCTGAAAAAGCAATTGATAGTGGGTTTGATCAATGGGTGTCCGCCCACTTCAGGGAAGGTCTGACAGTTTCGAATCCAGGGTAGAGATTCGAGGGGTAAACTCATAAAGGAAGCTTCTAAGTCAACCCAGTCTTTTGTTGGGGCGTGAACATTCCAGTCAATAATGCGTGTCAAATGAACAGCTTTGTAATAGTTAAGGATATCGGGCAGACCTATCCCTCCCAGCTGTTTTGGTAATGTAAGGTGCGTGTAGCTTATTCTAGGTTTATGGCCTCCCCACAGAAATTTGGTGCAGAGGCTTCTATACGATTTAAAAAAGGAGGGAGGTATATGGATAGGTATTGTTTGTAATATATAAAGAACACGTGGTAGAGCGTTCATTTTCAGTATTGCTGCCCTGCCAAACCATGAGAAAATTGGTTTGTTCCATTGAGTTAAATCAGTCGTTAGCTTATTCAGCAGTGGAAGGCAGTTTCTTGTGTAGAGGTCTTGCAGTTTGGCAGGGAGTTGTATGCCTAGGTATGTGAGCGCGTCTGTCTTCCATTGAAAGGGGAAATTTTCCTTGCATTGGGCGACTACAGAGGTGGGCAAAGTGATATTGAGGGCAAAGGATTTGGAGAAGTTAATTTTAAGGTTGGAGATTAAGTTAAACTGTTGGAATTTTGCTAGCAGGACCGGTAGAGTGGTATGTGGGTGCGTGAGGAATAATAGAATGTCGTCCGCAAAAGCGGCTAGTTTGAAGTCTTTTTGCTTGGTCTGTATGCCTTGAATGTCTGGGTCATTTCGAATGCTGTTCAAGAGAGGCTCTAGGGTGAGTATCGGGGACAGTGGGCAGCCCTGTCTCGTACCATTGTGGATGGGGAAGACATTCGACAGGGTATCATTCACTCTGATCTTTGCTGATGGATTGGAATATAAGGATAAAATGAAGTCGAGCATACGGGGGCCCAGACCTATAGAGTGTAGTACTGCTGCCATGTAGTCCCATGCTACCCTGTCGAATGCCTTCTCCGCATCCAACGAGAGGAAGAAGCCATGCTGATTGGAAGAAGTGATATGGTGATGGAGATTTATTGCTTTTATGGTGTTGTCCCTAGCTTCCCTGCCAGGGACAAACCCTACCTGGTCTTTGGAGACCAGTGAGGGGAGGTACGGTAACAATCTGTTGGCCAGTATTTTTGAAAAGATTTTTAAGTCCACGTTGAGCAGTGAAATAGGTCTATAGCTAGCTGTCTGAGTAGGATCCTTATCGTCTTTGGGGAGTACCACTATATGTGCTTCTAGCATTTCGTGGGATAGCGGGGTCGTTGGAGTAATAGAGTTAAAGGCTTTCCTGAATGGGGAACCTAGGGAGTCCTTGAAAGTTTTAAAATAACTAGCTGGTAGTCCGTCCGGGCCTGGACATTTGCCTGGTTTTAGCTGTTTCAAAGCTGTGTCCCATTCCTGTTGGGTTATTGGGCCCTCAAGATTGTCGGATGTTTCCTGAGATATGGTCCTGGGGCAATGTTGGTCTAAGAATTGTCTTATTTTGGTTGTTCTGGTATGGGGGGATGGGGTCGAGGGGTGTGATCCTTCAATGTTATAGAGTGATGAGTAAAATTTCTCGAATTCAGCGGCTATATCTGTGTTTTTTGTATAAACCTCCCCCTTAGGTTAGCGGAGTTTGTGAACCGTGTTCTTCGCTTTCTTAGTACGTAGTGCCTGGGCTAACAGGTGACTACTTTTATTACCAAATTCATAAAAGAGTTTTTGTGTGAGCATGTATTTTTTACGGGAAATCTTGCCCATCTCCTCCTGTATTTGTGACCTGATGTCTAGAAGTTCCTGATGTGTATCTTGGGCCAGGGTGCGTTTATGTAACGTCTCTAGCTTTTGTAATGTAGTAAATAGGTCCGAAAGCGTTTTACGTTTTTCTTTTCTGATTTTAGCTGTCATTGAAATGATTTTCCCACGTATAACGCATTTATGCGCTGCCCATTGTGTCATGCTCGTGGTATCAGGTGTGTCGTTGTCCCTGAAATAGTTCTCTAAGCAGAGACGGATTTCCTCTTGTCGTGCAGTGTCTGCAAGGATGGTGGGGTCCATTTTCCAAGTCTGGGTATGGTTGAGTTTTTCCGGTAAAGATATTGAAATAGAGATGGGGTGGTGGTCCGAGATCGTCATAGGCTCTATAGTGGCGTTAGTCAAGAATGGGAGGTCGCGTTGGGTCAAGAAAAAATAGTCCAGTCTGGAGTAGCGATTGTGTGGAAAGGAATAGAATGTGTAATCCCTGTCTTTGGGACGAAGCGTGCGCCATGTGTCATGAAGCAGGAGGTTTTGGAGACATAGTTTAATTTGACGTAATGCTTTATACGGCAAATAAGAGGTCCCCGAAGACGTGTCAATGAGGGGTTCCAGGGGCACATTGAGGTCTCCCCCGACTATCAGTATACCAGATTGAAAAGCGGATAGACGTTGTGTAACGTCTCGAAAAAACGGGACTTGGGACGAGTTGGGGCTGTATATATTGGCCAGAGTCAGGGGTTTGTCCTTCCAGGTTCCTTTCAGGAAAAGGAATCTGCCTTGTTCGTCTGCAAGCGTATCAGTCACTTGGAAGGGGACGTTTTTGGAGAGGAGAATCGAGACCCCTTTGGATTTAGCTTCAGGGTTAGTTGCGTGGAAGCTGTGTGGGTAGAAAAAGTTTGATAGTTTAGGTATGTTTGTCGTACAGAAGTGGGTCTCCTGCAGGAAAACTATGTCTGCTTTCATGCTGCGCATGTTGGTTAGCAGTTTTGATCGCTTTTCCGGGATATTTAGACCCTTAGTATTTAGAGAGATCAGTTTAAGGGTAGGGCAAGAAGATCTATTTGCAGTGGAGGCCATATTGATCTACAAGCCGTGTCCTATTAGGGTGTTCTGCCTGGGAAGGGTAGCAGGACGGACCAGTTAGCAAAGGTGGAGTTGAGGGGGTGGGGATGAGAAAGGGTAAGGGATAAGGGGCGAGAGGGACGGGGGGTGTGGGGGAGGAGACTGAGCTGATGTGTGGGCAGGTGCTGAGTGTCAGGGGGGAACAGGGAGACAAAGGGAGTTCTCTGGTGGCGGGTTTGACCACTGGTCAACCCGGTGTATAAAGTACCAGAAGGGGTCAGTGGGGACTCACAGAGTCCACTGTGTGTGGGGGTGGTTGGCTACGGTACCTAAAGGGACGCAATCTCAGGTTCCCGTGAGGTCGTGTACTGTTGTAGGTGTGGTAGATGTGGACTGGGTATTGAAAGAGTTGTGTGCTCAGTACCCGGGAGTCTTGTGGTGGCGTGGTTTGGCGTATACCAGGAACGAGTGAATATCGACACTGTCCAGGGTGGAAGCGTCAATACCCAGCCACCCCGGCGTGAAACGTAGGTAACTACAACTTAACTTTAGAAATCGGCGAGGCATGTACTAGACAAGAAGGAGGACCATCCACTCTTGTGCCGTGGTGGGTCTGGGATCTTTAGGTTGGATTGAGCGTCCTAAGATCATTGGGATTCTATAGAGTTTTGAATCGATCCAGAGGGGGGTCATTATGTTTAGACATGGGTAAGATGGCGATGCTCCTAGTGTGGAAAATCCTATTGATCTAAAGAAAGATAGATGGTATCCTGTGGGACAAAACATGAGCATGACAAGAATAACGGACTATCTATATAAGTGAGGAGAATTCACTTAGCCAAAACCTCCGAGAGGGTCACCATAGGTCAGCTGGGGGGGACAATCCCCTGGGGTACAACAGAAAGTACCTCCTCTCTGTGAGCGAGGAGGGTCGGGCCAATTGGGTAGAGGGTATGGGTCATGTGTGGAAGGCAGGAGTCATACCCCATTAGGGCAGGTCCCTGATTTCCTTTTAATCAGATCTACATGGCAGTAGAGCCGCAAAACGTCATAAGGTGTCCATTTTTTTTTTTGCTTGGTGTTATGCCCTTTTTCTTCCCTTCTCCTCCTCCCACCCCCTCGCTACCCCCTCTCTGATTCCCTTTAGTTTCTGCCACCTAGGTAGGTTGTTCAAGTGCAGGGTTGGTTGGTGACCCCCTCGTAGGTCCGCCACATGGTCCAATAAGAAAGTAGCGTGTTTACAATACATCAGGACATAACATAACATATTGATGCCGCCTATTGTCAGAGGGGGCTTTTCAGCGCCCCCTGGCAGTCTGCGGCCAGTACATATCCCCCCCCCCCTCCCCTATTGCATCCCAAGTAGTGCAAAAATACAATACCACTTCAATTCAAAGTTCATCGGTGTTGCATAGTGTCCTGTTAGGAATAAAAAGTAGAAGACAAAAAGCAAAAGGATACCAGGTTAAGCGTACATGGTGTCACGATGCGACATTGGTATAGTGGTAGACCGTTGGTGTGAAGGGAACGGGAGTGTAGTCTTTACTCCGTCTGAGCAAGGCAGGTATTCTGAGAAAAAACAGAAAAGAAAAAAAAAAAAAAAAAAAGGGGGAAAAAAGAAAAAAAAAAAGGGAGGGGGGAAAAATGTTCAGTTTCAGCTGGAGGGCATGTGGCGGAGGGAGGTGGATGTGCCAGGCCCATGGGATACCGCCCATGCCTTATACCAAGATGTACCTTCACTGTTGTGACAAGTGGGAGTAGGTAATTCCTGTTGGTTGAGTAGATTATAATGGCCCCAGGAGGCGTCTGCTATTGCTATGGGGATATGTTGTTTCCAAAGTCCCGATAGGGTATAGGTTCCTCGAGGGAAAATCCCCGTTTGACCAGCATGGGGACACACTGTGGGGACTGGTGGGGATGTCATCCGAGGATCGACTCAGGGGGGTAAGGCAGTTGAGGGGCATATTAGTGGGAAGTTTATTGGGCATAGAATGTCTGTGGGACAAGTCAGTGTAGTAACAGGCACATGAGTGGATAGCTCTGGTAAAGATGGTCAATTGTGTAGAGTCTAGCCATACCTGCAACCGAAAGGTGGATCATTATCTCATGAGTGATGTGCTTTGCGATGGTCCGGCGAAGCGGAGGGGCTGCCATTTCTCAAGGGACCCGCGGCATGTGATGGAGAAGGAGGTGGGTGGGCTCTGCGACGACGGCTGATGCTGAAGTTGCCTGCTTCAATCACGTCGTCCATTGAAACTGCTCTTCTCATCGGAGGGAGACGGAAATCACTGTACCAGTCTGGGAGATCAATTAGTGGAATATTGAGGGTGGAGCAAAAATGTTCCAGATCTTCTGGTACTCTGAGGTTAGCAGAGCGACCATTTGCAGTGGCAGATAAACAGAAGGGGAACTTCCATCTATATACGATAGATTTTGTTCTCAGAACGTCCAGCAGGGGTCTCAACTCCCTTCTTCTTTGCAGTGTAATGGAAGATAAATCCTGGAATATTTTTATGTCCGTTCCCCTGTAAGATAAACGAGCTCTGCCTCTGGCTTTCCTCAGGATTTCTTCTTTCATGACAAAATCAGTGAGGCAGCAAATAACGTCCCTAGGAGGGTCAGTGTCCCTTCCTCTAGGGCGCAGGGCCCTGTGCATGCGTTCCATGGGGACAGGAGTGTCAGGGGCCCTCTCTAGCAGATCATTGAAGAGATCAGTGATCGTGCGGGCGAGTATGTTGGTGTCAATGGATTCGGGGAGTCCTCTTACCCTCAGGTTCCGACGTCTCCCCCTGTTGTCCAAATCTTCCATGTGCCGATTTATCTCCCTGAGGTGGACTGCGTGTGACTCTGTCATCTGTTGCATGTGGCATAGGGCAGCATCATGGCGGGTCTGCGTCTCCTCCATTTCCTCCACTTTCAGGGATATGGCCTGGATGTCTGAGCGCAGTTCCTGTATGGCGTCTGAGATCGTGGCTGACAGTGAGCTTTTAATGTCCGCCGCTACCGATCTCAAATCGGCAATGCTCAGAGCAGGTGGCGCGGACATTCCTGGGTCAGGAGGCGGGCTGCGGCTGCGGGATCGGGTCGAGCTTCTACTCGAGGAGCGCGGCACTCGGGCTGAGGCCTGTGTTTCCTGCGCGCCGTCTCTATGCCGCGGCCGGAAGATCTCCGGTATTTGTCTGGTATTCTGTGAGTCCTGAGATCTGGGAGACCTCGATCTAGTAGCAGGAGTGCTCCGGGGAGTATTTTCCATTGCCAGTCACGGAAATGTTGCCTGTAAGCTGATCGCTGGACCTCTGGGACCGGGAGCTGAGAGCTTACGCGTCCATCTTGGATCGGAGTCAGGCCACGCCCCTAGTTTTATTATCACCATATGGCATAGAAGTGAATTTACTCTTTGTACATAGTAATACATATTACCAGTCTTGATCTTACATAGTTACATAATAGGTGAGGTCGAAAAAAGACCCAAGTCCATCAAGTCCAACCCATACCTATTATTATCTTATGTTTGATTATACGGCTGTCTCATTTTTCTGTGAACTGATTTTTTTTTTATCTAAGGAAATAATAATTAGTCACTCATTAAAGATATTTTTTGTATCTGAAGGACGGTGATTTGTACAAAACACATTGGGTATTTATTTTCCGAGGGACCAATTTATTCCATGTCTCTGACTTACATCACTTGGTCTGAAGGTATATTAGTTGCACGGTTTTGTGTCTGTCCTTCTGACTCGTACAATGACCATTATTTGCCATAATGAAGTGAGACACCTTTTTTGCTTGTCGGGGATTATCCTTCTTTTTCCCATTCTGATATTTTACCTTCATATTTTCATTGTTACATTAATTCATTTAATAAAAGGAATCGTAATCAGGCCCATTACTGCACTTTCATTGGTAATAATTTGCACATTAGTGCCTATGAAACCGGGCTGAATGAATCTTTCCCATGTTGAGCCATAATAATAGATGTATTAGGTAGCAAAGAACAAAATAATTCAACATATCTGTCAATGTGTACATTTCATAATCACAAAGACCTATTTAAAAAAAAAAAAAAAACAATGAAACCAATTATATGCCATTTCCATTTGAGGACCAATGAATTTTTAACTAGATTATCCTATATTATTGAAAATTATTTTTATTTTATTATGAGAATATGCTATTTTGGATTGTGTTTTTTTGAGAATCTTGGTGAATGACAACTGGATCTGCAAATAAAGGTTTGATTTAGTCATAAATAGGGACAGACATTGAAAATAAATGTTAACCCTTAGCGATGGAGGATGAAACAAATTTTAATGCCTGAATACAATTTTCCAACTTTGACATGTGTTAGTAAAACTGTTCATATCATTACATCTACTTTGTGTATTCAGGTGGAGTATACCGCAGTTTTTTTTACAGAACAAATTGGCCTTTCTTTTGATCGTAAAAGGTAATTGATGTCTCCTGATTTTTTTTTATTATCAATGGAAAACTGGCACAATTTTTTTTTTCTTGCTATAACTATTAGTTACCACCAAAGAACAACCCCAAATAAATTATCCTGCTCCTCATGATTGCAGCAATACCACATATGTTTATATGTGCAGTACAGCATGGGGCCAGAGGTGGGGGGGTGCCGGAGACACTAAGAGACGCTCGGGAATGGCGTGTTTCCAAGTGTCTCCGAGCATGACCGGCGATTGGTTTGCACAAAAGTTATAGTGTCTACAAAATAGGGGATAGATTTATGGCATTTTTATATATTTTTTTACTAGGAATGGCGGCAATCTGCAATTTTTAGCGGGACTGCAACATTGCAGTCGACAGGTCGGACACTTTTGACACTATTTTGGGACCATTAACATTTATACAGCGATCAGAGCTATAAAAATGCACTGATTACTCTGTAAATGTCACTGGCAGGGAAGGGTTAACACTAGGGGAGATCAAGGGGTTAAATGTGTTCCCTAGGTGTGTTCTAACTGTAGGGGGGATGGGACTGACTAGAGGAGACCGATCGCTGTTCCTGATTAGTAGGAACAGACGATCTGTATCTCCTCTCCTGACAGAATAGTTCTGGCTTTCCTGCCATTGCGACCGCCGGCCATGCACATCGGGTCCCCCGCCGTGCAGCAGGCATGCACGCCAGCTACGGCTCTTAAAGGTGCAGACGTAACCGTTCAGGGTTTCACGCACCGCTGCCAATCTTTCGACATATATCTGTGTGAGCAGGTCGGCTAGTGGTTAAACATGCACCAACAATGCAGCATGCAGGGCATGCAGTGCTCTGAGCACTAAAGTGTAAAGTGTTCCATAGGATTTAAAGGGATACAGTTTTCATCCATTTTTCTTCTGCTTTTTCTTTTGTTTTTACCCCAACAATGCATCAAAAACAGATCAGTGTGAAAGGGACCTAATAGCGTGAAGATCCTGTTGATTTGCTTGAGGTGCCAATCTATTCACCAATAATATTTCATTTAATGGCAGTTGATGGATATCAAGCTAGTGAGTGATTCAATCTAAACACTGGTGACAATGTTTCCACATCTAAATGATTTGCTCCACTCACCTACCAATAACATTGTTAAACGAGGCAGAGATATGGGATTTTAAAGGTACATAGTAAATATATATTCATCTAGTCAGATATTCTGGTACACAGATTCAATAATTAAAGCGTGTTTTATTAACAAAGGATGAAAAACAAAATATAAAAACAAATGAACATGCACATATCCACAATCCCAGGAAAATACATCTATTTCCATAACAGACATAGAGAATGCAAAATTAATTTGTATATGATCACGTGCTCAGTAAACTTCTACATGTTTCGCCTGAAAAGGCTTCATCAGGAAGACTAATATGATCGTGAACGTTTAAAGCATCAAGGGTAAAGATGTGTTCAAAAATAGGATCTTGAATGTATGGAAAGAGGACAACATGAAAGAAAGAAAAAATTTGTTTGGCATACAAGAAGAGGCAATATATAACACTCTGTCATCTATCGTAATATATGAGAGCAATAGAACATGACGGAAAAAAAAAAAAAGAAAAATCATCAACGGGAGGATTGGCATCTCGTAGGGAGGAATAAAGGGAGCTCAGTGGCATACAAGGGCCCTCACGGTCTCATGTATGAGAGTAAATACCTGAAGGCAAATAAAGAAAAGGAAAACTAACATACTGGATAAAATCATAATAGGGAAATAATTAGGAGCCAAAAGATGGACTATTGGCTCCGTCATACATATGTTGCTTACCACAAATAAATATTCCTGATGGTATGACTGGGATGAAAATTGGAAACTCATGTGGGTAAACCATGAAAAGAGTACCCGATATCTATTGATGTTCAAGAAAGAACAGAATATTCTGTTCTTTCTTGAATATCAATAGATCAATAGATATCGGGTACTCTTTTCATGGTTTACTGAGCACGTGATCATATACAAATGAATTTTGCATTCTCTATGTCTGTTATGGAAATAGATGTATTTTCCTAGGATTGTGGATATGTGCATGTTCATTTGTTTTTATATTTTGTTTTTCATCCTTTGTTAATAAAACACGCTTTAACCACTTCAGCCCCGGACCAATTTGCAGCTAAAGGACCAGGCCCCTTTTTGCACTTCGGCACTGCGTCGCTTTAACTAACAATTGCGCGGTCATGCAACGTGGCTCCAAAACAAAATTGGCGTCCTTTTTTTCCCACAAATAGAGCTTTCTTTTGGTGGTATTTGATCGCCCCTGCGGTTTTTATTTTTTGCGCTATAAACAAAAATAGAGCGACAATTTTGAAAAAAAATGCAATATTTTTTACTTTTTGCTATAATAAATATCCCCAAAAAATATATAAAAAAACATTTTTTTTCCTCAGTTTAGGCCGATACGTATTCTTCTACATATTTTTGGTAAAAAAAATCGCAATTAGCGATTATTGATTAGTTTGCGCAAAAGTTATAGCGTTTACAAAATAGGGGATAGTTTTATAGCATTTTTATTAATATTTTTTTTTTTTATTAGTAATGGCGGCGATCAGCGATTTTTATTGTGACTGCGACATTTTGGCGGACACATCGGACATTTTTGACACATTTTTGGGACATTTGTCATTTATACAGCAATCAGTGCTATTTAAATAGCACTGATTCCTATGTAAATGACAGTTGTAGTTAGGGGGTTAACCACTAGGGGGCGGGGAGGAGTCAGTGTGACGTGTGTGTGTTTTTTTTTACAGTAGGGGGGCGTGGCTGTACGTGTGACGTCATTGATCGGCGTTCCCGATGACAGGGAACCGCCGATCACTGACAGTCAGTGTAGGAAGCGCGGGGAGAGATTTGTTTACATAGACCTCTCCCCGTTCTTCCGCTCCGTAACCCGATCGCGGGATACCAGCGGCGATCGGGTCCGCTGGTCCCGCGGCCGGGGTCATGGAGCTCCCGACCGGGTCGCGAGCGCGCCGCTAGCGGCGCGCGCGCGACCCACGGGCAGGCACATGCACGATCACGTACAGGTACGTGATTCTGCCTGCCCGAGCCATTCTGCTGACGTATATATGCAGTGGCCGGTCGGGAAGCGGTTAATTATTGAATCTGTGTACCAGAATATCTGACTAGATGAATATATATTTACTATGTACCTTTAAAATCCCATATCTCTGCCTCGTTTAACATTTAATTCAAAGGGATGTTGGTACATTAATTTGCACAGATACTAAGGGAACGACCTCCTAACCATAATCTCTACTACCAATAACATTGTGAGGGGTCCTGCTTTCCCTTTTTCCATTCATTTGATATAATAGATTAAAAACTGTTCCTATACTTAAAATATCAAGCAAAGCCCGTCATAGGTGGTTCAAAACTTGGTCGGTTGAGCAGAGACCAGCCAAGATTCAAACCATGTATGAGCAGGCCAAATGTACCCAAGTTTATTGATCAATCAATCAACTTAGGTATAACTAGCCTGTTGGATTTTACATGCTATTTTTGATAGTTGCCCCCTACCGCCCTCTTTCCTGTAGGGAGAATGCAATGGACCCACAGGAGGAATCCCCCCCCCCCCGTTAACACTGACTGTACTGATGGGGGAATCAAGCAATTTTCTTACCTGTAACATGTGGTTGCAGGAAAGAAAATTGGTCCATCTATGTCCGGCTTAAGGCATGACATAGATTTTAGTCAATCAAACCAGAAACAAGTTATGAGGGGAAAAAGATCTTCACATGATAGACATGAAAACAGTGCCATCAATGTCTAAATATACATTTTGTATCCAGATGATTGAAGACAAGGAGGAATCTAGCCTTCAACAATTGTCAGACACTCAGAACAAGTCTTCTATCAGTGAGGTTTTCATGGTTGGGTTCAGAATTCCCCTTAACTACAGACTTATTCTCTTTAACATGTTCCTAATTATCTACATACTGACTGTATCATGCAATCTCTTGATCATCTTGCTGATGTTCTTCTCCAAACTTTCACATTCTCCTATGTATGTCCTCCTCTCCAATCTTTCACTGTCGGAGATCTTGTTTACCAGTAACATTGCTCCCCCCATGCTCCATGTAATAAGTAGAGATGGTGCAATGTTTTCTCTTGTTGGATGTTTCATTCAGTTTTACTTATTTGGGTCATTGGGTGCGCTGGAAAGTTTCCTCCTCTCGGCAATGTCCTATGATAGATTCCTTGCTATCTGCAAACCTCTTAATTACAGGTTAATTATGAGTCCCAGGATGTGTCTATCTCTGATTCTTGTCTCCTGGATGTCAGCATTTTTGATCATGTCCATCTCTTTAAGTTTTTTAAAAACCTTGAATTTTTGCAGCACAAATATTATCGATCATTTCTTCTGTGACTTTGTTCCTTTATTGAAGCTGTCTTGTTCTGACACTTCTACTGTTCAAATAGTTGTGTCTTTGCTTTCATCCACAGCCACTGTGTTCCCATTTCTCCTAATCATAGCTACTTATGGGTTCATCATCAAAGCCATCACTGGGATTTCTTCAGCAAAGGGGAAAAAGAAAGCCTTCTCTACCTGCAGTTCCCATCTTGGCGTTGTTTCCATGTATTATGCTACCTTGATTATAGTCTATGAGGTCCCATCCGGACATTCATTGGTGGCAAACAAAGTTCTATCACTTCTCTATACAGTTCTCACCCCACTATTGAATCCCTTCATTTATACCTTGAGGAACCAAGAGATCAAGACAGCAATAGCACAAATATGGACATCTGAAAGGGGAGTTTAAATTTTCAAAAAAAATGTTGGTTGTTGTCATGAAGTACCGTATTTATCGGCGTTTAACACACACCCCAAGTTTAGGAGGGAATTTTAAGGAAAAAAACTTTTAGGATGGAAGTTTACGGAAAAAAAAAAACTTACATTTAAGTGTGCATTGCAGCCTTGTCCACATTGCAGCCTTGTCCCTATTGAAGCCTTGTCAGTGCAGCCTTGTCCACATTGAAGCCTTGTCCCTATTGCAGCATTGTCCCTATTGCAGCCTTGTCAGTGCAGCCTTGTCCACATTGAAGCCTTGTCCCTATTGCAGCATTGTCCCTATTGCAGCCTTGTCCCTATTGCAGCCTTGTCCCCTTGTCCCCATTTAAAATTGGCGCCGACAGGACACCGGAGCGACTCCGCTCACGTGACTGTGAGCAGAGCAGAGAAGAGCCGAGTACACTCGCTATGTGTAGCTCGGCGGCGATCGCTCCGCTCCGCTCACAGCTATCGCAGATCGGCAGGGGATCGGCGTATAACAGGCACCCACGATTTTCCCCTGATTTTAAGGGGAAAAAGGTGCGTGTTATACGCCGATAAATACGGTAAATGAAGAAGACAATAAAGAGTTGTACTGAAGATCCTAAATAACAATTTATAAACAATTGATGAGTAAATTTTGTAAATGATGAATAATTCCGCAATATATGGCAGATTTACATAAAAAATATAAATTTCAAGCTCATCCATGTCTGTTTTGGTCTCGTTTTAAAAAGAACACATATTATTTGTTTAATTACCTAATCTACTTTATCATATAATATAAAGCCTTCTAAAAACAAAATGAATAGTAGGCTTTTCACAACATTTTGTAAGTAGTATCTTAGCAGCAACAGGAAAATAATAGATTTGATTGAAGGTGTATTTGGAAATATTGGATTGGAAAATATCATGTAGTATCAAAGAGTCATGGACAAAGGAACTGAAAAGTTTTTAACCACTTAAGGACGAGCCTCTTTTTGACATCAGTTGTTTACAAGTTAAAATCAGGTGTTTTTTGCTAGAAAATTAACCCCCAAACATATATATTTTTTTCACACACCCTATAGATAAAATGGCGGTCGTTGCAATACTTTATGTCACATTGTATTTGCGCAACGGTCTTACAAGCGCATTTTTTTGGGAAAAAATACACTTTTTTGAATTAAAAAATAAGACAACAGTAAAGTTACCCCAATTTTCTATATTGTGAAAGATAATGTTACACTGAGTATATTGATACCCAACATGTCATGCTTGAAAATTGCGCCCGCTCGTGGAATGGCGACAAACTTTGACCCTTAAAAATCACCATAGGCGACGTTTAAAAATGTCTACAGTTTACCAGTTTTGAGTTACAGAGGGGGTCTAGAGCTAGAATTATTTCTCTCCCTCTAACAATTGTGGTGATACTTCACATGTGTGATTTGAACACCACTTACATATGCGGGCGTAACTTACATATGTGTTTACTTCTGCGCGCGAGCTCGGTGGGACAGGGCACTTTAAAAAAAATAAAGTCTTATTTATTTTACTTTTTGTTTTATTTTTTACACTGTCCCTTTAAAAAATAAAAATTTTGGATCACTTTTATTCCTATTACAAGGTAGCATTCCCTCCACTTCCTAGGCCGAAGCTTCACTGGATGTGCAAGGTGTCTTGGGGAGGTATCCCCCTTTCTCAAGCTTGGTGTACTAAAGGTGCCTCGCTCCATTTTAACCACTTCCCTACCGCCCACTGTCATATGACGCCCACAAGGTGGATCTCCCATCCTGGGTGGGCGTCATATGACGTCCTACCATTCCTGGCCGCCTAGGGGGCGTGCGCGCGCCCCCGCGGCGTTGCTCGGAACCCGGTGCGCGTACCCGGTGGCCGCGATGTCCGCCGGGCACCCGCGATTGCCCGTTAAAGCAGCGGGACCGTGCGGGACCATGGAGCTGTGTGTGTAAACACACAGCTCCACGTCCTGTCAGTGGCGAGGAGACCGATCATGTGATCCCAGTACGGAGGAACACATGATCGGTCTCCTCCCCTTTTGAGTCCTCTCCCCCCACAGTTAGAATCACTCACATTAGGGAACACATTAACCCCTGCAGCGCCCCCTAGTGTTAACCCCTTCCCTGACAGTCACATTTACACAGTAATCACTGCAATTTTATAGCAACGATCGCTGTGTAAATGTGAATGGTCCCAAAAATGTGTCAAAAGTGTCCGCCGCAATGTCGCAGTCACGAAAAAAAAATCGCAGATCGCCGCCATTACTAGTAAAAAATTAAATAAAAAATGCAATAAATCTATCCCCTATTTTGTAGACGCTATAACTTTTGCGCAAACCGATCTATATACGCTTATTGCAATTTTTTTTTACCAAAAATATGTAGAAGAATAAATATCGGCTTAAACTGAGGAAAAAATAGTTTTTTTTTTTTTAAAATGGGATATTTATTATAGCAAAAAATAACTAAATATTGTGTTTTTTTTCAAAATTGTCGCTCTTCTTTTGTTTATAGTGCAAAAAAAAAAAAAATGCAGAGGTGATCAAATACCACCAAAAGGAAGCTCTATTTGTTTGGGTGCAACGTCGCACGACCGCGCAATTGTTAGTTAAAGCGACGCAGTGCCGAATCGCAAAAAGTGCTCTGGTAAGGAAGGGGGGAAAATCGCCCGGTGCTGAAGTGGTTAAAGAGTCTGGTGCAGCTAGTCAAGAAACAAGCAATTACTGTACTAACCTCTGGATAGTGTTGGAAAACTAGTATAGTTGTTTACTGGAGACAGATCTGTTAATTCCAAAATTACTGAAGATTTACCATCAACTCCTCTTGTAACAACACCACACAAAAGGAAAAGCACATAACGGCACATCATAGGACATATACATAAATATATACATTTACTGCAAATACTGCATTTGAGTGCCATAGACTGCAATGTTAAATCACAGTCCTAAACAAGTTGCAAGAAAGTCACAAGCAACAGTCACGACTTTGGGGTTGCAGCAGTGAGAACCAACCGTTATGGTCCCACAGCGAGCCCCTCCCCCCCCTCAGCAACCATTTTAGAAAAAAGGGACCCAGTCACAAGTGCAATCTTTGCAACCCAGTTAGTTTTGCCACTGGATTACTGGGGAATTCACCACTGAAGAGAAAGCCACACCAGGTGAGCACATTAGCCATCCATCCACAGCATAGCCAGGGTTTAGGTGAAGATGCCGGCACAGCTCGTCTGCAGATACACAATCTAAAGGAATCCGGAATTCGCTGCAATACGTCACCTTTATTGATCCTTCATGCAAAAGACATCACGGACAGAGTGGGGTACAGTAAAAGTTGACACGCTTTGTGCTGTGGCTAGTGCTTAGTCATAACCACATAACAATTATGAGGTTATGACTAAGCGCTAGTCATGATGCCTTTTTTTCTATAATTTAATTTGTATTACATTTTTCATTTACAACAAACCACACAAAAAAATAAATGAGAAATGAGAAAGTAAACCATTATCTATATACTTAGAAAAAAGTGAGAGTGAACATACGGGAAGGGTCCTCTTTCCCAAATAAAGGATCTACATTCCCTTCCTAGCTTACGCGCTAACATATATCTATTAATATATTATGTGCTTCTATTAATATATATCTATTAATATATATATGTGCTTCATATAGAGGATAGTGAACCCCCCCTCAATCCCAATAAGGAAAAAAAAAAAACACACAAAATTAAATAACCTACTTTACATACATTTACTCAGTGATGTCTTTTGCATGAAGGATCAATAAAGGTGAAGTATTGCAGCAAATTCCGGATTTCTTTCGATTTTGTATCCACTGAATAACTGAGGCATGGGCAAAATTATCATGAACCTGCATAAGCCAGATTCCCTAACTCCCTGATTCTCTAAAAAGCGCATAAAAAAAATATAAATAGCATACTAAAGTGAATTAAGATCAACAATCATGATATCTATATCTATATCTATATCTACCGCATTTATCGGCGTATAACACGCACCGGCGTATAACACGCACCCCAAGTTTAGGAGGGCATTTTAAGGAAAAAAAGTTTTAGGAGGGAAGTTTAGGGGAAAAAAAACAACTTACATTTAAGCGTCATTTGCAGCTTGCCCAGCGTCATTGCAGCCTTGCCCAGTGTCATTTGCAGCTTGCCCAGCGTCATTGCAGCTTGCCCAGCGTCATTGCAGCCTTGCCCAGCGTCATTTGCAGCCTTGCCCAGCGTCATTTGCAGCCTTGCCCAGCGTCATTGCAGCCTTGCCCAGCGTCATTGCAGCCTTGCCCAGCGTCATTTGCAGCCTTGCCCAGCGTTATTGCAGCCTTGCCCAGCGTCATTGCAGCCTTGCCCAGCGTCATTGCAGCCTTGCCCAGCGTCATTGTAGCTTGCCCAGCGTCATTGCAGCCTTGCCCAGTGCCATTGTAGCTTGCCAGCGTCATATTCATTCTTTTCCTGGTTCAAATTTCCCGCCGCCGATCCGCTGTCGCGTGCGCCGCCGAAAAAAAAAAAAAAAAAAACCCGAAGCGCGGCCGAAAAAGAACAAAGCGCCCCCGGAAAAAGCCGAGCCGACTCGGACGGCTAAGCTTGCGGTCCCGCCTCCCTGCTGTTTCTGGAGCGAGCGCAGGGAGGCGGACTACGAGCAGAGCAGAGCAGAGTCTGCTCGGCTTTTTCCGGGGGCGCTTCGTTCTTTTTCGGCCGCGCTTCGGGTTTTTTTGGCAGCGCTCGCTATTTTTCAGCAGCGCTTGCAATTTTTGTCATTTTTTTGGGGGGTATCGGCGTATAACACGCACCCACGACTTTCCCCCGATTTTAAGGGGGAATAAGTGCGTGTTATACGCCGATAAATACGGTATATATATCTATCTATCTATATATATATATATATATATATATATATATATATATATACATACACACACAGTATATGGACACAATAATATAATTACATTCAATAAGAATATTATTTCCGGAGTGCATGCCTGGAGGCTCCCGGGATGGCTGTGTAAGCCTGGAGCTCCACACAGCGCTAGCCATACAGCTTTAATAAGCAGCGGGAAGAGGCTGACAGGATTTCCCTAAATAACAGGAGAAGGCAGCAGATATCACAGGGCTTCTTCTTATGCCGGGAAGACATTCCAGAGGAACCCCGGGTCCTGAGTTTGAGCTTTTTGAAAAGCGGGACATATCTAAAATGGCGGCATTACCTCAGACAGGCGCACAGACTGCAGCTGAAATCTCCACAGCAGCCAGGCAAGTTGTTCTCCCTGCGACCCTCACATATGTACCTCAGTTACAGAGTGCAGCTACCTCTCTCAACACTTCATTGCCTGAAAACACAGTATCCCTTACTCACCCAGACTTTGCTTCTACACAAGTAGCACAGGCTCTTGATGTTCCCTTCAATGTTCCTGACCTGTTTTTTAAACTTTCTGAATTGTTGGACAAAGGTTTAACCCTGAATGCTGAAAGGATCAGGGCAGATTTCCAAAATCTGGGAACCAGGATTGATCATATAGAACACAAGTTGGATGTTACCATTTCTAGGGCAAACCAACATTCTGACCAGTTGCATTTTATGCAAGAACAGCTTGACACAGCCCAGACTCGGATGGACGACCTCGAGAATCGCCTGAGAAGGGACAATTTTCGGATTAGAGGGATACCAGAAACTGTTTCTGACGTACAGGCTGCAGTTCAAGAAGTTATCAAATCCCTGATACCTTCGGTCCCGGTACATAAATTGGAGTTGGATAGGGCACACAGATCCCTAGGCCCTCTCAGGACAGATGGATCTCCGAGGGATATTATAGTAAAACCGCACTTTTACTCAATAAAAGAAGAAGTAATGAAACGTTCCCGCCAACAGGACCAGATACAGTACCAAGGGAAAGTCATACAAATTTTTGCTGACATTTCCCCAAACACCATCCAAAAAAGACGATCCTTGAAACCCCTTATGACAGCCCTCACCAAGAAGGACATTAAATATCGCTGGGCCTTTCCATTCGCTCTGAAATTTACTTATAACGGTAAACAACAGACATTCCGCAGTTTTCCAGAGGGAGAGCGCCTGTTACTGGATCTGAAGATCATTACCCACGATTCGGAGATGGATACATCTACCGCACAGCAGGGATCTGCTAAACGCCAATCTCCACTAAGCCCAACCTCTCAACTATGGAACAAGGCTAAACACAAGAAAGTCAAGGATAACTCCCCTCCCTGATGTGGGGACGTATAACACACCTGTATTTAAATCTTCTTTTCTTTGCCTTGTTACTTAGGCAGAAAATGTTGTTTGATCTTCAATCTTGAAGTTGAACTGACTTTTTCTTCTCACACATGACAGTTGATGGAGTTTAGTTTAGAGGTCTGCACAATGTTTCTATACCAAGAGTGCACCTGATACCTAATAACCTTGTCAGTTTGGCCTCACCCCTATTTACTTTATCTCCCCCAGTTTGTTTTTTTAGAATGCTATATAAAAGATGTTACTGCGATTTCTGCACATTTGAATGTTCTAGGGTTTTTTTTTATGTGCTGTCACTGGCTGGAGCTGATGCATTGCGCTCCCACCTACTACTCAGGCAGTTTTTTTCTGCTCTGTGTGGTGGGGATATAGCCCTCTGTATGGGCTATGCAATTATTTTTGTTATGAATGAGGGGAGGGAGTCTTTCCCCCTCACCTCATTCCGGGCCGGGTTATGGCCTTATGGTATTAACCTCCTGGGCGGTAATCCCGAGTCTGGCTCGGGTTCCGTTTTTCCTGCTAGGAGCGGTAACCCAGCCAGACTCGGGCTGCATTGCAGGATACAGGGGGAAAGTTACTTACCTTTTCCCCTGGATCCTGCGATGTCTCCCCGCTGTGTGAGTGAGCCGTCCGCTCGCTCGATTCACACAGTGCCCGAGTGCCGCTGGTCTCCGTTCCCTGCGACGTTACGACGCACGGGAGCGGAGATCGGCGCCAAATTCAAAAAAGTGTAAAAACACAGTACACATACAGTACTGTAATCTTACAGATTACAGTACTGTATACAGAAAATACACACCCCCTTTGTCCCTAGTGGTCTGCCCAGTGCCCTGCATGTCATTTTATATAATAAAACTATTTTTTTTCTGCCTGGAAACTGGAGATTGTCCATAGCAACCAAAAAGTGTCCCTTTATGTCAAAAGTGGTTTTAGACCAGCTAGAAAACACCGATAAAAAATTAGAATCACAATTTATCATCAAACAATAAATTTAATGACAGCGACTATTCTGCAACTGAGCAAATTTCAGTGTTTTTGATTTGATTACATTATTGAATCATTTTTATATATATTTTTATTATATTATAATTTATGATTTTGTGTTTCAAACTTTATCATACCCGGGATGTCTACTAGACTCTGGTTCGGACAGATTTAAGTGAGTTATTCATAAGAATTGCAGGTCTACAATATAAAAACGCCAAATTTCCATGCAAAATAATTGTACCGCTTTCAGCACTAAATTCCAGCCAGAATCATACCGCCAGGGAGGTTAAGCAAACTGCTGATGATTTATTTTTTTTGTTTTTTCTTCTTCTCTTTCCTTTCTATCTTCCTTTTTCTCCTAGCCTGCCTGTCAATGAGATGTTGCTTCAGGATGTTCTCGGATATATTGACCCTTATAATAGGGGATAATCCTATTATGTATTTAGTTACTCCTTTATGTACTGAGGGAAGTGGATATAGGTTGGTCATCGCTCTCTCCCTTTTGCTCCATGGCTAATAATAATTCTACTTGTTCTCCCTTACGCATAATATCTCATAACACTCAGGGGTTAAATTCCCCAGTCAAAAGAAGGAAGGCCTTTCAAGTCTATCGTACTCGTCGTATTGATGTGGTCCTCCTTCAGGAGACTCATTTTCCTCAGCAATTTACCCCCTCGTTTTTACATGCACACTTTCCCACATTTTATTTGGCAAATGCGGAAAACAAAACAAAGGGGGTGGCGATTCTTTTTTCCAAACACTGCAAATTTCACTTTAAAATGGAACACAGAGACCCAGAGGGAAGGTTCCTACTAGTTAAAGGTATGATTGAGGATAAAATATATACATTTATTTCGTACTATGCTCCTAATAGAGGACAGCTACAGTTCTTCCGACAGATGTTCAACATCCTTGACCCATTTATGGAAGGTGTCATAATTATGGGGGGTGACTCTAATACAGCCTTTGATACTAGTCTAGATAAATCTAAACCACCTAAAGCTCAATCAATTAGTCCTAGGAAATCTAGTGTACAAATTGCACGATTGATCTTTCAATCGAGACTAACGGACATTTGGAGGGAACTAAATCCAACTGCATGAGATTTTACACACTTCTCAAACCCACATTTATCTTTTTCCCGTATAGATCATATCCTGCTCTCAACGCACCACATTCCATTGGCTATTTCATCATCTATTTTAGAAGTTTCCTGGTCAGATCATTCCATGGTTCTATTGGTTTTGGGTAAAGATAATCATGGACAACAAGCCTCTCATTGGACTCTCAATCAGTCTATTTTAAGAGATCCCAGTATGTTATCGGAAATACAGGAGGCTCTGCGGGAATACTTTCGCCTTAACAATGTGGAAGATGTTCCGGCAGAGACTCTATGGGCTGCACATAAGGTGACCATTAGGGGTAAACTAATTCAAATTGCAGCAAGACGTAAGAAAGAGAGGATGAGAGACATAGAAAGAATGGAGAGAGACTTTACTTCTCTGAGCAAATTACATAAAAGTGATCCCTCCAAAGTTTCTAGTTCTACTCTAGATGCTGCTCGAGTGGCTCTAAATTTGGCTCTCACAGTGAAAGCTGATAAATCTATTAGGTGGACTGGGGCCAAGTTTTATCAGACAAAAGATAGAATTGGTCCCATGCTTGCACACAAATTGTCCCCCAGGTTTCGTTCTCACGCCCTACCCAAAATTAAACAAAAGGATGGCACCTTTACCCTGAATCCACAACGAATAATGAAGGCTTTCCAGGAATTTTATGCTGATTTATATAAAGCAGATAAAAATTCTAACCCCACTAAAGTAGGAGAATTTCTGGATAATTTGCATTTACCAACACTGACGGACTCTCATAGAGCTGAGATGGAAGCGCCTTTCTCTATAGAGGAGGTGCCAAAAGTTATCAAAACATTAAAGGGAGGTACAGCACCAGGCCCTGATGGATTTTCCTCACCCTATTATAAAACTTTTTCTGAAATACTACTTCCATACCTTACTAGATTTTTCAATGACATGACTAAGGGCACCCCGTTAGGTAACCAACTCAATATGGCGTATATAACAGTAATCCCTAAACCAGATAAAGATATCAGTCAGATAGAGAACTACAGACCTATTTCCCTAATTAATAATGACCTAAAAATATTGACCAAAATATTAGCAAACCGATTAGCGTCCTTTATAGGCATTTATATCCATAAAGATCAGGTAGGGTTTATCCCTGGTAGGCAGGGTCCTGATCAAGTGAGAAGAGCGGTGGATCTGATAACAGTTATGCAATCGCAATGGGAGGGAGGTCCTAAACAAGAAGGCATGCTATTATCATTGGATCTTCGGAAGGCCTTTGATTCCGTTTCATGGCCATATCTCTTTGCGGTTCTCAGACGCTGGGGATTTGGGCCGAATATTTTAGGTATACTGGAAGCCCTATATTCTACACCTAAGGCTAGAATCAGACTTCAGGGACTTTTCTCTGACCCCATAGAGATAGCCAGGGGCACTCTTCAGGGATGTCCCCTATCTCCCCTGATATTTGCAATAATGATTGAATCTTTGGTGATAGCCATTCGTAATGACCCAAACATCAAGGGGATCCGTTGTGGTCCATCAACTCATAAATGTGCACTGTTTGCAGATGATCTATTGCTTTTTGTAACATCCCCAACTTCCTCCTTACCAGAAATATGTACATTGCTCAATAAATTTGGGTTAATATCAGGTCTTAAGGTGAACATGTCTAAATCTCAGGCTCTTAATGTGTCTCTCCCAGACCCTTTAGTTTCTCAACTACAGGATAAATATGAATTCAGTTGGAGCATGTCCTCCATTAAATATTTGAGAATTAATATTACTCCCAAGATTGAAAATCTCTACCAAGCAAACTATCCCCCAATGTACCAAAAACTAGAAGCTGACCTTAGGAACTGGGAGTCACATAATATAGCCTGGATGGGCAGAATTAATTCAATTAAGATGACTCTCCTACCTAGACTCCTATATCTGTTTAGATCCCTTCCAATCCCGATCAGAAGGGACCATCTAAAAACCTTTCAAGGCAAACTTACCAAATTTATATGGAATAAAAAAGGACCACGCCTTTCACACCGTACCCTGTTTAATCTTCCCAAACAAGGGGGGCTAGGCCTACCAAACCTTCTTTGGTACTACCAAGTGGCTCGGTTAGCACAGCTCTCAGCTATATACCTTAAAACTGAACAACCGGGGAATGGACGCGCTGACGTGCTGACGTAGCGTCCGTTCGGAGGGTGGAGCTTGAACCCAGGGGCCGAGGACCGCAGGTATGCGGACGGGAAGGACGCGGGACCGCTACGACTGAGGGATGCTGCGGATGTCTCTGTCTCATCCGGGACAGGGAGACTAGGATGCCGCGGCTCCCCCGCCAAGAAAAGGTATAGAGATAGGACGGCAGAAAAGCTGGACCGGGTCCCAAACGCCTGCAACACCTGGCTCACCCCCCCTCCCCAACCCGCCTACCGTCACTCTCCATGGCGGTCACCGCCCGAAGGCTCCAGAAGGTGTAGCGTAAGGAGAATACAGTTAAAGTACTTGTAAGTATGCGCTAAGGAACATCAGAAGACATCACCTGGAAAGGTAAGCGCACAGTACTACAAGTTTTACGGATGCCTGCTTTCAAATACGTATACTGCCTAAGCACGGGACAACGACCACACACCTGCCCATATGTAGTATGTTGTATGCAGTTATGTCGGTGAAAGGGGTACCTCAGGGGGATGTACAAGGTGGAGTCCTCTAAGGGGCATATTCTTGGGAGTGTGCACAGCTGGTGACCTATGATGGCGGAAGTATATGATTAAGCGCCTAAGACGAACTTAAATAGGGACTGTGTTTTCAGTGCTTGAGCGACAATTTATATATCTCCGGAAACGAAGGGTCAAGCTCAAACGGGGAACGCTTGCTGTTCTCTATTCCAAGCCTTGTAGAGTCATGAAGCTACATACATAATTTACATGACCACACCAAAGTATCGGTAATCCACTACCCGGGACACAAGGCGCAAGGGGAAGGAGGAAATAGCGACTCTGACGGGGGGTCCTAGCGGCAGTTACCACACTAGCCCGACTATAAGGGAGCCTACCTCTCTATCCCGGCCAACTAGCTAACTAGAGGATTAACCCCCGACAAAATGAAAAATTGAAACCTGTTTCATGGGGTAGTGCCTCGTTGCTGTCTCCTGCTCTCTCCTCTTTTTTTACGGGTATCCCCCCCCACAATTGCTCCGGAGCAGCGAGAGCTAACCTGAGGTGGCGTATCCCCTTGCTTTACAAGGAGCTCCCACCTGGAGACAATAGGTGGCTTTTTCTTGGTTGACAACCCCAATCCGGCTAGCGGAAGAGGGGTCTTACAATTTTTCGAGACTCCTTGCATAGTGGCCCCACATACACATTCTGAGAGAAGCGGGGTCATCAGTCTATTGCGGCAAATACTGGAGGAAGACTGGGCCACACCCCCGGGATTAGTATACCAGTGAAGGGTCTCTACAGATTAACATAGTCGAGAACACTAGGCGGGACTGTATAAACCTCCCCATTACTTACTGGAAGGACTACCAAGCACCATACCTTCCCTATCTCGCTCTCTCTCCAGGCCCCCAGCCCTTTCTCGTTCCCCCCTCCAGCATGACAATTTGAGTCAAAATGACATGTTAACTAGAAGATAGCGGAGAGCTCTTACTATCCTCAGGTTCATACCCCTGGAATACACACCCACGAACCCCTCCGCCACCGCGAGAAATCTCAGTTAGAAAAACAGAAAAATTCCTGAGCAGTGGCGACATCCTGATCCGGACCATCGCACTTGCCTATCTTCTGAGGCCCCTTTGCATAACGGACAGGGCCCAGCAAGAGAGGGATGTAGGGGCGATTTCGGCCCACCAGAGTACACAACCCATTGAGAGAAAGTACACAGGCCGGGGGGATCCCCTACAAACTCCTCTCCCCGATATTAGAGTACCCCCTAAGAGGACGCAAACGCAGGAACAACTCCACCGCAATTCCAAGGATTAAGCTGTGGACAAAGGCACCAGGAGGGCAAAAAGGGCGAAGAGGGCCCTAAACAAAAATAAAACTGGGTAAGAGAATAAGAGGTACCAAAAAGGGCACCATGAGCAAAGACGCATCCAAGTCGTCAAAAAAGGGAGCTACAAAAAGTTCCAAAGGAGAGGTGAGCACGATAAAACATTACCTTAGACAATGAGCTATCCCAAAAACCACAGGGTCTGCACCCCAGGCAGGGGCCAGTATGGAGAGAAACAGGGGGGGTGAAGGTGTAAACAACCAATCAAGAGCAGACTATACCATGGAAGGCGAGATCGACATGAGCCGGTCAGAGGACCACCATGACCAACAGGCCGGAGCACATATCCCTACAAAAACAGAAATGGAAGCGATGCTATTGCGGCTGGAAAATGCTATCAAATTGGACATCAACACCCTCAGGGAGGACATGGGCCACTTATTGTCCAGGGTAGAGACAGTAGAAGGTAGAGCAGACAACACAGATCAAGAAATATTAAACTTAAAATCCCAACTAAAAAAATTCCAACTAAACCAGAGAGACACCGCTTACAAGATTGAAGAACAAGAAAACAGGGATAGAAGACAGAACCTGAGACTACGCGGGGTCCCCGAACAAAGAGGGGAAGATCTAGAGAAAAAAATCTGGACCATTCTTGGTCCAATTAGCGGCAAAAATCAGGATCAGTTTCCCAAAATTGAAAGGACACACCGAGTAGGTAGACTCGAGAGGACGGGCCCCGAAAGACCACGTGACATAATTATTAGATTTTACCACTTCAAAGAGAAAGAGGACCTCTGGATAAAAATCAGGGGCAACACACCGCTCCGGTTTGAGGACACAGAAATACAAGTTTATGCCGACCTATCTGCCCGCACCCTGGAAAGAAGAAGACTCCAGAAACCCCTTTTAGACATTCTTAGAAAAGAAAATATTAAATACAACTGGGGTTTTCCATCTAGTCTTATAGGCCTAAAAGAGGGGCAGGCGGCGAGGCTGAGGTTTCCGGAGGAGCTCCAGGGTTTTTGCGCCAAGCTGGATATCCCAGTCCCGGAGTTACCTGGTTGGAACGAGAAAGAGGGTTTAGGCGATTATAACTAAAAAAGATGGCGGGGAAAAAAAAAAAAATATATAAATATATTAAAAATAAAAACAGGGCAGGGGGGCTACAAGAAATACTTAGCAAAAAGCCATAAAAGAATCGGCCCACCCCCCACCAAGTCCCGGCGTATACCGGGTTTTGTTGGATCGGGGGGATGGGTTCAAATTCCACCTCACCATGAATCGAGGGTCCGCGGGTAGTCCCACGAAGATGACACCCATGGACCTAGGGACCCAGGTTGGGGTCAGAGTGGGGAAGGTCGAGGGGAGGGGGGGAGAGGGTAGGAGGGATGGGGAGGGGGGAAGGGGGGCTGGGAAGGGGTGGGGGAAGGGGAGGATGGGCAGGGGAGAAAGGGGTAGGCAAGGGAGGGGGGCCCCCTCCGCTACTGACAGGGCAAAGGCTTTTAAACAAAAGTACGACTCAATAACCGAAACGGAAAAAAAATTATCAAAAAGAAATAAAATCCCAACAGTAGAATGAAGACTGAAATTACATTTCTTACATATAATGTAAAAGGATTAAACTCCCCTAGCAAGCGTTTCAGGGTTTTAGAGGAGATTAGGAGATACGGGGCTGGAATAGTCTTCCTACAGGAGACCCATCTGTCACATGTTTCTAACATTAGACTATCTTCACCAACACACCCAACGTGGTATTATGGAGATACTATCTCAAACAGGGCAAGAGGGGTGGCCATTGGGATTGCTAGAGACATCAATTTCACACTGGAAGATAGGAAAACAGACCCGGAGGGGAGATTCCTCTTTTTAAGAGGATCCCTCAGCGGGACAGAAATTACATTAGCCAACGTATATGCCCCCAACGTAAGACCCATCAGATACTTAGAATCAATCCTATCAAAACTGAGGGCTTTCAAAAAGGGATACTTGATCCTTATGGGGGACCTAAACTTCGTAATGAACCCTTCTGTGGACAGTACGTCTGGGGGGCAGGGGACAGGGAACGTTCAACTAAAACGCCTGAGAAAAAGGCTTAGCAATGATCAACTGGTGGATATCTGGAGGATCCAGCATCCACAGAAAAGAGATTTTACGTTCTTCTCCCCTGTACACCAGACGTATTCCCGACTGGACCACATATTGGTTGAACACGGCTTACTAGAGAGAATCGGTAAAACCAACATAGAAATAATGTCCTTTTCAGACCACGCCCCGGTCTCCATGAACTTAAGTATCCCCGAGTACAGACAACCCTCGAGCGGGTGGAAACTAAATACAGAATTACTATATGACAAAGACATACGGGAACACATCAGAAAAGAACTCGAATGGTTCTTCCAAATCAACGATAATGGCGAAGTCTCAGAAGCTCACCTCTGGGACGCCCACAAGGCGTTCGTCAGGGGGATCTTGATTGAAAAGGCCTCTTGGAAGAAAAGGGAGAGGACGAGGAAAACGCAGGATTTGGCGGCTCAGATCAATATATTGGAACAAAGACATAAGACAGGCGGGGCCCATGCCCAAGACATACACCTAGAGCTGTCAGAAAAGAGGGAGGAGTTAAAAGACCTGGCCGAACAAGAAGCAAGACAGGCATTCAATAAGATAGCGAAGGACCAGTACGTATGGGGTAATAAGCCAGGGAAATACTTAGCCAGAAAACTTCAAAAAAAGAAAGCGCGAAATTTTATCGAAAAAATTCAAACTGGCAAAGGAGAGATGAAATACGTTTCCAGAGAAATAGCAGCCACTTTCAGGAAGTATTACGAAAAACTGTACTCGGTGGACCCGGGGGGCAGTAATATAGGGGGCGAAAAAAGCAAGAAAATAGACGATTTCCTGGGAAGGGCAGGGTTGGTTTCTCTGGGCACAGAGGACACTGAAGCACTAGAAAGACCAATCTCAGAGGAGGAAATCCTCAGAGCATTAAACAACTCCCCACCAGGGAAAAGCCCGGGCCCCGACGGGTTTTCGGTTTTATACTACAAAACCTTTAAAGAGATTCTTATCCCTAGACTGCAGCGCTACATGAATGGCCTGGGGACAGACTATGATATGAGCGAGGAATCACTTTTGGCGACGATTACTGTCCTGCTCAAGGATGGGAAGGATGGATCGGTGTGCTCAAGTTATAGACCCATTTCATTATTAAATTTCGACACAAAACTGTACGCCAAGATCTTGGCCGAGCGAATCAAGGGACACTTGAGCACGCTGATCCATCCGGATCAAGTGGGCTTTATTCCGGGTAGGGAGGGGAGAGACAATGGGATTCGGACACTCCTGGCTATGCAGAGGATGAGGGACACACGGACCCCCAGTCTACTGCTCTCAATAGATGCAGAAAAAGCATTTGACAGAGTAGACTGGGGGTTCATGTTTAAAACTCTACAAAGGATGGGGTTTGGCCCCACGATAATCCAAAAAATTAAAGCCCTCTATGCCCATCCCAAAGCAAACATAAGAATAAATGGGACAGTCTCGTCCGTGTTCGAGATGCATAACGGGACTAGGCAGGGGTGCCCGCTCTCCCCTCTCCTCTTCGTTTTGTCCCTGGAATCCCTACTGTCCACAATCCGAGGGAGCGCCGGCGTAGAGGGATGTAGAGTTGGCTGCGAGGAACATAAACTTGCAGCCTTTGCTGACGACGTCCTTATCTACGTCGGGTCACCACAGAAATCAATCCCTAATCTTCTAGAAATTCTAGCGGAGTACGGTAAATTAACAAATTTTAGAATTAATACTACAAAAACGTTTATTTTAAATATCAACCTCAACGCCTTAGAGAAACAGAACATACAGAACGTGGTGAGCTTCGCCTGGAAAAAACAGATAAAATACTTGGGCATCGAGCTGGCCAATAACCCGAGAAAAATGTACAAAATCAATTACATCCCACTCCTAGACGAAATTAAAAAAAAATGCCAAGAGTACAACGGAAAGGCCCTATCATGGATAGGCAGGATCAATACGGTGAAAATGATGATACTTCCAATCATCACATATAAATTCCAGATGCTCCCACTCCCCCTCCCAAAACAATATCTAGGAAAATTAAGAGCCCTGGTCACGAACTTTGTCTGGAATAACAAAAAACACAGAATTTCCCTCCAAATCCTAAAGCAAGACAAGAGCACAGGTGGTCTAGCAGTCCCGGATATCGTGAGCTACTATCACGCGATAGCATTACTTAGAATACCAGAATGGGGTAAAACACACAATGTTAAAAGATGGGTTAGTCTGGAGGAAGCACTTAGTGAAGTAAAACTGGGGAGGATTGTTTGGAACCCCCCAAAATTTAGATCACTGGGAAAAAAAACGCACACAATCACACGGAATACATTTAAAATTTGGGATAAGATATATATAAAGTTTAATAAAGTATATAACTCACCATTAATTGCACTAAAGGAAAATCCCCTCTTCCCTCCTGGGAAAAAAGGGGTTGGTGGCGACTGGATCAAAAAAGACAACACATGTGTAGGGGAAGTAATTAGTAAAGGGAAAGTTTTGGCACTGCACGAGCTACAGAGTAAAGGAGAGGTGTTTTCCATAGATGCATGGAGGTACCTCCAGATAAGTCATTTCGTCGGTTCGCTCCCAACGCCGTTAAGGGAAATTGACGACTTAACGAAGCTAGAGAGGATATTTACGGCAGAGAACTCCAGAAAAAGAATATCTAAAATTTATAAATTATTATTGGAGCTCGACAGACCGGAGGTACCCCCATACTTCAGGAAATGGGAGAGGGAATTAGGAACACAGTTAGATGTAGGCACAGCTAGGAAAATATTAAAATTAGCCCACGGCTCAGCGGTTGACTCCAGGACTGCAGAAATGAACTTTAAGTTAATGGCCAGGTGGTATAAGACCCCTGACAAGTTAAGCAAATTCCAGGTGGACACCTTGGCCAACTGCTGGAGGGGCTGCGAGGAAAAAGGCACCATGGGACATTTATGGTGGGACTGTCCAAAAATAAAAAAATACTGGGAGATCATTCTAAAACACATTAAAGAAATAACTACGGTGGAGGTGAAAAACGACCCCTGGGTCGTTCTAATGCATGCAACCACGAGTGGAATCAGACAATACACAGGATCACTGCTCCCTCACCTCCTCAATGCAGCAAAAAGGGTGATTCCGAGGAAGTGGATGGCCCAGGAAAGCCCACTTACGTGGGAATGGGTAGACGAAGTAGAATCCGCATACACAATGGAGCGCCTAATAAACTGCGTCGAGGGGGAGAGGGACGCAATGAAAGAGAAGTGGGAGTGTTGGAGAAAATTCAAGAACTCATGGAGTTACTCGGAGGCATTGAGGTCCCATCCATAGACATTTTAGCAGATAAGGGCACAATAGCAGGCATGTAAAGGGAGAAATAGGGACCACGGGGGGAATAAACGGATAGGTGATAGGAAAAAAAAAAAAAAAAAAAAAAAAAAAAAAAAAAGCCGTATCTCAGTAGCAGAGGGGGGGGGGGGTGGTTTAAGGGGCTGGGGAAATAGCAATCCCACGAAAAAAAAAAAAGGCGGGGGGGGGGGGTAAACACGAGGCAGCCATATCCCGGGTGGCGGAAAGTTAAAAGGGGAAAAGAGGCCCTACTCAGGACCCCTAACTAGGGTGGATCGCCACCAACTCTATCCACCCTTATTGTCTATAGCTTTGCTCCCCTCTGTCGGATGAATATGACTGAACAAATATTAAAAAAAAAAAAAAAAAAAAAAGAAAACAAAAAAAAAAAAAGAAAATAAATGGGAACAGACGAAACGCAGAACAAACCACAAATGATGTTAAGACATAATGGGGACGGAGATGCGGGCCTTGCTGACATCACCCCTTATTGCTTTATCTGAATGTGGGAAAAAAAAAAAAAATAAGAAAAACTGAACAACCGGACTGGATAAAAATTGAAAGTCAAGCAGCTCCTACATTTACTTTGGAAGATTTATTATGGTGTCCTCCCAAGAGTAGACCCCCCATTCTATCTCCAACTCTCTCTCAATCTCTCTCTATGTGGGATTCACTTAGGAGGCTTCCTTCCCTGGTCTCTGAACTACAACCATTGGCTAATTTGTTCCGAAATCCCCTGTACAATCATGGCATGGACATTGATGACTTCAAATGGTGGCTAGACAAGGGGATATATCGCTTAGGACACTTTATATCTTGCACAGGCCCTCTACCTTTTAAACAATTTGTGGAAAAACTGGAGCTCCCTTCTTCGGAAAGGAGTAGATTTCATCAGATCTACAGTTTCATCCACTCCATATGGAAAAATAAATTGAATCCCTTGAGAATTACAGCTTATGAAAGCTGGTGTGAACAAGCCATGGTGCGGAAGGGGGGATTTCTGTGATCTATGAGTCTCTAGCGTCTAACTCTGATAAACTACCATACATGCTGGCCTGGGAGAAGGATCTACATACTGATTGGGAACTGGTAGACTGGTATGAGAACTATTCTCGATCGATCAAAGGCATTTACAATACCTCTCTCATTGAGGCTAACATCAAAATATTTACAAGATGGTACTTAGTTCCTACAAAATTGGCGGCAATGTATCCTTCCACTTCGCCTCTATGCTTTAGAGGTTGCCAAGGACTGGGCTCTATGATACATATTTGGTGGGAATGTCCCAAACTCCGGGGATTTTGGAATAGGGTCTTCCATATTATTAGAAAAGTTACGGGTTATGCTGTCCCCCAAACACCAGCGATTGCCTTGCTCAATGGATTAGTGCCGCACGTGCCTAAAAACACTAGAAGACTGATTCTATTTATATTAACGGGAGCCAAATTAACCATTGCAAAAGATTGGAAGAAGCCCTCGGTATCTGTATTGTCCATGAAAAGGAAAATTTCATGGATAATGGAACAAGAGAAAATGGTCAGCTCCCTATTGGATAAGACCACACAATTTGAAATCATATGGGATATGGGATATATATATTATTATTTTTTTTTTTGACTAGAGTATCTTTCCTTGAATTACCTAGGAATTGACAGGTTTTTTACATTAGTATGTCTTACTAAATATAGGATTTTTTCCTGGGCTTAATCCAGTGAGAACATGATGTTGTATCCATGTTAGAATCTACAATGTTATTTTGTCTGGGCAACTCGAAAAGTTAATAGTATTATATCTTGCTTCTCAGAAGTTATATAGTAAATTCTATTCGTTCAAGGGGGGGGGGGGGTATCTGCACCTACTTGGACACAGCTTGATCCCGGTTGGGGTGTCGGAGGGGATGCGGAGTTCCTACCCTTCTTGGAGTGTTCTGGGATATAGCATACAAATGAGTTGTCACAGCTTAAGTTACATACTTATTTCTTACTTTGTTAAATTCTCAATGTCTCATTGGTATGTTAACTAGTCACATTTGTTAGCTTTAATGTGAATTCTTCTGTAATGATTTTACTTTGTGAAAATAAAAATCTTAATGAGAAAAATTGTATATTAGTCTAAATAAAAAAGTATCGCGGACAGAACTCAATTGTTTCTGTCTAATATGGCGCCAATCACCTCAAGCACAGTGTGCGGTGATCTCATCAGAGGAAGACATTTTAATCCAGCCGGTAAACCTGGGCAAGACCGAAAGGGAGGCTGGAGGTCAGATTTATTTCTTCAATAAGCAATAGACATGTGCATTCGTTTTCGTCCGAATTTCGGGTATTTTCATTATCGTTTTAACAAGCGATAACTAATGTGCAGAATCCGAAAACCGGAAAATCCGACATAAACAAATGCTTTATTTTCATTTTCGTTGCAACAGTTCGATATAGATAGGAGATTCGACATGACGCTGACAATAGTGAACTGTGTCCATCGAACCTGTGATCGAATGTGCCTAACCTTAGCTCTATTAGTCCAAGATTAATCTACATAGAGAGAAAAGATTCTACATAGAGAGAAAAGATTTGACATAGAGAGAAAAGATTTGACATAGAGAGAAAAGATTCGACATAGAGAGAAAGGATTCTACACAGAGAGAAAAGATTGGATATAGAGAGAAAAGATTCGACATAGAGAGAAAAGATTTGACATAGAGAGAAAAGATTCGACATAGAGAGAAAAGATTCGACATAGAGAGAAAAGATTTGACATAGAGAGAAAAGATTCGACATAGCGAGAAAAGATTTGACATATAGAGAAAAGATTGGATATAGAGAGAAAAGATTTGACATAGAGAGAAAAGATTCGACATAGAGAGAAAAGATTCAAAATAGAGAGAAAAGATTTGACAGAGAGAGAAAAGATTCGACATAGAGAGAAAAGATTCAACATAGAGAGAAAAGATTTGATATAGAGAGAAAAGATTCTAATATAGAGAGAAAAGATTTGACATAGAGAGAAAAGATTCGATATAGAGAGAAAAGATTCGACATAGAGAGAAAAGATTCGACATTATAGAGACAACAGCAAAAAAGGTCGAATGTGCCTAACCTAACTCTATTAGTTCAAGATTATTTGACATAGAGATAAAAGATTTGACATGAAGATTTGACGAAGCAGTCGGTGCGAGTGGACAGTTATGGTCAAATGCTCCGCCCATAGGCTATAGAAGAATTCTAATGTTGGTTGACTAGTAATAATAATTAATAAATATAATTATTACTAGTGTCATACAACATTAGAATTCTACTATAGCTTGTAGGCGGAACATTCGACCGTAAATGTACGATTGCGGCATCGTATAGTTTAGCTGCTCCATCAAATCTTCTTAGAACATTCAACAGACACCATAAGCCTTCAATGACAGATTCCACCTTAATTATTTCGCATTTTCGGACAAATGCATTTTTTAACAAAACAAAAAAAATAAAAATGAATTTTGGGAGTAACTAAATAAATAAATTTTTTGGACGAAAACTAAATTCCTAAAATAAATATTTCAGTGTGCACATGTCTAATAAGCATACAAAATATTTCACACTCTGTAAATCCAATGAGAACCGGATCTCTGACGACTATCAGCCATACTAAATCTTTGAGGACATGGTGGAAAGTACGGGAAGGAGGGAATGTTTGGAATTTCTCTACATAAACAAGAAAGAATTCCTCCCCAATCAGGAAAGAAATGACTGTTATTTTCCACCATAGTCCGCTCTACATAGCAGGATGGCCGAGACAATACATACACACATCCTGACGAGGAACTCTACAAGTCACAATGTACAATAACAGGATCATTGTTCAGAGAAGCTCCATCTTTTATCATTAAAAAAGCCGTCTGTGATCTCCAGTCCCTGACTTTGTCTAGGCTGAGCTGAAATCATCAGTCTGCTGCAGGCAGAATGAAGCATTTCCTCGGTCTTCTCCCAAGTGATCATTGCAATCCTAATAGCATCACGGGTCCCTGGCCCCCACCAGCTTGCATCACAGTGCCCCCTTCCATCATGTCTCCCCATCACAGCGCCCCCTTCCATCATGTCTCCCCATCACAGTGCCCCCTTCCATCATGTCTCCCCATCACAGCGCCCCCTTCCATCATGTCTCCCCATCACAGCGCCCCCTTCCATCATGTCTCCCCATCACAGTGCCCCCTTCCATCATGTCTCCCCATCACAGTGCCCCCTTCCATCATGTCTCCCCATCACAGTGCCCCCTTCCATCATGTCTCCCCATCACAGTGCCCCCTTCCATCATGTCTCCCCATCACAGTGCCCCCTTACATCATGTCTCCCCATCACAGTGCCCCCTTACATCATGTCTCCCTATCACAGCGCCCCCTTACATCATGTCTCCCCATCACAGCGCCCCCTTCCATCATGTCTCCCCATCACAGTGCCCCATTCCATCATGTCTCCCCATTACAGTGCCCCCTTACATCATGTCTCCCCATCACAGTGCCCCCTTCCATCATGTCTCCCCATCACAGTGCCCCCTTCCATCATGTCTCCCCATTACAGTGCCCCCTTCCATCATGTCTCCCCATCACAGTGCCCCCTTACATCATGTCTCCCCATCACAGCGCCCCCTTCCATCATGTCTCCCCATCTCAGTGCCCCCTTCCATCATGTCTCCCCATCACAGTGCCCCCTTACATCATGTCTCCCCATCACAGCGCCCCCTTCCATCATGTCTCCCCATTACAGTGCCCCCTTACATAATGCCTCCCCATCACAGCGCCCCCTTCCATCATGTCTCCCCATCACAGCGCCCCCTTCCATCATGTCTCCCCATCACAGCGCCCCCTTCCATCATGTCTCCCCATCACAGTGCCCCCTTACATCATGTCTCCCCATCACAGTGCCCCCTTACATCATGTCTCCCTATCACAGCGCCCCCTTACATCATGTCTCCCCATCACAGTGCTCATATACACTATATTACCAAAAGTATTGGTACGCCTGCCTTTACACCCACATGAACCATAATGGCATCCCAGTCTTAGTCCGTAGGGTTCAATATTGAGTTGGCCCACGCTTTGCAGCTATAATAGCTTCAACTCTTCTGGGAAGGCCATCCACAAGGTTTAGGAGTGTGTCTATATTCATCCGGACAGTCTAGGTTATGAATTATTAATCAGACCGGGGTGTGGCTCCCGAAGTAACCGAGGCACACAAATCTGCTGTCATCCGAGAGCTGTCGGTGGTTGTTTTGGGGCAGGTTCAGCATCACTGGGGGGGTGGGGGCGATGACGACAGCAAGAGTAGTTTGGCCACACCCACTGTTCACTGCATTACTTCTCTCCTTGGGTCACCTATAGGTGTCCCAGGTCTTTTATAATCTTATAGTTTATGCAGGGCCATCTTTAATATTGATTGGGCCCTGGGAAAAAGTTCTCTTGGGCCCCCCACTCCATTCTGAGACATACAAAAAATAGCAGGTAGACTCAAATTCAGTTTACTGCAGCAGATCACGCAGCAATTGCAATTGGTTTCCAGAGGTTACAACCCATCCTTACCACTCACTGGCTGGATGCTAGAGGTTACAACACATAATTTCTGCTTGCCAATTGGTTGCTAGAGGTTACTACACATTATTAGCGCTCACTGATTGGTTTCTGGAGGTTACAGCACATCATTACCACTCGCTGATTGGTTGCTAGAGATTACAGCAGATCACTACTGTTCACTGATTGGTTGCTACAGGTGGGAGTAGATGGAGTGGGAACGTCAGTGGATCTCCTGGCCCCACCCCGGACCTCTGTATTCCCCAGCCAGTATAGAGGCGGTGGGGCGGGAGCTCCGATGATGCTACCACTCCGATCACTGCTCTCACTACATCCACTCTGTTCCAAGCATACAGGCTGCATGGGGCAGGGTCCAGCATCGGTGGAGCTCCTGCCCCCACCCCCTCTCTGCTGGCTAGCTCAGGAATACAGCCTCCAGTGTCCTCTGTGCTTTCTGCAAAGCTGTCATCAGGGCCTCAATTTGCAGGTAGCGCAGGGTCAAGTGGCACTGGAAACACAGGGGCCTAAGTATAAGGTGAGTTGCCATCCTTTCACTGGTGGAGGATCACTGGTGGAGGATCACTGGTGGGGGATCACTGGTGGAGGATCACTGGTGAAGGATCACTGGTGAAGGATAACTGGTGGGGGATCACTGGTCGGGGATCACTGGTGGGGGGATCACTGGTGGATGATCACTGGTGGAGGATTACTGGTGGAGGATCACTGGTGGGGGATCACTGGTGGGGGATCACTGGTGGAGGATCACTGGTGGAGGATCACTGGTGGGGGATCACTGGTGGAGGATCACTGGTGGGGGTCACTGGTGGAGGATCACTGGTGGGGGTCACTGGTGGAGGATCACTGGTGGGGGTCACTGGTGGAGGATCACTGGTGGGGGATCACTGGTGGGGGATCACTGGTGGAGGATCACTGGAGGAGGACTGAAACCCGGACACATTATTCACACTAAGCTGCGGCTCCGAAAGTAACCGAGATAGTCACACACAAATCTGTTGCTGTCCGGGAGCTGCAGGCGGCTGTCTGGGGGCAGGTTGGGCATTACTGGGTGATGATGTCAGCAATAGCAATTTGGCCACAATCACCGTTCGCTGCGGCACGCTATGCACACTGCAGTAGTACTCTCCTTGGGGCACCCAAATGTTTCCCAGGCTGCTAAAGGGTTCGGATTTGGCTTGAAGAAAAGGTGGCATCCCTAATTTCTAACTGTATGGGGGATGGGTTGACTGGAGGTGGTGAGAGATCGCTGTTCCTGATCACTAGGAGCAGACGATCTCTCTCTAACTCCCCTTTCAGAACAGGGATCTGTCTGTTTATATTGACAGATCCCCGTTCTGGTTCTCATTCCCATGATCAAAGGTGGCCGTCGGACATTGCGGCAGCCAGACACGTGCATCGTGCCCCCCACCGTACAGCGGCACATGCGTGCCTGCTACTGGTCCTTAAAGGAGCCGCTGTACACAGGGTTACCACCTGTCCGGGAATCACCCGGACAGTTCAGGTTTGGAGTCATGCATCCGGGTTTTAGACTGTCTGAAACCCGAACATATTATTCAGACTGGACTATGGCTTCCCAGCAGGGTTGATGACTGCAGTTGTCTAAGCTGAGAGTGTCTGTTACACGCTCTTTTATGCTGCCCAAAGCCAGCACTAACAACCCCCCCCCCCCTCCTCCCCACACAGGCGGGAGAGGAAAGAGGCCTCAATCTGCGCCTCTCCCCCCCCACCTCTCTGTTTCTTCCCACACTCCAATCCCCAGGGCTGTGCCTCAGAAAAGGAAAGCGGGGGCTGGAAATTTGAAGTCCAGTAGCCTCCGATACATCTGGATGAGAGGTGCCAAGGGGTGAGTGAGCTCACCATCCATCCCTGTCTGTGACTGAAGTCTCCCCCTTCTCTCTCCTGTGTGAGTGAGTACACTAAGGTAAATCAGGGTTTTCAGAGCACCTCTTACATCAGAGTTCCCCTTTGCATTAGAGGCCACAGTGTTCCCCCTTACATCAGAGTTCCCCTTTACACCAGAGGCCACAGTGTTCCCCCTTACATCAGAGTTCCCCTTTACACCAGAGGACACAGTGTTCTCCCTTACATCAGAGTCTTCTCCGTACATCAGAGTTCTCAGTGTTCCCCCTCAAATTAGAGTTCCCAGAGCATCTCTTATGTCAGGGTCCCCAGAGTTCTCCCTTACATCAGAGTGTGCAGAGTCCCTCCTTACAGTTAATGGGAACTCTGCGAACACTGTGGACTCTGATGTAAAGGAGGACTCTTGTTATTAACTTCATATGATTAGAAATGTTATTTAATATCAAGATATATGTATAGTTAACCCCTTCCCGCTGAGCGTACGCAGATATGCTGCCTCGGCTTTCGGGGGTTATACCGGGATAAAGCCCGCAGCTGCAGGTATCATCCCGGTACCATTTTTTAAGAGCGGGCGATCGGCTTTCCAGGGATTACAACCAATGCGGCTAAAAGCCGCTCGATTGTTATCCCGGAGGAGCGGGAGGGGACGTCCCCCCTCCCGCCGCTCTGAACAGGCCTCCCGTCCCACTGGGAGACCCGATCCTCGATCCGGCACTTCCGGCGGCTAGGGACAGACTGGCACGAAGCCAGTCTCCTGATTGTAAACACGGAAGCAATGTCACTTCCTGTTTACTCGGCTGCCAATGGCGTGGGGTTTTAAAAAAATATACAGTATTCAGAATCGCCAAAAGCGACAATCTGAATACTTTGAAGTGCAAAGGAGGGATTTGGGGTCTTTTAGACCTCCGATCCCTCCACAAAGAGGACCTGTCACCACCTATTACTGTTGATGTTTACGTTCCTTGTGACAGCAATACAAGTGATCAAATGTTTTTTTTTTTTAAACACAATTTAATAATATAAAAATAAATAAAATAAATAAGAAAAAAAAATGTAAAGTGCCCCCGTCCCCGCGAGCTTGCGCAGCAAAGAAAACGAATACGGAAGTCGCGCCCACATATGTAAACGATGTTCGAATCACACATGTGAGGTATCGCCGCGATCGTCGGAGCGAGAGCAATAATTCTAGCACTAGATCTCCTCTGTAACTCTAACCTGGTAGGCGTAAAAAAGAATTTAAAGCGTCACCTATGGAGATTTTTATGTACCATAGTTTGTCGACATTCCGCGAGCGCGTGCAATTATGAAATGTGACATGTTTGGTATCTATTTACTCAGCATAACATCATCTTTCACATTATAGAAAAACATTGGGCTAACTGTACTGTTTTGTTTTCTTTTTAAATTCATGAAAGTGTCCCTTTTCCAAAAAGTTGCATTTAAAACGCCGCTGCACAAATACTGTGTGACATAAAATATTGCAACAATCACCATTTTATTCTTTAGATTCTCTGCTAAAAAATATATATAATGTTTGGGGGTTCTAAGTAATTTTCTAGCAAAAAATATGAATTTTAACTTATAAACACCAAATATCAGAAATAGGCTTTAGTCATGAAAGGGATATTAGACTACGAAAAAATTGCTGTGCGCCGTGGCGCCGCGCCGAAGTGTTCAGGTTTGACTTGAATAAAAGGTGAAAACCCCTATCCGTACACCTACGGCGATTTGCCGGAATGTGCCGACCATTAACGACCGAGGCTGGTCGGCAAGTGGTTAAGCTTTGACAATAAAACCTGGAAGTTTATAAAAGAGCTGAAATACTGAAACTATTTGTAGCGCCACATCCCTTGATAAATAAAATATCGAAAGAGTTTTTGGTGGGACTTTTAAAGCGCAAAGACAAATCAGAATATGAAAAAATATATCTTTTTTTAATAAAGATAAAATAGAAAAATGAATACATATGATAAATGTTTCAAAGAATAAATCACGGAATACATATGGATAATTGCAAAGCTGATTAGTTCCACCAAAAACTCTTTAGAAATAAAACCTGGAAGCCGATCGGTTTCTATGCAGAGCTGCTCCAGGTTTTACACTCTCCAGTCTTAGTAAATGTGTTTGTGTTTTTATCTGTGACCCCATTGGGGAGATCTCCAGAAAGCAGCTTCCTTAGTATTCATGTTCTCATAGTGTAATGAGAGGCCCCCTCCCCCTCCCTCCTGTCTGTGCACGTACAACGGTTCTGATACAAAGTTTCACTTTCACTTCATGCAGTTTTTTGCATGAGATCGCAGTGAAGAGTCGGGTGTGTTGGGCGTATCGCAGGCTTCCAGAATCGGTGAGTTAGGCTAATCATTGGGGTGTCACAGAATGTCAGTGGATTGGGGGGGGGGGTGCAGTTGAAACTGTCATTGTATTTTTTAAGAAGAGGATTAACCCTTTACTGGCAACAACCTCAACTCATATAAGCACGCTTCAAGTGACGCACAAGAGTTTAAGGGGATCGTATCAGTACTGGACCGAGAAGAAGGGTGTAGATATGGACAGCAAGAGTTAAAGAGGACGGCCACCTTAACAAAAAATATTAAAAGTCAACAGCTACAAATACTGCAGCTGCTGACTTTTAATAAATGGACACTTACCTGTTCCTGGTTCCAGCGATGTCGGCAGCAGATGATGAGCGATCGATCGTCTCTCAGGCTGCCCCCACCACCATCCTCTGTCAGTCACGCTGCGCGTCTGTACTGGTCCCCGTTGTGTCCTGGGAACTGTGTTTCCCAGGACACAACGAGGGGAGGGGCATCTGCGGCTAGCTAGTCCCCGGAAGTGGGTGCAGATACCTGGAAGGAATCCGATGAGTGGAAGTTCCACTTTAGAGTGGAACTCTGCTTTACGATAATATGACAGGTGGCACAGTGGTGTAGTAGTTAGCACTTTCATCTAGCAGCAACAAGGGTCGCTGGTTCGAATCCCGACCACGACACCAAAATGGTCACTGGTTCGAATCCCAACCATGACATCATCTGCCTGGAGTTTGCATGTTCTCCCTATGCCTTTGTGGGGTTTCCTCTAAAGATGCGCTGGTCAGTTAATTGGATCCTGTCTAAACTATCCCTAGTATATGAATGAATGTGTGTTAGGGACCTTAGGTTGTAAGCTCCTTGAGGGTAGGGACTGATGTAAATGTACAATGTACATGTAAAGCGCTGTGTAAATTGACAGCACTATATAAGTACCTGAGATGAATAAATAAATGACGGTGTGGATGTGGTATGAGGGACATCATGGGGTGGATTTACTAAAGGCAAATAGACTGAGAAATCTGCAGTTGGTCCAGAGCTTAGTAAATGAGGGGGGGCTCTACTGACTTCCATCATCCAATCACGTTCAAGCAAACATGCCATTTTTTATTTTCCTTGCATGTGATTGGGTATTCTTTCTAAAGTGAATCTTCATCTCATTTACTAAGGTCTGCAGCAAATGCTCTTGTAGAGCGCTCAGTCTATTTGCCTTTAGTAAGTCAACCCCAATGTCACCTAGAAATATGTAAGGTGACCTGCACTCAAAGGCCGATTTATTAGGTACACCTTGCTAGTTGGATCCCCTTTGGCCTTCATTCTTCGTGGCATAGATACAACAAGGTGTTGGAAACATTCCTCAGATATTTTTGTTAATAGTGAAATGCAGTGGTGGCTGGTGGATTTTTTTTTGGGCGAAGGGGCGGCAAACAACCACATCGCCTCCCCCCGCTGTCTGCCGGTTGGTCCGGCACTTACCCCATCTAGGTGGTAGACATGTGCATTTGTTTTCGTCCGAATGCATTTTCGGACAAATTTCTGGTATTTTTGTTATCGCTTTAACAAACGTGCAGAATCCGAAAACCAAAAGATCCGATATAAACAAATGCTTTATTTTCATTTTCGTTCTGACAACAGTTCTATACTGTATAGATAGGAGATTCCACATGATGCTGACAATAGCGATCTGTGTCCATTGAACCTGTGGTCGAATGTGCCTAACCTTAGCTCTATTAGTCCAAGATTATTCTACATAGAGAGAAAAGATTCGACATGAAGATTCAACGAAACAGTCGGCACGAGCGGACATTTATGGTCAGATGCTCCGCCCATAGGCTATAGAAGAATTCTAATGTTGGTTGACTAGTAATAATAATTAATAAATATAATTATTACTAGTGTCATACAACATTAGAATTCTACTATAGCTTGTAGGCGGAACATTCGACCAGGAAATGTACGATTGCGGCGTCGTACAGTTTAGCTGCTCCATCGAATCTTCTTAGAACATTCGACAGACACCATAAGCCTTCAATGAGAGATTTGACCTTAATTATTTCGGATTTTCGGACGAATGCATTTTTCAACTAAACAAAATAAATAAAAATGAATTTAGGGAGTAACTAAATACATGTATTTTTCGGACGAAAACAAAATATTTCAGTGCGCACATGTCTTCTAGGTGGCGGGTGGGGGGCTGCGTGCAGCGGCTCCAGTGTCCTCCATCTAGGTTGCCGCCATGCATCTCTTCTCTCCTCCTCCTAGGCGCTAGTCATCCAATAGGAACACCTGACGTTTTGTCCAATCGGGAAACAGGTCTCACAACCCGCTTCCTGATTGGCGGGGAGGAGATTTATTGTGAAAATAGAGACTATTAATTTGCTATCGTCACACAACTGGGTGAGCCCACCCTTTTTTCAATTCTTAGGAAACTAGAAATAAAAAAATCTGCAAGAAAAAAATTGATTGGTAGGATAGTGGAAGAGATTAATTAGAGATAAACTAAACTACATAAATTATTAGTTCTTAAAGCGTTGAATGAGAACAAATGTTGATTCAAAGGAAGACGAAAAAAAAAAGGAACACTATTTTTTAAACTTGTCAGGTTGCTTTTACTGTAGATTGAAGCTCATTCCTTCAATCTGCAGACAAATAAAATAGAATAGATACAAAGCTAACAACGTTACTTTGTATCTCTCTATCTCCTGTCTGATCAATGTTTATAAATAATGTTACTTTGTATCTCTCTATCTCCTGTCTGATCAATGTTTATAAACAATGTTACTTTGTATCTCTCTATCTCCTGTCTGATCAATGTCTATAAACAATATTACGTTGTATCCACTATTTTTTCACTATTCGTTTTATATATCCAGTGGGGTTGAGCGAACACGAACTGTAAAGTTCGGGTCCGTACCGGACTTTTGGGTGTCCGGGACCCGAACCTGAACTATTGGCTGTAAGTTCGGGTTCGGGTCCGGTGTTCGGCGCTGTATTGGCGCCTTTTTAACAACTTTAGGGCAGCCAATGGATGATCGTTTCACTAGTGTGCCCTTAGAAGCCATCACAGCCATGCCTACTAATGGCATGGCTGTGATTGGCCAGTGCAGCATGTGACCCAGCCTCTATAAATAGTATACACACAGCACACAGCGTCATTCTGTTAGACAGACACTGTTAGACAGGTTCCTGTGCTGCAGATAGATAGAGGATTTTAGGAGTTAGTGTGCTAAAGTCAGTCCACATTCCTTGAATTTTATTCTAATTAGTTAGATCAGTGAGCGATCTAGATAGCTACAGTAGGGAGTTTCTTTATTTAGCAAAAGAAAGAGGCAGAGATAATTATTGAAGAGATTCCTAAATCAATTGTACCCTGGCTGGGGTGCAGTGCACAGTCACAGTAACAGTGCCATGAGGCCAGTGCCAGATAAAATATAAACGTTTTACCTGCAAGCTCAGTGCACCATTAGGACCAACACTGCATATAGTAAAGCCCCATACACACAAGCGGATTATCCGAGGACCAGGTCCGTCAGATCATGTCCGTCGTACTTTGTCCGATGTTGGTGTTGTGTACACACGATCGGACAAAGTTGTCGGAAAATCCGATCATTCTGAACGTGGTGACGTTTGTTGCCTACGACGGGACTACGTAGAGGCTAGTAGCCAATAGCTTTGGTCTTGTAATGTCATCTGAGCATGCGTAGCACTTTGTCCGTCGGAATTCGATACACACGATCGGATTTGGTGTGATCGGACTTTGTTGTCGAAAAATCTATCCAGCAGGAGATAGGACTTTGTCCGTCGGACAATCCGACGTACACCGTCCGATGGTGCCTACACACGGTCGGATTTTCCGACAACATTGTCAGATAGGACAGAATCCATGGGAAAATCCGACCGTGTGTATGGGGCTTAAGAGATACACCATAGTCTGTGTGTATTCTGCTATTGGAAAAACATTGCATACAAATTAAATTTTTCTTTTTTTTTTTTCCCAATAGCATTTTCTGCGTGTTCATACATACACGCTGTAGACACTAACCGTGTATTCTGATATTGCAAAAACAGTGCAGTGTTTTTTTTCTTCCCAATAGCATTTTCTGCGTTTTCATAAACGCTTAACATATTGTCCGTGTATTCTGATATTGCAAAAACATTGCAAAAAAATAAATATTTTGCTGTGTTTTTTTTTCACAATAGCATTTTCTGCGTTTTCATAAACGCTTTACATACTGTCCGTGTATTCTGATATTGCAAGAACATTGCAAAAAAAAAAAAATTTGCAGTGTTTTTTTTCCCCAATAGCATTTTCTGCGTTTTCATAAACGCTTTACATACTGTCCGTTTATTCTGATATTGTAAAAACATTGCAAAAAAATTTAATTTTGCAGTGTTTTTTTTCTTCCCAATAGCATTTTCTGCGTTTTCATAAACGCTTTAGACACTGTACGTGTATTCTGCTATTTTCAAAAACACCCATTTAGGGCGAGATCATAAATTTTGAAAATATGAGGAGATCATCAAAAAGGGGACATGGCCCAGGTCGTGGTGCTGCTGGTGGCACTCCTGTTGCAGGGAGAGGACGTGGTCGATCTGTGCCAGCTACACGCACTAGTGAAACACCTTCCTCAGGTGCGAGTAGGCGACAGAGCCTGCAGCGGTATTTTGGCGTGCCTAATGAGGCTGTACGAATGTCGAGGCCAGGACAAGTACAGGCGATAGTAGATTGGGTTGCTGCTGACAGTGCCTCCGGTTCCTTCACATTGTCTCCCACCCAGTCTCCTGATGAAAGTTCAGAGTTGGCACCTGCAGCCGATGTCCATCAGTCTTTCACCTCACCCCCTTGCAAATCAGCCAATCAGTCTGAGCCACAAATCATGCAGCAGTCTCTTCTGCTTTTTGATGACTCTGTTAGCAGGGTTTCCCAGGGCCATCCACCTAGCCCTGCCCCAGAAGTGGAAGAGATTGTGTGCACCGATGCCCAACCACTTATGTTTCATGATGAGTACATGGGAGGACCATCGCAGCACGTCTCGTATGATGACGAAACACAGGTGCCAACTGCTGCTGCTTTCGCCATTGTGCAGATCGACAAGGAGGGAAGGGGTGAATTTTGGGTGGAAGATGATGTGGAGGACGATGAGGTCCTTGACCCCACATGGAATCAATGTCATGCAGGTGACCAGTGTAGTTCGGAGGAAGAGGCGGTGGTCGCACAGAGCCACCAGCACAGCAGAAGGGGGAGCAGGGTGCAAAAGCGGAGCGTCCATCCCCTAGACAGTACGTCTGCTACTGCCCAACGCAGCAAGGGACCGAGCACACCAAAGCCAGGTCCAAGGAGTTCCCTAGCGTGGCAGTTCTTCAGACAATGTCCTGATGACAAGACACGAGTGGTTTGCACGCTGTGCAATCAGAGCTTGAAGCGAGGCATAAACGTTCTCAACCTGAGCACAACCTGCATGACCAGGCATCTAAGTGCAAAGCACGAGATGCAGTGAAGTAGACACTGCAAAAACCAAGAAAGGTCTCTGGCTCCTCCTGCTTCCTCTTCTGCTGCAGTCTCGGCCTCTTCATCCACCTCTGTAGTGACAGTGACACCTGCCAACCCGCAAACAGAGGATCTGCCAGCAACACTACCACCTGGGTCACCAACCATCTCCACAATGTCCCATGGAAGCGTTCAGCTCTCTATTTCCCAAACACTGGAGCGGAAGAGGAAGTACCGCCTAGCCACCCGCGATCCCTGGCCCTGAATGCCAGCATTTCAAAATTGCTCGCCTTTGAAATGCTGTCATTCCGTCTGGTGGAGATGCAGAGTTTTCAAAGGCTGATGTCATTGGCTGTCCCACAGTACGTCGTGCCCAGCTGCCACTACTTTTCCAGACGAGCTATCCCTTCCCTGCACAACCAAGTGGGGGACAAAATCAGGTGTGCACTGCGCAACGCCATCTGTGGCAAGGTCCACCTAACTACGGATGCGTGGACCAGTAAGCACGGTCAGGGACGTTGTCACGTACCTGGTGGTGCGAGCCCGATATTGCAGAGAGAGACCTCCCTTGCGCCTCCCACTCCTGGTTCCCTGGTATGGGGACAGGAGACCCAGGAGTGAGGAGGAGCACGGGTGCCTGGCAGGATCAACAGACCGGTGGAGTGACCAAGTCCACTCAGCGGACAGGGTGGAGGCCTGGATAGTCGAGTAGACCGGATACAGATGAGCTGGTTTGGTCAGACAGGCAGGATCAACAGAGCAGGATGGAACTGGATGGACAGTTCAGCAGACTGGACAGCAGGGCAGGCTGGAACTGGACAGGTAAGCTGGTTCAACAGGCAAACAGGATAGCAGAGCTGGCTGGATCTGGACAAACAGCTTAGCAGACTGGACAGCAGAGCAGGATGGGTCTGGATGGACAGCTTAGCAGACTGGACAGCAGAGCAGGCTGGAACTGGACAGGTAAGCTGGTTCAACAGGCAAACAGGATAGCAGGACTTTGGAACAGGCTGGATCAGTACAGGTGATCAGACTTGGTGCAGGAAACAGAACCTCAGAACGGACTGGAGCAATACAGGTGATCAGGTTCATCACAGGGAACAGACTGCAGACAGGACTAGAACAATACAGGTGATCAAGTTCATCAAAGGAAGTCAGGTCAGGAATCAGACTGGTATCAAGGTACAAGGGATAAGGCAGAAGGGTGGTCACAACAAGCCAAGGTCGGGTACAGGCAGATAGCTGGGTAGTCACAGGTAAGCCGGGTCAACAGGACAGAGGTATCAAGATCAGGTTACATACACCATAATGCTGTAGAGCAGACAGCGGGGACCGTCTGCTCAGGCCAAGTTTAAATAGGCTGACTGGCGCTAACCAGAGTGCGCACCTGTCTCCCTGTGCGCGCGCCTGTGCGCGGCTGCACTCGTGCACGCGCCCGGGCGCGCATGCGCAGTGGGAGCTGAGGGCCAGGACGGGCCGGGTTTAAGTTTCTGGCAGGATCTTCATGACAGACGTTATATCTCCCTAACAGCACACTGGTAAATGTTGTGGTGGCTGGGCCTGAGGCGGATAGCAGTTTGGCGCTTGTTCTTCCACCACGAGGATTGCAGGGCACTTCAGTTTGCCTCCTGTTGCTAACTCCTCCTACTCCGCCTCCTCATCCTCTACCGTCTCCTCATCCGGTCAGCGTAACACCTTCACCACCAACTTCAGCACAGCCAGGGCTAAACGACATCAGGCAGTTTTAAAACTTTCCTGTTTGGGGGAAAAACCCCACACCGCGCAGGAGTTGTGGAGGGACATGGAACAACAGACCGATGAGTGGTTGGTGGCAGTGAGCCTCAAGCCCGGCCTGGTGGTGTGCGATAATGGGCGAAATCTCGTAGCAGCTCTGGGCCTTGCCGGTTTGACGCACATCCCTTGCCTGGCGCATGTGCTGAACTTGGTGGTCCAGAGGATCCTTAAGAATTACCCCGATATGCCAGAGCTGCTGCAGAAAGTGCGGGCCGTCTGTGCGCACTTTCAGCGTTCTCACCCTGCTGCTGCTCGCCTGTCAGTGCTGCAGCGTAACTTCGGCCTTCCCGCTCACCGTCTCATATGTGACGTGCCCACAAGGTGGAACTCCACCTTGCACATGCTTGCCAGACTGTGCGAGCAGCAGCAGGCGATAGTGGAGTCTAAGCTGCAGCACGCACGCGTGAGTCGCTCTGCGGAACAGCACCACTTCACCGCCAATAACTGGGCCTCCATGCGAGACCTGTGTGCCTTGTTGCGCTGTTTTGAGTACTCCACCAACATGGCCAGTGCCGATGACGCCGTTCTCAGCGTTACTATCCCAGTTCTATGCCTCCTTGAAAAAACTGTTAAGGCGATGATGGAAGAGGATGTGGCACAGGATGAGGAGGAGGAAGAGGGTTCATTTCCAAGGCTTTCAGGGCAGTCATTTACAAGTGGCTACGAGGGTGGGTTCCTGCACCAACAAGCGCCAGGTACACAATTGTCTGGCAGCAAGGGCACAGTTCTGGAGGATGACGAGGTGGAGGATGAGGAGATGGAGGAGGAGGAGGAACCATGTTCACAGCAGGGTGGCACCCAGTCCAGCTCATGTCCATCACTGGTGCGTGGCTGGGGGGATACAGAGGACACAGACGATACACCTCCCACAGAGGACAGCTTTTCCTTGCCTCTGGGCAGCCTGGCACACATGAGCGATTACATGCTGCAGTGTCTCCGCAACGACCGCCGAGTTGCCCACATTTTAACTGGTGCTGATTATTGGGTGGCCACCCTGCTGGATCCCCGTTACAAGGACAACGTGCCGTCCTTAATTACCGTGATTGTAAGATGCGAGAGTACAAGCGCACGCTGGTAGACGTGCTGCTGGTGGCATTCCCACTTGGAAGCGGGGGTACGGGGGAAGCACAAGGCGAAGGCAGAGGAGGAGGAAGAGGTCGCCAACGCAGCCGGGGGAACCGCCAGCACCTCGGAAAGGCAGGGTTAGCATGGCCGAAATGTGGAAAAGCTTTGTCGGCACGCCTGGCACACATGAGCGATTACATGCTGCAGTGTCTCCGCAGCGACCGCCGAGTTGCCCACATTTTAACTGGTGCTGATTATTGGGTGGCCACCCTGCTGGATCCCCATTACAAGGACAACGTGCCGTCCTTAATTACCTCACTGGAGCGTGATCGTAAGATGCGCGAGTACAAGCGCACGCTGGTAGACACGCTGCTGGTGGCATTCCCACTTGGAAGCGGGGGTACGGGGGAAGCACAAGGCGAAGGCAGAGGAGGAGGAAGACGTCGCCAACGCAGCCGGGGGAACCGCCAGCACCTCGGAAGGCAGGGTTAGCATGGCCGAAATGTGGAAAAGCTTTGTCGGCACGCCACAACAACCAGCACCACCAGCTGAGATGGAACGTCTTAGCAGGAGGCAGAATTTCACCAACATGGTGGAGCAGTATGTGTGCACACGCGTATACGTACTGCATGACGGGTCTGCCCCCTTCAACTTCTGGGTCTCCAAATTGGGCACATGGCCTGAGCTTGCCCTTTACGCCTTGGAGGTGCTGGCCTGCCCTGCCGCCAGTGTATTATCTGAACGTGTATTTAGCACGGCAGGGGGCGTTATCACAGATAAGCGCAGCCGCCTGTCCAGAGCCAATGTGGACAAGCTCACGTTCATTAAAATGAACCAGGCATGGATCCCACAGGACTTTGCCGTACCTTGTGCAGAATAGACACATATACCGGTATTCTGACAAAAACTGTCTGGCCATCGGATAGTGTCCAGTCACTTACTGCGCAGGTGCAGTGCTTGCGCAGTACGGAGGACAAGGAGATTCACAGAAATCTCCAAAGATGAACGTCGCCTGTGCAGTGAGTGCAGGTTCAAGCCCGACCATCCAAGTGGACATACGGTAGCACATAGTAACAGGGCCCCTCACGGGCTCGCTTGGCTCGGCTTCAACCTCGGATGATGTGGCTTGAACCTGGAGTCACCGCGCATTGTCTTCGGAGAGTTTCAAAATCCCCTTGTCCTACGTACTGAGCAAGCGCAGTACAGGGCGGACACTATGCGACGGGGGACAGAATTCGACACATCATTCACCACTAGCCTTACCCAGCCATTGTTGTATTTTTGAACCAGTGTTGGCTACCTCGTCCTCCTCCACCGCCGCTTCCACCTACACCGCCACATCCACCGCCACCTCAACCTCCTACTCCATATGGACCTCGTCCTCCTAGGTCAAGATTATCATTTTTTCATTTTTTTAATTTCCAAGTATTTTATTTTCCCACTATCTTATCCATTAAATTGAATAATTTTTTCCAGAAAGTGCGTATTCTGGGGTATTCCCACCATATGTGCGGCATCGTGCCGTTGAGTTTTTGAGGTTCTTAATGACTTCCTGTACCTCTTCTTCTGAGAAGGGGGCCTCCAGCATTTTATTTATTTATTTATTTTTTTATGTTATTTTAAGTTATTTCCCTATCCAGATTTGTTTGCAGAGCACTTGCCATGCTCTTAACAACATTGTGTTGCCATTTGCAGCCCTCTAGCCCTTTCCATGACTTTTTTACAGCCATTTTAGTCTTCAAAAGTTCCCCATTGACTTCAATGGAGTTCGGAGTTCGGGGTCAAGTTCGGTCCCGAACATTTATATTTTGCCAACAGTTTGCGCAGCACTTTATAATATAAATGGGGACAATACAATTACAATACAGTTCAGAACATAAGGAATAGGAGGGCTTTGCTCATGGAGCTTCTAAAGAAAGGGAGATGTATTTCTCTTCTATCCCTCTTTCGTTTTTATTTGTGCCGCCCCCTAGACATGTGCACTGCCAAAAAATTTGTTCATTTTTGTTTTCGTTTCATTTGTTTGTTTTTTTTTCGTTTTTCGGGTCATTCGTTATGATCGCAATTAGTAAATTCGTACATTCACGCATCCGTAAGTTTGTACATTCGCACATTCGTACATTCGCACATTCGTAAATTTGTACATTCGTAAATTCGTACATTCGTAAATTAGAAAATTCATATATTCGTAAATTCGTACATTCCTAAATTGTGAAATTTTGGAAATCCGAAAACCCAAAAATTAGAAAATCTGAAATAGTAACTATTAAATTATAGGTATAGTAATTTCCTTTCAAATTTGGCTGTTAGTAAACACAAATTTATCTGAAGTTACAAATTATCCAAAATAACGAATGCCGGATGCCGAATGGAACGGAACCAATTAATAATAAATAATAATAAAAAAAAGTTTTTATTATTATAATTGTTATTTATTATTATTAATTAATTACGTTCCATTTGTTTGGATGTGGCATTCATTATTTCTTAAGATAAATTTGTATTTGTTACATTCACTAACAGCCAAATTTAAAAAGGAAATTACAATACCTATAATTAAATAGTTAGTAATAGTTAAGTTATTATTAGTTAATTATAAATTCAGATTTTCGAATTTCCGAATTTATGAACGTACGAATTAGCGAATGTACGAATTTACAAATGTGTGAATATACGAATTTACGAATGTGCAAATGTACGAATTTACAAATGTACGAATTTACGAAAGTGCAAATGTACGAATTTACAAATTTTCGAATATTCGAATTTACGAATTCGGAACGAAACGAATTGCACATGTCTCCAGCCCCCTCCCCTCCCCTATTTCCAGTACAGAAAGCAAGCAAAGGGATACATTTCAATGAGGACACAGATAGAAATAAAGAAGCTATAACCCATCCTCACCCCAATAAACCTGCACCCTAAGAGGCCTATATGTATTTGATACTTACCTATTTTCAGATACCTTTGGTTTGTCATATGTAGAGATGTCACCTGGGCTCAAGCCAGTCTCTTTTTTTTCCCCCAAAATTTGGCAACCTTAGTCACATTGTCCACAGTGTCTTCTTCTCATCCTGTTCTTTAGAGCTAAGAAGTGCTCAATGACGCAGAGATCATAATGACATCAGCTCTTTTCTCTGTATTATTATAGAGCACCATTATGACAACATGGGGGGGGGGGTGTCCTTGATGCTCTATGCGGAAAGTGAGGATTGAATGAAAGTGGTTTGAAAGTGGTTTGAATGAATCAGAGTGTCGTTCAACCCAGAAGACCAGTGCTGGATCACAGAACGCTGAGTCTGCAGGGGATAACACTAGAAAGGGGCAGCCTGGCTGCCAATCATGAAAAAATGAAATAAAAAAACTGCCTGTACTGTATTTGGTTTGTATGTAATACAAGTTATGACTGCAAGCACATACTCTGGTCTTTGGTGAATATTTCATGTTCATTATGTTCATGCTTCCCTCATATGCCGTCATGTGACATCCTGCATTTTGAGTGGACATATCTGTAAGATGGCTGCAGCTTCAGGCATCATTAAGATATCATTCTTTTCAGCAGGCAATTCCCTGCAAATTAAAAGCCCTCATAGTGGCTGTTTAGCCACTTGATTGCCTTTATAGGTGGCGGCAGGGGACTCACTCACCCAACTGCCTCCCTCTGGTGCTTCACCTGGCTTGCCCATGTGAGCCAAAGAATAAAACCGCCTGTGGCGGTGATTTACCATTGAGCATACAGTAGAACAGATGGATCCTGGCCATCTCTATGATCCTCGGATGCCAGAAGCGTCACTTTCGACCAGGGTCGGCCCGTCCATTGAGGGCGCACGGGTGCCGCCTCCCCTGTCTCTTCAGCCGCCCCCCTATTCATAGCCCGTTTCAAGACACCAGGCGCATGATTTACAAATGCAGGGATGGGCGGTGGGATGTTTTTTTGAAGCACCGATTAGAGCCAGAGGCTCTAAAAGGGTTCAAAATAGGGTGGGCTCAGGGCACAGAGAGTGCACTCTCAGCCCACCCAGGTGTGTTACAACAGCGAATGAATATTCACTGTTGTAACACTGATCCTCCTCCCGGCCAATCAGGTGTTGGGTTTTGACACCCATTACGCGATTGGCTGAAAGGACAGGCAATCCTATTGGATCAATCCTATCTGTCCACTTACAAAAAATTTTTAAGGGAAAGTGTACAAAAAATAAATAAAAAAAATAAACAATAAAAAAACAAAATAAACCACCCCTATCCCCCCATGCAGAAGCCAACGCATACGTAGGTTGCCCCCGTGTATGTAAACAGCGTTCAAACTACACATGTAAGGTATCGCTGCAAATGTTAGAGCGAGAGCAATAATTCTAGTACAAGATCTCCTCTGTAGCTCTAAACAGGTAACCTGTAAATATTTTTAAAATGTCACCCATGGAGATTTTTAAGAACCAAAGTTTGGCGCCATTGCACAAGTGTGTGCAATTTTAAAGCGTGACATGTTAGCTATCTATTTACTCAGTGTAACATCATCTTTCACATTTTACAAAAAAATTGGACTAATTTTATTGTTTTTTTTATTCATGAAAGTGTTTTTTTTTTCCAAAAAATGTTGTTAGAAAAATGCAACTACGACCATTTTATTCCTTAGGGTTTCTGCTAAAAAAAAAATATATCATTTTTGGGGGTTCTGAGTAATTACAGTTTTACATGTAGGAGAAGAATGCCAGAATTGGCCCAGTATGGAAGTGGTTAACTAACAGGAACATCTGCTTGTATAATCCTAAGGATGTCAAGTGTATCCTATTGACACAGATTTTTGTTTGTTTTACGCATGTGAGTCAGCAGGTCAGTATTATAAGGATATTCAGATCTCAAAGACTGTTTTCATCCTTTCTTATATTTTCTCCCTGCAGGTTATCTAGAAACTGGGAAAATGAATAACAGCAAAGTGAAAGTGGCTGTGAGGGTCCGTCCTCTGAATCAGAGGGAGGAAGGACTAAACTCAGAGTGTGTTGTTCAGGTCAGTGGAAACCAGATTACCCTTCTGTCACCCATTTCCTGCAAGGAAAAAGCCAGAAAAGACCCTCTTATCTTCACATATGACAACTGTTTCTGGACAGAGGATAGACATGATACTGGGCAGGAGGATGTTTTTGAACATCTCGGAGATGGAGCTCTTGAGAACATATGGCTTGGTTACAATGTGTGTATCTTTGCTTATGGCCAAACAGGATCAGGAAAAACATTTTCAATGATGGGGACAGAAGACCAACCTGGTATTGTGCCAAAAATCTGCTCTGCTTTATTTAATAAAGAGTCCAATGACTTGCAAACCATCAGGATTGAGGCCTCCTATTTTGAGATATATAATGAAGAGGTTAGGGATCTTCTAGGGTCAGAAGAAAAGCAGAGGAAACTAAGAGTTAGAGAAGACCGACTACTCGGTCCATATGTAGAGGGGTTATCTTGTCATGCTGTTCGAAGCTATGAAGAGATTAAATTACTGCTAGACCAAGGTAACAAACAAAGGGCCATTGCAGAAACCAAGATGAATGAGCAGAGCAGTCGATCCCATTCCATACTAACACTGACCGTTACACAAACATGTAATGATCCCAAGTCTGGAGCCTCCAGAGAGTTGGTGAGTAAGGCCAGCCTGGTAGATCTGGCGGGAAGTGAGAGGTCCTACAAATCTGGAGCCCAAGGCAGTCAGCTTAAGGAATGTTGTAATATCAACAAATCCCTCTTAACTCTTGGCCTAGTCATAAATTCATTGGCTGAAATCTCAGAAAATAAAAGGAAGAGTCAACATGTGAAATATAGAGACTCTGTGCTCACATGGCTGCTAAAGAACAATCTTGGAGGAAACAGCAAGACAATTATGTTGGCCACAGTCAGTCCTGCAGCAGATAATTATCAGGAAACGCTCTCTACCCTAAGATATGCAGAGAGCACCAAACGAATAGTCAACCAAGCCACGGTGAATAAGGATGTGAAATCCAAAGCCATAGAGGAGCTACAAGAGGAAATAAAAAGACTCAGAGAGCAGATTACAACAACAGAGCAAGTGAAGGCAGAAGTACAGGAACTAAAGTCACAGTTGGAGGAAAAGGAAAGTCTTCTCAGTGATCTGAAAACCTCGTGGGAAGAAAAGCTGAAAAGGACCGAGGTTGCCACACAGGAATGGCAGAAGAATTTAGAGAACATGGGCGTCATTCTTCAAAAACAGAATGTCATATTTAGTAATGAATGCTATCTTATCCAACATGATACATCACTAATTATCCATAATATAAATGATATCACCAACATTGGCTCTGGACCTTCTCAAGACATCCAGATCTCTGGTCCTGAGGCTGAATGTGAACACTGTGTGATTAGGAAGACAGAAGAAGGAGAGGTTTTTCTAACTCCAGTCAACAACTCAAAAACCTATGTCAATGGCTGCTTATCTAAGACAAAGACCCAGCTGTGGCATGAAGATAAAATGCAGATAGGAACAAATGTATTTGTTTTACACCAACCTAACAGACCAAAGCCAGAACATATGAAGACAAATGTTTCATCTGAAGCTGAGGTTCAAACATATGATGAATTGAATACAGAAAAGGGCAGGTCATCCATATTATCTGAAAGAGAAGGCTGGAATAGTAACATGATTGAGAATGAGAAATCCAAAACTAAATCGGCATTTTACAAGGCAACTGAAAGTTCTGCACCAACCATCCCAGCCTCTGATGATGATGATCTTAACTCTACTGAGAAAAAGCAAACATCTGATATGTTCACCCCAATCTCTAATGAGTCAAACAGTCAACCTATTGAAATGAAAGTTAATACCACCAAATCGGAATACTTGGAGATGGGTGATGGCACAAAAGTACAAGACTACATGGTTCCATGTTCACCGCAGTATGATGAGACCAGTTCTCAAACTTCTGAACTTTTAAGGAACAGCAATTGCTTGCAGAAAACTATAGATCTGGAAGAGCATTCTACTTTACCAAGGTAATTTATTATTTGTTTCATGACACATGTAATAGTAAATTGCAGGTGATATATGACACATAAAGGCATACAGTATATCAGAAATTCTTTTCATTTTGGGTAAATACCGGTGTTAATTGTTACTAAACTATGCTGTAACTTGGGAAGGTCTTTGCAGCTCGGCACGCATATTGCAAATGTTTCTTAAACTCCAGTTCTAATAGTTTAACTTTAAGATATTTTGATGCATGGGTGCCACACAAAACATGAAAAAAGTTGAATACACAAAGTTATGGATTGAAATATGCAAATGATAGCATCATCATAGCAGCCAATTGGGTTGCTCTGGGGACAATGAGAGCTTGTCTATCTCTGACAAAGTCAAGGTTTTAACTAGATTTTTTATTATAACTTACTCCTGTAGGAAGGCCTTGTAATGGAACATCCCACACTCTGATTGAGTGCTTCCGTCATATATCAAAGTCTAATCACCAAAAGATGGAAGCATAATGCCGGCACATCCAGTAAGAGAATCACATTGGAGTGGGAGTCTTTCAGGGGCTGCAGCCCCTATTCTCACTGGATAAGATATTCTGACTTTCTGCATTACACCCACTACAATGAACTCTAATTCTGAGCTGGACTCTAGTAACTAACCTGTTGTAACACTTATAACCAACGTAATAGAGGCTTTGGCATTGACCTCCAATGAAACAGCAATATTCACACTAATCATCAATATAATGGGAGTATTTACACTGATCACTAAGGTAATAGTGGCATTAACACTGACCATCAAGACAACAGGGTTTATAGAACTCACAATTAATTTAACAAGGGCATTCACACTCACCACCAATGTAATAACTACAGTGACACTGATCACCAAAGAAATTGTTGTTATTTTTTAATAGAATCAAATCAGAGAATGAGCTTGTGTGGTAAAATTATGACTAATTGACCATCAACATGAGATACAATTTAATAATTCTAATAACATGTGTAATATATATGAGGATGTCGGTGCATGGCAGATCCCTCAATAACAACAAGATTGTATTTTGAATGTAATTTGCTGGGTGATTGGGAGACAGTGTAGGGATTGGAGGAGAGGGTCAGTCTATCATGAATGCTGCTGCCAGACTTATCCACCTTACCAACCGCTCAGCATCTGCCAACCCTCTCCTCCAATCCGTACACTGGCTCCCAATCACCCAGCAAATTAAATTCAAAATACTAACCACAACATACAAAGCCATTCACAACTCTGCCCTGAGCTACATTACCAAACTTGTCTCCAAATATCACCCAAACCGTCCTCTCTGCTCTTCTCGAGACCTCCTACTTTCAAGTGCTCTCGTCTCCTCCTCCCATGCTTGTCTCCAGGATTTCTCCAGAGCCTCTCTGATCCTCTGAAACTCGCTACCTCCACCTTCCTGGCTATGCCCTACTCTTGCTACCTTCAGGCGATCCCTGAAAACTCATCTCTTCAGGAAAGCTTATCACGTCTCCAACTAATCTTCTACCACTTCCATCAGCTCATTCCCCACAGTTACAACATTTTGTACCACCTGCCCCACCCTATTAGATTGTACTCTTCTAAGCAGGGCCCTCATAATCCTCTTGTATTTTATTGTATTACCGTATAACTGTATTGTACAGCGATGCGTAAACTGTTGGCGCTATATAAATCCTGTATAATAATAATAATTGTCCTTGGGTTCTGTCTGAATTTAGTTGGTATGTTCATTAGAGAAAGGATTTCTAGATTCTCCCCAGTCTTGTTCTACTGTATAAATTCTGGAAGAACAATAGGTTGTAACCTCTCCTAAAGAGTGGATCCATATACGTTATACATTGCCACGTGATATGTTAGTCCTTTATCAATTTGAAAGACAAATAAATATTTTATACATAAACTATCCCAAGCTGCATAATTCAAGGCACTTTTATGAGCAAACTCTGCCCACGGTAATAGGCCTGAATTGTTATGATGGTCAGAAATATAGCAACGTAGGAATTGCTCCAAGCACTGATTAGCTCGTTCCGCGGCCCCATTAGACTGCGGGTGAAACCCAGAGGAGAAAGCAAGCTGAATTGCCAACTGTGCACAAAAGGCTCACCAGGACACAACTGACTACTCCTGTCCAAGACAATCACCTTGAGTAGCCCATATAAGCAAAAGATCTTTCGAGCAAAAATGGAAGCCAGTTCCTTAGAAGTGGGCAACTTCTTAAGTGGAATACGACACATCTTTGAGAACTGGTCAACCACCAAAAAGGGTAACTGTGTTGCTCTGGGAGTTGGGTAACTCCACAATGAAATCCATAGACAGGTGGGTCCAGGGCCTCTCTCTATTGGGTATGGGTTGAAGGAGGCCCACTGGAAGGTGTCATGGAGTCTTACTCTGAGCACACATGGAACAAGCAGCCAAGAAGGCAGTTAAATCAGCACGTAGACTAGGCCACCAGAATTGTTGGGTAATGGCCCAAAAGAGTTGATTCTTCCCAGGGTGGCCAGCAGCCTTGGGAGAATGGTAAGTCTGGAGCATGGCAGTACGGAGACTCTCTGGGACAAAGCAGCAGTCACACGGTTTCTCAGGAGGAGCATGAACCTGAGCAACAAGAATTTTGTCACCCATAGGAGAAGTGAGACTTTGTTGCGAACCGTAGCCAGAATACGATCAGGAGGAATCACAGGAACCGTAACCGACTCCAACTTGGAAGTGGAGGAAAATTGTCATGACAAGGCGTCAGCCCTTACATTCTTAGTACCGGGTAAGAATGAGACAATGTAATTGAAACTTAACAAGAATAGAGCCCATCGCGCCCTTCTGGGAGAGAGACATTTAGCCTCAGACAAGAATGTGAGATTCTACTGGTCAGTAAGAATGAAAACCAGCACAGTGGTACCTTTGAGGAGATGTCTCCATTCTTTAAGGGGCTAAAATGATCGCCAACAGCTCTCTGTCACCCTAATTACACTCCGCAGATGACGATTTTTTGGAAAAGTAGCCACAAGGATGCAAAGCGCTCTCAGAGGTAGGATGTTGAGACAGAAGGGCGCCAACACCATTCTCAGAATCATCAACCTCAAGGATAAAAGGTGATGTAGGATCAGGATGTGCCAACACAGGAGCAGAAACAAAGGCAGCCTTGAGACTCTCAAAGGTCCTAAAGGACTCCGGAGACCAACTCTGTGGGTTACTATCCTCTCTGGTCATATCAATCAGGGGCTTGAGCAGAGATGAGAAGTTACGAATAAACTTCCGATAATAGTTGGAAAAGCCCAGGAAACGCTGCAGAAGACGTAAACCCACAGGTCGGGCCACTGTAGAACTGCAAAAAGTTTCTCTGGGTCCATCGAAAAACCAGCAGTGGAAATGACATAGCCCAGGAATTTAGCCTTTTCATGATGGAACTCACACTTTTCCAGTTTACAATAGAGAATGTTCTCTTAGTTTCTGAAGCACACGACAGACATCTGTGTGGTGGCTCTCCAGGGACTTGGAAAACATAAGGATTTAATTGAGATAAAACACCACACATAACTGCAGAAAATCTCAGAGGACATTGTTAATAAATTCCTGGAAAACTGCCGGATCATTACAAAGGCCAAAAGACATTACAAGGTACTCATAATGGCCTGTTCTGGTATTAAACGCAGTTTTCCACTCGTAGCCCTCCTTAATACTCACAAGTTTATTTGTCATTCTCAAATCAAGCTTCGTTAAAACCGTTGCTCCCTTGAGGAGGTCAAATAACTCCGTAATCAATGGAATCGGATAGGCATTCTTAATTGTGAAACGATTGAGACTCCTATAATAAATACAAGGTCTCAGTTTCCCACTCTTCCTCTTCACAAAGAAGAAACCAGCACCGGCAGGAGATGAGGATTTGCGGATGAAACCTTGAGAAAGTGCGTCTGCAACATACTCCTTCATGGCCTTATCCTCCAAGACCTACAAAAGGTAAACCCGGCCACAAAGGGGTATGGCACCAGGTTGAAGGTCAATTGCGCAATCATACGACCAGTGTGGAGGCAAACTACCGGCTTGAGCTTTGTCAAAGACATCGCTAAAATCTCGTTACTCCTCTTGCAGAGAGGAGAGTGAAGAGGTGCACAGGACCTTGGCTACCTTCTGGAAGCATGTCTTACTGCATTGTGGTGACCAAAAGAGAACCTCAGCACAAAGCCAAAAAAAAGAGGGGTTGTGCCTCTGTAACCAAGGATAACCAATAACCAGCGGAAACTTAGGTGAGGATATAACTTGGAAATGGATTATCTCATGGTGAAGAGCCATTACGGCCATGTCCAACGGAACCATCTCATGAGACACATGGGCAGGCTGTAGGGGTCTCCTGTCAAGAGCCTCAATGGCAAGTGGAGTGTCACGCAGCTGCAGCGGAATCAAGTGCTTCGATACAAAGGCAGCATCAATGAACAGGCCTGCAGCCCAGAGTCGATTAGAGCCTGTATCTCGATTGACGACTCAGCCCAAGGAAGGGGGACCGAAACCAGGTGCTTATCCTTCTGGATAACTGGGTGTGCCCCTGCCCCAAAGCATCCATCCCTCCATGTTGAGGGCAGGTGGCTTGGTACGGTTCGGGAGGGGGGCGCTCTCTTGTCCCCCTCTCTTTTCCTGCGGCCTGCCAGGTTGTATGCTCGGATAAGGGCCTGGTGTGTATTTTGGGGGGACCACACATTTTTTTTTTCATTTTGGTTCGGGGTTCCCCTTAATATTCATACCAGACCCAAAGGGCCTTGTAATGGACTCGGGTGGGGGACCTATGCCGTTTTTTTCAATGAGTTTTATCTATATTGCCGAGACCCAACAATTCATTACAGCCGTTTTAAATGACTCTTCTTCCTTTAGAAATGTAATTTTGCAGTGGTACTGCTCTAAACACGGGAAAAATGTGCCAATTTACAGGCATACTATAGACACCCCCCAGGTACGAAATTTAAAGAAATATTTCATTTTTATTGTTTCACTTTAAGCATTATTAAAATCTCTGCTCCCGAAAAAAACGTCCGTTTCTAAAACTTTTTGCATTGATACATGTCCCCTGGGGCAGGACCCGGGTCCCCAAACACTTTTTTATGACAATAACTTGCATATAAGCCTTTAAAATTACCACTTTTGGTTTTTCATGTTAGTGTCCCATAGACTTTTAAAGGGTGTTCCGCGGTTTTCTAATTTGCCGCGGACACCGCATAATGTTCGTTGTTCGGCAAGGAGGCGAACACCCAATGTTCGACTCGAACATTGGGCTCATCCCTACTGGAGAGTGCAAAATCTGGTTCAGCTGTACATAGGTGCCAATTAGCTTCTAACTTCCGCTTGTTCAATTAAAGCAAAAGTAAACCCATCTATTTAACAGTTTAAAAAAACTGTTACATTTCCGGCACGTGCTGGGAATGTAACTGTTACATTGGTCGGGCCCTCAACCAAACTGTCAAACCATCCAATGGCTGGTTGTCTGTGATAACGCCCCCTGCTGTGCTAAATACATGTTCAGATAATACACTGGCTGCAGGGCAGGCCAGCACCTCCAAGGCGTAAAGGGCAAGCTCAGGCCATGTGTCCAATTTGGAGACCCAGAAGTTGAAGGGGGCAGACCCGTCATTCAGTACGTGTAGGCGTGTGCACACATACTGCTCCACCATGTTGGTGAAATGCTGCCTCCTGCTAAGACGTTCCATCTCAGCTGGTGGTGCTGGTTGTTGTGGCGTGCTGACAAAGCTTTTCCACATTTCGGCCATGCTAACCCTGCCTTGGCGGTGCCCAGGCTGCGTTGGCGACCTCCTCCTCTGCCTTCGCCTTGTGCTTCCACCGTACCCCCGCTTCCAAGTGGGAATGCCACCAGCAGCGCGTCTACCAGCGTGCGCTTGTACTCGCACATCTTACGATCACGCTCCAGTGAGGTAAGTAAGGACAGCACATTGTCCTTGTAACGGGGATCCAGCAGGGTGGCCACCCAATAATCAGCAGCAGTTAAAATGTGGGCAACTCGGCGGTCGTTGCGGAGGCACTGCAGCATGTAATCGCTCATGTGTGCCAGGCTGCCCAAAAGCTGTCCTCTGTGGGAGGTGTATCGTCTGTGTCCTCTGTATCCCCCCAGCCACGCACCAGTGATGGACATGAGCTGGTCTGGGTGCCACCCTGCTGTGAACATGGTTCCTCCTCCTCCATCTCCTCCTCCATCTCCTCCTCATCCTCCACCTCGTCATCCTCCAGAACAGTGCTCTTGCTGCCAGACAATTGTGTACCTGGCGCTTGTTGGTGCAGGAACCCACATTCGTAGCCACTTGTAAATGACTGCCCTGAAAGCATTGGAAATTAACCCTCTTCCTCCTCATCCTGTGCCACATCCTCTTCCATCATCACCTGAAGAGTTTTTTCAAGGAGGCATAGAACTGGGATAGTAACACTGAGAAAGGCGTCATCGGCACTGGCCATGTTGGTGGAGTACTCGAAACAGCGCAACAAGGCACACAGGTCTCGCATGGAGGCCCAGTTATTGGCGGTAAAGTGGTGCTGTTCCGCAGAGCGACTCACGCGTGCGTGCTGCAGCTGAAGCTCCACTATCGCCTGCTGCTGCTCGCACAGTCTGGCAAGCATGTGCAAGGTGGAGTTCCACCTTGTGGGCACGTCACATATGAGACGGTTAGCGAGAAGGCCGAAGTTACGCTGCAGCGCTGACAGGCGAGCAGCAGCAGGGTGAGAAAGCCGAAAGTGCGCACAGACGGCCCACACTTTCTGCAGCAGCTCTGGCATATCGGGGTAATTCTTAAGGAACCTCTGGACCACCAAGTTCAGCACATGCACCAGGCAAGGGATGTGCGTCAAACCGGCAAGGCCCAGAGCTGCTACGAGATTTCGCCCATTATCGCACACCACCAGGCCGGGCTTGAGGCTCACTGCCACCAACCACTCATCGGTCTGTTGTTCCATGTCCCTCCACAACTCCTGTGCGGTGTGGGGTTTTTCCCCCAAACAGGAACGTTTTAAAACTGCCTGCTGTCGTTTAGCCCTGGCTGTGCTGAAGTTGGTGGTGAAGGTGTTACGCTGACCGGATGAGGAGGCGGTAGAGGATGAGGAGGCGGAGTAGGAGGAGTTAGCAGCAGGAGGAAAACTGAAGTGCCCTGCAATCCTCGGTGGTGGAAGGACATGCGCCAAACTGCTATCCGCCTCAGGCCCAGCCGCCACTACATTTACCCAGTGTGCTGTTAGGGAGATATAACGTCCCTGACCGTGCTTACTGGTCCACGCATCCGTAGTTAGGTGGACCTTGCCACAGATGGCGTTGCGCATTGCACACCTGATTTTGTCCCCCACTTGGTTGTGCAGGGAAGGGATAGCTCGTCTGGAAAAGTAGTGGCGGCTGGGCACGATGTACTGTGGGACAGCCAATGACATCAGCCGTTTAAAACTCTGCGTCTCCACCAGACGGAATGACAGCATTTCAAAGGTGAGGAATTTTGAAATACTGGCATTCAGGGCCAGGGATCGTGGGTGGCTAGGGGGGTACTTCTTCTTCCGCTCCAGTGTTTGGGAAATAGAGAGCTGAACGCTTCCATGGGACATTGTGGAGATGGTTGGTGACCCAGGTGGTAGTGTTGCTGGCAGATCCTCTGTTTGCGGGTTGGCAGGTGTCACTGTCACTACAGAGGTGGATGAAGAGGCCGAGACTGCAGCAGAAGAGGAAGCAGGAGGAGCCAGAGACCTTTCTTGGTTTTTGAGGTGTCTACTCCACTGCATCTCGTGCTTTGCACTTAGATGCCTGGTCATGCAGGTTGTGCTCAGGTTGAGAACGTTTATGCCTCGCTTCAGGCTCTGATTGCACTGCGTGCAAACCACTCGTGTCTTGTCATCAGCACATTGTCTGAAGAACTGCCACGCTAGGGAACTCCTTGGACCTGGCTTTGGTGTGCTCGGTCCCTTGCTGCGTTGGGCAGTAGCAGACGTACTGTCTAGGGGACGGACGCTCCGCTTTTGCACCCTGCTCCCTCTTCTGCTGTGCTGGTGGCTCTGTGCGACCACCGCCTCTTCCTCCGAACTACACTGGTCACCTGTATGACGTTGATTCCATGTGGGGTCAAGGACCTCATCGTCCTCCACATCATCTTCCACCCAGTCTTCACCCCTGCCCTCCTTGTCGGTCTGCACAATGGCGAAAGCAGCAGCAGTTGGCACCTGTGTTTCGTCATCATCCGAGACGTGCTGCGATGGTCCTCCCATGTACTCATCATGAAACATAAGTGGTTGGGCATCGGTGCACACAATCTCTTCCACTTCTGGGGCAGGGCTAGGTGGATGGCCCTGGGAAACCCTGCTAACAGAGTCATCAAAAAGCAGAAGAGACTGCTGCATGATTTGGGGCTCAGACTTACTTATATTTGTAATTAGCAATTTGATGAACACATTAAAGCGGTTGTGCACACATTTCATTTAGTAAATCTCTTTGCCTTCCAAATCAGGCAAAGAGTACTAAATGAAGTGTGTTTTTTTTTTCCACTAACCTTGTAATCGTTCTTTCCTCTGTCTCTTCAGCGGTGGGCGGGGTTTCTGCGTCGATCCTCATCACGCCGCACTGTCAGTGCGGACATCTTCCGAAATCTCACGAGATTTCGGCCACATCTTCCGAAATCTCGCGAGATGTCGGCAGATGTGCCAAAATCTTGCGAGATTTCGGAGAACGTGAGATCGGCGCAAATATGGCCGTGCATTCTGGGCCAGCCACCAGGAAGAAAGGGGCCTGTGTGGTTTCAGATGCCCACAGGCAAGATGGAAGCCGTCTGGATCATTTTTTATAAGTTTTATTTGGGAGAAGAAAACCGGCAGCGGTTACATGGAAAAATGGAACACGTGAGTAATGCATTTACAGCTCATAATCATGCACATTGTACAAAGAAAAAAAAAAAACCTAGGAGGCAGTGTTAAACCGCTTTAAATTATTGCTTCTGAATATATGTATGCAGCTTTTTCTTTTTGTTTACAAACAATTTTTCTTATTGCAAAGGTCATAGTTTGGTACACATTTATAAAAGAAGCATAGTGTGACAGGAGCCACTTTGAGCGGGGGCTTGTGGAACCCAGCTTACCTTGGAAAAACCACCCTGTGTCCATTAGGGGCACAAGGTGACCGAGAACCCCAGTCTGATCCTTACCGGAGCCTGTTTTCAATCCAGCGTAGTGCTCACGATCAGTGGCATTGTTCTTTCTCTGTCTGTGCACAGTGGGGCTCAAGATCAAGCCTGCATGAGTTGACCCTCTAACAAGCAGCTTGCTAGGGGTCACTTGAAAGGCAGAATGGCCAGGAGTCCTGGCAAGGGACCTTAGAAGAGGAGGATCGAGGCTGCTCTGTGCAAAACCATTACACAGAGCAGATAAGGATAATATGTTTGTTATTTGAAAAAAAAGCATACAACTGTGCTATTACTGAGACATCAGGGACCAGGAGGAGAAGATTTTACATGTAATTACAAGTTTATACACCTTGATGTCTGCTGTTCCATAGGGCTTTGTGTTTTTTTTTTCTTGCTAGAAAGCTTTCTTAACCACTTCAGCCCCGGTTGGATTTACCCCCTTAATGACCAGGCCATTTTTTGTGATATGGCACTACGTCGCTTTAACTGACAATTGCGCGGTCGTGCGACGTTGTACTCAAACATATGTATGTCCTTTTTTCCCCACAAATAGAGCTTTCTTTTGGTGGTATTTGATCACCTCTGTGGTTTTTAGTTTTTGCGCTATAAACAAAAAAAGAGCGATGATTTTGAAAAAAAAAAACAATATTTTGCTATAATAAGTAGCCAAAAAAAAAAAAAAAAAAAAAACACATTTCTTCATAAGTTTAGGCCAATATGTGATCTTCTACATATTTTTGGTAAAAAAAAAAAAAAAAATCGCAATAAGTGTATATTGATTAGTGTGCGCAAAAGTTACGGCACATAGGTGTAGTGGTTAGCACTCTCGCCTAGCAGTAAAAAGGGTCGCTGGTTCGAATCCCAACCACGACACTACCTGCCTGGAGTTTGCATGTTCTCCCTGTGCCTGCGTGGGTTTTTGCTCCGGGTACTCCGGTTTCCTCCCACACTCCAAAGACATGCTGGTAGGTTAATTGGCTTCGGTCCAAAATTGGCCCTAGTATATGAATGGACCTTGGATTGTGGGCTCCTTGAGGGTAGGGACCGATGTGAGTGTGCAATGTACAGGGATAGGGACAACTGTAGACACTCACTCAGGTTGAACTGGATGGACTGGTGTCTTTATTCAACCTTAATAACTATGTAACTATGTAAATGTGTTCCCTCAGTGTGTTCTAACTGTAGGGGGGGTGGGACTGCCTGGGGGAGGAGACCAATCGTTGTTCCTATATACTAGGAACACACAATCTTCTCCTCTCCCCTGCCATGTGGATTTGTGTGTTTACACACACACGTCCCTGTTCTGGCTCTGTCATGGGCACGCGCATCAGCTCCGGGGATACGCTGAGGGGGGCGGCGAGCACACGTCTGCCATATCGATTTAATAAGCCGACGTACCATGACGGCGATTCGCGCAGCCATGCCAACCTGCCGCAGTACAAACTGAGGCGGCTGATCAACAAGTAGTTAAAAAAGTAACAATTCTGTTATCAACACTGATAGGTTTCTGAATTAATCTGCCAATCGCAAATACAAATAAATATTGTATTCTTCTTTTACAGATTTGCCACAATGCCAGATCCAAAACAGAGCACAGCAGATTCCTACATTGATAAGAGCAGAGAATTAATCCAAAATTTCAGCCTCAATGACTGCAAATTGGGCAATCAGGGCTATAATCGGGTTCTGCTGCAGCTGTTTGGTGTGTTGGGTCATGGCAAGTCAGCCTTCATCAACTCTTGTATATATGCTCTTGGAGAAAATAAACAGTTTGAAAATTGGGCAAAAGCAGTAGGAGGACCTTGTGGAGGAACCCAATATAGAACTACCTATCAGCTCACAGAGACCATAACAATAGTTGATAACCGCCCATTGGCGAAAATGTGTGATCGTGAGATTGTGGAGATTTATGCTCAGCTCGGTAAGTACTTTTTTACAACTGTGCAGTACATTTAAAGTGTATCTGAACCGAAGAATACAACGTAATATTGTGCAGCTAATCAGTGCTTAGGCTTGGTGCTTGTAATAGTTTTCTTGTCAAGTATTTTTTTCACTTTATTTTCATATGATGATCCCACCAGTAACACATTTCCCATCCTTAGGTGACAACGTTTACTCAATGTACTTTAGCTATGGAGAAGTGTTGTCACACTTGTCTTCTCTATTGATTTGGATTAAAAACATAGCACCTTGTTTTGTATTTTTTTTTTTTTTTTTTAGTGCACAAGACATTGGATTTCTGTCAGGATCAACAAGTATTAATTTTGTAATATAGGGGGTTATTTACTAAAGGCAAATGCACTTTGCACTGCAAGTGCACTTGGAAGTGCAGTCGCTGTAGATCCGAGGGGGACATGCAAGGGAAATAAACAGCATTTTAGCTTGTATATGATTGGATGATAAAATCAGCAGAGCTTCCCCTCATTTCAGATCCTCTCCTCAGATCTACATCGACTGCACTTGTAGTGCAAAGTGGATTTGCCTTTAGTAAATCAACCCCAATGTGTCCCTTGTGAGTTTGTAAGCAGGCTGGAAAGTCCTAGCTAGCTTTTTCACAGCAGGGAGGGAAAGGGTTAACTTTTCACTTTATGGGCTGCTGCTGGACTGTGTTCTGCCCTGTGGCTATAAATCAGGAGGGAGCTGTGCTCAGAGAGTTTCAGCCATGTGGGTGCAAGTACAGGCTGACAGCTGCTATGTAACTCAATCCTCGAGCACACCAACAACCCGTAGGGGGCTCTGCTCACCCCTACTTTAGCATAGTTGCCAACATTGTAAAAAAAAATTGCGAGACACTTTTTTGGCTGTAGGTGGAGTTGTATTATAATTAGGGGGTGGGGCATGCATTTGTAGGGGAACAGTTTGACATAGGGGAAAAAGAAAAATGCAGCGCGCAAAGCGCACCACGGCGAAAGATGGATGTGGTTCACGCAAAACAGTGGGCTTGGCTTAAATGGGCATGGCTCAAAGGGGGTGTGGTTAGAGTCTGAGATGAATGAGGGATGGAGAGGGAAAGGGGGAGAAAGGGATGGAGGGACAGCAGGCCCAGATCCTGAACAACAATAGAAATATGTGTATTCTAGAAAGTTTAACAATCAGCAGATAAAGATACTCCAAACACCTGGTGTTAGCACATGGGCATCCGCAGCATAGGGCAAGGGGGGGCAATTTCCCCCCCCTGGAAACGTAAGAAGGTGTTGAAGACAGTTGCCCTGTGTTGCAATGGCCACCGCGGCCGATGTGGACTTTTTTTCTGAGTCTGCTGGCCTGGGGCTGCTCTCTTTTCCGACTTATCACACCTACAGACATCTGTCCCTCCCTCCATAACCCCTCGGCCGGATCATCGTATTGGCTCTGCCTCTCGGGCCTCTGCTCGAAATCTTGGCTGTTCCGTGATTGTCTGCCTGCCTGTGTATGTAAGTCGCTATGCAGAAAGATGTACATTCTCTAGGCTATATTTATATGGGCATGGACTGGTACGCCTGGCCTGAATAACTTCCAATACAAAGTGAAGCTGAATTATCTCAAGAGCTTTTTCACACTGCCATCTAGTTTTAGCGGCTCTTTACCATCGTTTTAGCGGCTCTATTCAGCCGCTAGCGGGGAGCTTTTAACCCCCGCTAGTGGGCGAAGAAAGGGTTAAATGCGACTGTGTATCATCGCTGCCGAAGCGCCCCCCCCCCCCCCCCCCCTGAAAAAAGTTCTGCGGATGCCCATGCCCGGCACCATGATTGTTATGGTGTCAGGATGATTGAAGTGCATTATTTCTATTATTACATTGTAATATAAAATTAAATCATTCAACTCTCCATAATGCAGAATCAGTGGGATCCCTGAGAGTGTCACTAGCCACGTCGCCTGCCACCAGCAGAGTCCGTCCTTGCATCAGGTGCCCCAAGCAGAGTCCATCCTTGCATCAGGATCCCCCAGCAGAGTCCGTCCTTGCATCAGGTGCCCCCAGCAGAGTCAGTCCTTGCATCAGGTGCCCCCATCAGAGTCAGTCCTTGCATCAGGTTCCCCCAGCAGAGTTAGTCCTTGCATCAGGTTCCCCCAGCAGAGTCAGTCCTTGCATCAGGTGCCCCAGCAGAGTCAGTCCTTACACCAGTGTTCCCAGCCTCAGTCCTTACATCAGTGTCATAGGCAGAGCCATGACTATGTATGCCATGGAAGAAGATGCCGAAAGAGACCGCCTCCTGTCATTTTTACAATTTTTGTCACTTTTTTGGTGAAATGGTAGGGGTAATTTTGTACCACCTTACCATTTCACACAGGGGGGGTGCCGGGATCTGGGGGTCACCTTGTTAAAGGGGGCTTCCAGATTCCGATAAGCCCCCGCCCGCAGACCCCCACAACCAATGGCCAGGGTTGTGGGGAAGAGGCCCTTGTCCTCATCAACATGGGGTCAAGGTGCTTTGAGGGGTCACAGACCCCCAAAGCACCCTCCCAATGTTGAGGGCATGTGGCTTGGTACGGTTCAGGACGGCCTGCCAGGTTGCGTGCTCGGATAAGGGTCTGGTATGGATTTTGAGGGGGACCCCACACCGTTTTTTTTTTTTTTTTTTTGGCCGGAGTTCCCCTTAAAATCCATCCCAGACCTGAAGGGTGTTGGTATGGATATTGAGGGGGGCCCCACGCCATTTTTTTTATTTTATTTTTTTTGGCCGGGGTTCCCCTTAATATCCATAGCAGACCTGAAGGGCCTGGTAATTGAATTTGGGGGACCCCCATGCTTTTTTTTTTTGTTTTTTTTGTTTTTTATCAATGACTTTTTTTTTTATCAATGACTTTAAATGAATGACTGTTCTCTGTGTTACGAGAACCGGCAATTCATTAGCCGCAGATGGCTGCCTTAGATGACACAACAGACCAGAAGGATAAAGGTGGTTTAATGTGATACTGCAATGCTGTACTAACAGCACGCACACACTAATCCCCAGAATCACAGCAGATAATGTCAGCAGTCAGCAGCACTGCAGAATGGATCACAGCAGATAATGTCACTGACACGCTGGAACACACTACACGAGGCCGCCGGTGCGGCGGCCTTATATAGTGTGGGGCATGTACTAAACCCCATGATCTATAATTGCCCACAGGCATCCTGCCTGTGGCCAATTATTGCTCTCCTCGCCGCTGGCTCTATGATTGGCCAAGCATGTGGGGTCACAGTGCATGCTTGGCCAATCATCAGCCAGCAATGCAATGCGACTGGCGAAGTGCATTGTGGGCCGTTCGCATCACACGAATTTGATGCAAACGGCCCAAATAGTACTGGGCTCGATGAGCGGTCGAACGCCCGATGTTCGATTCGAACATGGGTTTGAATCGAACATCGGGCCCATCCCTACTCTCCACTGAACCACAAGGGGAGCGATCTAGCAGCGGCGCCGGCGGACAATTTGTTGAAGCCAGCTGCTGCAAAAGTGCAAAAGCAAACATTCCCGATTTCCCTGGGCAAAAAAGGCAAAATCCTGAATCGCTCAGTTGGCCAACAATCGCACCGTGTGTACCAGGATTTAGTGTTAAACTGTTATCTTGTGTTTCTCATCATGCTGCACCATCCCAGTAAAGCTTTTGAAATGTTTCCATGCCTGGTCTGAAGCTACTTAACCACTTGCCTACCGGGTCTGTGCCCTGATTATCAGTGCAGATTTCCCCTTTCACACTACCCAGTTACTGCCTCTCTCCTCTCCTCATGCTGTGACAGATAAAGTAATTCTTAATTATATCCAGTGTTTCCTTTCCAGGTGCTAATGCTATATCTTAATTACCATTGAACGGAGTGTTCTATATTATAGGTCTCAAACTCTATATTGCTAAACAGTCGTTTTGCACTGTACCTTCTTAAACATAGTCCGTGCCTTTACAGTGGGACACAGGCTCCACCATGATATGACCTAATGCCGGAGGAGGCTCCTCCCTTCATCCCACAGTGTTGTCAGAATTGTACCTCGCCTGCCACACCTTGTCAAATTTCTTGCCATACACCCTGGCCCTATAAGTGGTTTTATAGTAAGGCATCAGGGAGTTCACCAGGCCCTTCCAGAAGTTTATGTCTGGGGCCTTTGCATCCTTCTATTTGAGCAGTATAGCCTTCCTCCCGTATGGAGCACTGACCCCCTAAGGCACTGCTGTTAATTGTTTGGGTCTGCACTCTGCCTCTCAACCCCAGAAATGGACTCAACCCCCTTGGCACAACTGTATGGTAATGTTAGTGTAAAACCCATGTAGTAAAACGGAACACAGCAAAAACACACTATACTGTATATTTACCGTTACCTTGGTACTCGTCCCTTCACCAACTGTAGTAATAGATAGAGTCTCACACAAGTTGTAAATTTACCACATAAACAGTTTACTGAATAATCTAATTTAACACATTAGACACAGGGGTCATTGCAATATAAAAAAAAATGACAGTAATAACAATCAAAGTATATGCGAAAACCAAAACTCAATGGTCACTTTAAGAGCATATGCAAACATGCAAAGAGTGGGACTCATGCTCAATATTGTAAAACACTGATATTGAGCACCTTCCCAGTCCAACCTCAGAGCAGACACCAAACGTGTAGAAAAATATTAAACACCATGCAGCAGTGAAATACAATACATAATGTGCTCAAGGGCTCCCCCTAGGTTGCATTATGCTGTTCAGCTCTGTGAACCTGAAGTTGTGATACCGTATAGGAAATGACAAAGTCTCTTTTCTTCTTCCTCTTCAGCTAGCTTAATTACATTATACTGCAGTGTTTGTAAATCCAGGTAAGAAAATTAGTAGATAGTGAAGTAATAATAAAACTGATGTGCTGGTAACTGAAAGTTTGCACATAGAACACTGATAAAGCTTCTTCTTTAATAAAGGTTGCAACTCAATATTACTTTGCTGTGCAGGGAAACCAACCCTGAAGTTGTACTGTAGACAGTCTATGTCTGAGTGAACTACTCCTGTGAGACTACAGATCCCAGCGACAGTCTAGAACTAGTTTAAGTAGCAACAGTGCACTGTATTTATCTGGGCAAATGCCCACTCACCAACACAGGTCCAGATGCTTGCAAGGTTCTTCTCTTGGTGTCTCAATCCGGTCCGAGCTGGTGCCGTCACACTGCGCTGCTCCTTCTGATGGCTGATGTAACTGTAGTGCAGGAAACCTTTAGGAATCGTGGATCCTCTGGTCCATCTGCACGCTGGTCCAGCTGACTGTGCTCTGGAACTCCTCAGAGGCCTAACGAATCCGCTCCCCGCCTTGTAGGCCACAGTCTGTCAGTCACAAACAGACTTGCCTGCAGGCAGGCTTTTAATGGCGTCCCAAGAGAGCGTACACATGCTACAACTGTCCCTTTTATTTCCCTACCCAGCAGGCTCTTCTGTGGCCTGGCCTTGTGGGTAGGTGAACTGGGCATTGTGGGTAGGTAGTTCCCCGACTAATTTAAACCCATGATTCACTTCATCATTGAACTACCTTTGCCCTAATGCCCTGCAGTGCTGTCTCTCAAGCATTGAAGAAAAAGTCTTAATTGCATTAGTATAAACAGGGACACACCAGAGGGAGCCATTCCCTTACTTAGGGAACAATACATTATCCAGTATGATAACTTTGGTAGACCTGCCTTACGCGTAGAACACTCCTTGCCCTCACACTCTGTCTCCACCTTCAGTAGTGTTGGGCTGGAGGTGCAAGAGAGGCCTCCATAACATTCCAGTAATAACCAGGCACGTGATACCTACTAAGTGTATGCTTGACACATGACTTGTGCTAGTGTAGGGATACATTACTGTGAGCAGTGCCATCAAACGATCTATAAGCCTTTAAAATTAGCACTTTAGATTTTTTATGTATGTGTCCCCTAGACTTTAACGATGCTCGCACTTTTTTTTTGCCTGTTCACATGCTCTGGTGCGAACCGAACGGGGGGGGATGTTTGGGCCATCCCTAACTGTGAGTTGTGTTCCTGACTGTGAGTTGTGTTCTTGAATGTGCGCTGTTCTCCTTCCTGTGTGCTTTACCCCTGAGTATGTTCTATGCTCCTGCCTGGGATCTGTGCTTCTATTTGCATGCTTTGCTCATCTTTTGGGGCTTTGCTCCTGCCTGTGTTCTAGGCTCCTTCCCGTGTTCTAGGCTCCTGCCTGTGTTCTAGGCTCCTTCCCGTGTTCTAGGCTCCTGCCTGTGTTCTAGGCTCCTTCCCGTGTTCTAGGCTCCTGCCCGTGTTCTAGGCTCCTCCCCGTGTTCTAGGCTCCTGCCTGTGTTCTAGGCTCCTTCCCGTGTTCTAGGCTCCTGCCTGTGTTCTAGGCTCCTTCCCGTGTTCTAGGCTCCTGCCTGTGTTCTAGGCTCCTGCCCATGTTCTAGGCTCCTGCCTGTGTTCTAGGCTCCTGCCCATGTTCTAGGCTCCTGCCTGTGTTCTAGGCTCCTGCCCCGTGTGCTCCTTGTGTGCAATGCAACTGTGTTTTAACTTGTGATTTCCTCTATAATTTTCAGAGATTAATTTTAAAAGTTTACATTTTTCAGGATCAGTTGTTACAAATAATGTTTTGCTTTCTAGGGAATTTGTTACCTCTTAATGAATGTGTTGAAAGGTATTATGACTATGAGAAATATTTGAATAGAATATTGGACCGAAACATGGACTCCGAAATAAGTACAGATTTCATTGTTCCAGTCTTAGTACAAGCGTAAGTAAGAACTATAAAAGTAGATTCCCATGTAAGAAATAATATTTATTTACATATTAGATAATATTTCCCTAAAATAATAGACAGGGATGTAGGAGAGAATCGATAATATGTTTCATTTGCTCTGATATCTGTATGTAGATCTGAGGGGGAAATGTACAATTCAGGAAACTGAGCAACTGTACAAGCATTGTATGAGTCTCAAAGATTGGAAAAATCTGCATTTATAGGTTTAAAAGAGGAAATAATTTAATTGTGTATCAATTGGCTAATTTATATTTTACATAATACACAGTTCAGGGAAAAAAATGCAAGTCTCAGGAACAGCCTAGAGATAATAAAGCCGTATTGAACCCAAAACACAAAATGGAACATATTGCAGCTTACCAGTCATTCACTTTTTAAGCTGTTTTCATCTGGTGATATGGCCAGTAACACACCCCTTGTATTAGAGCACCCCCCGCTCTGGATGAAGGAGCTCAGGGGGCACATTTGGATAATAACTTTGTTAGTCCGGGGGAGGGGAGGGTTAGATGGACTAGCCAATTGAACTACACTAACAAATTGAAGCCAAACTCCAGGTAATACTTTATGATCAGTCACAGCAAACATTTTTTCATGCTGTGCTCATTATGAGAGGCTCCCCCCATCCCTGTGCTGTGCCCATTATGAGGGGCCCCCACCATCCCTGTGCTGTGCCCATTATGAGGGGCCCCCACCATCCCTGTGCTGTGCTCATTATGAGGGGCCCCCACCATCCCTGTGCTGTGCTCATTATGAGGGGCCCCCACCATCCCTGTGCTGTGCCCATTATGAGGGGCTCCCCCCATCCCTGTGCTGTGCTCATTATGAGGGGCCCCCACCATCCCTGTGCTGTGCCCATTATGAGGGGCTCCCCCCATCCCTGTGCTGTGCCCATTATGAGGGGCTCCCACCATCCCTGTGCTGTGCTCATTATGAGGGGCCCCCACCATCCCTGTGCTGTGCTCATTATGAGGGGCCCCCACCATCCCTGTGCTGTGCTCATTATGAGGGGCTCCCCCCATCCCTGTGCTGTGCTCATTATGAGGGGCCCCCACCATCCCTGTGCTGTGCTCATTATGAGGGGCTCCCCCCATCCCTGTGCTGTGCTCATTATGAGGGGCTCCCACCATCCCTGTGCTGTGCTCATTATGAGGGGCTCCCACCATCGCTGTGCTGTGCTCATTATGAGGGGCCCCCACCATCCCTGTGCTGTGCCCATTATGAGGGGCTCCCCCCATCCCTGTGCTGTGCTCATTATGAGGGGCTCCCACCATCCCTGTGCTGTGCTCATTATGAGGGGCTCCCACCATCCCTGTGCTGTGCTCATTATGAGGGGCCCCCACCCTCCCTGTGCTGTGCCCATTATGAGGGGCTCCCACCATCCCTGTGCTGTGCTCATTATGAGGGGCTCCCCCCATCCCTGTGCTGTGCTCATTATGAGGGGCCCCCACCATCCCTGTGCTGTGCTCATTATGAGGGGCTCCCCCATCCCTGTGCTGTGATGACTTCCTGGATTTTTAACTTCATCATAACGAATAATCGCAATTAACAAACATTCTTATTTTGTCTGCTTCTGAATCTCCCATCGACTCCCAGTACCAGTCTCTCCCACATATTATAAAAGGTAATTTTCCCAACCCCCACTCAGCAGCAGAAGAAAACCTCTGATTGGTCAACAAAACACCAGTCACGTTTCCAATGTAATGGAATTTGGATCTGAAATTCGTAAACGCAATTTCGTACAAAATTTGGAAGCTCCCGGCAGGATCCTCCCGAATGTACGAATTTACGGAAATTTGTACGAATTTTTCATTCGTACGAAAATAATCGCACATGTCTAATCAATTTAACCACCTGATTACTTTGCACTTAAACCCCCCTCGTGACCAGACCATATTTCAGCTTTTGGCGCTGACGCACTTTGAATGACAATTGCGCGGTCATACAACACTGTACCCAAATGAAATTTTTACCATTTTTTCCCCACAAATAGAGCTTTCTTTTGGTGGTATTTAATCACAGCTGGGTTTTTATTTTTTGCTAAACAAACAAAAAAAGATGGAAAAAAAAAAAAAAAAAAAAAATTCATGTTTAATAGTTTGTTATAAAATTTAGCAAACAGGTAATTTTTCTGCTTCATTGATATGCGCTGATGAGGCGGCACAGGTGGGCACTGACAGGCTGCACTGGTGGGCACTGATAGGCTGCACTGGTGGGCACTGATAGGCTGCACTGGTGGGGACAGATAAGTCGGTACTGATGGGGACAGCAAAGATGGCACTGATGGGCACGGATGGGTGGCACGGATGGGTGGCACTGATGGGTGGCACGGATGGGTAGCACGGATGGGTGGCACCGATGGGCACTGATGGATGACACTGATGGGCACTGATGGGTGGCACTGATGGGTGGCACTGATGGGCACTGATGGGCACTGATAGGTGGCACTGATGGGCACTGATGGGCACTGGTAGGTGACACAGATGAGCACTGGCAGGTGACACTGATGTGCAGCACTGGCACTGTGGCCACTGAGAGATGGCACTGTGGGTACTGTGAGATGGCACTGTGGGCACTGTGAGATGGCACTGTGGGCACTGTGAGATGGCACTGTGGGCACTGTAAGATGGCACTGTGGGCACTGTGAGATGGCACTATGGGCACTGAGAGATGGGGCACTTTAATGGGGCAAAGGTGGGCACAATTGACTGGGCACATTGCAGTGAGAGGGACTGATGTCCCTCTCACTGCCGCCGGTGATCGGCTTTTTTTTTTTTTCTCCTCGCGCTGTCAGCGCGAGGAGGAAAAAAAAGCCGATTACCGGCTCTGTTATCACATGATCAGCTGTCATTGGCTGACAGCTGATCACGTGGTAAGGGGTCGGGATCGACCCCTTACTCGGATCTGTGATCCAGCGAGTCTCACAGACTCGTTGATCACAGAGCGCGCCGCGCGCGCCCTTCAGGGGGCGCGCAGGCAGCTCGTGTACGGGACGACGTCAATAGTCCCGGCACAATAGATCCGCGCTGTAGCCGTCATTTGGCTATAGCGCGGGTCTAAGGTAGTTAAGCACCACCATCAGTGGTAAATGGTTTATCTCATCCCTATAACTGCAAGAGAGCTTGTTGTGTTGAGAAACCACAAACTTACTGGCAGGATCACCAGATGAAAATAGAAGAAAAAGAAAAAGCCTAAGAAAGAAAACAAATGCAACAATCACATTTAATGATTGGTAAGCTGCAATATAATAAATGTTTACTTTTGGGTTTAATACCGCTTTAATGCCCTACTGATGTACATATCAGTGTTGCCAACTGTCAGTGTTTTACTGGCAGTCAGTAAAAAATGGGGACTTTTCTCCTGCCAGTAAATGCCAGTGACAGGAAAATGTTGCCAGTAAAAAATATGGCTGTGACGCTTGACCCAGCCAAGACCATTTGAGTGCCTTCTACAGTGTGTTTGGGCAGCGCTGGCGGGGAGCGGGTCTGGTGGAAGCAGTGCCTGAGCATGTGATGTCACGGTGCAAGGGAGCCGAGGGGCCGGAACCTTGTGTGGGCAAGGCAAGCTGGCAGCGGGACTGTTAGTGCTGTTTGGACTAGAGTGGACTGAAGGGACTAGCTGGTGTGGAGAGACTGTCACTGTGACTCAGAAGGGAACGTGTTGTGTCGGTGAGGTGTCCCTGAGCTACTTACTAGTAAATCTATCGTATTTACTAACGTAAATAAAATAAGAAATATTTTTTGCCTTAAAGCGGTTTGGTACTCAAAATTAAATCTTGATCTTATTAAAAACACTTATTTAAGTAGATGCACAAACGAACATTAAAAAAAAAAAATAAAGCATTATTTACCTGCACGAGCGGACTTTCCCGCGGGACTAGGTTTTAAGTTTTGTTTTAAAATTGTCCGCTGAACTTCGCAGTCCGGCGGACAATCCCGCGGTTAGTATGCTAGTCCGCCGGACTTTTGGAAATGAACGGACTTGCCGATCATCGGAAAGTCCGTTCATTAAGATCGTGACTTCAGGTAGACGGGGCTAGCGAAGGCAGCGAAGGCAGTGCATGCCGCCGCGCTAGCCCCGTCACCTGGTATGGATTTAAAGGCGTGGGGGTCCCCCTAAATCCATCTCAGACCCTTATCCGAGCACGCAGCCTGGCCGGCCAGGAAAGGGGTGGGGACGAGCGAGCGCCCCCCCCTCCTGAGCCGTACCAGGCCGCGTGCCCTCAACATGGGGGGTGCCCTGGGGAAAGGGGGGTCTTGCGGCCCCCCCACCCCAAAGCACCTTGTCCCCATGTTGATGAGGACAAGGGCCTCTTCCCGACAACCCTGGCCGTTGGTTGTCGGGGTCTGCGGGCGGGGGGCTTATCGGAATCTGGGAGCCCCCTTTAATAAGGGGGCCCCCAGATCCCGGCCCCCCACCCTATGTGAATGAGTATGGGGTACGATGTACCCCTACCCATTCACCTAAGGTGTAAAGTGTAAATTAAAAAAACACACAATTTTTGTAAAATATTTTATTGCACTGCTCCAGGGGTCTTCTTCCATCTTGGGGGGGTCTTCTCCGGGGTCTCTTCTGTTCTTGCCGCTGTCGTCGCTTTCTGCGCTGCCGCCTTCTTCTTCTTCTTCCAATGTTGACTCGTCGCTCTCTCTGGCCGGAATGGCAGAGTCGCGCTGTGCTGGGACTTATATAGGGACAAGGAGGCGGGGTCACATGGTCATGTCACATGGTGACCCCGCCCCCCTATGATGTCACAGTCCCAGCATCCTCCGGGAAGAAAGCGACGACAGCGGCAAGAACAGAAGAGACCCCGGAAGACCCCGGAAGACCCCCGAAGGCGGATCGAGACCCCCAGACGACGACGGCGGCGACGACAAAGAAGGTAGCCGGGCTCCTCTGCTCGGTAAAAGAGCTAGGTAAAATAGCGGAGGAGTCCAGCGAGAAGACCCCCCAAGACGGAAGAAGACCCCCGGAGCAGTGCAATAAAATATTTTTCAAAATTGTGTGTTTTTTTTTTTATTTACACTTTACACCTTAGGTGAATGGGTAGGGGTACATCGTACCCCATACTCATTCACATAGGGTGGAGGGCCGGGATCTGGGGGCCCCCTTATTAAAGGGGGCTCCCAGATTCCGATAAGCCCCCCGCCCGCAGACCCCGACAACCAACGGCCAGGGTTGTCGGGAAGAGGCCCTTGTCCTCATCAACATGGGGACAAGGTGCTTTAGGGTGGGGGGGCCGCAAGCGTTTTTCAGCGTAGGGATTCCCTTTAAATCCATTCCAGGTGACGGGGCTAGCGCGGCGGCAGTCACTGCCTTCGCTAGTCCCGTCTACCTGCAGTTACGTTCTAAATGAATGGACTTTGCTCTGTGTGTGGGCAAGTCCATTCATTTTCAAAAGTCCCGCGGACTTTTTCCCACGGATTGTCCGCCGGAGAAGTCTGGGCGTGTGTGGTCAGACGCTCAGAAAGTCCGGCGAAGCCCCGCTGGAAGGTCCGGCGGTTTGTCTGCCGGACTAGGTCCGGCGGACAATCCTGCCGGAAAGTCCGAGCGTATGTACGAGGCATTAGAATGACTTCCGGTCTCTCCTCCCGTGGGAGTAGGCGTAGTTTTCGCCTTTCCCCGGCTCCGCAATGACCCCTGGGAGCTGTGTTACAGTATTCCCATGAAGCAGTGGGGTCGCCGTCATCCTGAAATCTCGAGAGATTTCGGCCGGAAGACGCTGGCAACCCGAAATGGTACGGCGCTGCTCGCTGAGATAAGTGAGCATGCGTGGGATCGAGCGGTAAATGCTAGGAGGATTTTTTATATGTTACCCAAATGGACGAAATCGGCGATCCGGGGAGAAAAAAACAGCAACATGTGAGTGCAACATTATTAGTGTATTGAGAAAACAATGACACCGAAAAAAAAAAAAAGATAGGTCCGCGGAATCCCGCTTTAAGATCTACCTTAAATCACATTGCTAATTGCATATTGTACTTGTTTGTAGCCTAAATACTAAAATGTGCGCATAAAACTGTAATTTTGTAACTTTTGGCAATGTCAGTAAAAACTTGACTGTGCCAGTAAATGTTGGGTGTTGTGTCAGTAAATTTCAATCTGATAGGTTGGCAACACTGGTACATATATGTGTACAGTATGTTACTTGTGATCTTTTATTTAAAAAATATCCACATAAATTGCTTTACTTTCTCGTGCAGGGCAGGACGTATAAGTATTTGGGCGAAGGAAGAATATAGGATTATGTTGGAAACGGCACAAGAACTAACAGGTATGGTGTCTGAGCAGAAGAAATGTGGCCATTTACTAAATTGATAAAACACAACAAAGACCCACAAGACTTTAAATCCACCATCATTAAAGATCTCTGTTCACAGCATATATTTTCATTTTAGAACCTCAGCACCTAAAATTGCTGTGTAATCAGCATTACAAAATGAATGTTGACTGTAAATTCTGTCCCAATAGCAAAAAAAACAACAACAAAAAAGAAGGGGGTTTTAAGCCCATGATAGCCAAAAACTATTTTAATATTTTAATGGTTTTAAATAAAATGTCCTTTTCCAGTTGCAGAGAAGGTTGATATCCTTTATTTTTAACATTTTGATGGGGTTTTTTTTGTGCATTTATTTGCATTCTTAGGAGTCGCTCCGGTCATTATACTGACTAACAAATCCAGAGGACAGAGCGAAGAGCGGTCTTTTTTTGAAGATTTGGGAATTGCACCACAAAACATATACGCCATTGAGAATTATACCGAGGAGGATCATCGGAAACTCAGGGATAAGGACGAACAGATCCTGAAAATTCTCCTCCATATCATAGAGGATGTCAAGTTCGCCTTGACATACAACAGAGATGCAAAAGCTGAAAAAAAACGACTGAAATTTGTGTTGAACCACTTAAACAAAATGAAGATTGAGGAAGAAAGAGAACGTCTCTTGTATGAAACTCGACCACCGAATCCAGAAAAAACAAGTGCAAAGTCGGATAACAGTTGCATTGTATCTTAAAGTGGTTGTATGCAATCTTAGTCTTTAGTGGTTCTAAATGCAAAACATTATTTACTTTAACCTCCCTGGCGGTATGATTATGTCTGGAATTTTGTACCAAAAGCGGTACAATTATTTTGCATGGAAATTTGGCGTTTTTATATTGTAGGCATGCAATTCTTAGGAATAACTCACTTAAATCTGTCCAAACCAGAGTCTAGTAGACATCCCGGGTATGATAAAGTTTGAAGCACAAAATCATAAATTATAATATAATAAAAATATATATAAAAATGATTCAATAATGTAATCAAATCAAAAACACTGAAATTTGCTCAGTTGCAGAATAGTCTCTGTCATTAGATTTAGTGTTTGAAGATGAATTGTGATTCTGATTTATTATCGCTGTTTTCTAGCTGGTCTAAAACCACTTTTGACATAAATGGACACTTTTTGGTTGCTATGGACAATCTCCAGTTTCCAGGCAGAAAAAAAATGATTTATTATATAAAATGACATGCAGGACACTGGACAGACCACTAGGGACAAAGGGGATGTGTATTTTTTTTATACAGTACTGTAATCTTACTACAGTACTGTATGTGTATTGTGTGTTTTTTTAACTTTTTAGAATTTGGCGCCGATCTCTGCTCCCGTGCGTCGTAACGTCGCAGGGTATGGAGATCAGCGGCACTCGGCACTTAGTGAATCGAGCGGAGGAGCTTGCACACACAGCGGGGAGACATCGCAGGATCCAGGGGACAAGGTAAGTAACTTCCCCCTGTATCCTGCAATGCGAGCCCGAGTCTGGCTCGGGGTTACCGCTTTTGGTACTGAAGTTCCCACCCCCGAGCCAGACTCGGGATTACCGCCAGGGGGGTTAATGCATTCCTTGCAATGAGGTAACCCCCCCAGCCCCTAAGCACTTATCTGACGCCTTGCACAATCCAGCACTATGCCCAGCTGCAACTCTTCTCCATTAACTTCCTTTTCTCACAAGAGACACAGACAGCAGGGGGAGCCACTCATATCCTGTGAGGAGGGAGCAGATGGCATGGCCGAGCCGCGCTATGTGTGTTTATGGACCCATACAGCTGGGCTCAGGAGTGCTCTGACATGGGTGCCCCCCATAGCACACAACTTACTATGGAAGCAGAAGTAGGGAAGACCCTCACTATGCCAACATCCAAAAAATATATTCAAGGATTGACAAAGTCAAAAAATGGACTTTGTCGGCACATAATGAGAGAGAGAGAGAGAATCAATAAAAAAAGTATAAATTGTATTGCAACATAGTTAAAAAAAAAAACATATAAACAACATACAAACAACACCCTGTATGGACACAGTTACCAGTTACCCAATAATGCAGTTATAGAGGACTGGACCTATGGTATAAAGATTAGATTAATACTGTATCAAGGTAATAGAAACATGTCTGATCCAGTAATGCCTCCAAAAACTTGCTCACCGACGTGTTTCAGTAAAATATTAGCTTCCTCAGGACAGATACTGGGTAGGTGCTGGTAAACTTGTGGCTCAAGGTGAGGGAGAACTTGACCAAACTGACAAACAACCGAAAAATGAAATTGCCTATGTGTGTCTATAGTAGTGGGATACACATATATCATGTGGTCTATAGTAGATACCACTGGTCTATAGTAGTCATGTATAGGTATTTGAGTATAAATCACATACTGCGGTAAGTGTTCACAAATTCCCACTATAGGCATGTTCAATACAATATCAATAGTACCAAGAGATGGCCCATGGATAACGGACCAAGTTATTAAATGGGTAAGAATACAGTCTCCTTAAATATAGAGGCGAGTGAAATATCTGAATGTGTAAAAACTGCGCTTATCACATAGGGGGAGACCTTCTGTTGGGGCTCAAGTTGCCACACACAGCAAGGAAAGCCATACACAGGGGTGCAGCACCAAAAGGGGCACACTTCTCCCCTATGTATGCGGCAATACCAACTTGAGCCCCAACAGAAGGTCTCCCCCTATGTGATAAGCACAGTTTTTACACATTCAGATATTCCACTCACCTCTATATTTAGACCCCTTTCACACTGGGGTGTTTTTCAGGCGTTTTTCGGGTGCTTTAGCTTTAAAAAAAAGCGACCAGAAAGGGCTTGAAAGAAGCCACATCTGCAATCCCAATGTGAAAGCTTTAAGAGCCCTTTCACACTGCCAGCGCCCGAAAAACTATCGTAACGCACCGCTTAAACTAGCAGTGTTTTTCGAGTGCTAGTGGGGCGCTTTTAACCCCTGCTAGTAGCCAAATAAAGGGTTAAAAGTGCCCACAAAGCGCTGCTGCCAAAAGCGCTTTGCAGGCGCTTTTCAGGCATTTTGCAGGCAATTCCCATTGATTTTAATGGGAAGGGGCACTTTAGGAGCAGTGTATTCACCGCTCCAAAAGCGCTGCAAAGAAGCTGCTTGCAGGACTTTTTTTTGACGCCCTGCCAGCGCAGCGCCTCAGTGTGAAAGCACTCTGGTTTTCACATTGGGATTGCAGTTGAGGCTTCTTTCAGGCACTTTTTTTTACGCTAAAGCGCCTGAAAAATGCCATGGTGTGAAAGGGGTCTCATTGTGAAAGCACTCAGGCTTTCACATTGGGATTGCAGATGAGGCTTCTTTCAAGCGCTTTACAGGCGCTTTTTTAACACTAAAGCGCATGAAAAATGCCCCAGTGTGAAAGGGGCCTTAAGGAGACTGTATTCTTACCCATTTAATAACTTGGTCTGGTATCCATGGGCCATCTCTTGGTACTATTGATATTGTAGTGAACACGTCTATAGTGGGAATTTGTGACCACTTACCGCTGTGTGTGATTTATACTCAAATACCTATACAGGACTAATATATACCAGTGGTATCTACTATAGACCACATGATATATGTGTATCCTACTACTTTAGAAACACATAGACAATTTCATTTTTCGGTTGTTTGTCAGTTTGGTCAAGTTCTCCCTCACCTTGAGCCACAAGTTTACCAGCATCTACCCAGTATCTGTCCTGAGGAAGCTAATATTTTAGTGAAACACGTTGACAAGCAAGTTTTTGGAGGTATTACCGGATCAGAAATTTATTTTACCTTGATGCAGTGTTCAATTAATCTTTGTACCATAGGTCCAGTCCTCTATAACTGCATTATTGGGTAACTGGTAAATGTGTCCATACAGGGTGTTTGTATGTTGTTTATATGTTTTTTTAACTATGATACTTTTTTACCACAAAGTCCGTAAATTTTTTGACTTGGTCAATACTTGAATATATTGCTATGGAATCGAAGCCCAGCAGAAAAGGAGGGGCAGGCAGCGTTGGCGAGAGACCAAAAAAAATAAGTAAGGGACCGACTCTGTGCAATATCGTTGCACAGAGCAGGTATGTTTATAAGGGTTGTACAGTGACCTTAAAGTGGAGTTAAAAAAATAAATAAAAGTCAGCAGCTACAAATACTGCAGCTGCTGACTTTTAATAATCGGACACTTACCTGTCCCAGGGTCCAGCGATGCTGGGGGTCGAAGCTCCGGTCATCTCCCCCTCCTCTCGGCGGCACCGGCATTGTAACTGTGGGCACCCAGCTGTGGCTTCACAGCCGGGCACCCACTGTGCATGTGCGAGTCACGCCACGCACCGTGACTGTCCGGGCATCTGGGACCTGTCGTGTCTCAGATGATAACCTAGAGGGAGGGGGTAGAGGTGATCTCCCTTCCTGCGCCGAGGGGAAGTGACGTCAGGAGCCAAGGTGCTGAAGGAGGCAGATTACGAGGGACCCCCTAGCAACAGGCATTTAGTGAGTAAAAAAAAAAAATCTCCAAATGTTTTTTTTATGCACATTAATGACATTTTTTTTTTGGGGTGGAACTCCACTTTAAGCGCTAGTTGCTTAGAAGGGAGGCGCGCTTGCTATATACTTTGTTGTTTTAGATAAATATAACCTGTTTATTTAACCACTTCAGCTCCGGAAGGTTTGCCCCCCTTCCTGACCAGGCCATCTTTTAAGATACGGCACTGCGTTACTTTAACTGACAATTGCGTGTTCATGCGGCGCTGTACCCAAATAAAATGTATGTCTTTTTTTCCCCCCACAAATAAAGCTTTCTTTTGGTGGTATTTGATCACCTCCGCGGTTTTTATTTTTTGCGCTATAAACAAAAAAATATATATATATATAATTTTTTACTTTCTGCTATAAAACATCCAGCAAAAAATTGTAAAAATCAAATTTCTTCATCAATTTAGGCCAATATATATTCTGCTACATGTTTTTGTTAAAAAATCCTAATAATTAGGTTTGATTGGTTTGTGCAAAAGTTACAGCGTAAACAAACTATGGGATAGATTCATTTTTTTTTTTTTACTAGTACTGGCGGAGATCTGCGGCATTGCGGCAGACAAATTAGACACTTTTGACACTTTTTGGAGACCAGTGACATTATTACAGTGATCAGTGCTAAAAATATGCACTGTCACTGTACTATTGACACTGCCACAGAAGGGGTTAAATGTGTTCCTTAGGAGTGCTTTTTAACTGTGTGGGGGAGGTGCTTTGACTGGGGGAATGTAAAGATCCTGGTTAGCAGAAACACAGGATCAGCACATTGCCCTCCCCAGAATGGCAATCTGCCTTTCTCCTGAACGATCGGCTGATTGGCTCCTGGTGTGTCCAGTCACTGCAAGAACGGGTCGCTGGTGGATGCGCCGAAGACCTGGAAGTGTCGGATCACATACCAGGTACATGATCTGGTGCAGAGCGGCCGCCCTGTCGCAATAAATCTAAGCCCCTCGTACACGCGGTCAGACATTCCGACCACAAAATCCGTTGGATTTTTTCCGACGGATTTTGTCCGAAACTGGTGTTGCACACACACGGTCGGACAAAGTTTTTGGAAAATCCGATCGTTCGGAACGTGGTGACGTTCGTTCGTTACGACGGCACTATGTTCAGGCTAGTAGCCAATAGCTTTGGTCTCGAAATTTGATCTGAGCATGTGTGGCACTTTGTACGATCCTGCTCTCAAATTTTTTTCAGTCTGAGTTTCCGATGGAAAAAGTCCGACAGAGCCCACACACGATCGGATTTTCCAACAATATAACCCGATCGGACCTTTTCCGTCGGATTTTCCGACCGTGTGTACAGGGCATAAGGCGAGCGGTCACTAAGGCCTGATTCACACCTATGGCATTTTTAGTGCTTTTTGCATTTTGCAGATTTGCACCACAGAACGTGGTCCATAGGAAACCATGCTAAATGGACTGTAGTGGAAATCTGCAAAATGCAAAAAGCACTAAAAATGCACAGGTGTGAATCAGGCCTAAGCGGGTAAAGTGATATTAAAGGTATTTTTTTTATTTTTTTTTAAATAATAAACATGCCCTACTTACCTGCTCTGTGTAATGGTTTTGCACAGAGCAGTCCCGATCCTCCTCTTCTCGGATCCCCTGCTGGTGCTCCTGGCCTCTCCCTTCTGCTGAGTGCCCCCAGAGCAAGCAGCTTGCTGTGGGGGCACCCGAGCAAGCTCTCTCCTGAGCCCATTCTCACACAAAGCGCAGTTCGGCCCCCGTCCCCTGCTCCATCTTTACTGGCTGTGAGCTGTGATTGACAGCAGCGAGAGTCAATGGCTGTCGCTCAGCCAATCAGGAGGCAGAGACCTGGGAGAGTAGCTGCTCTCATGCACATCGCTGGATCTCAATTAGGAGCAGGTAAGTATTGGCATAGATCCCAACTGTCCCTGATTTCGAGCAAATCCCTCTTTCCTCCTCATTTGTCCCTCATTTTGGTCTGATCTATATAGATGTATATAAAATTCACATTTAATCTATCAAAAAGTGTTTTCCAGCACTAAACCTTTTTTGATTTTTAAATTACTGCATTTGTAAATTCAACAGCCATTATAAAGGAATAGTAGTGGTAAAAAAAAAGCACTTGTGGGTTTCTTGTTTTTTGTACAATTCTCCTTTAAGGGGGCGTGACAAAGGGGTGTGTCCTATGCCTGCATAATTTTGCTGATAGGTGTCCCTCATTCCCATCTCAAAAAGTTGGGGGGTGTGGTATTGGGGTGGGGGGGGGGGGGCTGTAGGGGAAGCTGCATACTGCATAGAATGCTTAAAGGTAAAAATCTTCAGTATTTAGAACCACTTTAATTTTACACAAAAAAAAACGTTTACTTAACCACTTCAATACCGCCCACTGTCATATGACGCCCACAAGGTGGATCTCCCATCCTGGGTGGGCATCATATGACGTCCTCCCATGCCCGGCCGCCTGGGGGGCGCGCGCGCGGCATCGCTCGGGACCCGGTGCGAGTGCCTGGCGGCCGCGATGTTCGCCGGGCACCCGCGATTGCCCGTTAAAACAACGGGACCGGGCGGGACCGTGGAGCAGTGTGTGTACACACACAGCTTCACGTCCTGTCAGCGGAGAGGAGACCGATCATGTGATCCCAGTACAGAGGAACACATGATCGGTCTCCTCCCTTTGAGTCCCCTCCCCCCACAGTTATAATCACTTCTATAGGGCACACAAGAACCCCTACAGCGCCCCCTAGTGTTAACCCCTTCCCTGCCAGTCACATTTACACAGTAATCAATGCAATTTTATAGCAACGATCGCTGTGTAAATGTGAATGGTTCCAAAAATGTGTCAAAAGTGTCCGAAGTGTCCGCCGCAATGTCGCAGTCACGAAAAAAAATCGCAGATCGCCGCCATTACTAGTAAAAAAAAAAAAAATTCAATAAATCTATCCCTATTTTGTAGACGCTATAACTTTTGCGCAAACCGATCAATATACGCTTATTGCGATTTTTTTTACCAATAATATGTAGAAGAATACGTATCGCCCTAAACTGAGGAAAAAAAATATTTTTTTAAAAAAAATGGGATATTTATTATAGCAAAAAGTAAAAAATATTGTGTTTTTTTTCAAAATTGTCGCTCTTCTTTTGTTTATAGCGCAAAAAATAAAAACGGCAGAGGTGATCAAATACCACCAAAAGAAAGCTCTATTTGTGGGAAAAAAAAGGACGTAAATGTTTTTAGGTGTAACGTCGCACGACCGCGCAATTGTTAGTTAAAGCGACGCAGTGCCGAATCGCAAAAAGTGCTCTGGTAAGGAAGGGGGTAAAATCCCCCGGTGCTGAAGTGGATAAGAATCACTTTAATGAAGCCCCTATACACTCTAGAGACACTTGACCGTCTATAGATGCCTTGGGGCGAATCAGTTTGCATTTGCAGCGCTATACAAATCATTCATTCATTCATTCATTCACCGTAACACCTTTTATGAGGCCCTTGACAAAATGATCATAAAACTACAACAAAAATGAATGAATACGGCACACTCACAATAAAACTCGGGCGATTCACATCAGATGCAGTCCACTGCATTTTTATTCTGCATCAAAAACACATGGACAGTTTTTGACACAGATTCCAATGGCCTTAGTTCACACCAGTGCAGTGCCTTCTAGTGCTGTCAACAAAAGTAGAACATGCTTTGTTTTTTCTGTATGAAATGTGGCAAAACGCTTCAAAAATCCACCGGAATGCACATAAAAAATACATCAAAAGCACACCGAATGCTCTATGTACTTAATTGAGAAGAAGAAAAAAAAGGGGGAAAATCCGAACCAGAATGCATCAAAGACACATCAAAAAGGCACATGCAGAAACACATCAGAAGGCAGAAATTGTGGTGTGAACCAGACCTAAAACAAACTGAAGGAAACATTGTATCATGCATAAAATAAATATAAATTAATTTATACAAATAGTCCAAACAATGCAATATGTGATATTTCTTTTGTATTGCAAGCAAGGAAAAGGAACCCTTATGAGTTGGACTTTAATGGCAACAGGGTTATGTGCAAAAATATAGCACTTAAAATGGTGTCATGTATTATAAAAGTAACAAAAGCTTTATTATTGACAAAAAACATTCAAGATAAAAACATTAAATAGCATAGATACAAAGGCTATTCATAGTTTATGTTAGAAATACAATATTCCCACCAAATGTGGGTAACAACTTGAGATAGTTCCCAAAATGAAGATACCCAATGTGTTTCGAGAACGGTGTATCTCTGCTCTTCTTCAGGAGGTATAGATACACCACAGAAAGGAACTATACTCTATTACAATGTGGTACGGTATACTGTCAGAATAGCCATAATAGAACAATTTATTTAATCATGAAACACATTTTTGTATGACCACCGGGGGGGGGGGGACCCCAGTGGCCCAAGAACCTATGAGCCACTGGGGTTGCAAAACAAAGTCAATGCATGGTGATGTATGCCCATGGATGGTCAGAGGAAAGCTTGGTTATGTATGCCCATGGGTGATCAGAGGGAAGCTTGGTGATGTATGCCCATGGATGGTCAGAGGAAAGCTTGGTGATGTATGCCCATGGATGGTCAGAGGAAAGCTTGGTGATGTATGCCCATGGATGGTCACAGGAAAGCTTGGTGATGTATGCCCATGGATGGTCAGAGGAAAGCTTGGTGATGTATGCCCATGGATGGTCAGAGGAAAGCTTGGTGATGTATGACCATGGGTGATCAGAGGGAAGCTTGGTGATGTATGCCCTTGGAAGGTCAGAGGAAAGCTTGGTGATGTATGCCCATGGGTGGTCAGAGGAAAGCTTGGTGATGTATGCCTTTGGAAGGTCAGAGGAAAGCTTGGTGATGTATGCCCATGGGTGGTCAGAGGAAAGCTTGGTGATGTATGCCCATGGATGGTCAGACGAAAGCTTGGTGATGTATGCCCATGGGTGGTCAGACGAAAGCTTGGTGATGTATGCCCATGGGTGGTAACAGGAAATATTGGTGATGTATGCCCATGGGTGATCAGAGGGAAGCTTGGTGATGTATGCTCATGGATAGTCAGAGGAAAGCTTGGTGATGTATGCCCATGGATGGTCAGAGGAAAGCTTGGTGATGTATGCCCATGGGTGATCAGAGGGAAGCTTGGTGATGTATGCCCATGGGTGGTCAGAGGAAAGCTTGGTGATGTATGCCCATGGATGGTCAGAGTAAAGCTTGGTGATGTATGCCCATGGGTGATCAGAGGGAAGCTTGGTGATGTATGCCCATGGATGGTCAGAGGAAAGCTTGGTGATGTATGCCCATGGATGGTCAGAGTAAAGCTTGGTGATGTATGCCCATGGGTGATCAGAGGGAAGCTTGGTGATGTATGCCCATGGATGGTCAGAGGAAAGCTTGGTGATGTATGCCCATAGGTGGTCAGAGGAAAGCTTGGTGATGTATGCCCATGGATGGTCAGAGGAAAGCTTGGTGATGTATGCCCATGGATGGTAAGAGGAAAGCTTTTTTGGAGTCGTCCTGTGATCTAGCAGTGGTTAAACCTCTTGCTGCCCGGCCACAGTACATTTACTGTGACAGGTGGTACGGCCAGGCTGGATCATGTACGTGAACGTCACCAGCTTATGGGCACACAGCGCACACCTCCTCCACAACGGCTGTGTCCAGAGAGCGGCCGGGTATCACATAATTGCTTTGAGATCACATGATCACAATGTAAACACAACTGTTATGAATGGGTTTCATTCATAACAGCTGTGCTTAGTATTGTGATGTTGTGATTGGCCCTCAGCTATCACATAATACCTGGGCCAATCACAGCATTCCTGTACCATGTGATAGCTGTGGGCCAATATCGCTATGATGTACCTATCTATAATAGTGATTGTTAACTTGTGATCTGTCCAACTTTTTCTGCTCATCAGCTCTTCTTATTGTTAGTGTATTTTATGTGTATTTTATGTGTGGCCAAGACAATTCCTCCAATGTGTCCAAGGAAGGTCGACAGGTTGGACACCCCTGGCTGAGACATTCAGTTTTCTAAATCGTGGGGAAAAAGTTAGTTGTTATATTAGCAAAGAATAAAAAAAAAAAGCCTTATAATAACCAATTTGTTGATGATCTTCTTTAGTTTTCTAGAAAGGGCAGAATGGCTTCCACCTCGGAACCTATACGTATAGAACAGCATTTTTATTTATTTTTTACATATTCTGTATGAGTTCGAGGAAAGTCCCTGGTGAAAAAAAATCTCAAGTGAGTGTGACTTCATTGTCATCATGGTTTTCAGCCACAGACACCATTATTAGAAATGGCATGCACAGTGTCTGCGAATACAGTAAATAACACTCTTGACAAGAACTTACCATTTGTGTTCACAAAAAAAATAAATAAAAAACTATTTTGAATGGCGGTACTGTTGAGCTGACTTTTGAGAACATACCATCTAAAAGAATTACAACTACAACATAAACTCTCTTTCTAGACATATTATATATTCAAGATATGGTTTTCTTGTTTGTTTTTAACTTTTTTTAAAGGGTAAGTTCACCTTAACAAAAAATCTGTAAGGTGAACCTACACCGGACCCCCCCCCCCCAGTCCCGCTGAACTTGAGTGCCGCGATCTCCCGCTGTGACACATTGGGGGTTATTAACTAAAGGCAAATCCACCTTGCGCTACAAGTGCACTTCAGTGCAGTCGCTGTAGATCCAAGGGGGACATGCAAGGAAAATAAAAAACTGCATTTTAGCTTGCACATGATTGGATGATAAAATCAGCAGAGCTTCCCCTCATTTCAGATCTACCCCTCAGATCTACAGTGATTGCACTTTCAGTGCACTTGTAGTGCAAAGTGGATTGGCCTTTTGTAAATATTAGACATTTGCACACTGAAATATTTTGTTTCGGAAATTTTGTTTTCGTCTGAAAAAAACATTTATTTAGTTACTCCCGAAAATCGTATTTATTTATTTAGTTAAAAAATGCATTCGTCCGAAAATCCGAAATAATTAAGGTGGAAACTGTCATTGAAGGCTTATGGTGTCTGTCGAATGTTCTAAGAAGATTTGACGGAGCAGCTAAACTGTACGACGCCGAAATCGTACATTTCCGGTCAAATGTTCCGCCTACAAGCTATAGTAGAATTCTAGTAATAATTATATTTATTAATTATTATTACTAGTCAACCAACATTAGTATTATTCTATAGCCTATGGGTGGAGTATTTGACTATAAATGTCCGCTCGCGCTGACTGCTTCGTCAAACCTTCATGTCGAATCTTTTCTCTCTATGTCGAATAATCTTGGACTAATAGAGTTAGGTTAGGCACATTCAACCTTTTTTGCTATTGTCTCTATAATGTCAAATCTTTTCTCTCTATGTCGAATCTTTTCTCTCTATGTCGAATCTTTTCTCTCTATGTCAAATCTTTTCTCTCTATGTTGAATCTTTTCTCTCTATGTTGAATCTTTTCTCTCTATGTAGAATAATCTTGGACTAATAGAGCTAAGGTTAGGCACATTCAACCACAGGTTCAATGGACACAGATCACTATTGTCAGCGTCATGTCGAATCTCCTATCTATATCGAACTGTTGTCACAACGAAAACGGAAATAAAGCATCTGTCGGATCTTTCGGTTTTCGGATTCTGCACGTTTGTTAAAACGATAACGAAAATACCCGAAATTCGGACGAAAACGAATGCACATGTCTAGTAAATAACACCCCAATGTATACTGTAGCTGATTTACCGGTCCCTGCCGCTTAATCTCCTAAATGTACCTAAAGGTGCATATAGGAAGCACCCTAATTGTTTGGCACCGTCACTTGGACAGCACGACCAATCAGAACCCGCATAGCCTATCCTGTTAGCGGGAGAGAAGAGGAGAGAAAGCCGAGGGGATTTTAAAATCTCCGGACTGGTAAAGCGGCGATACGATGTGTCGCAATGGGAGATTGTGGTATTCAAAGTCAGCGGGACCAGGAAGGGGGGGGGGGGGTCCAGTGTAAGTTCAGCTTTCAGGTTTTCTGTAAAGGTGAACTTGCACTTTAAAGCATTGCAATCAGTTGTCATTATTGTATACATGATCTACTATATGTGTTAATCTTCCAATAATAATCTATAGCTCATAAATAATCTCTTAATGAGTAGTTCCGTTTATGAAAACTTTCTGTTCTTATGGCTTGTATCTTTTTTCTGCTGTACACAATAAAATAGTTTTGATCTGGAGCCTGAGTCTTATACATCATATAGCAGATATTATATTATACTGTACCTAAAGTCAACATGGGAACCCTGCAATGGATATTACAAACTCCAAGCCAGCCTGGAATGCAAGCTGGACAGATACCATATAGGACAACTGTTATTTAGGGGTAAACTCACACTATACACAGTATAGTTTATTTTTATTTTTTTTTATTACTGGTGTAGCACTGACCCCCGAAGGAGCTGCTGGTTTTATTGTTGGGCTTACCGTTACCTTCTTCACCTCGTCTCCGTCTAGGGTTTCCCATGGTAGATGGCCCAAAGAAATGCAGAAACTGACACGTTATCTTCCTTTTGGGTTATTTATTCAAAAATATAAAACAGTCTCTTATATGTAGGGTAGAGGGTTAGGATAAAAGTTCAGGTACTTTTGGAACTGCTAGAATAGGAAGTCTCTTATAGAAGAAATCCAGAGAATAACAGTTTCACAGCTGGATTATCAGAACCCCTGAATAGACCTCCTCTCACTAGGCCTAGCAGCCGGCAGGGTGTTTAGTAAAGAAAAGTCTCTGCCACAGACTTGAATGTAGAATACTTGAGGAAAAGTCTCTGCCACAGACTTTAACGTAACTGAGGGACATAAACAAATTTAGAGAGCTATCATATGGTACCAGTATCTCTCAGCCGGTCCAGCGATACCATATGAGTATAGATCCACAAAGTGTTCTTCAACTGAGCCTCCAGGCCCCTTCAGAGAAACCAGGCTTGCGCATGGCCTTCTCCTGAAGAATCCTCCCCTGGATGCTTCTCCAGTTGCTGGACCTCTCCTTAGATGAGATGGCACCGGACCACTCTTGAATCAGTAGGCCCCGATATCCATTCAGGCCTGTCCCTGCAGTTGCTTTGCCTCGGGCTATCCAGCCCCGAGACTTGGAAATGCATGGATCCGCACCCCAGGCCAGGAGGGCCCTGAGGGCTGGTCAGGAGGACCAGGACCAAACAGACAGAAGATATCTTCCGGACCGGAACCCGGGAACACGTGATCTCAGTACCTTAAATACCCCCTCCCAGAAATCACAGCAGGATAAACACTCCCACTGGGCTGGTTCCGAGAGAAAGAATGGTATCCAATACACCCAGCTAAACAGCGTTCTCATACTTGCCGGCGGTGACAGCGACACCTGCGGCCAAGTAGAACTCATTGCAATCCAGCCAGACTGGTACTGAAAGCATAATTTGGCAGAATTAGCCCTAAAACCCAACGATGGTTTCAGGAATATAAATTTTCAAAAACACATAGCGTGTGCTCGTCAGGAGCCCGGCTCTACACTGGTAAAGTGGACCTTGCACAAAAGATACAATTTATTGTCATTGTAGAAAACAAATTCACAATGAAATTACATTTCTACTCCACACATTATTTATACACCACAATCATCTAACTACACATTTACTATGCATGATTTAATCATACCAAAGTATTAAAAACATCCCCATATTAAAAACAAAATAACAAAGCGATAACATAAGATTATCTGCCTTCTTTAACCACTTCAGCCCCGGAAGATTTTACCCCCCTTCCTGACCAGAGCACATTTTGCGATTCAGCACTGTGACGCTTTAACTGACAATGGCGCGGTCGTGCGGCGTGGCACCCTAACAAAATTGACGTCCTTTTTTTCCCACAAATAGAGCTTTCTTTTGGTGGTATTTGATCACCTCTGTGGTTTTTATTTTTTGCGCTATAAACAAAAAAAAGCAACAATTTTTAAAAAGAAAAGCAATATTTTTTTACTTTTTGCTATAATAAATACCCCCAAAAATATATAAAACAACTAATTTCTTTCTCAGTTTAGGCCAATATATATTCTTCTACATATTTTTGGTAAAAAAAAACAAATCACAATAAGCGTATATTGATTGGTTTGCGCAAAACTTATAGCGTCTACAAAATAGGGGATAGTTTTATGGCCTTTTTATTATTTATTTTTTTAAATTAGTAATGGCGGTGATCTGCGATTTTTTTCTTTGTTTTTTTTTTTCATATTTTAATTTATTTATCCAAAAGAGAAGTAGAGAATACATTATTCCACATTCCATCAATTACATAGATGTACATACATATACATTTAATAATCAAACTAACTTAATATTCCACAGTATGTATCTCTATCTTATCCCCACACCATAATCCTAAAACTTAAAGTTTTTATCACCAGTATCTCGCGTGGTTCTAAATTCTCTATCTCTCTCCTTTATTTTATCCTTAACTGGTTTCTGACCGCCGGCTGTCAACTGATGGGCAGGCGGCGCAGCTCTCGTGGCGGGAGGGCGCCATATTTTCGGCCCACCAGGGGGGCGCGCACGCACCTGCCGTGTTACTGGGGACTCGATGCGTGTGCCCGGCGGCCACGATGTCCGCCGGGCACCCGCGATTGCCCGGTAACACAGCAGGACCGTGGATCTGTGTATGTAAACACACAGATCCACGGTCCTGTCAGAGGAGAGGAGCCAATGGTGTGTTCTCAGTACAAAGAAACACCGATCGGTCTCCTCCCCTTGTCAACCCCCTCCCCCCACAGTTAGAATCACTCCCAGGGAACATATTAACCCCTTCAGCGCCCCCTAGTGGTTAACCCCTTCCCTGCCAGTCACATTTATACAGTAATCAATGCTTTTTCAATAGCACAGATCGCTGCATAAATGTGAATGGTCCCAAAAAGGTGTCAGATGTGTCCGCCACAATATCGCAGTCACGATAAAAAAATCGAAGATCACCGCCATTACTAGTAAAAATAATAATAATAATAAAAATGCAATAAAATCTATCCCCTATTTTGTAGGCACTATAACTTTTACGCAAACCAATCAATGATCGCTTATTGCAATTTTTTTTATTATTACTAATATGTATCGGCCTAAACTGAGGAATGTGTTTTTAAAAAAAAAATTGGATATTTATTATAGCAAAAAGTAAAAAATATAGTTTTTTTTTTCAAACTTGTCACTATTCTTTTGTTTATAGCGCAAAAAATAAAAACTGCAGAGGTGATCAAATACCACCAAAAGAAAGTTCTATTTGTGGGGACAAAATGATAACAATTTCCTTTGGGTACAGTGTAGTATGACCGCGCAATTGTCATTCAAAGTGTGAGAGCGCTGAAAGCTGAAAAATGGCCTGGGCAGGAAGGGGGTGAAAATGCCCTGTATTGAGGTGGTTAACCCGCCCTCCCCCCAAATAAAAAAAAAGGAGAAATTATAGCCCCCCTCGCCCCCTTATTCTCCAGGAGATGAAAAGATGAAAAGAGCTCTTCTTTTATAGTATGGCTAGGCGGACGGATCTTACTCCTCAGAAACCTCTGCCATCCTACTCTTTCCTTCTTCTGAGTACACAGGGATGGGGAGAGCCCCTCATAATGAACATAAGATCGACTCGAACATCGGCTGTTCGCCGAATAACGAACAATTTGGGGTGTTTGCGGCAAATTCAAAAGCCCCGGAACAGCCTTTAAAAGTCTATGGGAGAAATCAAAAGTGCTAGTTTTAAAGGCATATATGCAAGTTATTGTCATAAAAAGTGTTTGGGGACCCGGGTCCTACCCCAGGCGACATGTATCAATGCAAAAAAAAACAGCCGTTTTTTCGGGAGCAGTGATTTTAATAATGCTTAAAGTGAAACAATAAAAGTGAAATATTCCTTTAAATTTCAGACCTGGAGAGTGTCTATAGCATGCCTGTAAAGGGGCGCATGTTTCCCGTGTTTACAACAGTCCCTGCACAAAATGACATTTCTAACGGAAAAAAAAGTAATTCAAAACTACTCACGGCTATAATGAATTGTCGGTCCCGGTAATACAGATAAAAGAAGTCATTGAAAAAAACAGCATGGGATCCCCCCAGTCCATTACCAGGCCCTTTGGGTCTGGTATGAATATTAAGAACCCCGAACCAAAATGTAAAAAAAAAATTGCGTGGGGTTCCCCCCCCAAATTCCATACCAGGTCCTTCAGGCGCCAAAATAAAAAAAAATTGCGTGGGGGTCTGGTATGTATTTTAAGAGGAACCCCGCACCAAAATTGTAAAAAAAAAATGGCATGGGGGTACCCCCAAAAATCCATACCAGACCCTTATCCGAGCACGCAATCTGGCAGGCCGCAGGAAAAGAGGGGGGGACAAGAGAGCGCCCCACCCCCTTCTGAACCGTACCAGGCCACATGCCCTCAACATGGGGAGGGTGCATTGGGGTAGCCCCCAAAGCACCTTGTCCCCATGTTGATGGGGACAAGGGCCTCATCCCCACAACCCTTGCCCGATGGTTGTGGGGGTCTGCGGGCAGGGGGCTTATCGGAATCTGGAAGTCCCCTTTAACAAGGGGACCCCAGATCCCGGCCCCCCCTGTGTGAATTGGTAATGGGGTACAAATGTACCCCTACCATTTCACAAAAAAAGTGACAAAAAGGTTAAAATACACAAGAGACAGTTTTTGACAAGACCTTTATTAATTTCTTCTTCTTCCATCTTCTTTCTTCTGGTCTTCCTTCTGTGTTTTTCGTGTTCCTCCAACTTCTTCTCCATCTTCTTCATTTTCTTCTTCCTCCACTCTTCTCATCCCACATCTTGCTCCGCCTTCTTCTCCGTTCAGTCTGCACGATCCGCCTCAGTGGGAGTCTTCAGCCGTGTGATGCTTCGATTCTTCTTACACTTCTTAAATAACGGAGGGCGGAGCCACTCGGTAAACCTGCCCTCCTCTGACGCACGGGGACTTCCCTATGGCTTTCCCCGTGATGTCAGAGTGGGGCGGGGTCACCCATTTACGTAAATGTCGCTCATGTTTGATTAATAGCTGTGCAAATGGGTGTCAAATTAAGAATTGCATCTGTCACCATATTTTTCTCCAAGGCAGGCCTTTGCTTTCAGAGACTGTATCATTATTTGGGGTCTTAATCCTTTTACTGCCCCTGACTAGGGATGAGCCGAACACCCCTGGGTTCGGTTCGCACCAGAACCTGCGAACGGACCGAACGTTCGCGCGAATATTCAAACCCTATTTTTTACAATGGACGCGAACGTTCAAAATCAAAAGTGCTAATTATAACGGCCAATATGCATGTTAATGTCATAAAACAGGTTTGGGGACCCGGGTCCTGCCCCAGGGGACATGTATCAATGCAAAAAGAAGTTTTAAAAACTGACGTTTTTTCGGGAGCAGTCATTTTAATGATGCATAAAGTGAAAAAAAAGTGAAATATTCCTTTAAATATGGTATCTGGGGAGTGTCTAAAGTATGCCTGTGAAGTGGCATGTGTTTCCTGTGTTTAGAACTGTCCCTGCAAAAAATGACATTTGTAAAGGAAAAAAAGAAGCCATTTAAAACTGCTTTCGGCTTTAATGTCATGTCTTGTCCTGGCAATATGGCTGAAAATCTTTGAGAAAAATGGCATGGCTACCCCATCACCCCCCCCCCCCACCCCAGCCCCTTTGGGTCTTGTATAAATATTAAGGGGAACCCCGCACCCAAAATAAAACCCTATACCTACAACCCTATATACTCTGAACAGCAGTATACAGGCGGTGCAAACAAGACAGGGACTGTAGGTTTGTTCTTAAGTAGAATCTGAACAGGTACATTTTTAAGTGTAGCTCCATCCCAAAAAAATCTATTTTTAAGCTTTTTGGAGAACATAGGGAGGGGTTATCACCCCTGTAACATTTGTTTTGCTGTCTGTGCACCTGTTCAGAACATTTTACCTCACTTTCCGTCCCAATGACAAATGTTTTTGGAAAAGTGGGTTTTTTATTGAAACAAGGATTGGTGATAAAGCATCAGTAGAGAGGAGACACCTTTTTCCCAAATTAAATCTAACAGGATAGAATTCCCCTTCCTAGGGGTAGATTTCCTCTCACTTCCTGTTTTCTCCTTCCGTTTGCAAGTAGGAGTCGTTTGTAAGTTGGATGTTTGATAGTAGGGGCCTGCCGTATATACTCTGCAGAAATTTGCCCCTCACAGTTACTCTTGGTGGGCACAGGAATGGGCCCTGCTGTGAATTATTAGATCAAGATTTGTAATTGCATGCACCTGTTGAACAGGGCAGAAAAATTGGGCCTTTGGTGGTGGACGGTGTTGCCACAACACTGTAAAGCCCCATACACACGGTAGGATTTTCCGATGGATTCTGTCCTATCGGACAATGTTGTCGGAAAATCAGACCGTGTGTAGGCACCATCGGACAGTTTCCATCAGATTGTCTGACGGACAAAGTCCTATCTCCTGCTGGATAGATTTTTTTTTTATTTTTTTTATTTTTTTTTTTTTATTTTTTTTATTTTTTTTTTTTAACCACCTCAGCGTTCGTTAAAGAGACTTTTATTCAACTTAACGTTCATTTCTGTCTCTAACATTAAGTCACATCATTGTGGTATTTTCAAATTTTTTTTTTTTTTTTTGTCATATAAATTTACAACCCCCCTCCGACCCTCCCGCACCCACCTTGCAATCGTTTTTGCCAAGCCGTTACTTATTGTTATTCTAGTACCAAAAACTTTATGATACATTTATCGTGAAACCTCTTCAGCATATTTCCATGTATTTTTAAACTCTTTCCAAGCTATCCATTTATCCCTCCTCTCAACGCCCGCTTCAGTCCCGTCCCCTTTCTCATCAATATTCTCTAAAATTTGTATCTTGCTTATCTGGAACATCAGATCCCTGATTTTTGGACTCTCTGCTACTCTCCAGTTTTTGGGGATAAGGTTTTTTGCTTCGTTTAAAACGATGGGGATTAATGTGTTTTTGTATTGTTTGATGGGGAGGTCTGTCCCATGGAACAGACATGTCCATGGGTCATCTGCAATTTCCGCCCCCGTGACGTCCTTTATTAGCTGGCGGACTTCATCCCAATACTTTTTAATGACGGGACACTCCCACCAAATATGCGCTGTATTTCCCACTTGTTTGCACCCTCGCCAGCACTCTGGAGGTTGATCTACTAAGTATCTACTCATTTTGTCGGGTGTGATGTACCACCTAGCGAGGCATTTGAAATTTGTCTCAATAGACCTATTGTCCACCGCTGAGTTGTGTAATACTTTTAAAATTGTCTTCACTTTCTGTGTACTACATTGTGATCCTAATTCTTTTTCCCATTTTTTTATGTAGGGCGGGTCCTCCAAGTCGTCACCCTCCGTTTGTATTCTGTTTTTTAGTAGGCCAGAATGTGCATAAAACAAAGGCCAGTACCCCTAGGGGATGCTTGGAGTGAAGATAGACACTTTAAACAGATGTATGCATGTGAAGAAATAGTAAACGTTTATTCAAACAATGTACAAAAATGAACAAGGGAATGCTCAGTAGGGCATGGTATGTTTGCAAAGAGAATATAATAGGTTGATACAGTTTATAACATGTCAAAGAAGCAAAAACATACAAAGCATTATGACAGAAATATAAACTTGCTTGGTACATAAGATAAGGAAGATGCCAACATGTTTCGGACTGTGGTCCTTTGTCAAGGCAATTTGTATCCTTAGAATCTCATCTAAATAGATGGAGGGTCATAAAGTTAGTCTCGGCATATCAATATATTACATTTGCACTAGGACAGATCTATATTGCTGGAGGAGATTAATCTCAGGGATAGAAAACAATGAGGTACTCACATGTCCTGCCAAGGCTCAATTATTTGTCATATAGGGGGAGCCACTGAGCGTGGTGTCCAAAGGGTCAAGGTATGTGCAGTAAAAACAAGCTGTGCTTCAGCACTGAGGTATAGGTAACCTGCTGAGAGCCCCCTCAGAATACAAGGTCCAGCATACAGGGTTTAGGGCTGGAAGCCCAAGTCCTGTATTAAACACAGTGGATCAGCCGGTGTATCACTGTAAAGCAGAGTGGGGTAGGAGTAATCAGAATAACAGGAAATAAAAATAATAGTATTGTAGGCTACATTGAAGTAGACCATGTATTTACCTGAGTATAAAATGGGAGTGTGAGATAGGAGGTCATCTCTGGTCAGTCAGCAGCATGGTACTGAGGCCAGAGTGTGAAAGGTTTATATGAGATCAGGTAATGAGCAACAGCTGGGGATGGGTGTGTATCAGCCATCCTGGATGCTGAGTGCTGATTGGCTGGTGTGTTTATTGGGAGGCGAGCGTCAGATGACACTGTGGAAACCTCCCAGTGTGGACCTCTGACGGGGCGGTGCCGGGCGTGGTCGCGTCAGCACGGCACGGCCGCGTCCGGCGTCGTGACGTCACCGGCGCGGGACAGACGGACGCCTGCTTCCTGGTGCGCTCCGCTGTGGAGCGCAAACAGGAAGTAGACCAAGCAGTTGGTCTTGATGGGAGGCGAGGAGGTGACGCGTGCGCAGTAGAACTAATGCGCACGCGCACCTGGTCTTACCCGCGCCGGGTATTCAAGGGGAGGGGGAAAAAGGAAGCAGGTGGGGTACATTAAGTTGGTCCGAATGGGACAGGTGATGACATTGTGAGCAATGGGGGACATGCGGGCTTAATATGCCCGCATGTCCCCCATTGCTCACAATGTCATCACCTGTCCCATTCGGACCAACTTAATGTACCCCACCTGCTTCCTTTTTCCCCCTCCCCTTGAATACCCGGCGCGGGTAAGACCAGGTGCGCGTGCGCATTAGTTCTACTGCGCACGCGTCACCTCCTCGCCTCCCATCAAGACCAACTGCTTGGTCTACTTCCTGTTTGCGCTCCACAGCGGAGCGCACCAGGAAGCAGGCGTCCGTCTGTCCCGCGCCGGTGACGTCACGACGCCGGACGCGGCCGCGCCGTGCTGACGCGACCACGCCCGGCACCGCCCCGTCAGAGGTCCACACTGGGAGGTTTCCACAGCGTCATCTGACGCTCGCCTCCCAATAAACACACCAGCCAATCAGCACTCAGCATCCAGGATGGCTGATACACACCCATCCCCAGCTGTTGCTCATTACCTGATCTCATATAAACCTTTCACACTCTGGCCTCAGTACCATGCTGCTGACTGACCAGAGATGACCTCCTATCTCACACTCCCATTTTATACTCAGGTAAATACATGGTCTACTTCAATGTAGCCTACAATACTATTATTTTTATTTCCTGTTATTCTGATTACTCCTACCCCACTCTGCTTTACAGTGATACACCGGCTGATCCACTGTGTTTAATACAGGACTTGGGCTTCCAGCCCTAAACCCTGTATGCTGGACCTTGTATTCTGAGGGGGCTCTCAGCAGGTTACCTATACCTCAGTGCTGAAGCACAGCTTGTTTTTACTGCACATACCTTGACCCTTTGGACACCACGCTCAGTGGCTCCCCCTATATGACAAATAATTGAGCCTTGGCAGGACATGTGAGTACCTCATTGTTTTCTATCCCTGAGATTAATCTCCTCCAGCAATATAGATCTGTCCTAGTGCAAATGTAATATATTGATATGCCGAGACTAACTTTATGACCCTCCATCTATTTAGATGAGATTATAAGGATACAAATTGCCTTGACAAAGGACCACAGTCCGAAACATGTTGGCATCTTCCTTATCTTATGTACCAAGCAAGTTTATATTTCTGTCATAATGCTTTGTATGTTTTTGCTTCTTTGACATGTTATAAACTGTATCAACCTATTATATTCTCTTTGCAAACATACCATGCCCTACTGAGCATTCCCTTGTTCATTTTTGTACATTGTTTGAATAAACGTTTACTATTTCTTCACATGCATACATCTGTTTAAAGTGTCTATCTTCACTCCAAGCATCCCCTAGGGGTACTGGCCTTTGTTTTATGCACATTCTGGCCTACTAAAAAACGATATACAAATTTTGGGATGTGATAGACCATTTTGTTGTCCCACCTACTTGCCCACCAAAATATCTTTTCCGTTTGTATTCTATATATTCTCCCTATGTTCTTTTTTGAATTAGCTTTTAAACAAAGCTTTTCTAGTGGTCTATATTCCTCCTGCCCTCTTAGTGGGTGGGGCAATTTTTCGATAAAGTGACTCATTTGGAGGAACCGCCACACATCTACTTTCATTAACCTAGTGTCGCTGCTCAGTGTTTGAAACGTTTTAATTTTACCTTGGTGTATTATATCTTTTATTTATGCATTTTCGTTTTTTATCCAATTTCCCCCCACCTCTTTTTTCCCCGGTGTAAAAAAATCATTCTGACTTAAGTAAATTAGTGGAGAATTATATGTCCATTTTTTTAGTGCATGAATCCTGTCCCATATTTTTAGTGCTGTATGTGTAATTTCGTGTGTTCCTGATCCCAAACTTCTAAATTGTGGTGGATTCCAAATTATTCTTCCCAGCTGTGAACCACTCATTTCTTTTTCCAATCTCACCCATCTTTTTTCATTAGCCTCCTTCGCCCACTCTATCACCCGAGTGAGTGCTATTGCATTATGATATTTTTGAAAGTTTGCTAAACCCCCTTGTTTCTTTCCCCTACATAATACTCTAAAAGCAATTCTCGGTTTTTGATTATTCCATATATACTTTGATAATAAACTTTTCAGAGTTTTAAAAAATATTTGTGGAAGTGATAAAGGGAGCATTTGTAGCTTATAGAGAATCTTTGGGGCGAGCACCATCTTTGTCGCATTCACCCTGCCGATCCAGGATAATGATGTTGCAGATAGCTTTTTAATTTCGTTTCTAATTTCATCTAATAGGGGTATAAAGTTAATATTGACTATTTCTTTCGCCGAGGGTGCTAATTTGATATTTAATCTCATTTTTCCAGGGAAAGTTAAATTCTTTTTTCAGTTTGGTTTCTACCTGCCTACTTATATTGATTTTTAAAATTTCGGATTTCCTGGGATTTATTTTTAGGTTTGATATCTCCCCATATTCCTTTAAAGTTTTTAGTAGGGTCGGAATCGTGATCCTTGGATTAGTTATATACAGTAAGACATCGTCCGCAAACGCAGCGAGTTTGTGTTCATCTGATCCTACATTAATCCCTTTGATGTCCGGGTTTATTCGAATAGCAGACAGCAGGGGTTCGAGGGATAGCACAAACAGCAAAGGAGACAGCGGGCATCCCTGTCTGGTGCCATTTTTCATTGTAAATTTTGAAGAAGAGACACCGTTGACTTTCACAGATGCCTCCGGGTCGTTATAAAGGACCCTTATCCATTTGATCATCCGGGGACCGATTCCCATAGTCTCCAGAGTTCCGACCATGAGTCCCCAGTCTACCCTGTCGAATGCTTTTTCGGCATCGATCGACAGGAGTAGACCTGGGGACCCACCTTTCTCAAGCACCCGGAGAAGAAGAAGTGAACGCACCCCGTTATCCCTCCCCTCTCGCCCCGGGATAAATCCGACCTGGTCCGGATGGACCAGGTCGGTCAGCCTTTCCTTCAGTCTGGACGCGAGCACCTTAGCGTACAGTTTAGTATCCGCATTCAGGAGGGCTATGGGCCTGTAACTTGAGCACAGGGTACTGTCTTTCCCCTCTTTCAGGATAAGGGTTAGTGAAGCCTGCAAGGCCTCGCCTCCCATAATGTAATCTGACCCTAGACCATTCATGTACTTAGCCAGTCTTGGAACTAGAGTTTTACTGAATGTTTTAAGGTAAATAGCGGTGAAGCCATCTGGGCCCGGGCTCTTGCCTACTTCTGTTTCTTTCAAGGCCTTATAAATTTCCTCTTCGGTGATAGGGCTATCTATACATCGCCTTTCCTCATCTGACAGGTGGGGCAGTTTGCTTCTCTCCAAAAACCCCTTCCTTTTCTCTAAGTTTTTAATGTCCTGATTTTCTTAACTGCCTACAGAATATAAAGCTTCATAATAATTTTTGAACGCTTCAGCTATCTCCCCTGTTGAGTGCACCATCCCGCCCCCGCTGATTTGAATTTTTTCAATGTAATTTAAGGCTTTCTGTTTTTTTAATTTTCCCGCTAAGTATCTACTTGTCTTGTTGTCCCATCGGTATCTCTCCCTCGGCCTTTTATTAAATGTCCTAGATTTTTTGACAACAAAGTCCGATCACACCAAATCCGATCGTGTGTAGCGAATTCCGACCGGACAAAGTGCTACGCATGCTCAGATCACATTACAAGACCAAAGCTATTGGCTACTAGCCTCTACGTAGTCCCGTCGTAGGCAACAAACGTCACCACGTTCAGAATGATCGGATTTTCCGACAACTTTGTCCGACCGTGTGTACGCAAAACCAACATCAGACAAAGTATGACGGACATGGTCTGACGGACCTGGTCCTCGGATAATCCACGCGTGTGTATGGGGCTTTAGCCCTTACAGTTACTCTTGGTGGGCACATGAATGGGCCCTGCTGAGAATTATTAGATCAAGATTTGTAATTTCACGCCCCTGTTAAACAGCAATGGAATAATTGGGCCTTTGGTGGTGGTGGTGGTGGTGGTGGACGGTGTTGCCACAAGACTGTAAGCCCTCACAGTTACTCTTGGTGGGCGCAGGAATGGGCCCTGCTGTGAACTATTATATTAAGATTTGTAATTACATGCCCCTGTTAAACAGGGGCTGAAAAATTGTGCCTTAGGCACTGGTGCTGGTGCCACAACACTGCAACCCCTCACAGATACTGTACTTGGAGCACAGCAGTCAGACCTGTTGCGAAGCATTGCTTAAAAAATTGTAATTACACGCCCCTGTTAAACAGGGGCTGAAAAATTAGGCCTTAGGCACTGGTGCCACAACACTGCAACCCCTCACAGATACTGTACTCTGAGCACAGCAATCAGACCTGTTGCAAAGCATTGCCTAAAAATTGTAATTACATGCCCCTGTTAAACAGGGGCTGAAAAATTGTGCCTTAGGCGCTGGTGCCACAACACTGAAACCCCTCACAGATACTGTACTTGGAGCACAGCAGTCAGACCTGTTGCGAAGCATTGCTTAAAAATTGTAATAACACGCCCCTGTTATACAGGGGCTGAAAAATTGGGCCTTAGCCACTGGTGGTGGCACCCAGAAACAAAAATGTTCTTCCAAGATATCATCAGGATCATTGAGGAGGAAGAGGATAGTCAGTCAACATAACAGGACAGTCACTCAGCATCAGCATAGGCAGTCTTGAAGGGATGTGACATTATAAATTATTCAGTTATATCAGCTTCAGGTGCCTGGTAGCTGGTGGTGATCCAAGACTGATTCATCTTTATGAAGGTCAGTCCATTAACCGAGTCGGTGGACAGGCGCACCCTGTGATTGATGACAAAGCCTCCAGCAGCACTGAATGTGCGTTCCGAAAGAACGCTGGATGCAAGCTCTGGCCAGTGATCCATCCTCAAGATCCAGTAAGCCAGAGGATTTTCGGTGGGAAAGGTGTCCAAGTCTGACCTTGCCCCTAGGTATTCCTGCACCATGTATATCAGACGCTGGCGATGGTTGCTGGAACCGATCATACCTTGGGGCTGCGGACTAAAAAATTGTCTGAACGCATCGGTCAGACGTCCACCTTCCCCACCGCTCCTTCTGCTACTGACCGAAGCCTCAGCAACTCGTCGTCCAAGACCAGGAGTTTGTAACCTCCCAGTCTCTGGGAACGCATTGCACAGACCTTTCTGCAAGGCCTCCCTGAGATGTCTCATCCTCTGCTCCCTCTGTGACGGCAAGATAAGGTGCGCAACCTTACCCTTGTACCGTGGATCAAGGAGAGTGGCCAGCCAGTAATGGTCCCTCTCCTTGATCCGAAGAATACGAGGATCCTTCCGCAGGCTTTGCAGGATCAGGGAGGCCATACAACGTAGGTTAGCTGAGGCATTCTGTCCGGAGTCTTCTAGGTCACTGAGGACGACATGATCGTCAGCCACCTCCTCCCAGCCACGTACAAGTCCACTGGTTTGTTGGGACTGTAAATCATCCCTAAAAGTCTGCTGCTGCTGCTGATGCTGAGTGCCAGGCTCCACCTCCATGCTGACACAATCCTCCTCCTCCTCCTCCTCCTCCTCATCCTCTTCCTGTGTGATGGGTGGGAGAGAAGGAACACTGTCTGGATAAAGGGGGCCTTGAGAGGCAAGAAAGTCCTCCTCTTCCTGCCTCTGTTCTGCCTCAAGTGCCCTGTCCATTATCCCACGCAGCGTATGCTCCAACAGGTGGACAAGAGGTACAGTGTCACTGATGCATGCACTGTCACTGCTCACCATCCTCGTGGCCTCCTCAAATGGTGACAGGACAGTGCAGCATCCCTGATCATGCTCCACTGGAATGGGGAAAAAAATCCAAGCTCCCCTGACCCTGTCCTGGTGCCGTAGTCGCACAGGTACTCATTGATGGCCCTCTGCTGCATGTGCAGTCGCTGCAGCATGGCCAACGTTGAGTTCCACCTGGTGGGCATGTCACATATAAGGCGGTTCTTGGGCAGGTTCAACTCATTTTGCAGCTCAGCCAGCCGAGCACTGGCATTATATGATCGGCGCAAATGCACACAGACTTTCCTGGCCTGCCTCAGGACATCCTGTAAGCCTGGGTACCTGCCCAAGAACTGCTGCACCACCAGGTTAAGGACATGAGCCATACAGGGCACATGGGTCAGCTGTCCCTGTCGCAGGGCAGAGAGGAGGTTGGTGCCATTGTCACAAACCACCATTCCTGGCTTAACCTGGCGTGGCGTCAACCACCTCTCGGCCTGCCCCTGCAGAGCTGACTGAACCTCTGCCCCAGTGTGGCTCCTGTCCCCCAAACACACCAGCGCAAGCACAGCATGGCATCTTTTTGCCTGCGTACTTGCGTAGCCCCTTGGACGCCTACTGAGCACCGCTGGTTCCAAGGACAGAGCACTCGAAGAGGCCATGGAGGAAGAAGAAGAGGAGGGGGTGGAGGAGAGAGGTGTGTCACAACCAGTAGTAGCATTTTGGAGGCGTGGTGGTGGAACAACCTCCAACACTACTGCACCTTGTCCTGCATCCTCCCAGCTGCCAAAAGAGTGACCCAATAAGCCGTGAAAGACAGGTAACGTCCCTGTCCATGCCTGCTGGACCATGAGTCAGCGGTAATATGCACCTTACCGCTGACCGCCCTGTCCAGCGAGGCATGGACATTGCCTTCCACATGCCGGTAGAGAGCCGGAATCGCCTTCCGTGAGAAAAAGTGGCGTTTGGGAACCTGCCACTGAGGAACCGCACATTGAACAAACTCACGGAAGGGGGCCGAGTCTACCAACTGAAAAGGCAGCAGTTGAAGTGCTAGCAATTTAGCCAAGCTAGCATTCAACCGCTGGGCATGTGGATGGCTGGGAGTAAACTTCTTTCGACGGTCCAGCAGCTGGGGCAGGGAAATTTGCCTGGTAGAATCGGACGTTGGTGTACTGCTAACAGAGTGCCCGCAAGTACTTGGCTGTTACACACCCAATTCTACACCTTCATTCCTCTCAGTGCAGCTTTCAGAGAGGACTGAAGGTATAGTGGGGTTGGAGATCCCAGCTGATGAGGAGCAAGGAGAGGTCCCCTTTGTTCTTTGGTGGGGGTCTTTAATGTGCGTATGCCAACGAGCTGCATGGCAGGTTGACATATGTCTGGTCATGCTTGTGGTGCCCAAGTGGCTGATGTTTTGGCCACGCGAGATACCCTTGAGACATATGTTGCAAATAGCAGTGGTGCGATCTGATGCACTCATCTCAAAAAAGGCCCACACCAAAGAACTTTTGTGATAACGTGCAGAGGCAGCGCCCTGCACAGGCGGAGCTCTGCGGTGTGATTCAGTTGGTGTGCTGGCCTCAAGCTGGCCCCGGAGGGCATCCTGCCTCGTTGGACATGTGCCGCCTCCTCCTCCTCCTCTCTCCCTTCAGGCACCCACGTGGAGTCAGTGGCCTCATCATCCCCTCCCTCTTCACCACTGGAGCAAACCTGGCAGTAAGCTGCAGCTGGTGGAACATGACTGCCAGATTGCTGTCCTTGAGCATCCCCTCTCTCTTCGCTCACGCTACTGCCTTCCTCTAGCTGGGTATCATCATCCAAGCCTTCAAAAAGTTGGGCATCCTCCTGGAGCATGTACCCAACACTGTGCTCAAACAGTTCGGGGGACTCCTCAGGAGGACATGGTGGGTCTAGGGAAGGGGTGCCTGATGATGCCATTGAGTACGCGTTGGCAGCTTCTTTGCCAGTAGTAGTACCCTGAGCCTGGGTGAGGATGAGGAGAATGAGGAGGGCTTTGTCATCCACCCTACCAAGTCTTCGGCATGATGCGGCTCAACATGTCCAGCTGCCGAAAACACGGACAAGCGTGTCCCATGGCCACGTGCTGATGACGATGACCAGCACTGTTGTCTCTAGACACAGTGCCGCCTTGCCCTGTGTTCTTGCCTCGGGACTGTCTGCCTCTCCTTGTCGGTCTTCCAGGAATGGTAGTGGGTAGTGTATATTGTGCTGGAGTCACAACGCACACACACTAACTCCTGCAGATGGCTGCCTTAGATGACAACAACAGGGCCTTATGACAGATAGGGAGGCTCAGGTGGTTTATTGTGTGCTGTACTATCACAGCAGACACACACACGCTAGCTCCTGTAAATGCCTGGCTGCCTTAGATGACAACAACTGGGCCTTACGGCAGATAGAGGCTGCCTTAGATGACAACAACAGGGCCTTATGACAGATAGGGAGGATTAGGTGGTTGTGTGCTGTACTAACACAGCAGACACACACACGCTAGCTCCTGTAAATGCCTGGCTGCCTTAGATGACAACAATTGGGCTTTACGGCAGATAGAGGCTGCCTTAGATGACAACAACAGGGCCTTATGACAGATAGGGAGGCTCAGGTGGTTGTGTGCTGTACTAACACAGCAGACACACACACACGCTAGCTCCTGTAAATGCCTGGCTGCCTTAGATGACAACAACTGGGCCTTACGGCAGATAGAGCCTGCCTTAGATGACAACAACAGGGCCTTATGACAGATAGGGAGGCTCAGGTGGTTGTGTGCTGTACTAACACAGCAGACACACACACGCTAGCTCCTGTAAATGCCTGGCTGCCTTAGATGACAACAGCTGGGCCTTACGGCAGATAGAGGCTGCCTTAGATGACAACAACAGGGCCTTATGACAGATAGGGAGGCTCAGGTGGTTGTGTGCTGTACTAACACAGCAGACACACAAACGCTAGCTCCTGTAAATGCCTGGCTGCCTTAGATGACAACAACTGGGCCTTACGGCAGATAGAGTCTGCCTTAGATGACAACAAATGGGCCTTATGACAGATAGGGAGGCTTAGGTGGTTGTGTGCTGTACTAACACAACAGGCACCCACACGCTAGCTCCTGTAAATGCCTGGCTGCCTTAGATGACAACAACTGGGCCTTACGGCAGATAGAGGCTGCCTTAGATGACAACAACAGGGCCTTATGACAGATAGGGAGGCTCAGGTGGTTGTGTGCTGTACTAACACAGCAGACACACACACGCTAGCTCCTGTAAATGCCTGGCTGCCTTAGATGACAACAACTGGGCCTTACGGCAGATAGAGGTTGCCTTAGAAGACAACAACAGGGCCTTATGACAGATAGGGAGGCTCAGGTGGTTGTGTGCTGTACTAACACAGCAGACACACACACGCTAGCTCCTGTAAATGCCTGGCTGCCTTAGATGACAACAGCTGGGCCTTACGGCAGATAGAGGCTGCCTTAGATGACAACAACAGGGCCTTATGACAGATAGGGAGGCTCAGGTGGTTGTGTGCTGTACTAACACAGCAGACACACAAACGCTAGCTCCTGTAAATGCCTGGCTGCCTTAGATGACAACAACTGGGCCTTACGGCAGATAGAGTCTGCCTTAGATGACAACAAATGGGCCTTATGACAGATAGGGAGGCTTAGGTGGTTGTGTGCTGTACTAACACAACAGGCACCCACACGCTAGCTCCTGTAAATGCCTGGCTGCCTTAGATGACAACAACTGGGCCTTACGGCAGATAGAGGCTGCCTTAGATGACAACAACAGGGCCTTATGACAGATAGGGAGGCTCAGGTGGTTGTGTGCTGTACTAACACAGCACACACACACACACGCTAGCTCCTGTAAATGCCTGGCTGCCTTAGATGACAACAACTGGGCCTTACGGCAGATAGAGGTTGCCTTAGAAGACAACAACAGGGCCTTATGACAGATAGGGAGGCTCAGGTGGTTGTGTGCTGTACTAACACAGCAGACACACACACGCTAGCTCCTGTAAATGCCTGGCTGGCTGCCTTAGATCACAACAGGCCAGAAGTATAAAGCTGATACTGCAATGCTGTACTAACAGCACGCACACACCAGACTAATCCCCAGAATCACAGCAGATAAAGTTAGACTCAGCAGCAGATAATGTCACCACTCAGCACAGCAGAATGTATAACACAGAACAGCACTGCAGATACTGTCAGCAGCAGTGCAATCAGCAGAATGAATATAAATTCAAATGATCACTCAGTATGAATCAATTCAGCATCAGCAATGTACAACAGACTGCCTGTATCACAGGACAGTCACTCAGCATCAGCATAGGCAGTCTTGAAGGGATGTGACATTTCAAAATAAATTATTCTGTTATATCAGCTTCAGGTGCCTGGTAGCTAGTGGTGATCCAAGACTGATTCATCTTTATGAAGGTCAGTCGATCAACTGAGTCGGTGGACAGGCGCACCCTGTGATCGGTGACAAAGCCTCCAGCAGCACTGAATGTGCGTTTGGAAAGAACGCTGGATGCAGGACAGGCCAGTAGCTCAATTGCATACTGTGCAAGCTCTGGCCAGTGATCCATCCTCAAGACCCAGTAAGCCAGAGGATTTTCGGTGGGAAAGGTGTCCAAGTCTGAACTTGCCCCTAGGTATTCCTGCACCATGTATATCAGACGCTGGCGATGGTTGCTGGAACCGATCATACCTTGGGGCTGCGGACTAAAAAATTGTCTGAACGCATCGGTCAGATGTCCACCTTCCCCACCGCTCCTTCTGCTACTGACCGAAGCCTCAGCAACTCGTCGTCCAGGACCAGGAGTTTGTAACCTCCCAGTCTCTGGGAACGCGTTGCACAGACCTTTCTGCAAGGCCTCCCTGAGATGTCTCATCCTCTGCTCCCTCTGTGACGGCAAGATAAGATCCGCAACCTTACCCTTGTACCGTGGATCAAGGAGAGTGGCCAGCCAGTAATGGTCCCTCTCCTTGATCCGAAGAATAGGATCCTTCCGCAGGCTTTGCAGGATCAGGGAGGCCATGCAACGTAGGCTAGCTGAGGCATTCGGTCCGGAGTCTTCTGGGTCACTGAGGACGACATGATCGTCAGCCACCTCCTCCTAGCCACGTACAAGTCCACTGGTTTGTTGGGACTGTAAATCATCCCTAAAAGACTTCTGCTGCTGCTGCTGCTGCTGCTGCTGATGCTGAGTGCCAGGCTCCACCTCCATGCTGACACAATCCTCCTCCTCCTCCTCCTCATCCTCTTCCTGTGTGATGGGTGGGAGAGAAGGAACACTGTCTGGATAAAGGGGGCCTTGAGAGGCAAGGAAGTCCTCCTCTTCCTGCCTTTGTTCTGCCTCAAGTGCCCTGTCCATTATCCCACGCAACGTATGCTCCAACAGGTGGACAAGAGGTACAGTGTCACTGATGCATGCACTGTCACTGCTCACCATCCTCGTGGCCTCCTCAAATGGTGACAGGACAGTGCATGCATCCCTGATCATGCTCCACTGGAGTGGGGAAAAAATCCAAGCTCCCTGACCCTGTCCTGGTGCCGTAGTCGCACAGGTACTCATTGATGGCCCTCTGCTGCGTATGCAGTCGCTGCAGCATGGCCAACGTTGAGTTCCACCTGGTGGGCATGTCACATATAAGGCGGTTCTTGGGCAGGTTCAACTCATTTTGCAGCTCAGCCAGCCGAGCACTGCACTGGGCCTTACGGCAGCTATAGGCTGCCTTAGATGACAACTGGTCCTTTTGGCAGATAGAGTGGCTGAGGTGGTTTTATGTGTGCTGTACTAACACAGCACAAACACACACGCTAGCTCTTGGAGATGCCTGGCTGCCTTAGATGACAATAACTGGGCCTTACGGCAGATAGAGAGGCTGAGGTGGTTTTATGTGTGCTGTACTAACACAGCAGACACACACGCTAGCTCTTGTAGATGCCTGGCTGCCTTAGATGACAATAACTGGGCCTTACGGCAGATATAGGCTGCCTTAGATGACAACAACTGGGCCTTATGGCAGATAGAGAGGCTGAGGTGGTTTTATGTGTGCTGTACTAACACAGCAGATAATGTCACCACTCAGCACAGCAGAATGTATAACACAGCACAGCACTGCAGATACTGTCAGCAGCAGTGCAATCAGCAGAATGAATATAAATTCAAATGTGTCAGCAATAAATCAGCATCAGCAATGAATCAGCATCAGCAATGTACAACTGACTATCTGCATCACAGTCACCGGAACAGAGTGCACTAGGCAGCCAGCGTGGCGTCCTTTTATAGAGTGGGTCATGTACTAACGCCCATGAGCTATAATTGGCTACAGGCGTCCTGCCTGTAGCCAATTATTGCTCTCCTCGCTGCCGGCGCTGTGATTGGCCAAGCATGCGGGGTCACAGTGCATGCTTGGCCAATCATCAGCCACCAATGCACTGCGACTGGCGCAATGCATTGCGGGCCGCTCGCATCACACGAATGTGATGCGAACGACCCAAATAGTTCTGGGCTCGCCGAACGGGCTAACGCCTCATGTTCGATTTGAACATGGGTTCGAATCGAACACCGGGCCCATCCCTACTGCTAACCTGTCCCTGCAAAAAGCAGTATGTGGGTCGCACTATCAGGTCCTTTTCCACACGTGTGAATGAACATGTTACTGGCATTAAAAGCAGGAAATGTAAGCATAGTGTACCTCATCACTACTTGTAGTTCCACAATAGAGACCCTACGGGGACACTGTTTCAAGTTATTGATAAATTTGTCCCCCACTGGAGGGGAGAGTCTTGTCTTCGGTGGGTTTCCCTCCTCGAGACTTATTGGAAATGTGAGCTCAGATCCTACTTTCCGTTTGGAATGAATGTGGAGTGGGATCTCAACTCATTTATCAATCAGGCATAAGTTTGTTCCATTCCCACATGAATTCAATTGTATTTTCTGTCTGGAATGTTCAGTTTTTTGTATATATTATGTATTATATGGTATATGTTTCCCTGATCATTTTCCCTTATCGAGGTATTTTGTTCAGTATATATATTTATTTGTTTATCTAGGTTTTTCCCTTTATGGCTTACTTGACACGCAGTTTCAGCTTTCCTGTGTGCCTCTTACGCCATCTTGTGGATATTTTTAGTCCCATCACTGTGTTTGTATATGTGATCTGGCATTTCCTGTGTCCAAGACGGCTTCAGGTTTGGTGGTGGCTCACTTCCGATCATGTGACCCTCCACTTCCGGCTGCAGTCCTGTGACGCTATAAAGGAAGAGAGAAAGAAAAAAATATGTTTTTTTTTTTTTTGGTCACGTGATACATTCCCGTGGTCACGTGACCTATGGCCCACCTTTTTCGCAGTCTTTTTTTACCAGGATATTCCCCCAATGTTTGTCATGTGATTATCGAATCACATGTACATTCACTTCCGGGTTAACATCTGATTGGTTTACCAATTCATGTGATTGATTTCATTCTTTTACTATTGGTTCTCACAGAGAGATTTGGTTCTTGGTGGTCAGGTGACCACCTTTTGTCCATTCCAAGATCTCTGAAATGTCTCCAAGCTGATTGGTCTTGTATTTGCATTCTTAATTTTTAGGTAGTCTATATATTTTGGCAGTGGGGGTGAGTTGATGCATGCCCCTGTTGAAGACCCTTTGGTCGAAACGTGTAGGGCTAGGCTCATCAGCTCCCCATTGCCTGACAATTTTTATTCGTGATCACTTTTTATTGTTACATGCTGGTTTTTAGAAATAAAATACCTTTTTGATCTACACTGTGGAAGCCATTTCTTTCTCCACATATCATCTGGAAGCAAGTGGCTCCACTATCCGGTTGAATCCATCACCAGGATCCAGTCTTTGATGTCTGTCTGATTGGAGATCCCTTTTAGGTCGCGTTTGGTGTTCTTGTATTTCGTTCCGGAGGCATTCCACCACCCTGAGCTCTACACATTTGCCATTTGTGGCATTCTGCTCGTTTGACTCCATGTTGCCGACATTGGAGTCCATCTGTTCTGGTAAGGGCATACACATTACGCATTGTTGTTGATGATATACCATCTTTGATGTCTCTTTACTGAACAGTGTTTCATCTTCATCCCCACTCCTGCGTTTTTCCCATAACTTCATGTTGGACGTTTTTTATATAAATTTTTTACATATTTTGAACACTATTTTGGATTTTACATTTCACTTACCACTGGATTTAGGTTCCTTGGTTGGTCAGATTGTTTTGTGCATCTTAGTGACACCTTTTACTTTACAGATGGACTTTTGATTTTCAAGTCGTTATCACTGTATTGTATCATTTATTTTCACATTTATTTGTGTTGACCAGTTAGCGCTACACCATTCACCATTTTCCTTGTATATGTTTGTCACATTTTTGTGTAGCTGCTTGTTTAGAATTTGGGTTTAGCACAGTATTTATCACATTTTTACCTATTACAATTACAGCACAGCAGGCTTAAGTCCTCCCCTTAGACCACCGTTCATCCAGACTGAGCACTGTGCAGCATTACAGGCCTCCTCTGACCACTGGCAGTGGCACTCAGAGCACTGTGCATTTCAGGCCATCCCTCAGACCTGAGACCATCACCCAGCACTGTGCAGCTTTACAGGCCTCCTCAGACCGTCCAGAGTGGCTAAATCTGTATCTGAGATTGTTCAAACCTTAATACCATAAATAATAGCATGATTTTAGATTTTTTTACTCCAGGAGTATATAATGAGTTTGAAAATTCTAGACAGAGAAAATAACCACAAATGGAATGCCACAAAATTCTAGAGAAATGCTTAAATATTGCATTACAATTTAACTAAACACATTCGATTTTAGCTGACTAATATACAACGACTAAAATGGGACTAAAACGAAAATGGCATTTTAGTCCTAAGACTAAAACTAAATTGAAATTTGCTGCCAAAATTAACACTGGCTTATACAACATTCCTATATTTGAGTTGTGTACATTTGAGTTGTGTATTATACACATATGGCAGTGCAACACTGTTAAATTTCTATTTGCTTATATTGGTGTGTACAATATTGTGAGTGCAGCTGTTTCACCCCACTAATTATTGATCATCATTTATAATGATTTTTTATTTTTCACTAAGCGCAGGTATTTTTATTTTTAATTTATACATGGAGATCATATCCCCCCTTATGTATTTATACACGATGATCATATCCCCCCTTATGTATTTATACATGGAGATCATATCCCCCCTTATGTATTTATACATGGAGATCATATCCCCCCTTATGTATTTATACACGATGATCATATCCCCCCTTATGTATTTATACATGGAGATCATATCCCCCTTATGTATTTATACATGGAGATCATATCCCCCTTATGTATTTATACATAGTGATCATATCCCCCTTATGTATTTATACATGGAGATCATATCCTCCCTTATGTATTTATACATGGAGATCATATCCCCCTTATGTATTTATACATAGTGATCATATCCCCCCTTATGTATTTATACACGATGATCATATCCCCCCTTATGTATTTATACATGGAGATCATATCCCCCCTTATGTATTTATACACAGAGATCATATCCCCCTTATGTATTTATACATGATGATCATATCCCCCCCTTATGTATTTATACACGGTGATCATATCCCCCTTATGTATTTATACATGGTGATCATATCCCCCTTATAGATTTATACATGGAGATCATATCCCCCCCCCCCCCTCTTATATATTTATACATGGAGATCATATCCCCCGTATATATTTATATATAGAGATCATATCCCCCCTTAATATCCTCTTCTCAGTAGAGAATAAATTCAGTTCCTCTAATCTTTCCTCATAGCTGAGCTCCTCCATTCCTCTTATCACTTTGGTTGCCATTCTCTGCATTTTCTCCAGTTCCCCGATATCCTTTTTGAGAACTGGAGCCCAAAACTGAACTGCATATTCCAGATGAGGTCTTACTAATGATTTGTACAGAAAAAACAGTCTATGCATATCTCACATACAACTCATCTGATTTTGTCATCTTCTCCATGACATAACACTGTATAATATGCTGCAACATTTTAAGATCATGTTGGAAGTGGCCATTGACTCCTTTCGAAGCTGATAGGTTGAAGACGACCTTCTTTTTTTCTTCTTCTCCCATTGTACATGTTCTCTTCCTGCTGCATGAAACTTAAAACTCCGGAAGAACTCTGTTCTTCATTAATAAAGATTACCTTGATGAAAAAAAAAATATTATTTTATGTAAATTAGATATATCTCTACAAAGCAAAGGTACACAAAGAGCCCTCTTCAAAAATCTTGCCTTTTATTATGGATTCCAGGTGTGCCATTTTTCTCTTGAGATTTGACTTGTGTCGGGGATCAGACTTTGCCATTTTTTCATTATGACTAAACAGGAACATACCCCGGGCGAGCCCCCGGATACTGGGCTGGTTCTCCAGGATCCTGTTCTTCTCCAGATCACAGACTTCATTCATATCATCGATCACCACAATCACATTGTCCTTCCCTGTAGACACAAACCAACAGTCTTGTTAAAGGAGTTGTAAAGGTTAGTTTTTTTTTAAATAACAAACATACAGTATTATACTTACCTCTTATGTGCAGGGGTTTTGCACAGAGTGGCCCCCTATCCTCCTCTTTTGGGGTCCCCCAACAGCACTCCTGGCTCCTCCCCGCATTGAGTGCCCCCTTGGAGGCCCCCATTCCAAGGGGACATGTGTGTGGGCGTGCTTCCGAGTCCTGCATCCATTGACACCGACAGCAGGACTTGGCCCCGCCCCCCAGCTCCCATGTCACTGGATTTGATTGACTGCAGCGGGAGCCAATGGCTGCACTGCTATCAATATGTCCAATGAGGACCTGAGACAGTGGCTGGAGCTGCGGTACTCGTCCCCATCTATGGAACGATCGGGTTCAGGTAAGTAAAACGGGGGGCTCTGGGGGGCTGCTGAACTACAGAAGGTTTTTCACCTTAATGATGCATTAAGGTGAAAAACCTTGACGGTTTTCAACCCCTTTAACATCATTCACTCGCTGTACTGTATCTCCTCACCTCCATAACATAGGGGGAGGTGCTCTGTAGCCTTCAGAGATATCTGGAAACAATGCTAACTGATAAGAGTGCAGCGCCGGCAGATACATTAGCTGATGAACTTTCTGGTAGGATCAACAGGTTTTATTTTTTACACTTATCAAAAAGATATAACAAGCTGTTTTCAAGGTATATTTAACAGACCAAAAGGGAACAAATAAAGCCACGTACACACGAGCGGAATGTTCCGACACAAAAAGTCAGGAGGAAGCTTTTCATCGTCTATTCCGATCGTGTGTATGCCTCATCTGACTTTTTTTTTTTTTAAATTCTGACGGACCTAGAAATACAACATGTTCTAAATATTTCCGACGGGAAAACCGCTCGTCTGTATGCTGTTCCAACGGACCAAAAACGATGCATGCTCTGAAGCAAGTACGAGACGGCAGCTATTGGCTACTGGCTATTGAACTTCCTTTTTCTAGTCCCGTCGTACGTGCTGTACGTCACCGAGTTCTGGACAGTCGGACTTTGGTTTGACTGTGCGTAGGCAAGACCGCTTGAATGGAATTCTGTCAGAGTTCCGTCGGAGAAACCTTCAGAGTTCATTCCGACGGCAAAACCGGTCGTGTGTACGCGGCATTAGAGAAGTTCATTGTTGGGGATTATATGCACTTTAAATATTCAATATTTTAATTATGGTGTATTTGTACGCATAATTAGTCAGGTTAAGAATAAATATATGTTTATCAACATAACTAAAGGGCGAGTAATAAAAAAAAAAAAAATCCTGCATCCTTAAAAATGTAAACCCACAGCTGACCAAACGGAAGGCAAAAAAAAACACTTATAAATTGGCTCAAGCAGTGGAAAAAAAATCTTAATCCCCAGGGGCAAAAGGGCACCCCCTGAATCAACATTGTTATACATACAGCCCTATACGTCAGTGGTCTCTAAACTGCAGCCCGGAGACCAAATGTGGCCCTTTGCTTGCCTTTATCAGGCCCTCTGGGCCACTACTCCACCAACTGGTATCAATGATGGAGCACCATTCCCCCTACTGGCATGCTAGAAGGTGGAAGTGCTTACACACCGTTATTCATTCCTCCCACCATCAATAGGGCACTATTCATCCCATTAATACCAATGATGGGGCATTGATATTGGGGCATTTTCTACTCCCAGTCTAGCTCCCCTAAAGCCTGAAGGACAGTAAACTGTCCTCTTTCTTAGAAAGTTTGGAGACCCCTGCTATACATAATCAATGTTTGTACACTTTAATGATCTTGGTTTTACTTATCTCCTTATGTATGGTTGATAGCTTATTGTTTTATACATTTCCTTCATGTCAAGTCAAAAATTTGTTAAGTAAAGAAAAAACAAGCTCATTTTATGTGATCCTTATAACATCTTCTCTTACCAAGTCTGTCATGAAGATGTTGCAGCTCCTCATCATACAGAGATTCATTCACATCGGTCACATTGACTCTTCCCCAATTCTTTGTGTGATACAAAATACCAAACGTGCACTGAGACACATCATGTTTGAACCTCTGGAATCCATTATTAGATATATAACACGGGGTGACACTCTGAACCCAACCGCAGAAATCTGCTGATCTCAGCAGGTTCACCAACCAGGAGTAATCACTCTCACTCGATCTGGAGAAGATCCCAACCTCAACTTTCTTCACGTGAAGCTGCAGATGGGAAATAAATGGCAAACATGTTAACAGGTGAAGGCTACAGATATGTATTAGGATAATTTGCATTCAGCGATTACTTTTTTGCTTCACTGATTTTGGCAGATGTTGTTACATAGTTAGTCAGGTTGAAAAAGCCACAAGTCCATCTAATTCAAGCATAAAAATAAATAAAACAAAAAATATTATATAATCCCATAACCCAATTCTATACCCACAAATGATCCAGAGGAAGGCAAAAAAAAACAGCAACGCATGCTCCAATTTGTTACAACAGGGAAAAAATGTCCTTCCTGATCCCCCGAGAGGCAATCAGATTTTCCCCGGATCAACTTTACCTATAAATGTTAGTACCCAGTTATATTATGTACATTTAGGAAAGAATCAAGGTCTTTTTTAAAGCAATCTACTGAGTTGGCCAGAACCACCTCTGCAGGGAGTCTATTCCACATTTTCACAGCTCTTACTGTGAAGAAACCTTTCCGTATTTGGAGATGAAATAGCTTTTCCTCCAGACGTAAAGAGTGCCCCCTTGTCCTCTGTGATGACCTTAAAATGAATAACTCAACACCAAGTTCACTATATGGACCCCTTATATATTTAAACATGTTGATCATTAGACGTGTGCATTCATTTTCATCCGAATTTCGGGTATTTTCGTTATCGTTTTAGCAAACGATAACGAACGTGCAGAATCCAAACCGAAAGATCCGACATAAACAAATGCTTTATTTTTGTTTTCGTTGCGACAACTGTGTGATATAGATAGGAGATTCAACGTGACGCTGACAATAGTGATCTGTGTCCATCGAACATGTGGTCGAATGTGCCTAACCTATTAGTCCAAGATTATCCCTTTCATGACTAAAGCCCCATACACACGGTCGGATTTTCGCATGGATTCTGTCCGATCGGACAATGTTGTTGAAAAATCCGACTGTGTGTAGGCACCATCGGACAGTGTACGTCGGATTGTCCGACGGACAAAGTCCTATCTCCTGCTGGATAGATTTTTTGACAACACGGTCCGATCACACCAAATCCGATCGTGTGTAGCGTTGTCCGACGGACAAAGTGCCACGCATGCTCAGATCACATTACAAGACCAAAGCTATTGGCTACTAGCCTCTACGTAGTCCCGTCGTAGGCAACAGACGTCACCACGTTCAGAATGTTCGGATTTTCCGACAACTTTGTCCGACCGTGTGTACGCAAAACCAACATCGGACAAAGTCCGACGGACATGATCCGACGGACCTGGTCCTCGGATAATCCGAGCGTGTGTATGGGGCTTAAGCCTATTTCTGACATTTGGTGTTTACAAGTTAAAATTCGTATTTCTTGCTAGAAAATTACTTAGAACCCCCAAACATTATATATATATATATATATATATATATATATATATATATATATATATTTTTAGCAGAGAATCTAGAGAATTAAATGGTGATTTTTGCAATATTTTAAGTGACACGGTATTTGTACAGCGGTGTTTTAAGCGCAACTTTTTGGGAAAAAGATACTGTCATGAATTTTAAAAAAAGGGAAACAGTAATGGTAGCCCAATTTTTTTGTCTAGCGTGAAAGATGATGTTACGCCGAGTAAATAGATACCAAACATGTCACGCTTTATAATTGCATGCACCTCGTCGAATGGCGACAAACTACGGTACCTAAAAATCTCCATAGGCGACGCTTTAAAAATGTTTTACATTTACCAGGTTAGAGTTACAGAGAAAGTCTAGTGCTAGAATTATTGCTCTTGCTCTGACGATCGCAGCGATACCTCACATGTGTGATTTGAACACCGTTTACATATACTTCCGTATGCGTTTTCTTGCTGAGCTCGCAGGGAAGGGGACGCTTTAAAAAATATATTTTTTTTTTCTTAATTATTTTATTTAATTTTAGATAATTAAATTGTGTTTTTTTTTTTTTTTTTACTTTTATTGCTGTCACAAGGAATGTAAACATCCCTTGTGACAGTAATAGGTGGTGACAGATACTCTTTATGGAGGGATCAGGGGTCTAAAAGACCCAAATCCCTCCTTTGCACTTCAAAGTATTCAGATCACCGAAAACTGTGTATCTGAATATTGTGTATTTTTTAAAAATCCGGCGCCATTGGCAGCTGAGTAAACAGGAAGTGACGTAGTGACGTCGCTTCCGTGTTTACATCCAGGAGACTGGAACTAAGCCGTTTCCGGCTTCGTTCCAGTCTGTCACTAGCCGCCGGAAGCGGCGGATGTTCGACCGGGCCTCCCGAATGGAGATATCACATGACTATTGAACTTCCTTTTTATCATCTCGTCGTACATCTTGTACATTTCCACGTTCCCACGTTCGTAATTGTTGGCCAACATTTGTGTTACCCCGTGTGTATGCAAGACAAGTTGGAGCCAACAACCTTCGAACAAAAAAACAAGGTTTTGTTGTCGGAAAGTCCGATCGCGTGTACGAGGTTATGCCTCCCTCCACTCACTGTATTTTCACATAAATTCCTCTCTTACCTCCTTTCTTAACATTTTCCACACCGATGGCACAGAAATTCTGTCTGTGGGGTAGAAAAGGAATAAAGTAAAAACATAAGCAGAAGACTGGTACACTCATGATGATGAGGAAACCTTTGTACAGAGTTATAATATACAATATACATAAAATGTATTACATATATTGTATATAATTAAAACAATTTAAAAAAAATTGCGCTGGAATATAATAGGGAAACACAGGTCCTAGGGTAGTTCCAGAGTTTGGGACCGATGACTTTTTATACAGGAGGATTTGGAAGTTCCACACTTTTCTGTGTAGGTTTCTGGGACCTGAGGGTGGTGGTTGTGGGTAGTGTTGGGCAAACGGTTCAGCTTGGGCATGAGTTTGGGCCGAACATTGGCTGTTCGCCCCATGCAGGGAACACCCGAATTTGCAAGACGTTCAGCAGCTGTTCGCCCCGCTAAATGCCCTTCAATGCACTGCACAGTGCATTCTGCACCCTGATTGGGCAAAGCTTTGTCCAATCAGGGCACAGTAAAAACTAGTTGTTAAGGAGTGGGGCCAGGAAGCTGACAGCTCAATGAAGAAAAAAAAAATTACCGGGAAAAATAACTAAACAAAACAAAAAAAAAAGAAAGAAAACGGCCAATCCATGCCAGGCCCTTATTCTAGCGTGCAGCCTGGCAGGCCAGGAAAGAGGGGATGCCAACTATACCAGGCCACATATCCTCAACATTTATAGTTATATAAACAAAAGATAAATAAAATAATTACAAATCAGACACTTGCATTAAAACTTGCTATAAATTATCCCGTAATGCATTGGCTCATGCTACCATACATGACAGTATGTTTTCTCACCTTAATGCATCCTATGCACTAAGGTTAAAAAACTTCTGTCACTGACCGGCACCCCAGCCCCCCAATTTTACTCACCTGAGTCCTGTATTCCCCCGCCGGAGATGCACTCTTCCCCTCTGCCCGTTGTCTTGGCTCTTGATTGGATAGATTGATAGCAGTGCAGCTATTGGCTCCCGCTGCTGTCAATCAAATCCAATGACATGGGCGCCGGGCCTAAGTCCTGCATTCGTGTCTATCGATGCAAATGCTGGACCCGGGAGCACGCCCGCACGCTAACCCCCTGGGATAGCGCTCCTCCTAGGGGGTTATCTGATGTGGGGAGGAGCCGCGAGAGCCACACAAGAAGTCAGTGTTTGGGGCCACTCTGTGCAAAACGAACTGCACAGTGGAGGTAAGTATGATATGTTTGTTATTTAACCGCTTCCCGACCGCCTCCTGCACATTTCTGTCGGCAGAATGGCACAGCTAGGCAAAAGCACGTACAAGTAGGTCCCCTTTAATTGCCTAGCCATGGGGTCGCGCACGCCGCCGGCGGCGCGCTCGCGACCCGGTCGGGAGCTCCGTGACCGCGGCCGCGGGACCAGCGGACCCGATCGCCGCTGGTGTCCCGCGATCGGGTCACAGAGCTGAAGAATGGGAGAGGTCTGTGTAAACAAACCTCTCCCCGCGCTTCCTACACTGCCTGTCACTGATCGGCTGTTCCCTTTCATCGGAAAAGCCGATCAGTGATGTCAGACATCAGCCACGCCCCCTACTGTGAAAAAAACACAAACACGTCGCACTAACTCCTCCCCGCCCCCTAGTGGTTAACTCCTTCACTGCCACTGTCATTTACATAGGAATCAGTGCATTTAAATAGCACTGATTTCTGTATAAATAACAATGGTCCCAAAAATGTCCGATGTGTCCGCCATAATGTCGCAGTCACAATAAAAATCGCTGATCGCCGCCATTACTAGTAAAAAAAAAAATATTAATAAAAATGCTATAAAACTATCCCCTATTTTGTAAACGTTATAACTTTTGCGCAAATCAATCAATAATCACTAATTGCGATTTTTTTTACCAAAAATATGTAGAAGAATACGTATCGGCCTAAACTGAGGAAAAAAAAAAATGTTTTTTATACATTTTTTGGCGATATTTATTATAGCAAAAAGTAAAAAATATTGCATTTTTCTTCAAAATTGTCGCTCTATTTTTGTTTATAGCGCAAAAAATAAAAACCGCAGGGGCGATCAAATACCACCAAAAGAAAGCTCTATTTGTGGGAAAAAAAGGACGCCAATTTTGTTTGGGAGCCATGTTGCATGGCCGCGCAATTGTCAGTTAAAGCGACGCAGTGCTGGATCGCAAAAAGGAGCCTGGTCCTTTGGCTGCAAATTGGTCGGGGCTTAAGTGGTTAAACAAAAAAAAGAAAAGAAGCTTTACTATCACTTTAAAGTGAAAGCAAAAGCTTCAGCTGCATTCCCCACCATTGGACACATCCTTTTGACGCGTTTCACCCTGATTGAGCTTAGCCCAACAACTAAGACTATCAGTACTGACAATAACGATAGTCACACCACATGCCTCATCACCACCATGAGCTTCTATAGATTTTGCAGGTACTGCTGATGTGAGGGTGACAACACTGCCCTGAATTCAGAAGTGGTAGGATAGTGCTGCCACCCCATTAATGGAATTTTCATGCTCTGGACTTTACTTGACTATACTGTAGTTCTACATAAATACGTAAAAGAAATCCACAGAAGTCTGAATTCTATAGACAGTGGGGATATGAATAATGGATAACGTAGAAACGATTCTACATTTACCTGTAGATGTTTGTAGAAGTTTTTTCAGATATTCCATCTTCTCAGTCATTGCTCTCTGTAGGGCTGACCTGTTTGTACTGACCGAGTCTATTTCTTGGCGTGTCAGGGTAATGAGGTCACAGCCAGAGAATTTCCATTTTCCCCAATCTTTCCTCACTGTCTGCTCAGCGTCTCCATCCATCACATCCGCCATGATAATGATTACACGTTTACCTGGACATGTGACAATTGTAAAGGGTAAGAAAAAATGTACATATTTATAACTGGGGACGAGTGAAGTTGACTGTTTTTTGTTTCCCTGAAATAGCCCATTACAGCAACTTTAACTGCTGGCAAGTGTAGTATGTTATATCTAATTATATATATAAATATATATATATTAGATATATGTAGTGTTTTTTTATGTATTTCATATAGGCATTTTATTTAGGCATTCTAAGATAAGTTCATTCTAGGCAGGCAACATTGTTATCTGTTACACATATCAAAGGGGACTTGTTGATATACAGTCTCCAGACAAAGGCAGAGTGGCCAAACAAGAATTATTCCACATATCAAAGGGGAACAGATAATGAATGAATGGGCTATGTTAATGTTAATATGCAAGAATGCAGATTAGGGCAGTTTTATGACTACAGCTGTTCACAGCTTGGGGTTATCTGCTGTCACTCTGAAAGACAGGAGCAGATCAAAGCAAATTGCTCAGCTTAGGGGATATAAGATGGCTTTCAGTCTAGAAAATATCTCAGAGAAGGGTCTGTGATTATGAAGGCATAGGTCTAAGAGGAATATATTCGTTGTCATGTACTCTGTTGGATTGTCATCTGTAAGACTGTTCTGTTTTGGAAGCTAATAAAGTGCGCCTCTCTGGAGAATTGGGTTTGCTGCGGGGACAATACTTATTAATATCTACAAACCATCTACGAACTATACCTTAGATCACTACAGCAAGGTCAAGCTGTAACATACCATAACATAGGAAAAAGGAGGCGGGAGGGTGGGCAGCTCTTCCAATGACTCTTCCGAAAGACCCAGAACTCCCCGTGGCACACGATTTCCTGAGCTCCGGCCCATCCCATTACACATGTCCCAACCAATCGTTCCCCTTGTCATGTACCTAGCCATGCTACCATCAGTCAAGGCTCTCTTTCCCTAGGGAGGGGCTCAGGAGGCCTTCATGTTGGATGACAACACCAAAAGCAGTTCTAAAAAGTTCAGGCACTGTTTGGAGAACTGATGATTTGAGTGCCACGCCCAAAATGCGTTGTCACGACTACAGCCTACTGACAGCCTTCCATCTGCTCTACTAATATATCTGCGTTCCATCCCAAGCCTCGATGAGGTGAGTCAGTCTGACATCGCTCTGTGTTGGGCACATCGCATCCAGCGCGCCACTCAACTATACCAGCTGCACCATGGTCTCTGCCAGGTCCATTGGGGGCCACTCCACATCACTGACCCTTACTGGTTCAAATAGTCGTCTGTCATCCCTTCCATTGGGGGGTGCCCATCCAACATTTGGCACCTACACACCGCCCCCAGCACCAGCCATGATATGCCCGAGTCAGCCTGATTAGGTGAGATCGAGGTTCATATTTAAAGTGGATGTAAACCTGAATTTTTTTTTTATTTCATAATGTAGATAATAAGATTTCCTTTGATTTGAGTCTTGCCACACAGATTTACTTGAGGCCTGAGAAATCCTCTTTTATTGTTCAGTTAGAAAAATCTTGACAAAGTCTTGAAAACTTTGTCAAAAACGCCCCCTTGCTGTGAGTGACAGGTGATTTACATATCATGCACTAGCCTGAGACAGGCACATCCTGTGTAAAAAGTTCACAATTCAAATCCTCCTCCCCTCCAGCTCTCCCAGGATTGGCTGCCTTTACTGTGTTTTGACTGGACGTTTCTCATCATGGGATGCAGTGAACAGTCAGCAGACTATAGACAGACAAGTGATTTAGGGGACATGTATGTAGTCAGAGCCGGGCAGAGTAGAACATCCAGTGATCTGATGATAACCTGTCTCAGGCTAGTGCATGAGATATGTAAATCACCTGTCACTCACAGCAAGGGGGCGTTTTTGACAAAGTTTTCAAGACTTTGTCAAGATTTCTCTAACTGAACAATAAAAGAGGATTTCTCAGGCTTCGAGTAAATCTGTGTGGCAAGACTGGGCTCAAATGAAAGGAAATCTTATTGTCTACATTATGACATAAAAAAAATTGGGGGTTTACATCCACTATAAGCATGATGTTTAACATTAATTGTATGTCAGACATATTTTAACCCTTTCCATTTTTGGAATCCTTTGACTTTGATTTCACAATGAATCTTTTAATCACAAACCGGGGCATACACATATTTATGACTTTTTCGATGTACTGTATGCCTCAAGTGGTTTGTAGCCATCACCCCTCCAGCGCTGAACTAAGAGGAATCTTTTGTTGTTTGTTCTTTAACACCAAAAGTAAACAGACTACTCTGAGCATGCATCTTTCTACTTTACAGTCACTATGAAAAATAGTTTGATGCTGTGCTGCTGATAAGGCGGTATTGACCTCTAATCAGAGAATGCAGCCATGGAAATGGACCATGGCCCTGGACCTGTAAAGCACACTGTGGCAAACTACGCTTATTGCACTAAGTGCCAATGTGTGCCCAAGCAGGATTTAGTGGGCGAAGGGGTGTAGGTCCAGTTCCCAAGGTATTACTGAGGTGACACTTCCCCAGATACACAGCTTCTATTATTATAGTTGAAGGCAGTGAAGAGTTGATTGAACAATCCAAAATAAAATAAAGGGAAAGTAAAGAAAACTAATTAGGAATAAAAAAGACTTCCACATAAAGGGAGAAGAGGACCATCACCTAAGGACACAAGAAAAAAGAACAAGGACTCAAATTTTGTCTCAACTCTTCAGCATCAAGATAGGAGCACTCAAATGTCCAGACCTTGTATTTTATTACCTAAAGTGGAAAAACTAGTGGATACGAACATCTAAACCAAGAACCAAGACTGGGATGATCGAGATATACCTCTTATCTGCTAAATACAAGTCAATCCACTCCTCTGTGGATCAATGACTGTGCAAAGCAAACTTGTACTCCAACCTAGCTTATAGGATGTGTCTGCCTAGCACTTGTTGACCAAAGGAGTCAACTAGATTTTTTTTTTTTTTGATGAACAGAAAGTTCAGTTGGTTAGAAAACAAGATCACCCTTTTCTGCTGCATCATTGAAGCAATAAGAATCCCGTTACTACTCTTCTAAACACAGCACTGGGTTGTAAAGAAGAAATTGCATTTTTTACATAGTTTTACATAGTTTTTTTACATAGTTACAGTGTTCCGGCTTGGACCAATGTAATTATGATTATGCCATACCTATGTGATCCCTCTAGAACAGTCTCCACATTTTGTAAACAAAGTTTACAACACAAGTTTACTTTGCTTAAGAACTTAGGGGGTTGAAGTGTGGCCAGCAGAAATATAATGTCTTGACATCAGTGGGAGTAAATAATTCGGTGTTATGCCCTGTACACACGAGCGTAGTTTCCGTCTGAAAAATCTTGGATGTTTTTTCCGACGGAATTCCGCTCAAGCTTGGGTTGCATACACAAGTTCGCTGAACTTTTGACCGTCAAGAACGCGGTGATGTACAACACTACAACAAGCCGAGAAAATTAAGTTCAATGCTTCCGAGCATGCGTCCAATTGTTTCCGAGCATGCGTAGGAATTTTGCACGTCGGAATTGCTACAGACGATCGGAAATTTCAAGCTTAACTTTTTCCGACCGAAAAATTGAGAACCTGCTCTCAATCTTTTGCTGGGTGGAATTTGGCCAGCAAAAGTCCGATGGAGCATATACACGGTCACATTTTCCGACCAAAAGCTTTCATTGGTCGTTCGCTGGCCGAATTTCCGATCGTGTGTATGACATAAGAGGTAGGAATTGTGCTCTATCATTGGTGTCAGTCAGAGGAATAGTGCCCTGTTGTTGGTGTCAGTGGAAGGATTACTGCCCCATTGTTGGTATCAGTGGGCTTAAAGCAGAGCTCCACCCTAAAGTGGAACTTCCGCTCATCGGAACCCTCCCCCTCCCTCCGGTGCCACAATTGGCACCTTTCAAGGGGGTGGGGGGTGCAGATACCTGTATAATACAGGTATCTGCACCCACTTCCGGGCATAGATAGCCGCAAATTCTGCGGCTATTACGCCACTTCCTGTGGGGCCCCCGCTGTCTGCTGGGAAACACACGGATCCCAGAGACAGCAGGGACTGTCCTTATTGTACAGCGCGACTCACACATGCGCTGTAGGGAAGTGAAGCCGCCGCCATCCCATAGCGAAGATGGCAGCGACAGCACACGGCAGATCCGGCTTTGGGTGCCGACATTGCGGCCGCGCTGGACAGGTGAGTGTCCATATTTTAAAGGTCAGCAGCTGCAATATTTGTAGCTGCTGACTTTTAAAAAAAAAGTTTTTGCCGCACTCCCTCTTTAACCGCTTCCCGACCGGCCCACGACGATGTACGTCGTCAGAATGGCACGGACAGGCATAAGGGCATACAGGTACGTCCCCTTTAAGATGTCGCCGTACCATCGAGCGTGCGCTGCCGGCGGCGTGCGCTCGCGCCGGTTGGGACCCCCATAAGGCCGGTCGCGGGTCCCGCAATCGTCTCACGGGAATGGTTGAACGGGGAGATGCGGAAATTAACAGCATCTCCCCGTTCTGCCTAGCAACTAGTGACGCCGATCTCTGCTCCCTGTGGTTGGAGCAGAGATCAGCATTCACTAGCTGACAGCCACGCCCACCCACAGTTAGAAACACGCCTCTAGGAACATGTAACCCCTCCCTGCCCCCTAGTGGTTAACCCCTTCACTGCCAGTGTCATTTACACAGGAATCAATGCATTTAAATAGCATTGATTGCTGTATAAATGACAATGGTCCCAAAAATGTGTCAAAAAAAAATCGCAGTTCGCCGCCATTACTAGTAAATAAAAAAATGTTGCCTTTAACAATGTCCCATTGTTGGTGTCAGTGGAAATAATAGTGCCTCCGTCTTGGTGTCAGCAGGAGAAATAGTGCCCCAAGGGCTAGATAAAGGCAAGCAAAGGGCCACATCTGGCCCCTGGGCTATAGTTTGAAGTCCGCTGCTCTAGAAGCTGGAAATTATGGCCAACCCCCTGTGGTGGCAAGGCAGCTAGATAACCACTCGGCATGGGACCCGGAAGCTAGTGCAAATTGCTATTGTAGTTGTTTCTATTGCAATGATTTTCATACCACAGGGATCCCACAGTAATGGTTTATACAAAGTTACATTGGTCAAAGCTGGAACAATGACATATATTTATTTCATCCTGTATATCACTTACCACATACGTCTGTACAATGTGTAAGAAATTCCTCCAGCTGAGCCCACTTAGCCTGTGTAGTGAATGAGTGACAGAAAATGATGGGAGAGAACTTATGAATTTCAGTTTTCCAGTAATCTCCAGGAGGATGTGAAATACAGCAGATAGAGGCAGCTGAGATGGAGGTCCTTGGAAGGAGATCCGTCAGCCATTGTAGATCAGTATCCTTGTCCCAACAGAAGATCCCATGAGCGTTCCTTCTTCCACCATCCCTGAAACATAGAGACAGGAGGGAGTATTGCCTTAAAATTTAGATAATTTAAGGGAGATAAAACAATCTGTTGTCAACACCTCAGTACATATCTGTAATGGTGAGATGACTGACATTCACCGAAAGGGTTATATGAATTCTAGGCGAGCAGAGAATCATGCAAAGGCCAATCAACTCTTTGCAACAAGCCCTCAGATCTTTCCATGTATTACCAATATAAATGATGTAATGACCCAAATGATGCAACACATTTGAACATGACTAGAGATAATCTCACAGACGAGGGACCAGTCTTATCAGCAATAAGTTTGAGAACCTCTGAGCATCAAAAGTGCTCATTATCAAGTGTAGAGAATGCTGGGAAATCTCTGAAATGTGTGAGCATGTTATGCAGAAATGTACAAAGAAGCTGGTAAACTTATGCCGCAGACACACGAGCGGAGTTTCCTACAGAAAAAGAGCTTTTCATCGTATATTCCGATCGTGTGTATGCCCCATCTGATTTTTTACGTCAAAAATTCCTAGGACCTAGAAAGAGAACACGTTCTAAATTTTTCCGATGGAACCAATTCCTATCGGATTTTTTACATTGAAAATTTTGACGGACCTAGAAAGAGAACATGTTCTAAATTTTTCCGACGTAAAATTTTTCCTACTGGGAAAACCGATCGTCTGTATGCTTTTTCCGACGTACCAAAAACGGCGCATGCTCTGAAACAAGTACGAGACGGAAGCTATTGGCTACTGGCTATTGAACTTCCTTTTTCTCGTCCCGTCGTACGTGTTGTACGTCACCGCGTTCTTGACGGTCAGACTTTGGTGTGACCGTGTGTATGCAAGACAGCTTGAGCGGAATTCCAACGGAGAAACCTTCAGAGTTTATTCCGACAGAAAAAACACTTGTGTGTACATGGCATTACATGAATTTTTGGGGGATTTGGTTGGTGGAAGCCAGGACACTTGGGGGGGGGGGGGGGGAGTAAAGAAACACAAAGAGAACACCAACTCCATGCAGAGAGAGCCCCAGTGGGGGTAGAAATGGACTCCATGCAGAGAGAGCCCCAGTGGGGGTAGAAATAGACTCCATGCAGAGAGAACCCCAGTGGGGGTAGAAATGGACTCCATGCAGAGAGAGCCCCAGTAGGGGGTAGAAATGAAGGCCCCCGAGTGTTTTGTCTGTCACTGGAAACAAATAATGAGTTGTTGGCAATCCATTATTTGCAGCCATGATGAGAAGATCCACAATCTTGTTGTCATTGAGGGATCTGCCATGAATGGGCAGCCTTATGTAAACTACACACATTATAATCATTACCGAAGGGTATCTTAAATGTATGATCATATAATAATTAGTCATCATTTTTTGTCACCACACAAGCTCATTCTCTTTGATTCTGTTAAACAATCTGACTTCACTATAACATAGTCTGGGGGAATCTAGGATGGAAAAGGACCTGGGTGGTCCTAGTAGATGATAGGCTCAGAAATGACATGCAATGCCAAGCTGCTGCTAACAAAGCAAACAGAATATTGGCATTAAAAGGGCATCAACTCCAGAGATAAAACGATAATTCTCCCGCTCTACAAGACTCTGGTCCGGCTGCACCTGGAGTATGCTGTCCAATTCTGGGCACCAGTCCTCAGGAAGGATGTACTGGAAATGGAGCGAGTACAAAGAAGGGCAACAAAGCTAATAAAGGGTCTGGAGGATATTAGTTATGAGGAAAGGTTACGAGCACTGAACTTATTCTCTCTGGAGAAGAGATGCTTGAGAGGGGATATGATTTCAATATACAAATACCGGACTGGTGACCCCACAATAGGGAGAAAACTTTTTCACAAAAGGGAGTTTAACAAGACACGTGGCCACAAATTAAAATTAGAAGAAAAGAGGTTTAACCTTAAACTACGTAGAGGGTTCTTTACTGTAAGAGCGGCAAGGATGTGGAATTCCCTTCCACAGGCGGTGGTCTCAGCGGGGGGCATTGATAGTTTTAAGAAACTATTAGATAAGCTCCTGAACGACCGCAACATACAGGGATATACAATGTAATACTGACATATAATCACACACATAGGTTGATGGACTTTTTCAACCTCACCTACTATGTAACTATGTCAAAGAACATTACCATAGAGATCAATGTCCTTGTGCCCATTACATTGTTGAATGCCCTTGTTACATTAGTGGTCAGTGTTAATGCCCCTATTATATTAGTGGTCACTATAAATACTCATGTTATGTAGGAGGTCAATGTCAATGCTTCTGCTACATTGGAGGCCATTGGTACAACAAGTTACTCTGTAGAGTTCAACTCATAATCAGAGTACAGAGAGTCAGTATCTCCCTCTCCGGTCATAACTCAACCAATGAGAGCAGAGGCTACACAGCTGATGAGAAGCTCCTACTTCATCGTGGTTGTTCTACTGAATTATTCATCCACGTGTTAGTTCTTATTCCCCGTACACACGATCGGACTTTCCGCCAACAAAACCATGGATTTTTGTTTGAAGGATGTTGGCTCAAACTTGTCTTGCATACACACGGTTATACAAATGTTGGCCAACAATTACGAACGTGATAACGTGGTGACGTACAAGACGTATGACGAGCCGAGAAAAAGGAAGTTCAATAGCCAGTGCGGCTCCTTCTGCTTGATTCCGAGCATGCGTGAGCTTTTGTGCGACGGACTTGTGTGCACACGATCGGATTTTCCGACAACAAGTCTTGTTGTTGGAAAATTTGAGAACCTGCTCTCAAACATTTGTTGGCGGAAAGTCCGACAGCAAATGTTCTACGGAGCCTACACACTGTCTGACTTTCCAACAACAAGCTCACATCCAACATTTGTTTTCGGAAAGTCAAATCGTGTGTACACGGCATTAGAGTAACAAAGTGGAGGAGAAAAATATCAAGTTAGCATCTTGCATTGCTAAAAAGAATGAGTTTCCATTGCCACTAATTTGGAGTTTTTAATTCATAAATTCACGTGTTCAACATTTTTTCATGCTGTGCGTGGCAACAATGCACCAAAATAGAACCATCAAAATATTGGAGTTTAAGAAAAGATTGCTGCATACTAGACATGTGCACACTGAAATATTTAATTTCGGAATTTCGTTTTCGTCCGAAAAAAATAAATTTATTTAGTTACTCCCGAAATTCGTTTTTATTTATTTTGTTTTTCGTTAAAAATTGCATTCATCCGAAAATTCAAATGAATTAAGGTCAAATCTGTTATCGATGGTGTCTGTCGAATGTTCAAAGAAGATTCGACGGAGAAGCTAAACTGTACGACTCTGTATAGTTTAGCTGCTCCGTCGAATCTTCTTAGAACTTTCGACAGACACCATAAGCCAAAGATTTGACGTTTGTATGTTTTTCGATGCTTTGTCGAATTTTTGTCGTTCATGTTGAATGTATATAGTTCAAACAGAAAATGGACTGGTGATAGTGATCACTGATCAGACAGGTAACAAGATAGGGTATATAGAATCTATATAGAATCTCAATCTATAATATAGAATCTATAATAATAAATCCCCCCCCCCCCACAACACGGGCCGCCTCTGAGGCTATCACAACACTAGCAACACTATCAAGTTCACAACACTAACACAATAGCAGCAGATTATTATGAAAAAGTTAGGTTGAACTGTAGCTTGCTTCACTTTTGTTCTGCTGCTGTGCTTATGCTTAATTGCTAAATAATTCAGGTTCTCTGACAAACTGACCAGATAAGATTGACTGTCTTCTGAAATGATTCAGTGTGTGTGTCTCTCTCTGCTAGCAATCGTAAGTGAAAGTAAGTTGGCTGTACATGTGTACTTAGTTCTAGTTATTTTACTGCTACCCCTCTTTGGTTACAATCAGCCAATAACATTCATCATCATCATTATTTTTATTTTACTTCCCCCACCCAATTCCAGCAGCGATCTTTCCTCTCTATGTCAAATCTTTTCTCTCTATGTCGAATCTTTCCTCTCTATGTAGAATCTTTTCTCTCTATGTCGAATCTTTCCTCTCTATGTCGAATCTTTCCTCTCTATGTCTAATCTTTCCTCTCTATGTCGAATCTTTTCTCTCTATGTCGAATCTTTCCTCTCTATGTCGAATCTTTTCTCTCTATGTCAAATCTTTCCTCTCTATGTCGAATCTTCTCTCTATGTTGAATCTTTTCTCTCTATGTAGAATAATCTTGGACTAATAGAGTTAAGGTTAGGCGCATTCGAACACAGGTTCGATAGACACAGATTGTTATCGTCAGCGTCATGTGAAATCTCCTATCTATATCGAACTGTTGTCACAACGAAAACGAAAATAAAGCATTTGTTTATGTCGGATCTTTAATTTTTCGGATTCTGCACTTTTGTTTGTTAAAACGATAACGAAAATACCTGAAATTCGGACGAAAATGCATTGGGACGAAAACGAATGCACATGTCTACTGCATACCCAACTACAAAAACCAGGTCAAGTTACTGCATGGTTTAATAACAAAAGAGAGCAAATTGCATTGCCTATCTTTTGTGTCATACAGTATATGGCCTGTCATTTGCTATTACATATGTCCTAAAATAAAAAATAAAAAAATATATATATATATATATATATATATATATATAAAAAAAATACCTTGGTGAAGTAAAATTATATTTCTGGTGTGGAGTGTTCCGAAGGTAATTGCTGCTCTGTAAAGTTTTAGAAGTTTGAGAACTGGCCTCCCCATACTGTGGTGAACATTGAACAATGGAGTGCTGTACTTGTGTGCCTACACCTATCTCCCGGTATTCTGATTGGGTATTTCCAGTGGTATTAACATTATTATGGGGGCTGTTTGACTTATTAGAGAGTTCGGTGAAGATATCAGATATTTGTTTGTTTTTAGAAGAGTTACAGTCTTCATCAGAGGCTTGAACGGTTTGTGTGAAGCCATCGGTTGTCTTGTGATTTTCAGACATTGTTGAGTTAGTCTTGGATTTCTCTCCCTCAGTCCTGCTACCATTCCAGCTATCTGTTTTAGATAATACGGATGAGATGTAATTTTCTGTGTTCAGTTCATCATATGTTTGATCCTCGGCTTCAATAGAAACTTTTATCTTCATATGATCTGGCTTTGGTCTGTTGGGAAGGTGTAAAATAAATACATTGTTTCCTATCTGTATTTTATCTTCATGCCACAGCTGGGTCAATGTTTTGGACAAGCAGCCATTAACGTAGGTTTTTGAGTTGTCAACTGGACTTAGAAAAACCTCTCCTTCTGTCTTCCTAATCACACAATGTTCACACTCAGCCTCAGGACCAGAGATCTGAATGTCTTGAGAAGGTCCAGAGCCAATCTTGGTGATATCATTTATATTATAGATAATTAATGCTGTACTCTGTTGGATAAGATAGCATTGATTGCTAAATATGACGTCCTGTTTATTAAGGATGACGCCCATGTTCTCTATATTCTTCTGCCATTTCTGTGTGGCGATTTCGGTCCTTTTTAGCTTTTCTTCCCAGGAGGTTTTCAGATCTCTGAGAAGATTTTCTTTTTCTTCCAAATGCAACTTCAGCTCCTGTACTTCTGCCTTCACTTGTTCTGTTGTTGTAAGCTGCTCTCTGAGTCTTTTTATTTCCTCCTGTAGCTCCTCTATGACTTTGGATTTCACATCCTCATTGACCACGGCTTGGTTGACTATTCGTTTGGCGCTGTCTGCGTATCTTAGGGTAGAGAGCGTTTCCTGGTAATTATCTGCAGCAGGACTGACTGTGGCCAACATAATTGTCTTGCTGTTTCCTCCAAGATTGTTCTTTAGCAGCCATGTGAGCACAGAGTCTCTATAATTCACGTATTGACTCTTCCTTTTATTTTCTGAGATTTCAGCCAATGAATTTATGACTAGACCGAGAGTTAAGAGGGATATGTTGATATTACAACTCTCCTTAAGCTGACTGCCTTGGGCACCAGATTTGTAGGACCTCTCACTTCCCGCCAGATCTACCAGGCTGGCCTTACTCACCAACTCTCTGGAGGCTCCAGACTTTTGATCATTACATGTTTGTGTAACGGTCAGTGTTAGTATGGAATGGGATCGACTGCTCTGTTCATTCATCTTGGTTTCTGCAATGGCTCTCTGTTTGTTACCTTGGTCCAGCAGTAATTTAATTTCTCCATAGCTTTGAACAGCATGACAAGATAACTCCTCAACATATGGACCAATTAGCCTGTCTTCTCGAACTCTTAGTTTCTTTAGGTTTTTTGCTGACCTTAGAAGATCTCTCACCTCCTCATTATATATCTCAAAATAAGAGGCCTCTATCCTGATGGTTTCCAAGTCATTGGACTCTTTATTAAATAAAGCAGAGCAGATTCTTGGCACAATACCAGGTTGGTCATCTGTCCCCATCATTGAAAATGTTTTTCCTGATCCTGTTTGGCCATAAGCAAAGATACACACATTGTAACCAAGCCATATGTTCTCAAGAGCTCCATCTCCGAGATGTTCAAAAACATCCTCCTGCCCAGTATCATGTCTATCCTCTGTCCAGAAACAGTTGTCATATGTGAAGATATGAGGTTCTTTTCTGTCTTTTTCCTTGCAAGAAATGGGTGGCAGAAGAGTAATCTGGTTTCCACTGACCCGAACAACACACTCTGAGTTTAGTCCTTCCTCTCTCTGATTCAGAGGACGGACCCTCACAGCCACTTTCACTTTGCTGTTATTCATTTTCCCAGTTTTAGGCAACCTGTAAAAAGAAAATATAAGATAATTTGAATTTTCTTATATTATCAACCTGCAGACTTACATGTGGAAAACAAAAAAAAGTATGTTAATAGTGTATTTGCTTTCGAGCAGTGGCGGCCCGTCAATAGGGGGCACAGGGGTGCTGCCCCCTCCCCTCCCCCACAGCAAAAGAAAAAAAAAGTAAGTCAATTTAAGTCTATGTAGGGCACCGGACACACAGGTCCTATGGGAGGCATGCCGTGTTTCCAAACACGTGATTGTGGCAAGAAGCCTTATTGGCAGCCTTGAGATTGTCTTCAGGAAGCAGAGCGATGCGTCCCACTGTACTATTCGGTTCCCTCTGTTTGTGATCTGATTGGCGCTTAGTAGGACATAGGCGGTGCTTTCTTCGGACCTGCAACGTCACTTCCGGTTTCACGAGCGCCTCACTGGGATGGAATGCAAGGCCTGAGTGGCCAGGAGGAGTGGGTGCTCACCGGCCGGCCGTCGGCCAGGGCATATATGCTGCAGCACTGATAGGGAAGATGGGATGCCTGGGCTGATGTCTGTGGTAAGCACTGCTGGACAAGGTATCATCCTGGGACTTGGAGCGAGCAGCAGTATTAGTGCAGTGGGCTATTGCTGATGCACTGCATCAGTGGGGCGTGGGGGACACTCATAATGGGCACAGCAGGCACAGCAGATGTACATGCCTGGCCGGAAACTCAGCACAGGGATGATGGTGGGAAGTGAACCCCTTATAATGGGCACAGTGAGGCTGCAATTGATGGGCACAGTGGCTGCAATTGATGGACACAGTGAAGCTGCATTTTTTTGGGCACAGTGAGGCTGCAATTGATGTTCACAGCGAGGATGCAATTGATGTGCATAGTGAGGCTGCAATTGATGTGCACAGTGAGGCTACAATTGATGGGCACAGTGAGGCTGAAATTGATGGGCACAGTGAGGCTACAATTGATGGACACAGTGAGGCTGCAATTGATGGACACAGTGAGGCTGCAATTGATGGGCACAGTGAGGCTGCAATTGATGGGCACAATGAGGCTGCAATTGATGGACACAATGAGGCTGCAATTGATGGGCACAGTGAGGCTGCATTTTTTTTCAGTATTTTTCTGAATTTGTTCAGATTGTTTGCACCCCCCAAAAAAGTTTGACCACCAGCTGCCACTGCTTTCGAGCATGATAAAATATGGCCTATGTATCCTTCAGAAATTTAAGTTTGTAAATAGATTCCTTATATGCTAATATATGAGGAAAGCATGAATAAAATGGCTATCAAGCAACATAGAGACTGAACTTACTATTGACCAGGGTATTTGCTTGTAGTCATAATGTGTAGTACATGCAAATAAAGTGCATTAGAGCCAAAATTCCAACTTTTTTTTTTTGTTTGGATCCAGAACTAGTCTTAATCCAATACTGGTCTTCTACACCCAGTGTCAGAGAAGGAATCGCCAGTACCGTCGCTCCCCTGCACACTTTGAACGAAGCTTTGGCACACGGGCGTTCATGGCAAAACATTGTTTCAGCGCACACAAGTTCGTTGCCCCTCCGAATGCGCACTAGCACACGCATAACATGACCTCTTGCTGCCTATAAAAGCTGCCTCCTCCCTCAGACAAATCGCTGGTTTGTCTTTAACTTCCTGTGCATCTTTTCCTGCTTCCTGTTTTGCCGATTACCTGTTGTGACCCGGATTGACCTCGACCTGCCTTGATATTCTCCTGGACCTGACCTTTGGCTTTTTTAAACTGACATTGGTTGCTTCTCTGGTGTTTGACCCTCAGCCTGTTACCTTCTGTCTCCTGTGCCTTGACCCCCTGCCTGTGACCCCGGATTTGCCTTGGCCTTCAGCCTGCTTACGGACTGTCTTCTGGTGTTTGACCCTCGGCCTGTTCCTGCACAGCTACCAAGTCCCACGCTGATCTTCACGCAAGTCCTACCCAGCCTGCTGGTAGCTTGTGCCTCTTCGAGTCATTCACCCTGTGTACCATTTCCAGGGGGTGGAGGGCGCTTAGTCGCAAGAGTGAACTGCTCTCTGCATTTCGGCCTCGGTGAGTACCCCACTTCCTGACAACCAGCTTTATTGAACACACTTTCTTAGCACTGAGAGTCAAGGATTCCCCCAGGGGGTTGTCAACATGGTGCTTTTCACTCAAAGTATAGTAATACAGACAACAGTGCTGGTATCATTATGATCTCTGCATTATTCAGGACTGCCTAGTAGGGATGAGCTTCGAGTTCGAGTCTAACTCATGTTCGACTCGAACATTGCCTGTTCGCCTGTTCACTGAACAACAAACAATTTGTGGTGTTTGCGACAAATTCGAAAAGCCGCGGAACACCCTGTAAAAGTCTATGGGAAAAATCTAAAGTGCTAATTTTAAAGGCTTATATGCAAGTTATTCTCATAAAAAGTGTTTGGGGACCCGGGTCCTGCCCCAGGGGACATAAATCAACGCAAAAAAAAAGTTTTAAAAACAGCCGTTTTTTTGGGAGGAGTGATTTTAATAATGCTTAAAGTGAAACAATAAAAGTGTAATATTCCTTTAAATTTCGTACCTGGGGTGTGTGTATAGTATGCCTGTAAAGGGGCGCATGTTTCCCGTGCTTAGAACTGTCCCTGCACAAAGTGTCATTTCTGCAGGAAAAAAAAGTCATTTAAAAGCACTCGTGGCTATAATGAATTGTTGGCTCCCATAATACAGAGAACAGTCATTGAAAGTCATTGATAAAAAAAAAATAAATAAAAAAAGCGTGGGGTTCCCCCAAATTCAATTACCAGGCCCTTCAGGTCTGGTATGGATATTAAGGGGAACCCCGCGTTAAATTTGAAAAAAAAAATTACGCGGGTTCCCCCCAAATATCTTTTAAGGGGAACTCCAAGCCAAATAAAAAAAAAATGGCGTGGAGCTCCCCCCAAAAATCCATACCAGATCCTTTATCAGAGCACGCAACCTGGCAGGTGGTAATTGATGGGTAGTTGATGGGGACAAGGGCCTCATCCCCACAACCCTGGATGGTGGTTGTGGGGGTCTGTGGGTGGGAGGCTTATCAGAATCTGGAAGCCCCCTTTAACAAGGGGACCCCCAGATCCTGCCCCCCCTTGTTTGAAATGGTAAGGGGGTACAAAAGTACCCCTACCATTTCACAAAGAAAGTGTAAAGGATTGCTAAAAAACACACAGACACCGTTGGGGAAAGTCCTTTATTAAAAATAAAAAAAATTAAAAAAGATTCCAGCGATGGCTGATCTCTTCCGATGGTCCAGCGCAGCAGATCCTGTCTCCACGGAGACACTGTGGGAATCCCGACAGCCTGATAAGGTCTTAGCTGAGGAGGACGGGGACACCCGTCACCTGACCCCGCCCCCCTCTGACGCAAGGGGAAACCCAGGCTTCCCCAGTGATGTACGGGTGACCCTGCCCCCCTCTGATGTAACGCAGTTTACGTTCACTGGGGAAGCCCAGCTTTCCCCTTGCATCAGAGGGGGCAGGGTCAGGTGACGGGTGTCCCCGTCCTCCTCATCTAAGACCTTATCAGGCTGTCGGGATTCCCGCAGTGTCTCCGTGGAGACAGGATGTGCTGCGCTGGATCATCGGGAGAGATCACCCATCGCTGGACCCTGGAGAAGAGATCAGCCATCGCTGGATAGCAAGAGTGGATTACCACCGCTAGAATCTTTTTTTTTTTTTTTTTTAATAAAGGACTTTTCCCAATGGTGTCTGTGTGTGTTTTTTTTTAAAAAATTACACTTTATTTGTGAAATGGTAGGGGTAATTTTGTACCCCCTTACCATTTCAAACAGGGGGGGGTGGGATCTGGGGATCCACTTGTTAAAGGGGGCTTCCAGATTCTGATAAGCCCCCTGTCTGCAGACCCCCACAACCACCAGCCAGGGTTGTGGGGATGAGGCCCTTGTCCCCATCATGGGGACATGGTGCTTTGAGGGGTTACAGACCCCCAAAGCATCCTCCCAATGCTGAGGGCATGTGGCCTGGTACGGTTCAGGAGGGGTGGGGCGCTCTCTTGCCCCCCCCCTATTTTCCTGCGGCCTGCCAGGTTGTGTGCTCGGATAAAGGATCTGGTATGGATTTTTGGAGGGGAACTCCACGCCATTTTTTTTCTAAATTTGCCGTGGAGTTCCCCTTAAAATCCATACCAGACCCTTCAGGTCTGGTATGGATATTTGGGGGAACCCCACGTCATTTTTTTTTTTTATTTGACCTGGGCCTGGTAATTGAATTTTGGGGGAACCCCACGCTTTTTTTTTTTTATCAATGACTTTCAATGACTGTTCTCTGTATTATGGGGAGCCAACAATTCATTATAGCCGCGAGTGATTTTAAATGACTTTTTTTCCCTGCAGAAATGACACTTTGTGCAGGGACAGTTCTAAGAATGGGAAACATGCGCCCCTTCACAGGCATACTATACACACCCCCCAGGTACGAAATCTAAAGGAATATTACACTTTTATTGTTTCACTTTAAGCATTATTAAAATCACTGCTCCTGAAAAAACTGATGTTTTTAAAACGTTTTTTTACATTGATACATTTCCCCTGGGGCAGGACCCAGGTCCCCAAACACTTTTTATGACAATAACTTGCATATACGCCTTTAAAATGAGCACTTTTGATTTTGAACGTTCGAGTCCCATAGACTTTAATAGGGTTCTAAAGTTCACGCAAAGTTTAGGTCTGTTTGCAGTTTCTGGTGCAAACCGAACCGGGGGGTGTTCGGCTCATTCCTAATGAGGACATGTGGCCTGATATGGTTCTGGGGAGGGAAGAGGGGTTCACGCTTGTCCAGCCAGGCTGCATGTTCGGATTAAGGGTCTGGTATGCATTTTTTGGGGGACCTCATGCTTTTTCTTGTGTGAGGTACCCCCTTAACCGCTTCCCGACCGCCCACTGCATATATACGTCAGCAGAATGGCACGGGCAGGCAAAATCATGTACCTGTACGTGGCCCTTTAAATGCCTGCCCGTGGGTCGCGCGCGCGCCGTCAGGGGCGCGCTCACGACCCGGTCGGGAGCTCCGTGACCCCGGCCGCGGGACCAGCGGACCCGATCGCTGCTGGTGTCCCGCGATCGGGTCACGGAGCTGAAGAACGGGGAGAGGTTTGTGTAAACAAATCTCTCCCTGCGCTTCCTACTCTGCCTGTCATTGATCCGCTTTTCCCAGTCATCGGGAAAGCCGATCAATGACGTCAGACGTCAGCCCCGCCCCCTAATGTAAAAAAACACACACGTCACAGCCCATAACCCCTCCCCTCCACCTAGTGGTTAACTCTTTCACTACAACTGTCATTTATACAGGAATCAGTGCATTTAAATAGCATTGATTGCTGTATAAATGACAATGGTCCCAAAAATGTGTCAAAAATGTCCGATGTGTACACCATAATGTCGCAGTCACAATAAAAATCGCTGATCGCCGCCATTACTAGTAAAAAAAAAATGCTATAAAACTATCCCCTATTTTGTAAACGCTATAACTTTTGCGCAAACCAATCAATAATCGTAATTGCCAATTTTTTTACCAAAAATATGTAGAAGAATACGTATCGGCCTAAACTGAGGAAAACTATTTTTTTTTTATATATTTTTTGGGGATATTTATTATAGCAAAAAGCAAAAAATATTGCATTGTTTTCAAAATTGTCGCTCTATTTTTGTTTATAGCGCAAAAAATAAAAAAAGCAGGGGCGATCAAATACCACCAATAGAAAGCTCTATTTGTGGGAAAAAAAAGACGCCAATTTTGTTTGGGAGCCACGTCGCACCACCGCGCAATTGTCAGTTAAAGCGACGCAGTGCCGAATCGCAAAAGGGGCCTGGTCCTTTGGCTGCCAATTGGTCCGGGGCTGAAGTGGTTAAAATCATTACCAGATTCAAATGGGTCTGGTATGGATTTTTGGGGGACATTGTGCAATTTTTTTATTCTTGCTGTAGGATGTGCTACAGCAAAAGTGACATTTATAAAGAAAAAACAATACTGGTTAAATTGCCAGCAAATGACATTCACTGCCTACATTTTTTTTAAACAAAACAGCACCAAATGTCCCCCAAATTACACAGCAGACCCTTTAAAAAAAAAATAATAATCTGTCAATGACATGTAATTTGCTAGCGAACTTAAACACATTTTTTCTTTGTTAACCACTTACGGACCGCCGCACGCCGATATACATCCTAACTTTGAAGAGGAATGTCGTTATTATGGCAGCAGCTAGCTACCATAACCCCGGTATCTTCTTCTTTGGCCGGTGGTCCGCTTTCCGATAAGAGTGGTCTCTGCGGCGGGTTCACCGCAAGATCACTTTTATCGGCAGCGGGAGAGCCCCCCCCCCCTCCTGCCATGCTCCAGTGCACTCCGCCGCTTACCAGAGCCGCCGGCAGCGGCGAAGGACGATCGGATGCTTTCACTAGCTGGGCATGGGGACAAGTGAGGGAAAGATGGCCCCCACCCATCTCCATAACATTGCAGGGAGGAAGCGACATCACTTCTGCCCACAGCTCTTAAAGGGACATTTTTTTTTTTAAATTACATTTTTTTTTTTTTTTATTGCATTTAAGTTCAAATATAAGATCTGAGGTCTTTTTGACCTCCCAGATCTCATATTTAAGAGGATCTGTCATGCTTTTTTTCTATTACAAGGGATGTTTACATTCCTTGTAATAGGATAAAAGTGACACAATTTTTTTTTAAATAGTGTAAAAATAAAAATTTAAATTTAAAATAGATGAGAAAAAAAATAAGAAAAAAAAAAGAAAAAATTTAATCACGCCCGTCCCGCCAAGCTCGCGCGCAGAAGCGAGCGAAGAGGTGAGTAGCGCCCGCATATGAAAACGGTGTTCAAACCACACATGTGAGGTATCGCCGCGATCGGTAGAGCGAGAGCAATAATTCTAGCCCTAGACCTCCTCTGTAACTCAAAACATGCAACCTGTAGACTTTTTTAAACATCGCCTATGGAGATTTCTAAGGGTAAAAGTTTGTCGCCATTCCACGAGCGGGCGCAATTTTGAAGCTTGACATGTTGGGTATCAATTTACTCGGCATATCATTATATTTCACAATATTAAAAAAATTGTGCTTACTTCATTTATAAATTTACTTAGTGTATTTTTTAAAAAAAAAGTGCGCCTGTAAGACCTCTGCACAAATACGGTGTGACAGAAAGTATTGCAACAACCACCATTTTATTCTCTATGTTTTTAGAAAAATATATATATAATATTTGGGGGTTTTAAGTAATTTTCTAGCAAAAAAAAACTGTTTTTTAACTTGTAAACAACAAATCTCAAAAAGAGGCTCGTGCTTAAAGTGGAGTGCCCACAAAAAAAAATAAAATAAAAGTCAGCAGCTACAAATACTGCAGCTGCTGACTTTTAATAATCAGACACTTACCTGTCCTGGGGTCCAGCGATGCGGGGGAACGAGACCCCCCCTCGTTCCCCACTCCGCTCGCGGCGCCGGCATTCTTAATGTGGGAACCCGGCTGTGGCTTCACAGCCGGGCACCCACAGCGCCGTGCGCCGTGATTCGACACTCACTCATCTGGGACACATGATAGGTCCCAGATGACTGTGTGGCGCCTACAGGAAGTGACGTTTAGCCTGGGCAATGAAGGTGGCAGACTACGAGGGACCCCCTAGCAACAGGCATTTAGAGGTGAGTAAAAATTTTTTTTTTTCCAATTATTTTTTTTTATGATTTTTAAGCCACATTTTTTTTTTTTGCCCGCAACCCCACTTTAAGTAGTTAATGTTAGTGCCCTAGCACTCTCTGTATATCATTGCTTCTGTCAGAATAGCATTTTTTAAAGCTTTTAACATTTTTGCATTGATAGATGTCCCGCCCCCATGCTATTTCTGATGCATTTTAAACATTTTTAATTCGATAGATTTAGATCCCGTTGATTTTATTGTAATATTATTATTTAAACTGCTTTGAAGTTTAATGACCGGGCGCTCCCTGAAAGAGATGTGAACCACAAAGAAGCAGATACACATAGAAGAAAGATGAATAGAATATATACAATATGATTTATGGTTCAGAGCTATGGTAACATTGTGGGCCTTTAATAGAAAATAATGAACTCACCACTAAGCTAGATTGGTGGTAAGTTCCCTTGAGGTTGGTGTTATCTTGCTCTTGCCGTGTTCCCATATCTTGATCTCTTCTCATCGGTGAAGTTTTGGTTGTCCCATCATGCATTCCGTATACATTGAGGAGATGTAGATCCAGCTATACAGATTGGGATGTCTGTTTTCCGCACTTCTTCCTCTTCCGTGTTGCCTACAGAAGGCATCTCCCTCTTGTATTTGTCACCTGTTGTATTACTCATAGCTTTGCTCTCGAATTCCCAGAGGGTGTGACCTGATTCCGGTCTGACTGGATTGTTTGCTTTCCGTGTTGCTTAGAGGTGAAGGCGGTTTCACTTTTATTATCAGTAGAGATTAGTGAATCTTTAGAAATCTGCTGTACTAGGGGTGTTCCCCGTCTGACCTGGAATTGGATATCAGGCTTCTGGTCTACAGATTTCAATTTTTTTTTTAATTGTAAATATTATAAAACTTGCAAAGAAATGTTTGGTGTCCGCCCAAATCAATTATTTTTGTAGATACATTAATTTTAGTACTGTAGGTCTTATATAAAAGAGGAAGTAAACCCTGATGGGTTTTACTTCCTCTTTATTTCCCTGCAAAGGTAAAGCATAATGGGCTACTGTGCATCGAATCGCATCGCATCGCATCGCATAGTAGCCCATAGACATGTGCACAATAGAAAAATTTGTTTAGTTTCCGTTGATTCGTAACGATTCGTAATTTCGTAAGTCGTTGGTGTTCGTATTCGGACTTGTTCGTATTTTCGTAAGAGTTATTTTTTTTCGTTGATTCGTTTTTCCGTTAGTCTAATTTTAGTTTATTCGAAATTCGTATTTTCGTTATATTTCGTATTCGGGCGCATTCGTATTTTCGGAAGACATATATTTTCGTTGATTTAAAAAGATTCGTATTTCCGTTAATCTAATTTTCGTTTATTCGAAATTCATATTTTCGTTATATTTCGTATTCAGACGCATTCGTATTTTTGGAAGACCTATATTTTCGTTGATTTAAAAAGATTCGTATTTCCGTTAATCTAATTTTCGTTTATTCGAAATTCGTTTTTTCGTTATATTTCATATTCGGACGCATTCGTATTTTCGGAAGAGCTATATTTTCGTTGATTTAAAAAGATTCATATTTCCGTTAATCTAATTTTCGTTGATTTGAAATTCGTATTTTCGTAGATTTAGTTACATTCGTACTTTCGTAAGATTGATTTATTCGTACTTTCGTAACATTGTTTTCGTAGATTCGTAATCGGAGCATAATTCATAATTTTATGTAATGTTTATGCTATTTACATGTTTAAGAAACAAAGAATTTCTCTCTCACAAGTCAGAACTTAACTCAAAAATCCACCAAAACACAGTGCCTCCGACCCAACCACACCCTATCTGGACTCTTTCGTTCTTTCGAATTCTCGATCAGCAGAATTTTTGTTATTTCGTATTTTCGTTGTTTTGATTTCCTTTTTCCGAATATTCGTAATTTCGATTTTTTTCGTTCATTTTGATTTTCGTTATTTTTGAATCTTTGTTCGGTATTTTCGGTGTTTCTGTTTTCGTTTTTCGGATTTTCATTCTTTCGTAGTTTTTTTGTTTCTAATTTAATTATTTCGTAATTTCGTTGTTTTTCATAAACGTTCTTTTCAATAGTTTGTTTTTCGTTAGAATTTTTAGTAAACCATTCATTCATTCGTACGATAACGAATGAACGAATATAACGAATTTGAACGGAAAACCAATTCGTAACTAAACAAATTGCACACGTCTAGTAGCCCATTATGTGCCACTTAACGGAAACTGAAGCCTGCGATATCACCGCTGTCCTCACTAGCAACGAGTGTCCATTCTTTACCCCTCTTCCTTCTGGGGCCGCAAACTCCGGTTCGCATGACGTCACTCCCCCGCATGCGCGCGGGAGCCGCCAGTCACGGCATGACTCCTTTATAAACGGCACGATCTGCCCTTTCTAAAGTGCGTAGACATCGACGACCGTGGAGGTTTAGGAGATATTTCCAGCACCTACAGGTAAGCCTTAATATAGGCTTACCTGTAGGTAAAAGGGGTTGTACAGGGTGTACAACCACTTTAACCACTTCAATACCTGCCTATTGTCAAATGACGCCCACAAGGTGGATCTCCCATCCTGGCTGGGCGTCATATGACGTCCTCCCATTCCCGGCCGTCACGGGACCCGGTGCGCGTGCCCGGCGGCCACGAAGTCCGCCGAGCACCCGCGATTGCCCGGGAACACAGCAGGACCGTAGATCTGTGTGTGTAAACACATGTCCTGTCAGTGGAGAGGAGACCGATGGTGTGTTCCCAGTACAGAGGAACACCGATCGGTCTCCTCCCCTTGTAAGTCCCCTCCCCCCACAGTTAGAATCACTCCCAGGGAACATAATTAACCCCTGCAGCACCCCTTGTGTTAACCCCTTCCCTGCCAGTCACATTTACACAGTAATCAGTGCAATTTTATAGCACTGATCGCTGTGTAAATGTGAATGGTCCCAAAAATGTGTCAAAAGTGTCCGATATATCCGCCGCAATGTCACAGTCACGAAAAAAATTGCAGATTGCCGCCATTACTAGTAAAAAAAAAAAATGCAATAAATCTATCCCCTATTTTGTAGACGCTATAACTTTTGCGCAAACCAATCAATATACGCTTATTGAAATTTTTTTTACCAAAAATATGTAGAAGAATACATATCCCCTAAACTGAGGAGAAAATGTGTTGTTTTTTTTAAAAAAAAAATGGATATTTATTATAGCAAAAATTTAAAAATGTTGTTTTTTTCAAAATTGTCGCTCTTCTTTTGTTTATAGCGCAAAAAATAAAAAACCACAGAGGTGATCAAATACCACCAAAAGAAATCTCTATTTGTGGGAAAAAAAGGACGTCAATTTTGTTTGGGTGCCACATCGCACGACCGCACAATTGTCAGTTAAAGCGACTCAGTGGCGAATCGCAAAAAGTGCTCTGGTAAGGAAGGGGTTAAATTCTTCCGGGGCTGAAGTGGTTAAAGCAGAGTTCCGGCGAAAAACATTTTTTTTTTTTTTTGCATCCTAGCATTATTGCTAATGGAATTTCAAAAAAAGACTATACAATATTCAAGATCGCTTGTTAAAAAATATTAATATTTTACTGTTCTCTTTTATGCCTATTTTGTGGCTGTTACCATCCTTAATGTGGGCATGTGAAGCCCAATCGAGATCACCTCCTGGAATACCTTGGGAGAGATGTATGCTGGGTAACCAGCATGCATCTCTGGATCTCGCGCATGCGCGATTCAGGGGCGGCCATAGCGCCGAGCACAATACTGCCCACAGACTCCTGGGAAAACATCATTTCCCAGGAGCAGAGGCGAGGGAGGAAGTCTCGAGGAGCTTTGCGGACCAGGAAGTGGCAGATTACGAGGACTACATAGCAACAGGCCCTTTCTGGTAAGTATAATAAAAAATTTTCCTCCAAATGATTTTTTCTAGGTTAAAAGGAGTCTTTTAATGTAAAAAAAAAAAATTTACGCTTGAACTCTACTTTAACCCTCCTTGAAACCCTAATGCCATATACACACGATCGGAATTTCCGGCAACCAAACCGTGGATTTTTTCCGACAGATATTGGCTCAAACTTATCTTGCACATACGCGGTCGCATAAATGTTATCGGGAAATTCTAGAACGCCGTGACATACAAGACGCATGATGAGCTGAGAAAAATTAAGTTCAATAGCCAGTGCGGCTCTTCTGCTTGATTCCGAGCATGTGTGGAATTTTGTGCGTCAGAATTGTCTACACACAACCGGAATTTACAACAACGGATTTTGTTGTCGGAAGATTTGAGATCCGGCTCTCAAATTTTTGTTGTCGGAAATTCCGACAGCAAATGTCCGATGGAGCCTACACACCTTCGGAATTTCTGACAACAAGCTCCCATCGAACATGTGTTGTCGGAAATTCCGACTGTGTGTAGGCCCTGATGTATGGGGGGCTCTCTGGGGACCCTGATGTATGAAGGGGGCTCTCTGAGAACCCTGATGTATGGGGGGGGGGCTCTCTGAGAACCCTGATGTATAGGGGGGGCTCTCTGGGGACCCACATCTATGGGGGGGCTCTCTGGGACCCTGATGTATGGGGGGGCTCTCTGAGGACCCTGTTGTATGGGGGGCTCTCTGGGGACCCATATCTATGGGGGGGCTCTCTGGGACCCTGATGTATGGGGGGGGGGGGCTCTCTGGGGACCCTGATGTATGGGGGGCTCTCTGGAGACCCATATCTATGGGGGGCTCTCTGGGACCCTGATGTATGGGGGGCTCTCTGGGACCCTGATGTATGGGGGGGCTCTCTGGGGACCCTGATGTATGGGGGACTCTCTGGAAACCTTGATGTAAGGGAGGGCTCTCTGGGGACCCTGGTGTATGGGGGGCTCTCTGGAGACCCTGATGTATGGGGGGACTCTCTGGGGACCCGGATGTATGGGGGCTCTCTGAGGACCCTGATGTATGGGGGGCTCTCTGGGGACCCGGATGTAAGGGGGGGCTCTCTGGGGACCCTGATGTATGGGGGGGGCTCTCTGGAGACCTTGATGTAAGGGGGGAATCTCTGGGGACTCTGATGTAAGCAGGGGCTCTCTGGGGACCCTGATGTAAGGGGAGACTCTCTGGGGACCCTGATGTTTGGGGGATCTCTGGGGACCCTGATGTATGGGGAGGGGCTCTCTGGGGACCTATATCTATGGGGGGTCTTTGGGACCCTGATGTATGGGGGAGCTTTCTGGGGACCCTGATGTAAAGGGGGTGCTCTCTGGAGACCCTGATGTAAGGGGGGCTATCTGGGGACCCTGATGTAAGGAGGGGGCTCTCTGGGGACCCTGATGTAAGGGGGACTCTCTGGGGACCCTGATGTGAGGGGAGGCTCTGTGGGGACCCTGATGTTTGGGGGGCTCTCTGGGGACCTTGATGTGAGGGGAGGCTCTCTGGGGACCCGGATGTTTGGGGGGCTCTCTGGGGACCTATATCTATGGGGGGTCTCTAGGACCCTGATGTATGGGGGGCTCTCTGGAGACCCTGGTGTGAGGGGAGGCTCTCTGGGGACCCTGATGTTTGAGGGGGCTCTCTGGGGACCCTGATGTATGGGGGGGCTCTCTGGAGACCTATATCTATGGGGGGTCTTTAGGACCCTGATGTATGGGGGAGCTCTCTGGGGACCCTGATGTATGGGGGGCGCTCTCTGGAGACCCTGATGTGAGGGGAGGCTCTCTGGGGACCCTGATGTTTGAGGGGCTCTCTGGGGACCCTGATGTATGGGGGGGCTCTCTTATCTATGGGGGTCTTTAGGACCCTGATGTATGGGGGAGCTCTCTGGGGACCCTGATGTATGGGGGGCTCTCTGGAGACCCTGATGTAAGGGGAGGCTCTCTGGGGACCCTTATGTGAGGGGAGGCTCTCTGGGGACCCTGATGTATGGGAGGGGGCTCTCTGGAGACCTTGATGTAAGGGGGGATCTCTGGGGACCCTGATGTAAGCAGGGGCTCTCTGGGGACCCTGATGTAAGGGGAGGCTCTCTGGGGACCCTGGTGCATGGGGGGGCTCTCTGGGGACCTATATCTATGGGGGGTCTTTAGGACCCTGATGTATGGGGGAGCTCTCTGGGGACCCTGATGTATGGGGGGCTCTCTGGAGACCCTGATGTAAGGGGAGGCTCTCTGGGGACCCTGATGTATGGGGGGGGGGCTCTCTGGAAACTTTGATGTAAGGGGGGATCTTTGGGGACCCTGATGTAAGCAGAGGCTCTCTGGGGAAACTGGTGTAAGGGGAGGCTCTCTGGGGACCCTGGTGTAAAGGGAGGCTCTCTGGGGACCCTGATGTAAGGAGGGGTGCTCTGGGGACCCTGATGTAAGTGGGGAGGCTCTCTGGGGACTCGTTTACATTGGCAGACCACCGTTCGGAAACGATCGGCGAGGCCCGGCTGACATCGGGTCTGCCGGACCCGCTGATTAGCTCTCGGTGTGTCCAATCACAGCGGCAGCGGGTCAAACAGCGCACAGACCCACAAGTGCAGAATCAAGTACCTGTATGTGATTCTGCACACAGGAGACGCAGCCCTGCAGTAAATGTACCTGGTTAATGTTTATTTTTCTTTATTTTATTAACTCTTTAAACATTTATTTTGAACATACAGTAGAGAAATTCTGTGACCAATGCATGTAATGTAGCAGTGCAATATATACGTGGGGCTTTGTAAGGGTGTGGCTTGTATGTGGGTGGGTGGGGACAAAGGGGGTCCTATGATCCCCTATTGCCCGGGGGCCCCATGAGTTGTCAGTCCGCCCCTGCATGCCAGAGGAAGAGCAATAATTCTAGGCCCATTATGTACAGTTAAGTCTAAACTGATGACCTGTATAAGGTTTAAAGCCTGTTTATGGACTATTTTAGGTATCAAAGTTTGTCGCCATTTCACTGCACATGCAGCTTTAGGCTTGCCATGTTGGGTATCCATTCACTTGGCACAATCTCATTTCTTGTGCTTGACCAAAAATTGGGTAACATCCCTGTGCACTAAAATGAACGTCAGTGTATTTTTTTTTTTACCACAAGTATGACTTTGATGAACCATTGCGCTAATACCACGTGGTATAAAAAATTGCAAAAAACACCATTTTATTCTCCAGGGTCTCTGCTTTCAGAAAAATATACAATATGGAATTTTAACAAATTTTCCGGCCTAAAATGTGCATTTTAACATGTGCACCAAAAAAAAAAGTTGAATGTGGCTCTGTGACTGACTTCCCTGCACCTGTCAGCATGTAGGAAGTGTGAGTGATGGGCGAAGTGCGATGTATAGAAATGACGGCTCGGCCTTTATGGTATAAAGTATAGACAGATACCGTATATACTCGAGTATAAGCCGAGTTTTTCAGCACTGCTGAAAATGTCCCCCACTTTTCTGCAGCAGAGAATTACATTTTTCTGACCCGACTTTGGGGCCCCATATCTCTCCGTATCTTTGGGGCCATTTGGGGCTAGGAACCCCCTATCTGCAGCCAACCTTTCTCTCCAGCGTCTCTGGACCCAAAGGGTCCTGAAATGACTTTGCTGCAGATTGACACAGTTGACCAATTTGGGGCCCCATATCTCGGGGCCACTTAGTGATAGGAACCCCATCTTTGGATATCTTATAGTGTTGGGTCCACTGGGTTTTCACACCAAATTTGGAGTTCCTAGCACCGAGTGGCCCCGAGATACAGGGCCCCAAATCGGTCAACTGTGTCCATCTGCAGCAATGTCATTTCAGGACCCTTTGGGTCCAGAGACCCCAAATTCTGGCTGCAGATAGGGGGTTCCTAGCCCCAAGTGGCCCTGAGATACAGGGCCCCAAAGTCAGGTTGGAAATTTGGCTGCAGATAGGGGGCATCTAGGTACCCTTAACTACCAAGTTTGAAGTTCAGGGGACCTATGGCTGCAAATGGGCACAGTGAGGCTGCAAATGGGCACCGTGAGGCTGCAAATGGGCACAGTGAGGCTGCAAATGGGCATTGTTGACCCTCTTTTCCACTTACAGTAGCTGCGCATTTCTCACCCTAGGCTTATACTCCAGTCAATACATTTTCCGATTTTTTTGTGGTAAAATTAGGTCCCTTGGCTTCTATTCGGGTCGGCTTATACTCGAGTATATACGGTATATGAAGAATGTATACAGATCATCTTACAGTGTTGCTCCCGTTTTCTGGGATCTCTCGTCTTTTCTAACTGATCGCAGCTGGTCTGCCTGTATATGTGAGGATAAGAAGGTCGATCGGTCACTGAGGTCTCTTGTAATAAATCTTTGTTTTCTCGTCTCCTTTTTTTCTTGTAGGGTTCATAAATGTCGGTACACAGAGAAACACATGTAAATTATAATCTTTCATTCAGGAAACAGGAAGAGATGGTGGTGGGTTTCTATGTGTGAGATGAAATTTCACAATCGTATTGACACCCATCAGGTGCGCAGTCTGTTCTGTATACTAAATGGCTGAGTGAGCCAAGAGAGCCTCGGCATTTTCTGATATCTGTTTTGCTGGCAAACCCCCCCCCCTGCGTGGGCAACTCTTCTGTTTTGAATTTTTGCTTGTTTAATAAAAATGGTCTGGCAATCTCTAAACCACCGATTGGTCTGGAGTGGCCTCTCTAATATTGTGTCCACCACTGAGCCGAATTCCCCAACAATCACAATCAGAGCTCGGCTATCTTTCCAGGGCTGTTCTTCTTTATGGAGAACAGGTGCAGGAACTGCCCCTCCCCCCCCGATGCGGGGCATTGTGTGCACCACGTCATAAGGTGGGTATGGCCAAATTCCACAGTGGGTGGGTCTTAAAGGTCCATTGTTAACCACTAGCCCGCACTCCACAACTCACCTCTGCCCACCGTCCTAAACTCAGCTGTGCTCTCCTGTCCAAAGCTACCCATTGCACCCCGCCATCCACACCTCCCATCTGCACGCCTGTCCGCAACTGGCTGTGCAACGACTCTGCTACTCACCACTGCACCCCTATCCGCAACTCAACTCTGCCCCCCCCCCCCAAACTGTCAGTGACTCACCACTGCACCCCTATCCGTAACTCATCTCTGCCCCCCCCCCCCCCAAAACTGTCAGTGACTCGCCACTGCACCCCTATCCGTAACTCATCTCTGCCCCCCCCAAACTGTCAGTGACTCGCCACTGCACCCCTATCCATAACTCATCTCTGCCCCCCCCCCCCCCCCAAAACTGTCAGTGACTCGCCTCTGCATCCCCTGCCATAACTCACTTCTGCACCACCTTCCAAAACTGTCCACAGCTCACCTCTGCATCCCCATCCAAAACTCATATCCCCCCTCCCAAAACTGTCAGTGACTCACCTCTGTTCACCATCCATGACTCACCTCTGCACCCCCTGCCACAATTCACCTCTACACCCCCTGCCACAGCTCACCTCTGCACCCCCTGCCACAACTCACCTCTACACCCCCTGCCACAACTCACCTCTGCACCCCCTGCCACAACTCACCTCTGCACCCCCTGCCACAACTCACCTCTACACCCCCTGCCACAACTCACCTCTGCACCCCCTGCCACAACTCACCTCTGCACCCCCTGCCACAACTCACCTCTGCACCCCCTGCCACAACTCACCTCTGCACCCCCTGCCGCAACTCACCTCTACACCCCCTGCCACAACTTACCTCTGCACCCCCTGCCACAACCCACCTCTGCACCCCCTGCCACAACTCACCTCTGCACCCCCTGCCACAACTCACCTCTGCACCCCCTGCCACAACTCACCTCTGCACCCCCTGCCACAACTCACCACTACACCCCCTGCCACAACTCACCTCAACACAATTTAATTATCTAAAATGAAATAAAATAGATAAGAAAAAAAAATATTTTAAAGCGCCCCCTTCCCCGCGAGCTCGTGCAGCAAAGAATACGCATACGGAAGTTGCACCCGCATATGTAAACGGTGTTCAAATCACACGTGTGAGGTATCACCGTGATCGTCAGAGCGAGAGCAATAATTCTAGCACTAGACCTCCTCTGTAACTGTAACCTGGTAATCGTAAAACATTTTTAAAGTGTCGCCTATGGAGATTTTTAGGTGCCGTAGTTTGTCGCCATTCCACAAATGCGTGCAATTATAAAGCGTGACATGTTTGGTCTCTATTTACTCGGCGTAACATCATCTTTCACATTATACAAAAAAATTGGGCTAACTTTACTGTTTTCGTTTTTCTTTAATTCATGAAAGTATCTTTTCCCCAAAAAGTTGTGCTTAAAACACTGCTGCACAAAGACCGTGTGACATAAAATATTGCAACAATCGCCATTTTATTCTGTAGAGTCTCTGCTAAAAATATATATACTGTATTTATTGGTGTATAACACTCACCTTTTCTCCATGAAAATCGGGTGCAAATAACGTGTGCGTGTTATACGCCAATACTTCAATTTTAGCTGCCTCAGAGAGGACAGGGAGGGGGTGGGACGAGCGCCATCAGATTACATACAGTGAGAATCTCCTGTTTACTTGGGGGCCTCTGTAATAGGAAGTCCCGTTTCCTGGGCCACCATTGGACCAGGAAGGTTCTCACTGTATGTAAACTGTCGGCACTTGTACCGCCCCCTTCCTGTCCCCTCTAGGCTGCAGATGGACATCAACCAGGCTGCACTAATGGCAATGGTGAGGCTGCTGCATTGATGGCAATGGTGATGCTGCATTGATGTTGGCTGATGAGGCTGCATTGATGGCAATGGTGAGGTTGCAGACAGGCATTGATCAGGCTGCATTGATAACAATGGTGAGGCTGCAGATGGGCACTGCCCCCTATTTTGCTTAAAAGTTCCTTATTTAAAATGTTCCCTCTTAAAATAAATGTGCCTGTTATACGCCAATAAATACGGTATATATAATGTTTGGGGGTTCTAAGTCATTTTCTAGCAAAAAATACAGATTTTTTTTTAAGGGTTAATGTCTAAACCGCTGGCAACAAAAGTCAGTACTAATTAGCAAAAATAGTATTTCTTACAGAAGCTGCACTGACTGGTCCCCACCTACCATTTCCTCTCTGTAGATGAAGAACTGACTGACAATGAAGTCGGAGTTTCGGGTGATAGTTTTTTTTTCTCATATCACTCCCTGCAGAAATGTATCATTTGCAATGCTTTATAGAAGACAGAACATAGAAGGACAGATATCTCTACCTAAAGCCCCATACACACGGTCGGACTTTTTCATGGATTCTGTCCGATCGGACAATGTTGTTGAAAAATCAGACCGTGTGTATGCACCATCGGACAGTGTACGTCGGATTGTCCGACGGACAAAGTCTTATCTCCTGCTGGAAAGATTTGCCGACAACACGGTCCGATCACACCAAATCCGATCGTGTGTACGGTTGTCCGACCGGACAAAGTGCTACGCATGCTCAGATCACATTACAAGACCAAAGCTATTGGCTACTAGCCTCTACGTAGTCCCGTCGTAGGCAACAAACGTCACCACGTTCAGAATGATCAGATTTTCCGACAACTTTGTCCGACCGTGTGTACGCAAAACCAACATCAGACAAAGTATGACGGACAGGATCCGACCGACCTGGTCCGCGGATTGTCCGACCGTGTGTATGGGGCTTAAGACTGATGGCTATGGAGCCCTTTGCTGTCCTCTGCTGTGAACCTTCCCCTACATATACAGTACATAGTCTGTGTCTATATAATACACCGTTCATTTATTATCCGGATACTGTCTGTGCTTTATGCACATTTTCCTAATCAGAGCCTGTTAACCATTTGCCCTCCGGAGGGTTTAACCCCCTTCACGACCAGTCCTTTTTTTGGGATACGGCACTGTGTTACTTTAACCACCTGATTACTTTGCACTTAAACCCCCCTTCCTGCCCAGACCAATTTTCAGCTTTCGGCGCTGACGCACTTTGAATGACAATTGCGCGGTCATACAACGCTGTACCCAAATGAAATTGTTATAATTTTTTTCCCACAAATAGAGCTTTCTTTTGGTGGTATTTAATCACAGCTGGGTTTTTATTTTTTGCTAAACAAACAAAAAAAGATGGGAAAAAATAAATAAATAGATGAAAATAAAAATCATGTTTAATAGTTTGTTATAAAATTTTGCAAACAGGTAATTTTTCTGCTTCATTGATATGTGCTGATGAGGTGGCACAGGTGAGCACTGATAGGCTGCACTGGTTGTCACTGATAGGCTGCACTGGTTGGCACTGATAGGCTGCACTGGTGGGGACAGATAAGTCGGTACTGATGGGGACAGATAAGTCGGTACTGATGGGGACAGCAAACATGGCAAGGATGGGTGGCACGGATGGGTGGCATTGATGGGCACTGATGGATGACACTGATGGGCACTGATAGATGGCACTGATGGGTGGCACTGATGGATGGCACTGATGGGCACTGATAGGTGGCACTGATGGGCACTGGTAGGGGACACTGATGTGCAGCACTGGCACTGTGGGCACTGACAGATGGCACTGTGGGCACTGACAGATGGCACTGTAGGCACTGACAGATGGCACTGACAGATGGCACTGTAGGCACTGACAGATGGCACTGACAGATGGCACTGGTAGGCGGCACTTTAATTAGGCAAAGGTGGGCACCATGGATTGGGCACATTGCTGGGCACATTGCAGTGAGAGGGACTAATGTCCCTCTCACTGCCGCCGGTGACCGGCTTTTTTTTTTTTCTCCTCACGCTGTCAGCGCGAGGAGGAAAAAAAGCCGATTACCGGCTCTGTTATTATCACATGATCAGCTGTCATTGGCTGACAGCTGATCACGTGGTAAGGGGTCCGGATCGACCCCTTACTCGCATCTGTGATCCAGTGAGTCTCACTGACTCGCTGATCACAGAGCGCGCCGCGCGCGCCCTTCAGGGGGCACGCAGGCAGCTCCTGGCCGGGACAACGTCAATAGACGTTGTCCCGGCATCTTAGTCCTGCGCTGTAGCCGTCATTCGGCTATAGCGCGGATCTCAGGTAGTTAAACTGACAATTTGCCCGGTCGTATGACACAGTACCGAAATAAAATGTATGTAATTTTCTCCCACAAATAGAGTTTTTTTTTGTGGTATTTAATTACCTCTGCTGTTTTTATTTTTTGCGCTATATACAAAAAAAAGATCGACAATTTTGAAAACAAAAAAAATATATACAGTTGTGCTCATAAGTTTACATACCCTGGCAGAATTTATGATTTTTTTGCCCATTTTTCTGAGAATATGAATGATAACACAAAAACTTTTCTCTCACTCATGGTTAGTGTTTGGCTGAAGCCATTTTATTATCAATCAACTGTGTTTACTCTTTTTATATCATAATGACCACAGAAACTACCCAAATGACTCTGGTCAAAAGTTTACACACCCCAGTTATTAATACTGTGTATTGCCCCCTTTAAAGTGGGTGTAAACCCTTACAAACCACTTTGGCCTACAGGTAAGCCTAGATTAAGGCTCACCTGTAGGTCCAATAAATATCTCCTAAACCTACATGGTTTAGGAGATATTTAGAAAAAAAGAGGCATCGCTGTCTATGGCGCATGCGCCGTAGACAGCGGCGCACAGACGCACTGCGCATGCCGAGATCACGGCGATATGCCGCTTTCGTGCGCATGCGCGGGAGTGACGTCATCGCCCATCCAGCGAATGACAGCGCTGGAGTGGCGAGACCCGGAAGTCACTCCGGGCTTGATGGCGTCGGAGAAGGTCGTGGATGAGGACCGCTTCGGGGGCTTCATTCTCAGGTAAGTTATTCATAATGAGCTAGTATGCTATGCATACTAGCTCATTATGCCTTTGCCTTGCAGGTTCCGTTTTTTTTTTTTTTTTTTTTTGGGAGGAGGCTTTAACATCAATGACAGTTTGAAGTCTTTTGTGGTATTTGTGGATGAGGCTCTTTATCTTCTCAGATGGTAAAGCTGCCCATTCCTCTTGGCAATAAGACTCCAGTTCCTGTAAATTCTTGGGCCGTCTTGCATGAACGGCACGTTTTGACATCTCCCCAGAGTGTCTCAATGATATTGAGGTCAGGAGACTGAGATGGCCACTTCAGAACCTTCACTTTATTCTGCTGTAGCCAATGACAGGTGGACTTGGCCTTGTGTTTTGGATCATTGTCATGTTGGAATGTCCAAGTACGTCCCATCCGCAGCTTCCTGGCTGATGAATGCAAATGTTCCTCCAGTATTTTTTGATAACATTCTGCATTCATCCTCCAAAAAATGTTGTCCAAATTTCCTGTGTCTTTGTAGCTCACACATTCCCAAAACATCAGCGATCCACCTCCGTGTTTCACAGTAGGGATGGTGGACCTTTCATCATAGGCCTTGTTGACTCCTCTCCAAATGTAGTGTTTAAAGTTGTGGCCAAAAAGCTAAATTTTGGTCTCATCACTCAAAATTACATTGTGGCAGAAGGTTTGAGGCTTGTCTCTGTGCTGTTTGGCGTATTGTAGGTGGGATACTTTGTGGCATTTGCATTTTCAACTTATGTGCATGTTATCAGGCCAAAGTCACCAGGGTATGCAAACTTTTGATCAGGGTCATTTGGATAGTTTCTGATTATGATTTAAAAAGAGTAAACACAGTTGATTGATAATAAATGGCTTCAGCCAAACACTAACCACGAGTGAAAGAAAAGTATTTGTGTTATCATTCATATTCTCTGAAAAATAGCCAAGAAATCATAAATTCTGCCGGGGTATGTAAACTTATGAGCACAACTGTATATATTTTTTTTGTATATAGCTCAAAAAATAAAAACTGCAGAGGTGATCAAATACCACCAAAAAAAAGCTCTATTTGTGGAAAAAATGACATACATTTTATTTCGGTACAACGTCGCATGAACGCGCAATTGTCAGTTTAACTACTTAAGCCCCGGACCAATTTGCAGCCAAAGGACCAGGCCCCTTTTTGCGATTCGGCACTGCGTCGCTTTAACTGACAATTGCGCGGTCGTGCGACGTGGCTCCCAAACAAAATTGGCGTCCTTTTTTCCCACAAATAGAACTTTCTTTTGGTGGTATTTGATCACCCCTGCGGTTTTTATTTTTTGCGATATGAACAAAAATAGAGCGACAATTTTGTATAAAAATTTAATATTTTTTACTTTTTTCTATAATAAATATCCCCAAAAAATATATAAAAAAACATATTTTTTCCTCATTTTAGGCCGATGCGTATTCTTCTATATATTTTTGGTAAAAAAAAAAAAACGCAATTAGCGATTATTGATTGGTTTGCGCAAAAGTTATAGCGTCTACAAAATAGGGGATAGTTTTATGGCATTTTTATTAACAATTATTTCTTTACTATTAATGTCGGCGGTCAGCGATTTTTTATTGTGACTGCGACATTATGGCGGACACATCGGACATTTTTGACACATTTTGGGACCATTGTCATTTATACAGAAACCAGTGCTATTTAAATGCACTGATTCCTGTGTAAATGACACTGGCAGTGAAAGAGTTAACCACTAGGGGGCGGGGAGGACTTAGTGTGACGTGTGTGTGTTTTTTTTACAGTAGGGGGGTGGGGCTGTACGTCTGACGTCCCTGATCGGCTTTCCCGATGACAGGGAAAAGCCAATCAATGACAGGCAGAGTAGGAAGCGCGGGGAGAGGTTTGTTTACACAGACCTCTCCCCGTTCTTCAGCTCTGTGACCTGATCGCGGGACACCAGTGGCGATCATGTCTGCTGGTCCCGCGCCCGCGGTCACGGAGCTCAGGACCGGTGACCCACGGCTGGGCACTTAAAGGAGGACGTACTGGTACGTGCTTCTGCCATTCTGCTGACGTAAATCTACAGGAGGCGGTCCTTAAGCGGTTAAAGTAACGCAGTGCCGTATCGCAAAAAGTTGATTGATAATAAATGGCTTCAGTCAAACACTAACCATGAGTGAAAGAAAAGTATTTGTGTTATCATTCAGAATCTCTGAAAAATGGCCAAGAAATCATAAATTCTGCTGGGGTATGTAAACTTATGAGCACAACTGTATCTATTTTTTTACCTTCCGCTATAAAACATATCCAATAAAAAAAAATTACAAAAATCTAATTTCTTCATAAATTTAGGCCAATATGTATTCTGCTTCATATTTTTGCTAAAACATCCCAATAAGCGTATATGGATTTGTTTACACAAATGTTATAGCATCTACAAATGATGGGATATATTTATTAAATTTTTATTTATTTATTTCAACGACTTATAGCGGGACTACGATATTGCGGCAGACAATCAGACACTAACTGACGCTTTTGACCAGTGGCGGCTGGTGGGTTCTTCTTTTGGGAGGGGGGGTGACAAACAAACAAAACCCCTCCTGGCGGCGTGGCAATGAAGCAGAACCCCCCCTGCGGGCGGTCCGGCACTTACCCGCTCGTGTGGCGGGGCTGTGGTGTCCTCTCCTCCTCCTCTCCTGGAGTGCGGACAGGTGGCGGCTCCGGTGTCCGCTCCTCCAGATTCCTCCGCGTGTCTCCTCTTCCGCCAAAGCGATAGGCATCCAAAAGGTCCGCCTGGCGCTTTGGCCATTTGGGAAACAGGTCTCACGGACCTGCCTCCTGATTGGCGGTGAGGAACTTTAGTGTGATAATAGCGAAAATATATTTGCTTATCGTCACACAACTGGGTGGGCTCGAAGCGCAAAAGGTCAGGACTCCGAGCCGACCCTTTTTTGAAGCCTATTCAGGTGTTTAAAAAAAAAAAACACCCGCTGCATTAGAATCCATGGTCCAGCGCCACTGATATGTAGATCAGGGGGCCGGACGCATGGATAGGGGAGTCGGCACCCGTGCACCCTCTATGGATGGGCTGCCACTGCTTTTGACACTTTGCTGGAACCAGTGACACTAATACAGTGTTCAGGGCTAAAAATATGCACTGTCACTTTATTAATGACACTGGCTGGGAAGGGGTTAAACATCTGAGGGCATTTAAAGGGTTAAATGTGTGCCTAGCCAGTGTTTTTATGTACTATGTGTGCTGATTTTACTAAGGCAGGGCATGGATTTTGTTCCCTGCTTTGAAGTTCCCGCGCAATTGTCAGTTAACCACATGCCGACCAGCCGCCGCAGTTGTACTGCAGCAGAATGGCAAGGCTGGGCGAAACAACATTATGTTGCTTCGCCCTGTGGCCACTAGGGGTGCGCGGTGACCGACGGGCCCCCGTGATCACTCGTGACGCAGCGAGAACTGGAAACTGTGTGTGTAAACACAGATACCCCGGTTCTCTAAGGGGAGAAGAGACAGATCGCCTGTTCATACAAAGTATAAACAGTGATCTGTCATCTCCCCAAGACAGTCCCCTTCCCTCTACAGTTAGAACACACACTGAGGGAACACAGTTAACCCCTTGATCGCCCCCTAGTGTTAACCCCTTCCCTGCCAGTGACATTTTTACCGTAATCAGTGCATTTTTATAGCACTGATCGCCGTATTAATGACAATGATCCCAAAAATGTGTCAAAATTGTCTGATCTGTAATGTCGCAGTCCCGATAGAAATCGCAGATGGCCGCCATTACTATTTAAAAAATAAAAATAAATAAAAATGCCATAAATCTATATTGATAAACCAATCAATATACGCTTATTGCGATTTATTTTTTACCAAAAATATGTAGAAGAATATATATTGGCCTAAAAAAAAAAAAGCTTGTTTTGTTTTTTTTTTTACATTTGGGATATTTATTATAGCAAAAAGTACAAAATATTTTTTTTTTTTTTCCAAATTGTCGCTCTTTTTTGTTTATAGCACAAAAAATAAAAACTGCAGAGATGATCAAATACCACCAAATGAAAGCTCTATTTGTGGGGAAAAAAGGACGTCAATTTTGTTTGGGCACAACATCGCACGACTGCGCAATTGTCAATTAAAGCGACGCAGTGCCGAATCGCAAAAAATGGCTGAAGTGGTTAACAAATCAAGCCCACTCCAGCTGTGCCCCTATATCTGATTGTTGAGTGCAGGGAGATTTATGTGTGTTCTCTGGGTGTGGTGGTATTGTGTGCCCCTCCCTAACATCTCAGCCACCTTGAATTTACTTCCCCTTTTTACTTGCAGAGTTTGCCAATCTTTCATCACCCTCTGAAGACGCAGTGAGTGCTGTCCAGTCCAGGCTGCAGTTGGGGCATAAAGAGGGAGATATCCAGACGTGACAGTGTGCCACATACATGGTACCAACATAGGTTCCTCTCTTTACCGTGTGGAATCAAAAGAGAGAATCTGAAAGGGGGACAACAGTGTGAAATTGCCGGACTGAGAACCCAACGATACACACCCAGCAGACCCGGTCAGAGAACTAAAGAGGAAGAGACCACTGCAGGTGAGAGACAATAGAGTGCAATATGGTGGCATCCTACAGGTAAGAGACCTCTTAGACCTAGAGTGGCCACCTCATCCCTTTAACCGCTTCAGCACCGGGCGATTTTACCCCCTTCCTTACCAGAGCACTTTTTGCGATTCGGCACTGCGTCGCTTTAACTGACAATTGCGCGATCGTGTGACGTGGCTCCCAAACAAAATTGGCGTCCTTTTTTTCCCACAAATAGAGCTTTCTTTTGGTGGTATTTGATCGCCCCTGCGGTTTTTATTTTTTGCGCTATAAACAAAAATAGAGCGACAATTTTGTAAAAAAATTCAATATTTTTAACTTTTTGCTATAATAAATATCCCATTTTTTTTTTTAAAAAACAATTTTTTTACTCAGTTTAGGCCGATACGTATTCTTCTACATATTTTTGGTAAAAAAAAATCGCAATTAGCAATTATTGATTGGTTTGCACAAAAGTTATAGCGTTTGCAAAATAGGGGATAGTTTTTTATAGCATTTTTATTAATATTTTTTTTTTTTACTAGTAATGGCGGCGATCAGCGATTTTTTTTATTGTGACTGCGACATTATGGCGGACACATCGGACATTTTTGACACATTTTTGGGACCATTGTCATTTATACAGCAATCAGTGCTATTTAAATGCATTGATTCCTGTATAAATGACACTGGCAGGGAAGGGGTTAACCACTAGGGGGCGGGGAGGGGTTAACATGTTCCCTGGGAGTGATTCTTACTGTGGGGGGAGGGGACTCACAAGGGGAGGAGACCGATCAGTGTTTCTCTGTACAGAGAACACACCATCGGCTCCTCTCCTCTGACAGGACCGTTGCCGTTGATCTGTGTGTTTACACACACAGATCCACAGTCCCGCTGTGTTACCGGGCAATCGCGGGTGCCCAGCGAACATTGCGGCCGCTGGGCACGCGCATCGGGTGCCCAGTGACACGGCGGGCATGTGCTCCCTGGAGGGCCGTGAAGGGGAGGATGTCATATGACATCCTCCCGCGCTGAGAGCTGCGCCGCCTGGCCGTCAATAGACGGCCGGCGGTCACAAGGTAGTTAATCAGCCACAGAACCCGTGTGATTAAAGTGGGGTGCCCCCTAAAAAAATTTTTTTAAAAGTCAGCAGTTACAAATACTGCAGCTGCTGACTTTTTTAATAATCGTACACTTACCTGTCCCAGGGTCCAGCGATGCGGGGGAACAAAGCCCCCCCCCCCTCATTCCCCGCTCCGCTCGCAGCGCCGGCATTCTTACTGTGGGCACCCGGCTGTGGCTTCACAGCCGGGCACCCACTGCGCATGCGCGAGATACGATGCTCAGTCATCTGGGACACGTGACAGGTCCCAGGTGACTGTGCGGCGCCGAGGGGAAGTGATGTCAATGCCCGGGCACTGAAGGTGGCAGACTACGAGAGACCCCCCTAGCAACAGGCATTTAGAGGTGAGTAAAACATATTTTTTTTCCAATAATTTTTTTTTCTGATTTTTTATTTTTTTTTGGGTGGAAACACCACTCTAATATGTGTTTGGGTTTAAAGGGATGAGGTGGCAACCATACTTAGACCCAGGGGCGATGCTAGGTCTACAAAAGATCTGGGGCTAGAGCCCATAGCAGCGAAGTAAAGAAAGTCATATGCTTGGGTGGGCATACACATGTATATAATATACGTGTGTGTGTGTATATGTATGTATATATATATATAATATTGTTACATATCTGAGCCCCCCTCATTCCATCAGGGTCCCCAGAGAGCCCCCTCTTACATCAGGGTCCCCAGAGAGCCCCCTCTTACATCAGGGTCCCCAGAGAGCCCCCTCTTACATCAGGGGGGGGGTTGCGGTTCCCGATAATTACATTGCCCGGTGGATTGGTACAGAAGTGGATGCCGGGACAATGATTAAATTGTCGGAACTGCTGAATATAGATAAGAACTTGTGCCTGATAACATTAACTAGTCATGTTGTTCCCCCGGCCACCAGCTGAGCAGATGGAGCCCGGAGCCAACCGTAGGTAAGAGACTCGGGGCTATGGGCCCCAGATTCGGGGCTATAGCCCCAGTAGCCACCGCTTAGCGACACCACTGCTTAGACCCAATACACGCTATTAGATTTTCTGCATATTTTTGTCTTCAGATTTACCAAAACCATATAATATGGGGTCCAAACCTTAAAGCCCCATACACACGCTCGGACAATCCGCGGACCAGGTCAGTCGGACTTTGTCCGACGTACTTTGTCCGATGTTGGCGTTGCGTACACACGGTCGGACTACGTTGTCGGAATATCCGGTCCGGAAGAACGTCGTGACGTAAGTCGTCGTCCACGAGATTACAAAAGGGAAGTTCAGCACCACGTCAGGCACCCGTTGGGCTCCTTCTGCTGATCCCGTGTTTATCGAGAGTTAGTGGAAGTTTGGTGACTTAAGATTCGCGCTTCTCAGTTTTCTGACTCAGATCGTTACTGCTCTTCAGTTTGTGCTTGTCGTGCGTATCTGTTTATTAGTGCGTGTAGTCAGTTCGCATTTGTTGGTCATTGCGGCCTATATCTTGATATAGGACGCTTTGATTTGCACTGCTTATTGTCTGCTCGTTGCTGGTATTCACTTCGTTCTTTCAGGCCTTGCTGTTTATCGGTGCTTTCTGTTTGTCCGTTCTGACCAGCCGACCTTTTGTGACCTTCTGAGCGATGTTTCCCGTGCGTACTCGTCGCCGAGTTCGTGCTGTACGCGGAATTGGTGTCGGGCTTTTAGCTTTGACCCAAGACCCGTCCATGAACAGAGTGACGAGGAGTATGTGGACCAAGAATTGGTTGCTTCAGCGTGACCAGTTCTCGCACATGCCTTTGCTTCGTGAGATCCGGGAGAATAATCCTGATGATTTCAGGAACTTTCTCAGGATGACGGACCCCGATTTTCACCGTCTTTTGGCTTTGCTGACCCCCTTTATCAGCCGGCAGGATACCTGCATGAGACAAGCCATTACTCCGGAGCAGAGGCTTGTTGCCACGTTGAGGTACTTGGCGACAGGGAGAAGTCTTCAGGATTTGAAGTTCTCTTCAGGTATCTCTCCCCAGGCCCTGGGAATCATTATTCCAGAGACCTGTTCTGCCATCATTCAGGTCCTGCAGGAGGACTATATTAAGGTAACATTTCTACTTTACTATTCCCTTCTATGTATGCTCTGTTTGCTAATGACTTGTATTTTTGACCTCCTTCCCTAATTACCATGATTGCAATATGTTCTAATATGCTGTGCCCCTTTTCTCCTTCATGCATTTTTCCCTTCACTTACCTCACCAGCATGCTCTTCTGCCCCAATAGACACCTATGGCCTAGTCACTTAAGCAATGTCTTTTGTCTGCTGCATAGTATTGTTTGCCCCAAAACACCCCCTAAAATATGCACAAATGTTTGCTGTGTGGTTTACTTCATGTAGAGCCCCCTTTTTTTGTTCTTTTGGTGGGGGGGGGGGGGGCAAACTCATTAGGAACCCCCTCCCCCAACTGCTCTGTCAGATGGTACCAATCCTTTATCTGCTGGCTTTCCCAAGGTCCATACACACTATATACCTACCTCTTTATAGTGCGCATCTTTAGGGATGAATTCAGCAAAGCATGTAGTGCAAGGGACTGCCTCCATACATTCCATTTCCTATTTTTTTGTCTTCTTTCCCTCCTATTAGCTTGCTTGGTAATTTAATAATGTCACACTGTGCCTGCCTTTTTTTTGGGGGGGGGGGGGGGGGTTGAAATGTTATTTGATCTTTCCTGTGGCCTGCCAATAGTGTTAAGTACAGAGGGTCTGGCCAAACTAGCCCACATTATTGAGCCATTTGCCAATCAATGAAGTGCAGAGGGTTAGCTGTCCACCACCCCCCCCCCAAAAACCCCTAGTTATTGCCAATGGCCCATCAGAAGTGGGGGGATTGATGGGGGGGTGAGTAATCTGTGAAGGGGAGCCTCTACTTTTCTGTGCAAATACTTTCCAGCCTCCAATTTTATACAATGCTCTTGTTCCAAGATGTTGATTGTCTAATCTGCTTGCAATGTTTAGGTGCAAAGTGACGAATTTTTTTTTCTTGTTTCACTCCACAGTTCCCTTCCACGCCACAGGAATGGCAGACTGTGGCCTCCCACTTTGCCAGCCGTTGGGACTTTCCTAACTGCGGAGGGGCAATTGATGGGAAACACGTCCGCATCGTCCCACCGCCCAACTCGGGGTCCTACTATTATAATTATAAAGGGTTTAATAGTGTAGTGATGTTGGCGGTGGTGTCGGCAACATACGAGTTTATGTATGTGGACATGGGGATGAACGGCCGGATATCGGATGGTGGGGCCATTACGCACACGGAGTTCTACTGGCGTCTCCAAAGTGGCAGTCTGTGCTTGCCACCTCCAGAGGAGAATGCCGAAGGACTCCCCTTCGTCTTTGTCGCAGATGAAGCGTTTGCGTTGACTCCCCATGTGATGAGGCCGTTCCCGATGAGGACCCTCACCCCGGACCAGAGGGTCTTCAACTACAGGCTGTCCAGAGCCAGAAGAGTTGTGGAGAACGCTTTTGGCATCCTGGCCAGCCGCTTCCGCCTGTTCCTGACGGCATTTAACTTGGCGGAATACAAACTGAACCACATAGTTCTTGCCTGTTGCATATTGCACAACTTCCTCAAAAGACATAACAGGAACTATGTGGTGCCCGTTGGCCCAGATGTGGAGGGCCCTCCAAATGCCGAACTCACAGCCCTTCGAGTGGCACGTCCAGGCTTGCCCCCTCTAAATGCCCGTGTGGTCCGGGACCAATATATGCAGTACTTTGTGGGTAGGGGGGCCATTGCTCTGCCTGACGATGTGTGAGAGGCATTTTTTAATAAATCTGATATTTTAACCAACCTATGATTTCATGTCATTTCAGTCTTCTTTTTAGCTTATTTTACTTTGACATTTTTTCCCTTTGCCTTCGACAGTGGGAATGCACTTTCTGGGCAAAAGGAGGTAACAGCCTCTTCTTCCCAAAAAGATTATTCTCATGTTGTGTGTTTGCTACCTAATCTTTGGTCTAGAGAAGGTTTGTACTGCATAACTGACACCCAAAATACTCCTTTTCATCACCAGGTCTGACATGTGTGTATTCTCCAAAATGCTGTGCTCCGTGTTTTCGTACAAAGCACTGTGGGTGTCATTTACATAAGTCAAATCCGCTATGCTCTACAAGTGCATTGAAAAAGTTCCCCGGGAAAGAAAATTGGAGTGCAAAGTGGATTTGCCTTTAGTAAATAACACCCATTGCCCCCCATATCCTTTTCATTTTACATACATAATGCATTGTGTTTTTTAAATAAGGAAGCCACACATTTAGAAAAATAAAAGTTTACTAGGAAAACATTCCCAAGTGCGTTTACAATCTTCACGCCAAAACTGACAACATCTTGGTTATTTACAACATTGTTTACAAACATTCCGCAATTGGTAAAACCAGGCATGGAGCAAAACAGAACCTAGGAACTTGGAAAGTTCAACTTTGTAAAGTGAAGACAAGATCAGACATGACTATATGTTCAAAGTGTGTTTGATCTTGCCTTCATCACATGGGGGGGTCACCCCCGAAAAGTGGAAATTTGGAACATGCACACAATTTGGGACTGAAAATGGTCATTAGATGGTAAAACACATGCCTAGAAGCTTCAAAAGTGCCATTTTCCATCATGGGATGAATGGACGTTTTTTGGGGGTGCAACCCCTTCACCACAACCACTTTCGTAGTTCGTAAAGTGTTTGCACCCCCAAAAAAACGTTGCCATTCATCCACCATGGTGGGAGCTAGCACATGTGGACACAATGTGTGCATGTTCCAAATTTCAGACAGTTTTTAAGTTGCAAATGCGTTCTGAAGCTGGCACAAATGTGTGTTAATTACTTGGTGCGTTTTCATATTTTTCCTAAAATATCAATGATGTTCTTCAATTTTTGTTGAACATCATTGATGTTTTGCTTTATGTAATCTAGATCTCTATTGCAGACCATTATCTCTCCGATGAGTACGTGGGCACTCTCTGTGGTAAAGTGCGATTTTTTTCTTCCACAACATCCACGTCACCTAAAAACCACAAACAAACAAAAATGGGGTGTTGGAAATGAGGCAGCCATACATGGATTAGCTTACCAGTAGCTGTGTTCTCCCACACTCACCTGTTGTGGTGACAATTTCTCCAAGTTCGATGATCTCTCCTTCCTCCTCCTCCTCCTCCTCTGCTTCTGCTCTTTCCCCTTTTTTGGTAGGTGTTGGTTTGGGGGTTTCCTCAGACGGCCCAAGTTTTCGCTCCCCTATGAGAATGTCCAAAAGGAAGATTTAGCAACACAAGCTATTGAGGGCAGAAATAGGAAATGACAAACATTGCTTGAAAGTGACGGACACTATTTTAGTTTGGCCAGTTACAAATGTCAACTACATGAATGAAGTCACTTTGTAAAGGTGCTAAACTGACTAGCTTTTTGGTAGAAGTTTGTGTGATGGAGACCCCCCTCTAGTATCCACTGGAGCACATGTGTGGAAAAGCATAATAAAAAGGGGGTTTGGGTGTCCCAGCACTAGTGCTCTAGAGTCCAGATGGGTAAACAGCTACTGAGTGACCTCTCCTTTACATTGAATAAATTGGCTTTACATTCTTGATGACATTTCTAGTGAGAACAAACTTCCTTTCCCCAAAAAAACACCAAACATCGTATTATAAGTGGCCGAACGATCGAGGTTGCGTACGATCGAATGCACACACACACGACCATGACAGTGGCAGAAAGATCGAGGCTGAGTACGATCGAATGCACAGACGAACCTGAAAGTGGCCATTTTGGAATGTACAACTTGGTAAAAATCAAAACACAATGGAGCAGTATGCAAGCAAGAAATCAAACACAAAACACAACTACTTACTTTTTTGAAGAATTCTCTTGATCTTTCTGTACTGATCGGCCTCCCTCAGTTTCAGGTCTGACCAGCGTTTCCTGAGTTGCTCCTTGGATCGTTGTACCCCAAAATTATTGTACAGCCTTCTCACAACTTTAGACATGATCTTGGCCTTGCGGACATTGGGGTTGAGGTAAGGCCCATACTTCCCATCATAGTCGCTCCTCTTTAATATGTCCACCATCTCCAACATTTCTCCAAATGACATATTGGAGGCCTTGAATTTCAGGTTCCGGGATCGGGACGTTTCTGCCTCCGGACTTTCCTCGTCCTCCTCCTCGTTGGTGGGATATTTGTGGCGCACCTGCTGTGTCCCCGCCATGTGCTCTCCCCACTACGCCGTAAAGAGAAGGGGTGGGGAATAGACGAGAAAGATCGTCAGGGGCGGGCGGAGTTTGAAGCATGCGCAGTGTATATAAAACGTCACACGCCTGTGTCGTAGCCACGATCTGGGAGACGAGGGGAGAGAAAACTCACACGAGACGATCGCTACAAACGAAGGTACAATTTAACGTTGGTACATAACTAGCCTAGACTGATTTGAACTTGAGGCTTCTTTATGGAGAAGATTAGGAGAGTTTAGGCTGACATTATTTATATTGTTTTGTGTGGCGTTGTGTCTTGCAGAGGTGATGGATGCCTTCTACAACGTGAGCTTTCTCCCACACTTCATTGATAAATACCGTCAATTCCCCCTCTTATGGCAGGCAAAACACAGGGATTATAGCAACAGACCAAAGAGGTACGCAGCCCTGCTGAAACTGGTGGCATTTGTAAAGCCTACCCTGCCCATGGCAACCGTCGCAAACTTAAAAGTGAAGATCACCAACATGAAGACTACCTATTTCCGGGAGCGCAATAAGGTCCTGAAGTCACAAGCATCTGGAGTTGCAGCAGCTGATGTCCATGTCCCCACGCTCTGGTACTATGACAGGCTCCACTTTCTCAAAGACCAGGCTACTGTCAGGAAGTCACTCTCGACTCTTCCTTGCACGCGTCCTTCCATGCACGCCACCCTTGATGAGGATTCCGAGGACCAACCTGGGCCTTCCAGTCAGGAATATGTGCAGGTGCCCAGCTTGTTCCAGGTATAGTAGTTTTGGAACCAGTTTGTTGAATAATGAATGATGTTCAGTTAATTCAGGATCCCCAATTGCTTATTTCCTAACGTGATTGACATATCAACAGACAGTGGTGTGGGAGACATTTTTGGGAAGAATCTAAACTGCAGGGCTGAGAATTGTATGGTTTTGTATTTGAAAACATTTTGCAACAGTCACTAGATGAGAATTGTGTGTGTTTGATGAACAAATAACTGAAACTATGTCCCTTTTTCATACACAGGAAGACCTCAGCCAGGAGGTGGCTGTGGAAGGTGGCAGTCAGGAGGAGGCAGGGGGTAGTGGCAGCCAAGAGGGGGGTAGGCGTAGGAGCCTGACTGTCTCCCAAGTCTCTCCCCTCCGCCTTCCCTACAGAAGGGCGAAAAACATGGGGGAGGTGGGAGAGTCAGCGCTCCAGCTGATAAAAGATGCCTCAGCCTCCCTCTATGCCACACCCACCTACGAGGAGGCCTTTGCCTCCTTGGTTACAAGTAAATTTACGGGTATGGAGGCGGGGCAACGCAGCATGTGTGAGGAGGTCATCCTCAAAATACTAAATGAGGGGATGGCTGGGGAGATGACTCCCCTCACACATGTTTGCGAGAGTGACCTTGCTCCGCCTCCTCCTCCTCCTTCTGCCACCCCACCAGCACCAGCACCACGGCGTGGAAGGAAGCGTACAAGGAAGACAAGAGAGTGACAACCTGGACTCAGTCTGGTCTGAGAGAAGATGGAGCCTCTCGTAGTACCAGAGCCTGGGGACCTAGATGGCATCTGCTGCAGTTCCGGATGTTTTGGACTTCAGGACCAGATTGCGCTCCCTTATTATTTAGATAGGTAGTCTTCATGCCCCCAATTGTTTAAGTCTGTAAAATGATGGTTGCCATGGGTGTCCAAGGCTTTGCAAATTCCCCAAGTTTCACCATGGCTGCGTTCCTCTTTGGTCTGTTGCTGAGACCTAAATAAAGGTTTTTTTGATTTGAAATAATCATTGACTATTGTGTTTTACTTTTCTACAATGACAGTTTTTTCTTTGAGTAGGCAGGTACATTTCACTAATCCTAGAATTAACAAGGGGCACCAACAACCAACAAACTCCTAGTAAATGTAAGCAAGAAATACAAATGTTAATAATGTGGTTTTGCTAAGTTGAGACATACAAACCCCCTCCAAAAAAAAAAAAAAATCCTTCAAATATGTATTCCCCCAAAAAAAAAAAATCGGGGTAAAAAAATAAGAAAGATTGTATTACGATCTGAGTAAAAATAAACATGTAGTGTATAAATGCTGCAAAGTAATAAAGAAGTAAGTTTGTGAGAAGTGCGGGTGAATAGGAGCAGCTAAAAGATGTCATTCTTGTTGCATTGTAAAGAAAAAGAGAATGCGCTGCATTAAAGACATTTTAACATTGCAGCGTGACGAATGTGCTGTGTCGATTAGGAAAGGTAGTTTTACCTGACCGAGCGCTTCCGTCACAGAATTTCTTCTGAGCATGCGTAGCACTTTGTCCGTCGGACAAGCGTACACACGCTCGGATTTGGTGTGATCGGACCGGGTTGACGGGAAATCTTTCCAGCAGGAGATAAGACTTTGTCCGACGGACAAACCGACGAACACTGTCCGATGGTGCATACACACGGTCTGATTTTTCAACAACCTTGTCCGATCGGACCAAATTGATGAAAAAGTCCGACCGTGTGTATGGGGCTTTAGAGTTTCAATTCGTATGAAAATCAGACCGGCCCTTGCGATACATGGTTTTCGGCAATCTGAAAAACATAAATCTGCAGAAAATCTAATAGTGTGTAGGGGGCCTTAGAGTCACGGTGCAGGATGGCGACATCACACGGCAAAGTTGCTAATATTTAACAAAGAAATTCAGTTGGCACTTTTTTTGCTGGGCCTCCAACAAGCCGTTGCATGTGCTCTAATAAGGAATTCATTTAAATATGTGTGTGATTTTACATGTGGCATATCCTGAACCTATTGTATGATTTAATTTTAAATTGCTGTACATACAGAGGGATTTATCTTCAGGATAAAAAAAAAAGAAAAAGGAAAAGTTATAAGAAACATATATGACTGGTGATGGGTTCACAATTTGTTCTTTTTTGTTATCTTATGACTTATATTCTGCTATGAAAACCCTGTACCCTTAAATCTCCACTCACCCCAAGTGCACTGCCCCCTGCTGTATCCCCATTTACTTAAGGCCCCACTCACACGTGCGTGACTTTGGACCCCCAAAGTCCCATGACAAGTTTGCACTGCATGTTTCCCTATGAGCAGGGCTTTTTTTTTTTTTTTTCTCAAACAGGTGCTGGAACTCAACCACGACCCTCCACCCCCACACACCCTCCAAAACACATCAAATAGTGGGTGTGGTCCTTCAAATTTCACGAACATTAGGAGGGTCTTAAAGGGGAGTTCCAGGCCTTTTAAAAGTCAGAAGCTACAAAAAGTGTAGTTGCTGACTTTTAATAAACAGACACTTGCCTGTTCCACGGTCCATCGATGCGGCCGAACGGGGTGTCGCTCCTCTACCCCTCCTCTTCGCCGGCGCCTCCATTGCCACTCACGGCACCCGCCCGTGACAGCTTTCGTCTTCACGGCCGGGCACGCACGCGAGTCGCGCTGCGCTCCCGGAGTGGATAGGCGATCTCCTGGGACCTGTCACGTGTCCCAGGAGATCGCCTAGAGGGAGGGGCCGCCTTAGACAAAAGGAGGAGTCGCCTAGGCAGTTCCTGGGCGGAAGGAGGAAGTGGGACAGGAAGTCCCCCTCCTAATGAAGCCCCCACTCCCCCCCCAAAAAAAAATTACATGCCAAATGTGGAGTGCTTAAAGCGGAAGTTCCATTTGTGGGTGGAACTCGCTTTAAAGGGGCATTAAATACCAGGATTGCATTACATACAGAGTGCAGAGCTGTCACTTGTAAACACAGAAACCGGACTTCTTTGTTTACAAGTGATTGTGGTGAGCAGCCCCCCCCCCCCCCCCCAATGGTCTGAGCCAGAGGTGGTGGAACTGAGTTCCACCAAGTTCCCCCTTTGGTTCCCCACTTTGGTCCGACTTTCATATGACTTGAGGTCCACAGACTTTTAGGGCTTTTAACTCTTTATTCGGCTGCTAGCGGGGGTTAAATGCACTCTGCTAGCAGCAAAAAAGCGCCACTAAAATGCCGCTAATACTAGCGGCGCTTTACCGACAACACCCCCATGCCTCAGTGTGAAGGTGCCCTTATAGCTTGCCAAAAAAAATGGGTTCAACCACTTCAGCCCCAGAAGGATATGCCTCCTTCATGACCAGGCCCTTTTTTTTTGCGATACGGCACTACGTCACTTTGACAATTGCGACGTTGTACCCAAACAAAATAGATTTTTTTTTCCCCACAAATAGAGCTTTCTTTTGGTGTTATTTGATCACCCTTCTGCGGTTTTTTATTTGTTGCACTATAAACACAAAGCTAAATGCGCTATAATGCATATCCAACAAAAAAAAAAAATGGGCGATCAAGGGGTTAACTGTGTTCCCTCAGCGTGTTCTTACTGTAGGGGGGATTGGCTACCAGGGATATGACAGAGATCATTGCTCCCGATGACTGGGAACAGAAGATCTCTCACCATGGGCGTTTTTTCAGGGGGGGCATCATTTTAAAGTGGGGTTGCGGTCAAAAAAAAAAAAAAGGGGCTTAAAAATCATAAAAAAAATTAAAAAAAAATAATTCGAAAAAAAAAAAAAAATTTACTCACCTCTAAATGCCTGTTGCTAGGGGGTCCCTCGTAGTCTGCCACCTTCAGTGCCCGGGCTAAACGTCACTTCCCCCTCGGCGCCGCACAGTCATCTGGGACCTGTCACGTGTCTCAGATGACTGAGCGTCAAATCACGGCGCACGGCACCGCTCGCGCATGCGCAGTGGGTGCCCGGCTGTGAAGCCACAGCCGGGTTCCCACATTAGGAATGCCGGCGCCACGAGCGGCTCGGGGAACGAGGGGGGGCCTCGTTCCCCCACATCGCTAGACCCCGGGACAGGTAAGTGTCCGATTTTTAAAAGTCAGCAGCTGCAGTATTTGTAGCTGCTGACTTTTAAAAAAAAAATAAAAAATTTCCCCAGGACAGAGCTCCGCTTTAAGGTCACCCATGCTCCGCCCCTTTTCGACTGTCATTATCACGGTCAGAGACTGCAGACATAGTACAGATACACACAGATACATTACACACACACAATCATTAGTATAGAGAACTTCCCTCCAATCAATTTCTATATTGCAAGCTTCAGATGACATTAGAGACAATTAAATGTATTACTAACCCCAGATAAGGCAGCTCAGATGAGGTTGGGGCCCCATGCGGTGGGTGTTCTTGGGGCCCCCATCTAGAAGGGAGCGCTGGACCTCTCACACATGTCCAGGCAGAGCACACACAGATGGCAGTCCGAGCCGAGGAGGAGGAGAGGAGGGGAGATAAATCATCAGTGATCTGGTCCGGGCTGAGCATTAGCAGACGCTGTCCAAGCAGCAGGGGAAAGATAACAGACAAGCTGTGGGAGAGCTTTGTATTCCCTGCCTCTGGCCGCGCTGCCTCCCCCCTCAGCTCAGGGGCTGCAAACACCATCACTCCCTGACACTCCATGTTGTGTATGTGACTCCCGGCCCTGGGACATGCAGCGTGACCCCACCGACTGATTGTGCACACTCGCCTATAGGTAGCACCCGCCCTGCAATGGGGGGGGGGGCACTTGACCCCCCTTGCCCCTACCTGCGGACGCCATGTCTCTCACATTTCCCATGTCAGAACTGGGATTTGCCATGTTTACAAAGGCAGATCCCCGTTCTGCCTCTGTATTAGGCGATCGCGGGTCAGCAAGAGCACACCGCCAGCAACTGCGCGAGCTGCCATACAGCAATGGCGATTTGTGCAGGAGAGTCAACCTGCCGCAGTATATCTGCATGAGCTGATCGGCTAGTGGTTAAAAATTGTGTTTTTTTTTTATTTAAATTTACTAAAGAGCTGGAAAAATTGCTGTGCAAATGCCGTGTGACATATAAAATTGCAACACCCGTCCTTTTTATTCTCCAGGGCCTCTGCTTATAAAAAAAAAAACATTATTTGTATATATATATATATATATATATATATATATATATATATATATATATATATATATATATATATATATATATATATATATATATATATATATATATATATATATATATATATATATATATATATATATAATTAGTTTGGGGGTTTTCAGTAAATTTATAGCAAAAAATATTGCTATTTACAAATAGGAGAGAAATGCCAGAATTGTCCCGGTGTTTAGAACAAATCACTAGACAGAGCTGCGTTTTGTTGTCTCCTGTTATATTTGTTCTATGCAGTTAAATACTTTTATATTTTTTTTATTTTCAGTGTATCAAAGCGAAATATCCACAACAGTTTTATTGAGTCAGAAGCCAGAGGTGGACACAGTCTCCAGAAAGAATCACACCTTGATCGAGACCATCTGGAACGCAGACCACTAAAAGCCGGATAGGTAAGCTTCCCTTCCATGAATGGATCCTTCTGATCCATTCATGGGCCTTTCTGGTTGGGTAATGAGTGTGTGAATGTGTTTGACCTATACCATGCCCCTAGATAAATGTGTAGAATGAAAAAAGGGACACCTGAGTCTGAAGGAACTTTTGATTTACAAAAATGGCAAACCTTTCTGCTAGACATGTGCAATTCGTTTTGTTTTTTTTGTTTTTCGTTTTTTTTTTTCGTTATTTTTCGTTCGTTCGTTTTCATACGAATGAACGAATCATTCGAATCGTACGAATCCGAATAACGAATTGTAACGAATCGTTCGAATCGTACGAATCCGAAAAACAACAAAAATCCGAAAAAAACGAATTAGAAACAACGAATGTACTAATGAAGAAAATCCGAAAAACGAATGAAAAAATTCGTACATTCGTAACTTTTTTTTTTTTGTTGAATTGGTAATTTTCCGTGTCCCTTACAATGGCGCTGCTAAACGTGCTTCGAATGGATTGAACAAAAAAATTTGTACATTCGTAACTTTTTTTTTCTATTCGTAACTTTTTTTTTCGATTCGTAAATTATTAAAATGTAATAATAGCATACACATTACATAAAATTATGAATTATGCTCCGATTACGAATCTACGAATGTTACGAATGTACGAATAAATACGAATGCGTCCGAAAATGTAACTAATGAAAAAACGAATCAACGAAAAAATAACTCTTACGAATGTACGAATCGTTACGAATCCGAACACCGACGACTTCCGAATGTACGAATCGTTACGAATACGAATGTACGAATCGTTACGAATCAACGGAAACGAAAAAAAAAAAAACGAAAAAAAAATATTTTTTTTCGGAAACAAAACAAACGAAACGAAAAAAAACGATTTTTTGGTTGTGCACATGTCTACTTTCTGCATGATTATCGCCCCCTACTGTGCAGTGAAGGAACATGGAGAAGAGCTTCATAGGGGACAGAAGCTACATTAGCAAATTAAACTGGCTATATGGAAGTGTTAAAAAAAAAAATGTAATGCCCTCATTTATTACACCTGGCCAGAAGATTCTGTAGAGGGGGACCCCCCCCTCCACACACACACCTTATGTAACTGCCAGTTTTACATTAGAAGATCCATCCAGAAACTCACAAGAGCCAGATTATATGCAAAAACATAAAAAGGATGATTTGTGCAATATAGTACAGCATAAAGGTTTAAAAGCCCCATACTACCATACTAAGCTGGATTTGGCTAATTTGGCTGAATGGACTCAAAGGGCCCCTATGCAAAACTGGATAAATCTGAACTTAAGAAGTTGGGCACAACATCTTGGGCACAACATACTTTCTACATTGTGGCAACAAGATGAAGTGAATAGGAAGCGAGGGGATGCCCCGTCTGCCCCAGAGCAACCTGTCAGGACCCAATTCATTTTTGATGGAGATAAGGAAAGCAAGTCTCAAATTCTAATTCTGTGATCAACCCCTCTGAATATTATACTGTGTAAATGCAGGTATTGGACTGCTGGTCCTCCTCACACCTACACACAATGCTGTATCATGGTCAAGGCCGACAAGGGCAGCTCTTTGCAGGGGGGGCAGCATGGGAAGAGTCCCCACCAGCTTGCAATACACTGTTAGCGTAGCAGCATTCTTATTGGGTGGACTGGGCTGAGAGTCAAATTAGTCTAGTGCCCCCATAAAGCAGCCGAACTGCTTCCAGTATGTGGGCAGCTGGCATTACGCAACTGTGGGGGGGGGGGGGGGTGCCGCTTCTAATTTTGACTGTCCTGTAGGGTTGAGCGAACCCGAACTGTAAAGTTCGGGTCCATACTGGACTTTTGGGTGTTCGGGACCCGAACCCGAACTATTGGCTGTAAGTTCGGGTTCGGGTCCGGTGTTCGGCGCTGTATTGGCGCCTTTTTAACAGCTGCAGGGCAGCCAATCAACGATCGTTTCACTAGTGTGCCCTTAGAAGCCATCACAGCCATGCCTACTAATGGCATGGCTGTGATTGGGCAGTGCAGCATGTGACCCAGCCTCTATATATAGTCCAGACACACAGCACAGTGCGTCATTCTGCTATAGACAGGTTCCTGTGCTGCTGAGAGGATTTTAGGAGTTAGTGTGATAAAATCAGTCAGGCAGTCAGCATTCCTTAACTTTGCTTCTAATTAGTTAGATCAGTGAGCGATCTAGATAGCTAGAGTAGAGTAGGGAGTTTCTTTATTAAGCAAAAGAAAGAGGCAGAGAGAATTATTGAAGAGATTCCTAAATCAATTGTACCCTGGCTGGGGTGCAGTGCACAGTCTTTTAACAGTGCCATGAGGCCAGTGCCAGGCTAAATATAAAAGTTTTACCTGCAAGCTCAGTGCACCATTAGGACCAACACTGCATATAGTAAGAGATACACCATAGTCTGTGTGTATTCTGCTATTGGAAAAACATTGCATAAAATTTTTTAATTTTGCTGTGTTTTTTTTTTTTCCAATAGCATTTTCTGCGTGTTCATACATACATCATACATACACGCTGTAGACACTATCTGTGTATTCTGATATTGGAAAAACATTGCAAAAAAATTAAATTTTGCTGTGGTTTTTTTTTCTTCCCAATAGCATTTTCTGCGTGTTCATAAACGCTTTAGACACTATCCGTGTATTCTGATATTGACAAAAACACCCATTTAGGGCGAGATCATACATTTTGAAAATATGAGGAGATCATCAAAAAGGGGACGTGGCCCGGGTCGTGGTGCTGCTGGTGGCGCTCCTGTTGCAGGGAGAGGACGTGGTCGATCTGTGCCAGCTACACGCACTAGTGAAACACCTTCCTCAGGTGCGAGTGATGCAGCGGTATTTTGGCGCGCCTAATGAGGCTGTACGAATGTTGAGGCCAGGACAAGTACAGGCGATAGTAGATTGGGTTGCTGACAGTGCCTCGGTTCCTTCACATTGTCTCCCACCCAGTCTCCTGATGAAAGTTAATAATTTTTTACAGAAAGTGCATATTCTGGGGTATTCCCACCATATGTGCGGCATCGTGCCGTTGAGTTTCTGAGGTTCTTAATGACTTCCTGTACCTCTTCTGCTGAGAAGGGGGCCTCCAGCATTTTATTTATTTTTTTATGTTATTTTAAGTTATTTCCCTATCCACATTTGTTTGCAGATCACTTGCCATGCTCTTAGCAACATTTTGTTGCCATTTGCAGCCCTCTAGCCCTTTCCGTGACCTTTTTACAGCCATTTTAGTGTTCAAAAGTCCGGGTCCCATTGACTTCAATGGGGTTCGGAGTTCGGGGTCAAGTTCAGTCCCGAACCCGGACTTTTTTCCGAAGTTCGGTCGAACCCGCCGAACCCGAACATCCAGGTGTCCGCTCAACTCTACTGTCCTGTCATCCTGGACCACAAACCTTCCTCACTGTGCTATGTGTTTTCTGCTGCACCATTGGCGTGGTTATATTTTCTTAGTCCTCTCCATAAAATTATCAGAAATGTGTGCTTATAGGCATTATCATTTTTTTGATAGAGTAAGGGAGGGTTATAGCCCCTGTCAGTTTATTTTTTTATCATCCCTGTCCCATTGCAGAGATTTCCCTTCACTTCCTGCCCCATAGCCAAACAGGAAGTGAGAGAAAATCTATTCAAATGAAGGGAAACCATTGCCCCCCCCCCCTGCCCTCAGGACTAGTGTCCCCACTCGAAAATGTCAGGGCGGGTCTCAAACAGGAAGGGGCGTGGCATTGACAGGAAGGGGTGGGTCATATTTAAATTAGGGGGTACACGAGTTTAGTCAGGCCTAGGGCAGGATTTCAAAAACCAAGAAATGCATGGCAAGGACAAGCCTTCCTGGGGTTAGTGGGATATTGCAGAAACTGTATACCTAATGCAATCGGAACTCATTTCCAACGCCATGAATTGCAGGTGAAGGAGCTTATTAAAGTTCTATTAGAAGCTCAAAAATTAGGACTTCCTGACTATAGGAAGTCCTTTTTCATTGTTTCGTCATGAAGTCAATAGATATGCTGCAGGTGTACTCGCCAAGCTACATTGAGACAAACCAAGGCCTATGATGAATGTTTCAGCCTCTTTAGACCCTGTGATCAAAGGTTCTCCCAGTTGTATGAGGGCCATAGCAGCCTGCACCTTACTGCTAGAAAAATTACGAGATTGTGTTATGCCGCGTACACACGACCGTTTTTTTCCGTCAGAGTTCCGACGAAATTCCGCTCAAGCGGTCTTGCCTACACACGATCACAACAAAGTCCGACTGTCTAGAACGCGGTGATGTACAACGCGTGCGACAGGACTAGAAAAATTAAGTTCAATAGCCAATAGCTGCCGTCTTGTACTTGCTTCAGAGCATGCGTCGTTTTTAGTCCGTCCGGAACAGCATACAGATTAGCGGTTTTACCGACAGGAATTGATTCCGTCAGAAATATTTAAAACATGTTCTATTTCTAGGTCCGTCAGAATTAAAAAAAAAAAAAAAAAAAATCAGATGAAGTCCACACACGATCGGAATATCCGATGAAAAGATTCCCTCTGACTTTTTCTGCTGGAAAGTCTGACCGTGTGTACGCGGCATTAGACTCTGATTTAACCCTGTATGTGTCAGATTTAGTAAAGTTAATTCTAAATCAATACCAAGCATGTGTCTGCCAGTAGATTTGAAGTGTACCAGATTGCCTTCGGCTCCATTGACCTTCACAGTCAAATGATGTGTTAACCTAAATCTGGCTACCCTTCTTCCTATATCTGACAACGAAGGGAGCTTTGCATGGCTCTGATGGAGATGGGTCATCTGTCACACCAACAAAAGATTAAAAAGAACCTTTATCAGTTTGTGACACACACCTACACATCTGTAGATGGATCTAGATTTTGCACTGATGGCCAGCCACGCATGGGGTTTGCTGTAAACACTACTGATACTAACATCAAATATGTTGGTGCAGGAAGCTGAGTTGTGTGCTGTAATTAAAGCATGTCAAGGATTAGAGGATCAAATGGGAAACATTTTACACTGACACCAGATATACATTTGGAATAACTGATTTTGGGTCCATGTGAAAAGCACTGATATTTATGACTAGTGCAGAGAAGCCAGTGAGACGTGCAAAACTTATAGACCAACTTTTTGAGGACTTTCATAAGCCAGCAGAAGTTTCCATCTTGAAGGTAAATGTCATGGTCCGGGGTCAGGCTAGGAGACCAGTGGCTATAACAGTTGAGAGATTCCCATCAACAAGCAGGGTTAACACACAAGCAAATAATCCTGGTAGATGATGCAGGCTCACCTGAGGAGCGGGGATCTAAGCAGTAGCTGGTATTTACCAGAGCTACTGATAGTGGATATTGGTTTTGCTGCGTGCTAATGCCAGGTCGCAGTCCTCAGGATTGCAACACCAGGAGGTGAGCAAGCCAGGGTCAAGTTGCAGATTTAGCTAGTAGGGGATCAAGCAGAGGTGCAGTCAGGAACAAGCCAAAGTCAGTAACAGGAAGTGTAGTCAAGGATCAAGCCAAGGCCGTAAATGGCTGGGATCAAGCGGAAGCAAAGATATGGACAGCAGGACCTGACAGTAAAGGAGTATACAAAATGAAATGACATAACCACCAGAGCAAATGAAGTGACATAACCACCAGAGCAAATATTTTAGCAGATTACACAGCTAAGGATGCTGTCCTTATAACATCTGAAGGGGTTGCCCAGGTAAGAGGGAAAGATTCCTTTCAGGAACACACAGAGGCCTATATAGGTTCCCCAAACCTTTACTCCTAGTCCAATTTTCCCTTTCCAAAGAAACCAAAGACTATGGGGGTTATTTATGAAAGGCAAATCCTCTTTGCACTACAAGTGCGAAGTGCACTTGAAATTGCACTGAAAGCGCACTTGGAAGTGCAGTCACTGTAGATCCAAGGGGGGCATGCAAGGAAAAAAAAAACAGCAGCTTGCACAAGATTGGATAATAAAATCAGCAGAGCTTCACCCTCATTTCAGATATACCCCTCACAATTACAGTAACTGCACTTCCAAGTGCACTTTTAGTGCAATTTCAAGTGCACTTTGCACTTGTAGTGCAAAGTGGATTTGCCTTTTATTAAATAACCCCCCTATGTTCCTATGCCTAGGATCGGCACCTATGAGTATACTCTAGTGTATGTTGATTTGTTCACAGGTGGGTCTGAGGTCTGGTCGGTGGCTAAGGCTAATGCAAAAACAACTGCTAAGAGAAAAAGACTGAAATAATTGCAGATATAGAGTTCCTGAAACTCTTGAGAGTGACAGAGGAACCTACTTTACAGGAGAAGAGATGAAAGAGGTGATGAAAGGACGTAACACAGAGCAAGCTTCCTATGCTCCTTGTAACGAAACGTTCCGCGCTTCGCTTGAGTGCTTTCATATACCGCTACCTTCCAGTCTGAACATAGATATCAGCTATTCCAACCACTGACAACCACAACCAAGACAATACTCATTTGGTGGCTGAAAATGAACTGTTTATTAGAACAAGAATACAGTCTTGTATACAGTTGAAGAGGAGGTCCCTCCCTCCTGCTCATATTACTATAACAATCCACCTGTAACCAGAAACATAAATTAACATGAGCTAATTAACTAATCCCATAAAGCAGCTGATGTGACTCTGTGCCCATCTGGCCATTGTGATTAATCAGGATTTCACTACAGGTCAGACTTGTTGTCACCGAGCTTCACACAGTAGATTGATTATACATTATCATAAGTATAAACACAGGACACCTTCTCACAATAGAACATGCTCAAGTAGGAGTTGGCTGTCTCCTACATTGTACAGAGGCCAATGTGATCAGCTCTTTCAATTAACATGTTGAGTTCAGAATTTAAACAAACCAAGAATAGTGTGTGTGTGTGTGTGTGTATGTGTATATGTATATATATATATATACATTATATATAAAGCGCACTATTCCCGTGGGAGCTGCTAGGTAGTTCATTACAGTACTACTTCTTCCACCCCACTGTAGTAATCAAAGACACAGTTCAACAGTTGAATAAGAAACATTTATTCCTTGTGCTGCGGCGTGTAATGTGTAGGTGATGCAAGAAAGTATAAACGGCCTCTTATGAGTAGAAAGAACCCTTTCCCTTAACGAACTGGCCAATGCCCCTCTGAAAGACATTTGGTACTGTTGAAATGCTGGAAGTCCCAGGCCTCACCTGCCTTTCTCTCCTCCTGCGATTTCTTCCCAGGCCAGTTCAGGAAAGTCCAGGCACCCCCGGTCTACTTTAGCAGCTACTTCCTCATTCCTCATTGATGATCCATCCCAGCCGGGATGCCTGGGCCTGTTCCCCAGGATTTTAGTGCTTTATGTCCATGTGAACCTTCCAGCTCTGGGGTCTCTGAACCCCCCAGGCTTTCCGGTTGAGTTGCTTGTGCTTTCCAGCGCTGGGGTCTCTGAACCCCCAGGCCTTCCAGCAGGTTCTTGAAAGTCACATCTTGCAGCCTTTCTGGATTTAATCTCATCCCATCTCCCCCCCCAGGAAGCATGTGACCTCAGTATATATGTATGTACCTGCCCCTGCCCAAAAAAATTGGACCAGGGCCATATACACTGCCTGTCCCTCAGTCCCTGACCCTCCTCCTTTCCAGAACATTACTCTGGAGAAGCAAGGGAGGTTTTCCAAGGTGAAGAACAGGTGGTCACACCCCCCTCTATTCTACAGCTCCACCCTAACCCATATAAAACGTCCAGGCCTAAACAAAAGAATAGTAAGGCAGTGGCAATTTCTTCTAAATTCTACCTATTAGCACCTACCTAAAGGTGGTGTGCGCTATATATATATATATATATATATATATATATATATATATATTAGTGGATAAATATTACTGTCCCATTTAAAGTAATCCAAGACATATTTCCTCAGTCACTCTGTGCCCCAAATGGACACAGGGTATCTTAGACATAGGAGGCACATGGGGAGCTGAAACAAGGGTTTTCCAACCTTTCCAAGGGATTCTGGATTCCATGGGCCCTCTCGTCACACTCCTTATCACCCATAAAGTAGTAGTAAGGTTGAGTGACTTGATTGAATTTTAAAAAACATATGTGCAAAAATGAAAGCAGATACAGGAAAATGATGGGTAGAAGCCTATAATCTGCCCTCCTCAACCGAATGGGTTGTCTTTCTAGGAGCCCAAAACAGGGCTATGTTTCTCCCAACCATCAAAGGCTTATAACTGAAATTCACTAAAAATATGTTCAATATTTCCAAAGTATAAGTAAACTAAGTACAACTCTTTTTTTTCCCAGTGCAGATTCTGATTCAGGTTTTCACAGGATCAAACCAGGTGATTGGGTGGTTGTCAAGAGACACGTTAGAAAGCCATTGGAATCAAAATTTGGTGGGCCACATTTGGTACTTTGACGACAGGATTCGCAAAAAAGGAAAGACTACATGGATTCACGCCAGTCAATGCAAGAAGATTTTGAAAACATGATACCTGATTATTCAGATGCAATTAATGAAAGTATTGATAGGATAAAAGAATTACAAAATGAGATGAGGAATAATCGTAAAGCTGGCTGGAACCCCTTTAAGGGATTAGACAATTTTGATGACTTGGCAACATGGTTTCTGAAAATAAGTGCTTGCATTGTTATTTATCTTTTTCTCATGCTTGTTATTTATGTTTTCATAAGACTTTGCCTACGTGCAATTACACGCTGTACCAACAGACAGTCCACCTCCCCAAACGAACCATTAATTCTGAGAGAGTCAGTGAGCATTAAACAAGATGCCATTGTCTCTGTGCCAATGCATCAGGAGCTGCCAACAGTCAGCTGGACATGATGCACATAAGAATGGTGTTAAAGTAGAACTAAAGGCAAATTTACTTATTTTTTTTTTCATTTTGGATAGAGTAAGGAAGGGTTATAACCACTATCAGATTTATTTTTTACCTATCTGTGTCCCATTGTGGAGATTTCCCTTCACTTCCTGTCCCATAGCCAAACAGGAAGTGAGAGGAAATCCCTGCAAATTAAGGGTATTCCTTGCCCCCCCCCCCCCCCAGGTCACCAGAACTTAATTCCCCATTTTTAATTTTCTAGAGACAATCTAAACTTTGGGATTTTCTTTTACTTTCACTTTCAATGATGGTAAACAGGACATATAGAGAGGTTAAATCTCCTTAACCACTTGCCTACCAGGTACGAACACCTCCTTCCTGACCAAGCCATTTTTCAGCTTTCAGCGCTGTCGCATTTTGAATGACAATTGCGCGGTCATGCAAGGATGTACCCAAATAACATTTTTATCATTTTTTCCCCACAGATAGAGCTTTATTTTGGTGGTATTTGATCACCTCTGCGGTTTTTTTATTTCTTGCGCTATAAACAAATTAAGAGGGACAAGTTTGAAAAAACGCAATATTTTTTACTTTTTATTATAATAAATATCCCATTTTTTTTTTTTAAACAAATTTTTTCCTCAGTTTAGACCGATATGTATTCTTCTACATATTTTTGGTAAAAAAAATCGCAATAAGCGTCTATTGATTGGTTTGCGCAAAAGTTATAGCGTCTACAAAATAGGGGATAGATTTATAGCATTTTTATTATTATTTTTTTTTCACTAGTAATGGCGGCGATTTGCGATTTTTTATCGTGACTGCGACATTGCGGCGGACACTTTTGACACATTTTTGGGACCATTCACATTTATACAGCGATCCGTGCTATAAAAATGCATTGATTACTGTATAAATGTGACTGGCAGGGAAGGGGTTAACACTAGGGGGCACAGCAGGGGTTAATATGTTCCCTATATGAGTGATTCTAACTGTGGGGGGAGGGGACTGACTGGGGGAGGGGACCGATCGGTGTCCCTATGTACAAGGGACACACCATCGGTCTCCTCTCCTCTGACAGGACGTGGATCTGTGTGTTTACACACACAGATCCACGTCCTGCTCAGTTCCCAGGCAATCGTGGGTGCCTGGCGGTCATCGCGACCGCCGGGCACGCGCATTGGGTCCCCAGCTACGCGGCAGGCACGCGCGCCCCCTAGTGGCCAAAAAGAGAGCGCCGTCATATGACGGTGGCCCGCCACAAGAGCTGCACCGTCCCGCCGTCATTTGACAGTGGGCGGTCAGCTACTAGTTAATGGAGACACAGACCGCAGCAAAACTTGACACGCTGTCTAATGCCTCTCCACTCTATCCAAAACTAAAGAAAGTTTTGCCTTTAGTTATACTTCAAATAAACAAAAAAGGGGAACTGACAAAAAAAAATCACTGTATTGTTTTAAGCATGAGAACATCCATTTTGTTTGATGGTTTTGCAATATGCATTTTGCATATAGCAGTGGCGTTGCATCCATTAACCACTTCTGGACCAGCCGCTGCAGTTGGGCTGGATCCGTGATCTGTAGGGATCCAGTCCCTATGCCACCCCTGTTTGTGTGGGGGGAGCAGGATCCCCGTATTGGGTTTAAAGGTTTTTCTATTAAGGGTTTCAAACAACCCAATATGTGAGTCGTGTTATTGGTAATATTAGAGGTATCATGAATGAATTAATGGATGAATGAATGATTTGTATAGCACTGCAACTGTGAACTGAATCGCCTCAAGGCTCTTGATCCGATGTGCGTTGATTCCTTCTTAGAAGAGGTAGGTCTTGAGTTTTTTCCTAAAGGCCCAATGGTTTTCTTCCAAGCGGATGTTCGTAGGTAGAGCGTTCCATAGCCGTGGTCCTTGGAATGCAAATCTTCGTTTGAATCTGACTCACTCATGCCAGTATTACGTAAATATTGATGAATAAAAATTAGTGCGCTACTAGTAATAAATCACTGTGCAAAACTATCGCTGTGCAAAAAAAATTATATTGCAATAATGATGTGGCTCTGTTATGTGGACCAAATCAATAGGGTTATTATAAATTAATAAAGTACAAATCAGTAAAGCTAAAGTGCTATCAATGTAAAGTGCTTATATGTAAAGTGCTTGTATATAACGTGCTGGTATGTAATCCCACATCTACGTGCCAAAAAGTGCAAGTGCTACCTAATACTCTTATATAAATAAATGCCACTGTGCTAGAACCTGTGCCTCTTTCCAGCAGGCATATATCAAAGTGAGCATAAATACATACAATTAATGAAGCTGTATATATGAAGCATATAACAGGGTGGATATAAATATACCAAGGTGAATATAAATAATTATAAGCAATATAAATAATTATAAGCAATAAGTAAAATGCAGCTGCATATTAGCTCATTAAAAAGCCCATTCACATGTACCGGGTGGTAAATCACAAATAATACGGTGCTCCCTGTAGTATTCTTCCTATTTTGTATACACTGCTAAACAATCCATCAGATCTACAGATCCGTGCATCTGGTTTTCTAAGATGTTCAATCCACCGGGTTTTATAATTACCCCCTCTTCTGTGAATTCGCTTCTCTGCTTTGTGTGTATATAATATAGGCTCTTGATCTCAGAAAACACAAGAGTGTGTACCTATTATGGAAACGGAACTCACTCACAAATACCGCCCCTGGATGAATAGCGTTGTGGTTATAGGGACACAGTCAGGTAAGGTCTCCTCACAGCCTCGCTGTGTGTGCAGACTCCTCTGGTTTACGTCACTGGCTCCTCCTCCCGGTGAAGATATTTGCCAGCACACCATGGAACGACACAAATAGCGTTCAAAAGGGTGATTTATTGCATGATCACAACACAAGGATAGTGCAACGTTTCGGAGCCACGCAGGGCCCCTTCGTCAGGCATGTGATGAGAAACGTCTGAAACGTTGCACTACCCTTGTGTTGTGATCATGCAATAAATCACCCTTTTGGACGCTATTTGTGTCGTTCCATGGTGTGCTGGCAAATATCTTCACCGTGACTTGAACCAATATCCAGCTGGTTGTTGCCACAGCACCCAAATCCGAGAGCGCATCCAGGAATGTGTGCGATGGGAAAATTAAGTACTAATGACTCCTCCTCCCGACGCGTTGTGTCACCGGTCACGTGACTTATTCATGGGAAATGAGCCATGTGACGCTCATGCAGAGATTTATAGCATGGGGGTAGCCATAGTAACCAAAGTTAATAGTAAACATCATTCCGTTCCCTCCAGGTTATTCATACAAAGGAATTCACAAAGCAATACAATGTATTCAACCATATTGAAAACTTAGCTGGCTCCTTAACTACATGGATCTAAAACTTTCCTTTAATATGTTAAAAATGATTAAAAATTGATTAAAAACAAATAGCGCTGCGCGATGCATACAGCATCCTAACAGACATACAGTGGTGTGAAAAAGTGTTTGCCCCCTTCCTCATTTCCTGTTCCTTTGCATGTTTGTCACACTTAAGTTTTTCGGAACATCAAACCAATTTAAACAATAGTCAAGGACAACACAAGTAAACACAAAATGCAATTTGTAAATGAAGGTGTTTATTATTAAAGGTGAAAAAAAATCCAAACCATCATGGCCCTGTGTGAAAAAGTGATTGCCCCCCTTGTTAAAACATACTATAACTGTGGTTGTCCACACCTGAGTTCAATTTCTCTAGCCAAACCCAGGCCTGATTATTGCCACACCTGTTCACAATCAAGGCATCACTTAAATAGGAGCTGCTTGACACAGTAAGGTCCACCAGAAGATCCTTAAAAGCTACACATCATGCCGAGACCCAAATAAATTCAGGAACAATTGAGAAAGAAAGTAATTGAGATCTATCAGTCTGGAAAGGGTTATAAAGCCATTTCCAAAGCTTTGGGAATCCAGCGAACCACAGTGAGAGCCATTATCCACAAATGGCGAAGACATGGAACAGTGGTGAACCTTCCCAGGAGTGTCCGGCCGCCCAAAATTACCCCAAGAGCGCAGCGACGACTCATCCAAGAGGTCACAAAAGACCCCACAACAACGTCCAAGGAACTGCAGGCCTCACTTGCCTCAGTTAAGGTCAGCGTTCATGCCTCCACCATCAGGAAAAGACTGGGCAAAAATGGCCTGCATGGCAGAGTTCCAAGGAGAAAAACACTGCTGAGCAAAAAGAACATCAAAGCTCATCTCAATTTCTCCACAACACATCTTGATGATCCCCAAGACTTTTGGGACAACATTCTGTGGACCGATGAGACAAAAGTGGAACTCTTTGGAAGGTGTGTGTCCAAGTATATCTGGCGTAGAAGGAACACTGCATTTCAGAAAAAGAACATTATACCAACAGTAAAATATGGTGGTGGTAGTGTGATGGTCTGGGGCTGTTTTGCTGCTTCAGGACCTGGAAGACTTGCCGTGATAAAAGGAACTATGAATTCTGCTGTCTACCAAGAGATCCTGAAGGAGAATGTCCGACCATCTGTTCGTGTACTCAAGCTGAAACGAACTTGGGTTCTGCAGCAGGACAATGATCCTAAACACACCAGCAAGTCCACCACCGAATGGCTGAAGAAAAACAAAATGAAGACTTTGGAGTAGCCTAGCCAAAGTCCAGACCTGAATCCTATTGAGATGTTGTGGTATGACCTTAAAAAGGCCGTTCATGCTCGAAAACCCTCTAATGTAACTGAATTAGGACAATTCTGCAAAGATGAGTGGGCCAAAATTCCTCCAGGACGCTGTAAAAGCCTCATTGCAAGTTATCGCAAACGCTTGGTTGCAGTTGTTGCTGCTAAGGGTGGCCCAACCAGTTATTAGGTTTAGGGGGCAATCACTTTTTCACACAGGGCCATGATGGTTTGGATTTTTTTTCACCTTTAATAATAAACACCTTCATTTACAAATTGCATTTTGTGTTTACATGTGTTGTCCTTGACTATTGTTTAAATTGGTTTGATGTTCCGAAACACTTAAGTGTGACAAACATGCAAAGGAACAGGAAATGAGGAAGGGGGCAAACACTTTTTCACACCACTGTACATAATGACGCTGCCTGCAAACAATGTGTTTATCAACGCAGCCACACACTAACATGTGCACAAAATGCTGCCTACAGAGCCCATATCAGGCAGACAGTATATAACATAACATTCATATCTTATATTGAACGGTAAATCCTAAACTCTTTTATTATGGTATCCATTAACCCTTCATGCTTCTTCCAATACTAGCAAGATGGGGACACAGAGAATGCCCTTATGCTTCTAATCCTATTTTGTCCGAACAAGAATACATAAAAAGTTTCTAAATGTATATAAGATTAGTCTTGATACATGCATATGAATAACTCACACATCACAATACATATATAAATACGGTATGAACTATAACCAATATAGACAATGTGACATTATGACATTTTTAAATTATATATATATATATATATATGAAAAAAAAAAAAAAAATAATAAAAAAAAAAATATATATATATATATATATATATAAACATCTTATATAGAATCAATTGACTGAAAATATATATATGCGTCTAAAAATACAAGGACGTCCACAATATCTTTAAAAATCAGATATAAAACAATTGAGATCAAACTCAATGTTTAATCCTAAAGGTGCAAAACTATTTATTTCATAAATCCACCTGGATTCCATTTTGCTTAATTCGCGTATTTTATGACTTCCTCTCCAGTGTGGCTTGTATTTTTCAATGGCCCAGAATTTGAGATCAGATTACGTAAATGTCCCTTGCCGTCAGGGGGGTATAACCGGCTCAATGTGTGTAACATTGTGGCCATGCTCTGAATCAGTATCTACTGTACGTTTTTTACTGTCGTGTTCCCCGCAACTTCTATTTTGGTAACTTCTTTTTTTTCTACCCTCTTGTTTTGAGGTAACGGTTGAACCGTGACCTGTAGAGAAGGGAAATTTAAATTTAGATGTTTTGTAGGTTTAATTTTTTTTGTTCTCGTGATCTATAGAATTGTTTAGGTTGCTTGACATTTTCCAAACCAACTTTGGGGCCCCGTGTCTCGGGGCCCCTTGGTGCTAGGAACCCCATCTTTGGATATGTTTTAGTGCTAGTTTCACTGGGTTTGCACACCAAACTTTGGGTTCCTAGCACCAGCAATATTATTTCGGGACCTTTTGGGTCCAGAGACCCCAAATTTGGGCTGCAGCTAGGGGGCATTTAGGGACCCTTAACTACAAAGTTTGAAGTTCGGGGGACCTATGGCTGCAAATGGGCACAGTGAGGCATGCAAATGGGCACAGTGAGGCTGCAAATGGGCATTGTTGACCCTCTTTTACACTTACAGTAGCTGCGCAATTCTCACCCTAGGCTTATACTCGAGTCAATAAGTTTTCCCAGTTTTCTGTGGTAAAATTAGGTGCCTCGGCCTATATTCGGGTCGGCTTATACTTAAGTATATACAGTACATGAGAGTTGAGATTTGAGTTGAGCACTCCTTTTGTCCAATGTTTCTAGCATACACATTTGTTATTTGTATTTGATGCTAGTATGTATATTGCATAGTATTGTGTTATGATGAGTCAGACCCACCAGAGGAAAGGAATTACGTTTTGGCGAGACAAGACTGCCTTCTCTGAAGGGAGAGCTTATAAATGGAATGTAGTTACACAACCTAAACAATTCTATAAATCACAAGAACAACAAAATTAAACCTACAAAACATCTAAATTTAAATTTCCCTTCTCTACAGGTCACGGGTTCAACCATTATCTCAAAACAAAAGGGTAGACAGAAAAGAAGTCACCAAAATCGAAGTTCCTGGGAACATGACAGTAAAAAACTTCCGTAGATACTGATTCAGAGCATGGCCACAATGTTACACACATCGAGCCGGTTATACCTCCTGACGGCAAGGGACATTTACGTAATACTAGCATGAGTGAATCAGATTCTTCTTTATCTGATACCTCTAATATTACCAATAACTCAACTCACATATTGGGTCATTTGAAACTTTCAATAGAAAAAACCTTTATACCCAATACGGGGATCCTGCCCCCCCCCCCCCACACAAACAGGGGCGGCAAGGGACTGGACCCCTACATATCACCGATACAGCCCAACAATCGAGTGTCATATACCTCTCTTCATATTTTCTGTCTCCAGCCGAGACTCAAGTACTATCTCGAGGGCTTACTTTCTGTCTACAAGAAAACTTTGACCTCTTTGAGGTCATTAAAGGTTTACAACTATTCGCACGTAGGTTATCATTGAAATGCTTATACTCAAAAAACTGTCCCGACATGATTGGTCCTCATACAGCATGCGAGAGTTCAAGGCCTTGCGTGACCTTACACTCCTCTATGAGGAGAATAATACTGTTGATCTAATCGATCAGATCGATCTTGACACTCTATTAGACAACATTAACAAATCTACACAAAGCATAATTTCAACGTTCAGGAATCCATCTACAAAGTTTCCTTCTTTAAAACGAATTCCCAGTGTGGCAATATTTATCAAACCGACCATAATGCCCTCGGATTATGTTGTCGGAAAATCCGATCGTGTGTTCGCTCTATCAGACTTTTTCAGTCGGAATTTCCGACGGAAATAGTTTGAGAGCTGGAGCTAAAATTTTCCGACAAAAAAATCCGATCTGAGTTTTTCCGATCGTGTGTTGAGAATTCTGATGCACAAAGTGCTACGCATGCTCAGAAAAAATTTGGTGACGAAAGCTATTGGCTACTGGCCTCTACTTAGTCCCATCGTACGTTTTGTACGTCACCTTGTTACGAACGATCAGATTTTCCAACAACTTCGTGCGACTGTGTGTATGCAAGACAAGTCTTGACCAAAATCCGTCGGAAAAAATCTATACGGATTTTGTGGTGGGAATGTCCGACCGTGTGTACGGGGCATTAGAGATATTTGCAAACTACCTCGCTCTCAAAAAAAAAAAAATCCTCAAAATCTAACCAAAGAAGAAAATTTAGCTCTAAAATCTTTATGTATGAACACTACTATTGTAATAAAACCTTCGGATAAGGGTGACAACGTTGTCCTTATGGACAACCAGGACTGTGTAGCTATGTGCCAACAAATTCTAGATAACACTGACTGGTACAAACCTATTTCCCTTACAATCATAGACTCATATTATAAACAGTTTTATCTTATGATTGATCAAGCACTTGAGGTAGGTGCCATTACAAAGGACCTTCATGACTACATGAGGACCAAACATTCTCGGGTAGCTACATTTTATAGTCTACCTAAAATTCATAAGAAACTTGATAAACCCCCGGGCCGACCAATTGTTTCCGGCAATGGTGGGATTTCGGAAAATCTTAGCAGTCATTGACTCTTTTTTGCAACCTTTTGTCCTGGCTCTGCCATCCTTCTTGAAGGATACAATTCATTTTTTACAGTCAATTGACGAACTTACGCTAACTGCAGAATCAATTTTAGTTGCAATTGATGTCAAGGCCCTGTATAGCTCGATCATCCATACAAAAGGGATCGCAGCTATACAGAGGATTTTGGAACAAAGCTCGCGGTACGATCGAACTATGAACAAGTTCATTATTAATGGACTCAGTTTCATTCTCGGTCACAACTTTTTCTCTTTCAATGACTCCTACTACCTCCAGGTGCAGGGGGTTGCGATGGGGACATGCTTTGCCCCATCGTATGCTAACCTGTACCTGGGGGAGTGGGAGCCGGCCCTCTTTGGTGCCGAGGACCTCATTGAGTACACGAGCCACATATCTATGTGGCTCCGGCACATCGCGATGTCTTCGCCACCTGGGAGGGGCCTAAGGAAACACTGGTGGAATTTTTTTATCTTATCAACCAAAATGACCTTAACTTGAAATTCACCTTTTTCTTATGACTCTAATACACTTATGCTGCGTACACACGATCGGAATTCTCGTCGGAAAAAACTCTGATGGTTTTTCAGACGGAATTCCGCTCAAGCTGTGTTGCCTACACACGATCACACCAAATTCCGACGGTCCATAACACAGTGGCATAAAACATGTTCGACAGCACTATAAAAGGGAAGTTTAATGCTTCCGAGCATGCGTCGAATTGTTTACGAGCATGCGTCGGAATTTTGCGTGTCGGAATTGCATACACACGATCGGAAAATCCGCTAGAAAGGTTTTCCGTCGGAAAAATTGAGAACAGGTTCTCAATTCAAAGTCTGTCGGAAATTCCGACAGAAAAAGACCATTGGGCGTACACACGGTCGGAAAATCCGATGAAAAGCTCCCATCGGACTGTGTCCATCGGAAATTCCGACCGTGTGTACGCCGCATTACACTTACTTTTTTAGATGTTTAGGTCATACGCAATTCCGAGGGGAAATTGTGTAGCACCTTCTTCCGGAAAAGCACGGCTGGGAATATGGTGCTACACGCAGACAGCTTTCATCCCATACCTCTTAAACAATCCATTCCATATGGGCAGTACTTCCGTCTGAGCAGGAACTGCTCTAGTGATGCTGTCAGAGAACTCACGCTTTCCATACCCGTCCTCGTTCAGTAGGGGTGAATCCCCACTCTGCAAGCGCCAATACCCATGCGCAGCCTTCCCAACGGAACCGAACGTGCGGGCGTACCCGCGTACCAACGCTGACCTGTGCGCGCCCTCGTTTGTCAATACGAACGAGGGCACGCACTCCCACGTCAACACGAACGTGTGTGCGTAATCACGCGCGGACCCGCACCTCCACCAATCCCAGCACAAGGCGCCCTATATAAACAGGGCCTTCACATGGTGTCAGTGCTGGATCGTCTTCAGTCTTATCTCCTGAATACCTGCCTGAAGTTCCTGCCTACCTTGTTCCTGATTCACCTGGTTTTCCTGTTACCCTTCCTGGATTGACCCCGTTTACTGACTGTTCCCTTTGGTTTGACCTCGGCTTGGATTCCTGGACTACGTCTCTGCTCTCTAATTTGGTACCTTATCACCTGCCTGTTGCCAATCTATTGCCTGCTTTTGACCACGAACTTGCCTACCGTTTTGTACCTTGTTTGCCAGCCAGTTGCCAACCTTTTGCCTGCTTTTGACCACGAACTTGCCTTCCGCTTGTACCTTGTTTGCCAGCCAGTTGCCGACCTGTTTCCCGTCTTGATCTCGCAGTGCCTACATCCACCTGTTCGGCCTTTACTGAGTACAGTCTTGGATGCCAACGTATACACCAGCTCTCCAGAGGAACCGGCACTTCCAAGCACCAGTCTACCAGCCGCAGACACTTGCACCCTTTCGTGCCCCAGCACTCCCTGTTCCCACCACCAGGGGTGTTGGGACCAGAACCGTGCACGAGGCCATCCCCAGCATCCGGACTCCGCTGTAAGGTACGTGATAGATGCCCTCTTCAATGAAGAAGCACAAAATCTTCGGTCTCGCCTTTTAGCACACGGCTACAGCTGGTCCTGTTTGCGCAAAGCTTACAACAAAACTATTACCCAATCAAGGGCTGGACTTCTGTTTAAACATAAGGCTATGGACAACTCAGCCTCTGATCCAACTAGGATCAACTTACGCGTTTCAAAACAACACAATGCAATAAGAGAAGTAATATGTAAGCACTGGAAACATACTTACTGATGATCCTAAAACCTGTACCTTCATATCTGCCAAACCTTCTATTACTTTCAAAAGAGCTACCTCGCTCAAAGAAAAACTTGTGCAAAGTGAGTTTAACCACTTCGCGCCTGTAGGACGTCCAGGGACGTCCTTGACTTCCAGGGGGTATATCTGAATGATGGGTGCAGCTACAGACATCATTCAGATATTGCCGTTTTCAGACGGCGATTCCCTGCACCATAAGAACGATCATATCGGCTGTTCTGCCGCTTGATCGTTCTTACGGGCGACTGGAGGGGAAGTCCCCCCCCTCCCGCTGCCCTCCGGTGCTTCTTCCGACTCACCGCTTCCATCGGTGAGTCGGACACAGGATCCGCCGGCCCTCGGATGGTGATCATAGAGATTTCCGGCGGACCAGATGGTGCCGGAGTCTCTATGATCGCTTGGAGGCCGGGCGCGATGTTTTAACGTCACGCCCGGCCTCTGCATTTAAATAACGGCGCCGCCTCAGCTGGGAAGCCGCGATCGTTTTTTTATTTTTTTTTATTTTAGGCTTCCCAGCCTAGAGGTGAGATGTGGGGTCTTATTGACCCCCATATCTCACTGTAAATAGGTCCGATCATGCCATATTCATATTACAAGGGATGTTTACATTACTTGTAATAGGAATAAAAGTAATCAATTTTTTTTTTTTTTTTAAAAGTGTCAAACTAAAAAAATAAAAGTAAAATTAACAATAAGAAATGTTTTTTTTTTTTTAAAGCGCCCTGTCCTCGTGAGCTCGTACGCAGAAGTGAACGCATACTTAAGCCCCGCCCACATATGAAAACGGTGTTCAAACCACACATGTGAGGTATCAACGCGAACGTTAGAGCAAGAGCAATAATTCTAGCCCTAGACCTCTTCTGTAGGAAAACATGTAACCAGTAAAACATTTTAAATCGTCGCCTGGGGATTTTTAAATACCAAAGTTTGGCGCCATTCCACGAGCGCGTGCAATTTTGAAGCATGACATGTTGGGTATCTATTTACTCAGTGTATCTTCATCTTTCACATTATGCAAAAAAAATTGGGCTAACTTTACTGTTTTTTTTTTTTTTTTTAAGCATTAAATTGTTTTTTTTCTGAAAAAAACGTGTTCGAAAAATTGCTGCGCAAATACAGTGCGAGAAAAAACGTTGCAACGACTGCCATTGTATTCTCTAGGGTCTTTGCTAAAAAAACATATATAATGTTTGGAGGTTCTATGTAATTTTTGAGCAAAAAAATTATGGATTTTACATGTAGGAGAGAAATGTCAGAATTGGCCTGGATGGGAAGTGGTTAAAAATGAATCCAAAAGAAGACAACATTGGATTCATTTAAATGATTATACCCTGTATTTACGCTCTGGAAACTCTGCCGCAGGTTTTTGGCCTTGTTCGCTTATTTCCTGGCTTGCCTTGGGAGCACCAAATGTGGTGACTCCTTGAAAGCCGCACCGGGGGGTGGGGGGACTTTGTTCTCTGCTCTGGTGTGCCCTGCTCCATTGGCCCGCTGCCTTTGCCTGATACCCTTCATGTAACCTTTCGGCTGGGAGATCCCTTTCCGCATATCCATAGGTAAATATGTTTAGTAGACATGTGCGATTAGTTTAGCACAAATCGGAAATTCGTACGAATTTTTCGACATTCGTACGAATCCGAAATACGAATTTTTATGCATATGAAATCCGTACGAAATACGAAATTTCGTTACGAATTTCCAACGGAATAACAGAAACGTGACTGGTGTTAATATGCATAAGAATTCTGTACGAAATACGAAATTTCGTTTACGAATTTCCGATCCAAATTAACAGAAACGTTTAAATTTACGATTCGTATGAAATTCGTATTTCGTACGAATCCGAATTAAAATTCGTATACGAATTACGATTTTTTTTAATACGAAACGTAACGAAACGAAACAAAAACAAATTTTTTAACGGCGCCCATGTCTAATGTTTAGATGGCCAATTATAGCCGTTTGTGCATTTTTTCCATTGGAGATGCTCAATGTATTTTTCTTGCAGAAAACTCACCCTCTGAAGAAGACCCCACCTCAAATGGGTAAAAACGCGTCAGTATTGGTCTTTCTAGATATGTTTGCCATGTAATGCCTTGTATATACTTTTATTTCGCATCATTTGCACCTAGGGTATACCCCCATATTTTAACTTTCATGACAATTTTTTGTAAGTTAATAAATTTTACTAATATATTACAATATCTTTCTTTGAATATTTGTCTACATCACTTGCTGCCTAACCCCCCCCCCCCCCTTTTGGGGGAACCTTCCATATCTGATTTTTTAATAGTTTGATCTTTATTTAGAAAAAAATCTATCTGCCAAACATCCTATCTAATGCGGGATGATCGTATATAAAGAAGAGACGTCCGCTGTAACAAGCAGGACCTCCCTTTCTATATTGATTGTATAAATGTCATTAATAATCTGCCTGGAACCTTTCAAGAATGCCTTATGCCTTGTACACACGATCGGACATTCCGACCACAAAATCCGTCTGATTTTTTCTGATGGATTTTGTCCGAAACTTGTGTTGCATACAGTGGTGTGAAAAAGTGTTTGCCCCCTTCCTCATTTCCTGTTCCTTTGCATGTTTGTCACACTTAAGTGTTTCGGAACATCAAACCAATTTAAACAATAGTCAAGGACAACACAAGTAAACACAAAATGCAATTTGTAAATGAAGGTGTTTATTATTAAAGGTGAAAAAAAATCCAAACCATCATGGCCCTGTGTGAAAAAGTGATTGCCCCCCTTGTTAAAACATACTATAACTGTGGTTGTCCACACCTGAGTTCAATTTCTCTAGCCACACCCAGGCCTGATTATTGCCACACCTGTTCACAATCAAGGCATCACTTAAATAGGAGCTGCTTGACACAGTAAGGTCCACCAGAAGATCCTTAAAAGCTACACATCATGCCGAGACCCAAATAAATTCAGGAACAATTGAGAAAGAAAGTAATTGAGATCTATCAGTCTGGAAAGGGTTATAAAGCCATTTCCAAAGCTTTGGGAATCCAGCGAACCACAGTGAGAGCCATTATCCACAAATGGCGAAGACATGGAACAGTGGTGAACCTTCCCAGGAGTGGCCGGCCGCCCAAAATTACCCCAAGAGCGCAGCGACGACTCATCCAAGAGGTCACAAAAGACCCCACAACAACGTCCAAGGAACTGCAGGCCTCACTTGCCTCAGTTAAGGTCAGCGTTCATGCCTCCACCATCAGGAAAAGACTGGGCAAAAATGGCCTGCATGGCAGAGTTCCAAGGAGAAAAACACTGCTGAGCAAAAAGAACATCAAAGCTCGTCTCAATTTCTCCACAACACATCTTGATGATCCCCAAGACTTTTGGGACAACATTCTGTGGACCGATGAGACAAAAGTGGAACTCTTTGGAAGGTGCGTGTCCAAGTATATCTGGCGTAGAAGGAACACTGCATTTCAGAAAAAGAACATTATACCAACAGTAAAATATGGTGGTGGTAGTGTGATGGTCTGGGGCTGTTTTGCTGCTTCAGGACCTGGAAGACTTGCCGTGATAAAAGGAACTATGAATTCTGCTGTCTACCAAGAGATCCTGAAGGAGAATGTCCGACCATCTGTTCGTGTACCCAAGCTGAAACAAACTTGGGTTCTGCAGCAGGACAATGATCCTAAACACACCAGCAAGTCCACCACTGAATGGCTGAAGAAAAACAAAATGAAGACTTTGGAGTGGCCTAGCCAAAGTCCTGACCTGAATCCTATTGAGATGTTGTGGTATGACCTTAAAAAGGCCGTCCATGCTCGAAAACCCTCTAATGTAACTGAATTAGGACAATTCTGCAAAGATGAGTGGGCCAAAATTCCTCCAGGACGCTGTAAAAGCCTCATTGCAAGTTATCGCAAACGCTTGGTTGCAGTTGTTGCTGCTAAGGGTGGCCCAACCAGTTATTAGGTTTAGGGGGCAATCACTTTTTCACACAGGGCCATGATGGTTTGGATTTTTTTTCACCTTTAATAATAAACACCTTCATTTACAAATTGCATTTTGTGTTTACTTGTGTTGTCCTTGACTATTGTTTAAATTGGTTTGATGTTCTGAAACACTTAAGTGTGACAAACATGCAAAGGAACAGGAAATGAGGAAGGGGGCAAACACTTTTTCACACCACTGTACACACGGTCGGACAAAGTTGTCGGAAAATCCGATTGTTACGAACGAGGTGACGTATAAAACGTACAACGGGACTACGTACAGGGCAGTAGCCAATAGCTTTCGTCTCCAAATTTCTTCTGAGCATGCGTGGCACCTTGTGCGTCGGAATTCTCTACACACAATCGGAAAAAGTCTGATCGGATTTTGTTGTCGGAAAATTTTAGATCCTGCTCTCAAAATTCCGACGGAAAAAGCCCGCTAGAGCCCACACACGATCGGATTATCCCACAACTTAATCCGATTTTCCCACAACCTAATTCCATCAGAATTTACGACCGTGTTTACGGGGCATTAGTGTTGTTCACCAAAGAGTGCAGAAAAAAAATCAATGATCTTTCCTATACGAGAAGTTATCGAATCAATCCCGGTAACTATAGGTCGTCCTGGAGGTTTTTATAGATTTTTATGCACCTTTGGCAAGTAGTAAATAATACAGTAGGTATTCTCGGGACTAGGGGAATCAAAAACAATTTTTCTTTGTCATTTAAAAGCCCTTTCCTAAATCCTTCCTGTATTAAGTCGTTTAATAATCGTTTATACTGATTGGTTGATAAAACTGTGTATGTGTTTTCATTCGACAATAGGTTTTTCATTTCTTCTAGATAATCCTGTTTTCTCAACAAAACGGTTCCCCCACCCTTATCAGCTGGGCGAATAATTAAGTCCTTTCTTTCACACAAAGACTTTATGCCATCAGTAACTATACTCTGTTGTTTTTTATGATTTTTTAAAGGTCACCTTCCGTGTATCTTGCAGAACCAGATATTTAAAAACACAAATTCTAGGTGTTGGTTTTCCTGCTGGGTTAAATGTTAAAGCATTTTTTAAACCCGTTCTCAATGGTTTAATTTTATTAACTGTGCCAATACCTCTAGGTATTGTAATGCCGCGTACACACGTACGGACTTTTCCCGGCGGACCTAAGTCCAGCGGACAATCCGCTGGACTTTCCAGCTGGGTCCGCTGGACTAAAAAGCGAACGGACTTGACCACACACGATCACGCAAAAAGTCAGACGGTTCACGCGATGACGTACAGCACGTACGACGGGACTAGAAAACGAAAAATACTAGAAAAATACTTGCTACTGAGCATGCGTCCTTTTTGGTCCGCCGGACCATACTACACACGGCCGGATTGTCCGCTGGACTGCCAAGTCCAGCGGATAATTTTAAAACAAAACTTAAAACTTTAGTCCGCCGTACTTTGGCCAAAAAAAAGTCCGCCGGCGCCCACACACGAGGGGATTATCCGCTCGACTTCGGTCCAGCGGATAATCCCGCGGGATAGTCCCTTCGTGTGTACGTGGCATTAAGAAAATCTCCTTGGTCTAAAACTTTCAGGCATTTCCATTAGTTCGTCAAGAGTCTATTCATTTGAATCCCCCCCCCTTGACACATTGTCAACATTCGGGAATGCACTGCAGGTGCCGTCCTTTCCTATTCTCCTAGTGGTGGTATAGAATGTGGCTTCTACGGATGGTCTGTCGTTTTGACAGCTTTTGGGCTTTGGTTCTTAGTTGTTTTTTTGATTCTGTGCCTTCACTTCTATGGGTTTTTTTTTAACCAATGTTTTTGTATCATGTGTTTCATCATGAATTGTCTATTTATGTAATAAAATGCAAATATTTTTTTTCTACCAATTTCCTGTCTGTGATCCATTTAAAGTCCCATCTTTCTGAGGAAAATTGTCTTTACTGCTTGCAACCCTCTTGGGCATGGGCGTCCGCAGGTAGGGGCAAGGGGGGGTCAAGCGCCCCCCTGGAATCAGGGATTGAATCTTAAATTCAGCACCCACCAGTGGCACCTGCTTGCCCTCCCTTTCTCCTGTCAGGGAAAAGAGACGGTGGCTCTCAACAGGTTCCCCGCCCAGCTTTCTGCCCACTTAGTTTCATCATGGTGCTCTCCTCTCCTAGTCTCCTTTCATTGGCCCTAAGTTGTGGCCAATAGGGAAGAAACTAAGTGGGCAGAAAGCTGGTCGGGGAACCTGGTGAGAGCCACCGTCTCTTTTCCCTGACAGGAAAAAGGGAGGGCAAGCAGGTGCCACTGGCAGGTGCTGAATTTAAGATCTGATCCCTGACATGTAGTCCCAAAGATTGGTGGCCCCATTTTCCACAGGGAGGAGGCTACAGCTCGATCAAGAGAGAGACTGAGAAAGACTGGAAAAAAGCTGAGGAAGGAATGCTACAGGACAAAGAACCAGGAGGAGTGTGCTGGGCAGAAGCCAGTGAGAGAGAACCACGCTGCCCAGCACCACCAGAGAGAGAGCCACGCTGCTCAGCACCACCAGAGAGAGAGAAAGACTGAGCCACTACCAGGGTACAGACATGCCACACTACTGACCAGAGTCGCCCCCTGGGGAACCCAGAGTGAGCGATCATCCAGCTGGAGGGATCAATGCTGTTGTTTCCCTGGGTCTGGTAAGAGGGCCTGTTGGCCATTATCCATTACTTATCCTAGGGACTGTACTATGTCTGCAGTCTCTGACCATGATAATGTAAGAATGACATTGTCGAAAAGGGACGGTGCATGGTTGACCATAAAATGATGCCCCCCCTGAAAAAAGTTCTGGGCCCTTGAGCTAGATTTTTTTTCCCTTGGGAGGTGGAGATGGCCATGAAGCCTACTGGATCATCCAACTGATTATAAATCTCTGTCTATGAGGACATTCATCTCAGCTTCCAGCGGTAAATATAGCATTGTTGTGAACAAGTAACTTGGTGCATGATGAAAAATGCTTTCTGAAAGTGGAGATGTTGCATGTATATATTTTTTAGAGCAAACTATCCCCCAAAAGAAGACCACGACTGAATAGGTCGAAACGCGTCGGGGTTTCTGACATAGCCACCATTGTAATGTAATGCTGTGTATTTATATGTTTGCATTGCTGTATTCTGGTACATGTATTTTGCCCCATGACCAGAGCTCATATTTTAACCACTTGCTTACTGGGCACTTAAACCCCCCTCCTGTCCAGATCAATTTTCAGCTTTCAGAGCTGTCACACTTTGAATGACAATTGCGCGGTCATGCTACACTGTACCCAAATACATTTTTCCCCACAAATAGAGCTTTCTTTTGGTGGTATTTGATCACCTCTGCGGTTTTTATTTTTTGTTAACATTTTTTAAAAAGACAATTTTTTATTATTTTTTTTATATTTTGTTATAAAATTTTGCAAATAGGTAATTTTTCTCCTTCATTGGTGTACTCTGATGAGGCTGCACTGATGGGCACCAATAGGCTGCACTGATGGGCACTGATGGGCTGCACTGATGGGCACCGATAGGCTGCACTGATGGGCTGCACTGATGGGCACCGATAAGGCGGCACTGATAGCAGCACTGGTGGGCACTGAGAGGTGACACTGAGAGGTGGCACTGATGGATGGCACTGAAGGGCATTGATAGGTAGAAAGGAAAACAGAAGGGCGCACCGACCTTGTGCATTACCACTAAAAGAGCTTTATTAAAATGTATAAAACAGCAAGTTTCTACTCACAAATGAGTATTGATTGAAGGCAAAAAACAGTTAAAAGCGTCCACTGCTAGGAACTTCAGCCCTCCTATGCTGGGTGTTGAGTGGATCTGATGATTCCTCAAAAGAATGGCTGACACGTTTCTGGGGAGAACCCCTTTCCTCAGAGCCTGGAGTGGGCAATGGTTTTATTTATAATAATAAGTTGCCCACTCCAGGCTCTGAGGAAAGGGGTTCTCCCCAGAAACGCGTCAGCCATTCTTTTGAGGAATCATCAGATCCACTCAACACCCAGCATAGGAGGGCTGAAGTTTCTAGCAGTGGACGCTTAAAACTGTTTTTTGCCTTCAATCAATACTCGTTTGTGAGTAGAAACTTGCTGTTTTATACATTTTAATAAAGCTCTTTTAGTGGTAATGCACAAGGTCGTGCGCCTTTCTGTTTTCCTTTCTTTTTGTAGTTTATGAATACCCATTATTCTAAGAGAGGGCTGCAAGACACCAGGCATTACCTTGAGAAATTGATTGCATCACGTATTAAGAGACTAGACACCAGAGCGTAGGAGAATTTGTTGTGGGCATTGATAGGTGGCACTGGTTGGGCACTGAGAAGTGGCACTAATAGGTTGCAGCTGTCACTGATGGGCACTGATAGGTGGCAGGGATGGGCACTGATGGCTCGCAATTATGGGCACTGATCAGCACTGGTAGGTTACACTGATAGGCAGCACTGCTAGGTGGCACTGATGAGGCACTGATTGGCACCACTGGTGGGCATTGATAGGTGGCACCTTTGGGCATTGATAGGTGGCACTCATGGGCATTGATAGGTGGCACTGGTGGGCCCTGTGGGCACTGGCAGGGGGTACTGATTGGCACAGATGATTGGCACAGATCAGGGTACTAATTGGCATCCTCTTCGGGACCGATGTCCCTTGCACATAAGCTGGTGATTGGCTTTTTTTCTCCTCACGCTTTTAGCGTGAGGAGAAAAAAAGCCAGATTTCCGAGCTTTTGTTTACACACGTGATCAGCGGTCATTGGCTCACAGCTGATCACGTGGTAAGGGGTCAGGAACGGTGAACCCCTGCAGGAGGGACACGGAAATTCAGGTCCGCGTTGTAGCCGTCATTCGGCTATGGCCCGGACGTCAAGAGGTTAGTGTTGAACATGTGAATTACATTTTCTTAATAAAGACTTTTATATTTAAAGACTTTTATATTTTATACTTCTATTCAGTTGATACTTTGCTGCTTAAAAACCCCTTGGGGGAACTTTCCAATATAAATAGTATAAAACAATAGCCTAATAACATTTTACCATAGCAGAAGAACATTTAATGAGAAGATAAAATAGCCTTAAACAATAGCCCAAAAAATGTTGAACCATAGCAGAGGAACCTTCTAAAAACGTATGAACATTTGATTTTGACACATTTGAATAACAGCCCCAGCTTTATACATGGTTTAAAAAATCCCCAAAATAATAAGCAAATATTTTATTTCACAGCAAATGAATTAGTTCAGTTTTGCTGAACATATACGTATGCAAACATTTCATCAATATAGTTATGGGCAAGGCCGGGACAAGGGGTGGGCAGGAGGGGCGACTGCCCTGGGCGCAATGGTTTATTGCAGGGATGGGGCTCCCTGACCCTAATCCTAAGGGAAGGAGGGGGGAGCGCAGTTTGGCATCTTTGCCCTGGGCACTGGATGACCTTGTCCTGGCACTGCTACTGGGTGTGTCTTGGCAGAGCAGGACTTGTTCTTCTTGGATTATACTGCAGTTTTTATAGAAAATACGGTCAGATTGGTTACAAATATTGCTTAGTAGAAACATTATTTTACACTCGTAGACATACTGAGCTGATCTATAGAACATCGAATGTCAGATATACGGAATGACACGACAACATCAGAGGTGTTGTCTTATGTACAGACCATTGTGTCTGTCCCTCCAGCTCTGTATTATGAAGAATATCTTTTTTATTGACAGATTTGTAACTTGAAGATTTTCCCTCTTTACTTTTCTTGAAATCTTCAATAGCTGAAGGAAAAACAAATAATATTAATAATTAATATTAAAATGTGTAACTGTGGGGGGGGGGGGGGGCATAAGAGTGTAAGCTCCTCTGGTACAGAGACTGATATGACTGGCTCTGTGCTCTCTGTACAGCACTGCGGTATATGTCAGAGTTATATACAGTAAGTGTATACTATAGCGTGTAACTGTGGGGGGAGTCATTAGAGTGTAAGCTCCTCTGGTACAGAGACTGACGTAATTCGCTCAGTGATCTCTGTACAGCCCTTCAGTATATGTCAGAGCTATATAAATGTATAATAATAAAAATAATAGTGTGTGACTGTGGGGGGGGGGGCATTAGAGTGTAAACTCCTCTGGTACAGAGACTGGCGTGATTGGCTCAGTGATCTATGTACAGCACTATGGTATATGTCAGAGCTATATAAATGTATAATAATAATAGTGTGTGACTGTGAGGGGACATTAGAGTGTAAGCTCCTCTGGTACAGAGACTAATGTGACTGGCTCAGTGATCTCTGTACAGCACTGTGGTATATGTCAGAGCTATATAAATGTATAATAATAAAAATAATAGTGTGTGACTGTGGGGGGGGGGGGGACATTAGAGTGTAAGCTCCTCTGGTACAGAGACTGGCGTGATTGGCTCAGTGATCTATGTACAGCACTATAGTATATGTCGGAGCTATATAAATGTGTAATAACAGTGTGTGACTGTGAGGGGACATTAGAGTGTAAGCTCCTCTGGTACAGAGACTGATGTGACTGGCTCAGTGATCTCTGTACAGCACTACGGTATATGTCAGAGCTATATAAATGTATAATAATAATGAGTGACTGTGTGGGGGGGACATTTAAGTTCAGTAATTCATAAGACAATCAGAGTCCCTCACCCTTTGATGGTTACAGGAATCTGCAAGCTTTCTTTTTATTTTTTTCCTCTTGTTCCTTATCCCATTCCTTTTTTTTTTTTTCCGTGGCTCTCTCCGTCTCGTTCATTTGTGCGATCTTGAGCACCATCTGCACCCTTTTCCGGTGCTCCTCCTTCGGGGTGCCAAAGGAAGATGCCGCGTCGCCCCGGAAGTTCACCAGATCCAGCGCCTCGCACAGGATGGACAGGAAGATTTATCTTTATCCGGGGTTTTGATGTGGTCCTCAGAAGTGTAGTTCTCCACCAGGAATATTCTCTCCATCCCGAGGTCCCTAAACTGCCGTTCCAAAGTGCCAACATCTCCAAGATATCTTTTGGTGAGGATGATGATTGGCAGAAATCCTGGAGAGGAGAAACACAACGTTTGCACCCTGAATGAAAGAATAAATGACCACAAAAGGCCAATTGGACTGCAGTCATTTGGGTGACCCAACTAAGTGATTGCCTTATCTTTCAGAGGTCATTCCCACCGGTCCTATCTGGCTGCATTGGCCAACATTGTCCAATTCAGTCCCAACACATAGACAAGGCTATTTATATTGCTTCAGTTCATACCAACGTTCTGCAAAAAAAAATATAGGACTTGTTGCATTTTTACCCCAAATTTTCTTTTCAAATATTTTATTGGTAACAGACAAGGTACAGAATACAGAAAGATTTACTGTTACATATAGTTTAGTTACAAAACACATTGTTGTACAGAGCATATGAACGAAAATGGTACAAAACGGCAAAATAGGATAGCCAAGTATGTTGCACCCAGTGGCACAACTCAGTATCAAAAAACATTACAAACTGAGCAATAACGGATGCAAACCAGGGCAACAGGCCCAACCAAAGTATATCTGTGGGATATAGAGAAGCTCTGTTACTGTGCAGGTGGTAACAACAAGGGTTACAGCTACGTAAATACATGTTACCTTAAAAGGGGGGTTCAGGTGGGGGGAAGAGCGAGAGAGAAGGTGAAAGGGAAGAAGGGGGGATCAGGGGCGAAGATCAGCAATAAGAGGTTGAGATAGAAGTATAGACAAGTTAGAAGGGGGAGGAATTGAGGTGGAAGAGAGGGGGGTTGGTCAGGTGGCTCGCACGGAAATGGTAAGTACTTTTCTTTGTTGGATACAGGGTTAGAAGAAACTCAGGGTTCTAGTAAGGTTGTATCAAAGTCCGGTGGAAGGAATTTCTCTATCCAAGATCGCCATATCTTAAAGTGTTGAGGGACTTTGTCTAGAATCGTAACTTCAATTTTACTGTGTATCATCGCCTGTGTGACTCTGTTTTTGACTTCGGTGATGTTTAGATTTGGGGTTTTCCAGCTTCTTGCTAGTGTCTGCTTGGCAGCTGTGGTGAGTTGGAGAAGGAGACGTAATTGCGCTTTTGGGAAGTCCTGTGGGGAGTAGTTCAGAAGGGCAAGAGAGGGATCAGGAAGGATGTCGCAGCCGAGGAGGGTCGAGGCCATGTGAAATATCGTTGCCCAGAAGCACTGCGCAATCGGGCAGGTCCACCATATGTGAAGGTGGGTGCCTTTTTCTTTACAATCCCTGAAACAGTCAGGGGAACAGGACGGGGTGAACTTTGCGATCCTGGTAGGGACCAAGTACCACCTCATGAGGACTTTATAATTAGCTTCTGATGCAATGATATTTTGTGATGCTATTTTCATATTAGTCCATATTGATGACAAGTCTATTTGGAGGTCCCTAGACCATGCAATTGCATATAGGGGTGAGGAGGACGGGGGGATGTAAGGTGTGCATAAAATTGGGAGATTATGCCTGGAGCATGCGGGTCTGAGTCGCACACATTCTCAAATATGGTCAGACCAGTGCCAACAATGTTCGAATAAAGTGAGATATTTGGAGGCAGCGAAAGCACTCCTTAGAAGGGAGATGTGAGCGGGTCTGCAGATCTGGAAATAATGTTATATTGCCACGAGAGAGTAGATCATGGATGCGACTCAGACCCGCCTGCCCCCAGGCCTGGAAGGAGGGAGGATCGGTGTAGGCAGGGTAAAAATGTGGGTGGCCCAAAAAGGAGAGGAGCGGTTGGTGGGGGGAAACTAGTTGGAATGTTTTGGAGAGTCTATCCCAGATTTTTAGTGAATGTAGTGTAACTGGATTCAAAATAGGGCCTCGACTTGATCTGGGTATCCAAAGCAAATTGGAAACAGAGATGGGGTGGGAATCTACCGCCTCCATTGAAACCCAAAGGGGATTTACGTTTTTGTGTGGTATAGGTTAATTTGGGCTAGTTGGGCTGCGTGAAAATAGTGCGCAAAATTAGGTACCCCTAGACCTCCACAAAGTTTGCTGCGAAGCAGAGTGGATCTTGGGATTCTGGGTTTTTTGGTACCCCAGATGTATTTAAATACACGATTTTGTATCGCCCTCTGGAAGTAAGAGGGGATTGTGGTTGGTAGGACTCTGTACAAGTAGAGAAGTTTCGGTAAAAGTGACATCTTTACTGCAGCTATTCGATCTAGCCACGAGACACAAAGTGGAAGCCAAGTGTTAAGTAAGGAGGAGAGGTGTTTCAGCATTGGGAGGTAGTTGGCCTGAAATAAGTGGGAAGGGTCACTTGTTAGTTTGATCCCTAAGTACGGGATAGAGGTGGTGGACCACAGAAAAGGGAAATTTGATTGTAGGAGGTGAAGTTCGGACTAAGGAAGGGACACATTGAGAGCTTTTGATTTCTCTTGATTGACTTCTAACCCTGAGATTGTAGCAAATTTATCCAAAAGTTGTACGAGGTTAGGTAAGGTAGTGTGTGGGGAGGTGATAAATAGCAACGCATCGTCTGCGAAGAGGCACAGTTTGTGGGAAGTGCCAGCTATTTCTAGGCCTTGGATATTCTGGTTGGAGCGGATCAGGGTGGCCAGGGGTTCTATCACTAAGGCAAATATCAAAGGGGATAGGGGGCATCCCTGCCTGGTACCTCTTTGAATCGGGAAGCAGTCTGACTTAAACCCAGAGTATTGTACATATGCCTGGGGTCGAGTGTAAAGGGCGTCCACCCATTTAAGGAAATTGGGGCCAAAGCCCCATCTCTGTAGGATATAGTGTAAATATGGCCATGAGACTGTGTCAAGCTTTCCTGATGTCGAGGGACAGGAGGTGCATTGGAATTTTGCGAGATTTAGCTAAATGTTGTAGGAGGATTATACAGCGGATGTTGTCACTAGCTTGTCTACGGGGTATAAAGCCAACCTGGTCTTTGGAGATTAGGTTTCCTATAATCGGATTGAGTCTCAGGGCTAGGATTTTGGCTAAAATTTTTACGTCCACATTTAAGAGGGATATGGGCCTGTAATTGGACCACAGGGTATGGTCCGCGTTAGGCTTAGGGATCATAGCGATGGTAGCTGTCAATGTGTCTCAACCAAATGATTGTTGTTTCAATAGGGCATTGAAGGATTTGGCGAGTAGAGGGGCGATAGTGGGGGCACATTTTTTGTAATATGTGCCCGGGAGGCCACCTGGGCCTGGGCGTTTGTTAGGTTTGAGATTTTTGATGGCCATGAGGACCTCGTCAACCGAGACCAAACCATCTATAGACTCCCGGCTGGCCTCTGAGCATTTTTGGATAGGTAGATTGTGAAACAGCGTTTCCGTCTGGTTGGAGGGTAAAGGACCCTTTGCCTCATACAATTTGGCAAGATGCTTGCGGAACTCCGAGAGCACCTTAAGTGGGTTGCTGGTGTGGATGCCAGAAGCCAGCTTGAGTCTGATAGGGTTATGGTCGCGGTTTGGTTGGCGAAGGCGTAAAGCTAGAAATGTGTCTGGCTTGTTTGCTTTGGTGTAGATTTTGTAGCCAGACCTACGGATATATTTGTCTGCAGATGTGGCTAAAAGAAGGTCAAGTTCTATTTTAGTTTAGGTTAGTTAGGGATTTGTTGATGTCTGTGGGGGACAGTTGAAATTGTAGGAATAAGTTTTGGAAGTCGGATTTGAGTTGTTGGAGTTTAAGCTTCCTATCTCTTTTAAGGTGTGTAGCTACTGATATGCACTTACCACGGATCACTGGCTTGTGAGCTTCCCACAGTAGAATCGGTGAGATTTCAGGGGTTGCATTGTGCTGGAGATAGTCTTTAAGAGCTATCTGTATGTCCAGACAGTATGATTGGTTTGTGAGATGGGATTCGTTCAAGCACCAGGATCTATCCCCGCTTCGAGGTATCAGGGATGCAATCGTGGTGATTACTGCACAGTGATCCGACCAAGTGATTGGGTGAATGGAGGAATGGAGTAGAATGGGGGAGGAAGCTATTGGGATAAATATGTGATCAATTCTAGAAAAAGATTTATGTGGGTGGGAGTAAAAGGTATAGTTCTTTTTGAGAGGGTTGCATTCCCTCCATGAGTCAAGGAGGGAAGCTTGTTGTATTAGTTTACGGAACCTTATGGAGGGAGAGAATTGTTCGGGAGTGTAAGGGGACTTGTCCAAATGGGAATGCAAAACTAGATTTGAGTCTCCACACATAAAGAGTGTTCCTTTACAGTGTTCTTTGGTAACCTTTAGGAGGTGAGAGAAAAAGGGGGTCGGATTAACATTCGGGGCGTAATATGAGACAAAGGTTGTTTCTACCTCCTGTAGGAGTCCAACTAGAATTATGTATCGACCATTCGGGTCCTTTATTTCTGTTATTGGGGTGAATGGGAGAGTGTGGTGGAAGGCCAGGAGGACTCCCCTGTGTTTGATTTCAACCGAAGCCGTGAACACTCTGGCATAGCGGGAGCTAAAAAATTTCGGGGTATTGCGGGCAGAGAAATGGGTTTCCTGCAAAGCCACTATGTCTGCTTTTAATGAGGCAAAGGTTTGGAAAGTTTTAACTCTTTTATTGGGGGAGTTCAAACCCTTAACATTAAGGGAGAGTATATTTAGAGGAGCCATTTAGATGGGCAAAGGGGGTCAATATAACCAAGTGTGCGAATCTGGTGAGCCACCTGACCAAGGCAGAGTAAAAGAGAAGAAGTAAAGCAGGATAGGATGAAGGAGAGAAAAGGGAGGAGGACAAAAGAGGGGGGTTTACTGGTTGTAGGCCAAATCATTGAGTGTGAAATTGTAGCTGCAGGACAATAAAATGCCCGACAGGGGAGCACTCAGACTCTGCGGCCAGCGAGCTAGCCGAAGGGTGGGAGTACCAAGTAACGGGGGGGCAGTGACTGCTCCCCGCTGCAGACGGGTGAAACGTAGCTTTGATACAATTAGGGTTAAAGCCCACATGATAAAAGCATTAAATCTAGTCAATACAACTATGGTAAGCCTTAAAAAATAAAAATAAAATGGGAAGAAGCTTGAGGATTCTAATAAGCGGTTTATGGTGGCCGGGGCCCCTAGATAAAGTGTAACAGTAGGAACAAGCCCAGCAGGGTGAGGGGGAAGGAGGGTGTGGGGGGAATGTAGGATAGGAGAAGGGGGAACCAGGGATTGTGGGAGGGGGGGAAGGGGAGCGAAGGGAAGAGGGATGAAGGGGGGAAGGAGGGGAGAGGAAGAGGGGAGGGGGAGGGGTGGGAGGGGAAACGAAAGAAGGGGGGGGAATTGGGGGGGGGGGGTGAGGCAGGGCTGGTTGCAAGAGGCGTAAATGTGCACAATACAGTATCATGTAATATACAGCAGTATAAAAACATTAAGGGATCCACAATTGTAATGGGTGTCATGTTTCGTACATGGGAGGTAACCATGCACAAAACATGAGACGAGAGGACGACAAAACATTATAAAGAAAATACTATTCTTGGTTACCAGGTAACTATGGTGGGTGTATGTGAGAACATAAAGTTGAATCGATAGGCATGGTGACTGAACCATAGGGAGGCCTCCGAAGAGGTGAGTGGGTGTCAAGGACTGTTCTGCTGGGAGTGTAGTTTACATACCCAGCCGCAGTCTTCCAGGGGTCGGTGATATAGAAAAGTCAGCACAGCATTCACTTGGACTGATGCTGTGTTTCGGTAATTCGTTCGTAGATGGTCACTGACGACCTAGAAGGGACACAAAAGGAACGAACGGGAAAAAGAGAGAGTTATAGCCGAGATGTCAGCGTGGTGGGCGGGACTTCGGGCTGAGGAACTGTATTTCTTCTTGGTATCTTGCCGGGGTCCCTTTCCGAACAGATGAGGGTCCTGGAGGGTGACGATTCAGGGTGGCAGAATATGATTGAGCCGGAAGCCTGGCTGGGGTGCGTGGTAACGTAGTCTCTGAGGTTTGAGCTGGAGGTGCTAGATGGAGGTTTTCCAGCAGACGCTGCAGAGATTCCGGGGTATTAATGGAGTGCTGTAGGCCTTGGTATGTGAATTGCAGAGCAAACGGGAATTTCCAGGTATATTTAATTTGGTGTTGGATTAGTATCTGCAGTTGTGGCTTCATTGCACGCCTTTTGGCTATTGTAAGGGGGGCAAAGTCCGAGAACAGTTGGTATGTGTAGCTCTGAAATACAAGCTCTTCTTTCTTACGGGCAGCAGTAAGTAGCTGCTCTTTGGTGCGGAAGAAGTGTAATTTTACTATAATGTTCCGGGGGGGGCCATCAGTTTGGCTGCGGGTGAGGGCCCTGTGGACCCGATCAAATTCTAACCTCTCTATAGGTATAGAGGGTGCTAGTTCCTGAAAAAGAGCAGTTGTGAAGGACTGAACATCATCAATAATTTCAGGTATGCCACGTAGGCGTAAGTTGGACCTACGGGAGCGGTTCTCGGCATCCTCTAAACGGGATAGTAGGGTGGCATTTTCATCCCTAAGTGCAGCATGCTCCTGGGCATGTTCCTGGAGGGTGAGTTCTATATCGTCCACCCTGGTTTCAAGGTCCGCGGTGCGTTGGCCTATCTCGCGTATCTCACGTGAGAGCCTGTTGGTGATCTGCTCCGAGGTACTTTTAAGGGCTTTCTGCAACATGTTTTCCATGTGCTTTAGGAAGGTATTCTGTGACATACCTGATGATGGTATGGTTGGGGAACCTCCGAGGTTGGAGTCTGTGTCATCCTCCTCATCGCTGTCCGGAGGGTCTGGGAGAAGGGGAGATGCAGCATGCTGTTTGGCCAGGGCCCTCGCCGCCATCTTGGAGGAAGCGCGGGCCAGAGCTTCCTTAATCGGTTTAGGCTTGGTTTTCCCTCTGTGTCCCGTGAGAACCATATCGGGGTGTGCTGGGATGGTTTACCGAGCTGTCCTGATGTGCGGGCGGAGAAAGGTCGGTTCAGTCTGCCTTTATAGACCCGAGAGTGCAGCGGGGTGTGCGGAGCTCTAGTGGGAGACGTCTACCATGTCGAGCTCCGCGCATGCGCCCCCTTACCCAAAATTTTATACAGCATCACAATGGGCTGCTCTTCATAGAATGAAATAGAAGTTTACAACTTGCCGACCATCTAACTGGGAATTTACATCATTACTTTGCTGGTAAATACCGGGGTTATGGCTGCAGCTAGATGCCATAACCCCGGTATCAGTTTTTCTCATAGGCGGCCGGCTTTCAGATAAAAGTGGCCCCTGCAGCGGATCCGCCTCGGGATCACTTTTAAAGGTGGTGGGAGAAGTGCCCCCAAATTTCCGACGCGTCCCGGGCTTGACGTTACCAATCATTCAAATGGGCTGCCGTGCCCTGCGACACACAGGAAAAAAGTCCCTGCACTACTTTGGAAATCACAGCCCTCATGGGAACCGCGAGTACAGCATGGTTCCCAGTGTGGGTGCGCTTTGCAGTGCAGGCGGCGTGTCATTATGATTAATGGCACCCGCCTGCGAGTCCCGCATTTTCGCTGCGCGGGTGGTTGCAGCTACAGGAGTTTGTACGGGTCCCACAGCGGCACCACCCACACAGGTGTGAACCTAGCCTTAGGGCCCTTTCACACTGATATGTTTTTCCTGCATTTTCACCTTGCAAGAAAAATGCAGGAACAGTGTTCCCCTTTAAATCCTATGGGGACTTTTCACACCACTGTGTTCTGAAAAGTCCTGCATGACGAATCTTTGGGGCGGTTTTGGAAACTGAGCCAAAAAACGCAGCTTCCCATTGCAATGAATAGAAATTGTGGTAAAATTGTGGTAAAAATGCACCCGCAATTTGTGGGGTTTTTGGTGCATTTTTGAGTCACATGTCCCCTTTTCACAGATACAGGCCGCCCAAAAACACAGCAGAAATGCAGGGGAAATGCATCTGAAACACAGCAAAATGGCGGTAAATACACATATATGCATTTTTACCATGATTTTGCTACAGAGCAGCCTGAAAGTACCCCAACTAAAACCAGTGCACTCAGAATCTGGTGCACCTCTGCATAGTAACCAATCAGCTTCCAGGTTTTCATGTCAAAGCCTAATTGAACAAGCTAAAGTTAGAAGCTGATTGGTTACTATGCAGAAGTGCACCAGATTCTGTGTGCTCCAGTTTTAGTAAATCAACCCCAATGTGTTTGCAAAAATGCACACATTAGCAGATACCTGGGGGTACCAGTAAAAATGAAAGCTACTGCTGTGCATCTGCTAAATGGCAGCGTGTTTCTGTGCATATTGGGAAAGCTTGTAATTTTGCACGCATGCTAAATACAGGAGTCATTGGGGGAGATTTACTAAAACTGAAGAGTGCAAAATCTGGTGCAGTTTTGCATAGAAACAAATCAGCTTTTAGGTTTTACTGTCTAAGCTTAATTGAACAAGCAGCAGAGCTGCACCAGATTTTGCACTCTCCAGCTTTAGTAAATCAACCCCCATGTCAGTGGTGGGCCCGTCCTTTAGGGGCGCCGCCCCCCTAATCCATGCCCCCAGCCTCTAATCTACATGCAGGGCACCGGACGCATTGATTTCAATGGTGTTTTTTTTTTGTTGAGGCACATGATTAGTTCCTGAGGCTCTAATTGGCTTAAAAAAAGGATGGTCTCGCAGAGCACTGTGCCCTGAGCCCACCTAGTTTTGTGATATTAGCAAATAAATATTTGCAATTGTCTTCCTGCTTCTCCCAGGAGCCAATCGGGAAGTGGATCCTGAGACCCGATTGGCCAGGGACCCACTTCCTGTTCGGCTGGAAGGAGAAGCAATGGTCCTGACTCTTCCCTTGGCAAGCTGTAGCTCGGAGCAGCATCGAACTCCTAAGGTAAGGCCACTGAAAGCCGCTGTCCATCTTCTGCGGGGGGCACTGATCGCCGTCGTCTATCTCCCACGGAGGGGTGCACTAATTGCTGCCGTCCATCTCCCGTGGGGGGCACTGATCGCCACCGTCCTTCTCCCGCAGGACACTGACCATTGCCGTCTGTCTCCTGCGGGGGCACTGATTGCCGCCGTCTGTCTCTTGCGGGGGCACTGATCGCCACCGTCTGTCTCCTGCGGGGGCACTGATCGCCTCCGTCTGTCTCCTGCGGGGGCACTGATCGCCGCCGTCTGTCACCCACGAGGTGGTGCACTGATCGCCACTGTCCATCTGCCGCGCAGGGGGAGCCCCCTCAAAAAAATATTGAGCACCAGCCGACAATGCCTTATGTGTATTTGTCATTAAACCTCTGTCACCTTGTGACTTGCTACAAAGTTACAATGTTGCAGTCTGATCATTCGGGGAAGAGGAGAGACTAAGGTATTGCTTCCTCCTGCCTGCAGCAGACTGATGACATCATCTCAGTCTCAGATAAGGTTACTTCAAGCTAGAATAAGTAGAATAGCATTACCTGTAAGCTTTTGAACATTTTTAAGAAATTCTTTAATTTCCTCTTTCTCACTCCCCATCCTATTTTGTGCACTGAAAGAATAAAACAGAAAAAGAATTGTGATAAACAATGAGCTGCTTTATCTGTAGTAGATTCACCTATAGGGGCAGGTTTCTTTGTATCATTATGAACAGAGAAGGGACAAGAGTATATGAGGATTAATATAAAAACATTTACATTGATCACATTCAGAATGACTCGGAATGATGTGGGCTATTGTAAGATCTATGTCCTATCTGCTAATGGCAGCAACTATATGGGGGTGGGGGGTGCCTTAGTCTTACGCTTCCATGACCCAGAGAATGAAAGATTTTTCAGCTGGCAGGAGCTAAACATTAATATATAATAGAGGGTTCTTCTCCCCCTACTATCTATGGCAGCTTCCTTCTGCCACTGTCAATGTTTTTTGACCACCTCAATACCGGGCACTTTCACCCATCACACTTTAAATGACAATTGTGCGGTCATGCTACACTGTACCCATATGACATTTTTATCATTTTTCTTTCACATAGAGCTTTATTTTGGTGGTTTTTAATCACCACTGCTTTTTTTTCTTTTTCTTAAATAACCAACAATTTTGAACAAAGCCCACATTTTTTTTGCTTATGTTATAAAATGTTGCAAAGGAATAATTGTTCTTCATAGATAGAGCACCTTTGGGATGAATTTGAGTGGAGACTGCGAACCAGGCCTTCTCATCCAACATCAGTGCCTGACCTCACAAATGTGCTTATGGAAGAATGGCCAAACATTCCCATAGACACACTCCTAAACCTTGTGGACGGCCTTCCCAGAAGAGCTGAGGCTGCCTCCTGCCTTTATTTATTTTCAACACTTTTTTTGGTGAATGAGTAAGGGTACATTGTACCCCATACTCATTATCATAGGGGGGGGTCTGGGATCTGGGGGCCCCTTGTTAAAGGGAGCTTCCAGATTCCGATAATCCCCCCCTCGCAAACCCCCACAACCATTGCCCAGGGTTGTTTGTGAAGAGGCCCTTCTTCCCATCAACATGGGGACAAGGTGCTGGGGGTGGGGTGGGGGGAGCAGAGCCCCCCTGCCTCAAAGGACCCCTCCATGTTCCCCCTTTACCTGGCCTGCCAAGCTGCATGCTCAGATATAGTATCTGGTATCAATTTTGAGGGGGACCCCACACCATTCTTTTTTTTTAATTTTGGCGTGGAGTTCCCCTTAAAATCCATACGAGGCTCAAAGGGCCTGGTATGCACGTAAGGGGGGGGGGGGGCGTTGTTTTTTTTTTTTTTATTGCCAGCAATAACTTCTGCAATAATCATTTTAAATGCCATTTTTCTTCTTTATAAATGTCAATTTTGCTGCAGCAGGTTCTATACATGGTACAGATGCGCCACTTTACAGGCAGACTAAGGGGACCCCCAGGCACAATATATTTTATGGAATTTTTAATTTTTACTGTTTCAGTTTAAGCATCATTGCTCCTGTAAAAAAGATATTTTTTTAAAAAAATTAGCATTGATACATGTCCCCCAGGGCAGTACGTTGACCCCCCCATACTCTTTTTTATGGCCAATAACTTGAATATAATCCTTCAAAATGGGGACTTTTGATTTTTTTTTATGTTTGGGCCCCATAGACTTTAATAGAGTTTGCGGCTCGGGTCCAAATTTTTTCCCTGTTCGGGACTTCTGGTCCAAACTGAACCGGGGGGTGTTCGGCCCATTACTAGTTGTGCTAAATGTGGGTCACTTACGTGTCAGCATCAAACATATACAGTGGTGTGAAAAAGTGTTTGCCCCCTTCCTCATTTCCTGTTCCTTTGCATGTTTGTCACACTTAAGTGTTTCGGAACATCAAACCAATTTAAACAATAGTCAAGGACAACACAAGTAAACACAAAATGCAATTTGTAAATGAAGGTGTTTATTATTAAAGGTGAAAAAAAATCCAAACCATCATGGCCCTGTGTGAAAAAGTGATTGCCCCCCTTGATAAAACATACTATAACTGTGGTTGTCCACACCTGAGTTCAATTTCTCTAGCCACACCCAGGCCTGATTATTGCCACACCTGTTCACAATCAAGGCATCACTTAAATAGGAGCTGCTTGACACAGTAAGGTCCACCAGAAGATCCTTAAAAGCTACACATCATGCCGAGACCCAAAGAAATTCAGGAACAATTGAGAAAGAAAGTAATTGAGATCTATCAGTCTGGAAAGGGTTATAAAGCCATTTCCAAAGCTTTGGGAATCCAGCGAACCACAGTGAGAGCCATTATCCACAAATGGCGAAGACATGGAACAGTGGTGAACCTTCCCAGGAGTGGCCGGCCGCCCAAAATTACCCCAAGAGCGCAGCGACGACTCATCCAAGAGGTCACAAAAGACCCCACAACAACGTCCAAGGAACTGCAGGCCTCACTTGCCTCAGTTAAGGTCAGCGTTAATGCCTCCACCATCAGGAAAAGACTGGGCAAAAATGGCCTGCATGGCAGAGTTCCAAGGAGAAAACCACTGCTGAGCAAAAAGAACATCAAAGCTCGTCTCAATTTCTCCCCAACACATCTTGATGATCCCCAAGACTTTTGGGACAACATTCTGTGGACCGATGAGACAAAAGTGGAACTCTTTGGAAGGTGTGTGTCCAAGTATATCTGGCGTAGAAGGAACACTGCATTTCAGAAAAAGAACATTATACCAACAGTAAAATATGGTGGTGGTAGTGTGATGGTCTGGGGCTGTTTTGCTGCTTCAGGACCTGGAAGACTTGCCGTGATAAAAGGAACTATGAATTCTGTTGTCTACCAAGAGATCCTGAAGGAGAATGTCCGACCATCTGTTCGTGTACTCAAGCTGAAACGAACTTGGGTTCTGCAGCAGGACAATGATCCTAAACACACCAGCAAGTCCACCACCGAATGGCTGAAGAAAAACAAAATGAAGACTTTGGAGTGGCCTAGCCAAAGTCCTGACCTGAATCCTATTGAGATGTTGTGGTATGACCTTAAAAAGGCCGTTCATGCTCGAAAACCCTCTAATGTAACTGAATTAGGACAATTCTGCAAAGATGAGTGGGCCAAAATTCCTCCAGGACGCTGTAAAAGCCTCATTGCACGTTATCGCAAACGCTTGGTTGCAGTTGTTGCTGCTAAGGGTGGCCCAACCAGTTATTAGGTTTAGGGGGCAATCACTTTTTCACACAGGGCCATGATGGTTTGGATTTTTTTTCACCTTTAATAATAAACACCTTCATTTACAAATTGCATTTTGTGTTTACTTGTGTTGTCCTTGACTATTGTTTAAATTGGTTTGATGTTCCGAAACACTTAAGTGTGACAAACATGCAAAGGAACAGGAAATGAGGAAGGGGGCAAACACTTTTTCACACCACTGTAGCGGTGTTGACATTTACTTGAGTGCCAGTATTTCCCAGCCAAGTGCATGGACCCTATTCCTGTACACACAGAGAAGGGTTCATGGAAGTTGAGGGAGGAAGTTGGACAAAGGCTCTTTTAGATTTATTTCTCTTCCCTCAAATTTCTCCCCTCAACATAGAAACAGGTTATTTCCCAAAGTGTCAAGTGGAATCTTCTCTGGACATTGGTGACATTCTGATGAGTAGGAGCCCAAAGAAACATAAGCTAACCACAAATAATGATAGAAGGTCACCTGTAGATGAATACTGGCAGTAGGAGGTCATTGGAGTTAAGTTCGGCTTCAGTTATTGCTTTCAGTCTCTCATCGTAAGAATCTCGCCAAACCACCTCTTCATCCAGAGGCTGCAAGTTTCCTGCAAATATATGGAAAATGATCACACTTTATAAAGTTTAGACTGACAAGGAACTACTCAACTAGGGTCATACAGGATCGTACTTATCAATCTGTGTTACCCCTGAGCCACAGATCACTTCCAAATGTTTGTCCCCCGACTCCCATATTTCAGTGAAGGTTGGTATCTAATGTGTGGCTTTACAACAAACACATTGGCTCTCACTGCTGTCAATCAAAGCCTGTGAGGAGAGAGCGGGGTGGCGCGGTGAGCCGTGCTCTGTGTGTCTTATAGAAACACAGGCCGGGTGGCTCAGGAGCGAGCATGCACGAGTGCCCCAATGCAAGGGGGTACTGAGCAGGGGGGAGGAGCCTGGATAGCCGTATGGGGGCCTCAGTAGAGGAGGCTGCTTTGCGCAAAAACCATTGCACAGAGCAGGTAAGTATAACATGTTTGTTATTAAAAATAACAACAACAAAAAAACCTCCAAAAAAAAACCTTTTGTATCACTTTAATTCTTAACAATGTGCTTCTAGAAGTGAAAACAACCATAAGGTGTGTGGGGAATAATAGGCCTGATCTTTATCCTGTCCCTACCCCTTATTCTGACACCAAACTAACCCAACTCAACCATACCAACACCATACCATCACCATACCCCCCAAACCCAAACACTTGGCCTTAATCTATAACCTAATCCAGTGTTTCTCAACTCCGGTCCTCAAGGCGACCCAACAGGTCATGTTTTCAGGCTTCCCATTATTTTGCACAGGTGATTTGATCAGTTTCACTGCCTTAGTAATTACCACAGCCGTTTCATCTGAGGGAAATCCTGAAAACATGACCTGTTGGGGCGCCTTGAGGACTGGAGTTGAGAAACACTGACCTAACCCATAAAATATGCCCTTGCATTAAACCAACCTCAACCCTATCTTTAACCACTTGCTTACTGGGCACTTAAACCCCCTTCCTGCCCAGACCAATTTTCAGCATTCGGCACTGTCGCACTTTGAGTGACAATTGCGCGGTCATGCCACAATGTACCCATATGACATTTTATTTTCACACAAATAGAGCTTTCTTTTGGTGGTATTTAATCACTACTGGGGTTTTTATGCTAAACAACCCAAAAAAGACTGATGGGCGCTGATAGGTGGCACTAAGGGGCACCGATAAAGTGGCTCTGATAGGTGGCACTAATGAGCACTGATGAGGCTGCACTTATAGGTGGCACTGATGTGCACTGATAGGCAGCACTAATAGGTGGCACTGATGAGGTTGCATGTATAGGTGGTACTGATGTGCACTGATAGGCAGCACTGATAGGTGGGCACTGATAAGTGGCACTGATGGGCACTGGTAGGTGACACTGATAGGCCAGCACTGATAGGTGGCACTGATGGGCACTGTTGGGCATTGATAGGTGGCACTGGTGGGCACTGGTAGGTGGTAGTGGTGGGCACTATATAGCAGCAGTGGGTCTGGAGTGTGCGGGACCGATGTCCAGTTTACTCCAGATGGTAATTGGATTTTTTTTCCTCTTTTCTCATGCTGTCAGTGTGAGTGAAAAAAAAGCAGATTACCGTCTTCTGTTTACATCACGTGATCAGCTGTCATTAACCACTACAATACTGGGCACTTTCGCCCCCTTCCTTCCCAGACCAATTTTCAGCTTGCAATGCTGTACCCAAATTAAATTTTTATCATTTTGTTCGCACAAATATAGCTTTAGTTTGGTGGTATTTATTCACGACTCCGTTTTTAATTTTTTTGATATATAAGCGAAAAAATAGCGGAAATTTTGAAAAAAAAAACAATATTTTCTCCTTTCTTTTTTAAGCGAAATCCAATAAAATCTAATTTTGTCATAAATTTAGGCCAAAATGTATTCTGCTACATGTTTTTTAGTAAAAAAAAATTCCGTTAAGTGTATAATAATTGGTTTGCGTGATCACGGACATATGTACGCAAATGATCATGTACAGATGTGTGCAGGTGATCACGGACATATGTGTGCAGATAATCATTGGCACATGTTATTTTACTGGGACATATGTGGGGGACATGTGTTTTTATTATTTGGGGACATGTGTTTTTATTTGGGGACATGTGTTTTTATTATTTGGGGACATGTGTTTTTATTTGGGGACATGTGTTTTTATTATTTGGGGACATGTGTTTTTATTTGGGGACATGTGTTTTTATTATTTGGGGACATGTGTGTTTTGGGGACATGTATGTTTTGGGGACATGTGTGTTTACTGTGTTGGTGACACTAGACTGGTGATCAGTGAGTAAAAAAACAGCAGCCGGCTGCAGCGATCCGCTCTCCTCTCCTCAGCGACGACTTCCGTGTGAGGAGAGGAGAGCCGATTGCCTTGCAACCGGCTGTTTGCTTACATCACATGACAGCTGTGATTGGACACGGCCGTCATGTGATCAGGAGGGCCTATCACAGAGCCCTCCTGCCGATCCAAGATGCGCCGTATCCAGGTGACACGAGCGCATCGGGATCGCGCCGCTGCGCGGGCACGCGCGATCCCCCTACTTCTGATGGATGTTCAGGAACGTCCAATCTGAAGTAGACGGCTCGCTCCCACCCGGACGTATATATACAGTGTCCGGGTGGGAAGTAGTTAACTAAAAGCTGATTACAGGGTAAGGGGCGGGACTCGCTGATCACAGAGCGCGCGGTCCACAGGGGACACGCAGGCAGCTCATACACGGGAGGACATCCATGGACGCCCTCCCAGCAATTTAGGACCAAGCTGTACTCGTCTTTCTGCTATAGCGTGGGCGGAAAGAGGTTAAACTACCCAGACCCTAAACCCTAATGCCCCATACACACGATCGGAATTTTCGTCAGAAAAAACCTTGGATGTTTTTTCCGACGGAATTCCACTCAAGCTTGGCTTGCATACAAACGGTCACACAAAAGTTCTATGAACTTTCGACCGTCAAGAACGCGGTGACGTACAACACTACGACGAGCCGAGAAAATGGAAGTTCAATGCTTCCGAGCATGCGTCAAATTGTTTGCGAGCATGCGTAGGAATTTTGCACGTCAGAGTTGCTACAGACGACCACATGGGACTTTTGCACTGTGGTAAGTGGCTTTCTCTTAAACTCCCCTAGTTGTAGACAAATTCGATGTTGAGCTTATTTGAGTAACAGCGCCTGATCCGAACAGTTCTCTGCCCTTTGTAAAGTTCTTTGGATAATGCCGGCACTTGTTAATATGCACAAAAAAAAAAACATTCCAAAATATTGGAGGAGCAGTGGGAAGTCTAAAATGTAAGCTCCTCTGGGAACGTCTCGTGTAATGGTTTGATGGTCTTTCCTCCATGTTGGCACAAGAATTTGGACAATTATTAGACATATGTAATAAAAAAAGAGCACTGACCAATCTGAGCATAAACTTCCTCCTTTTCATAGTTGTCTGCTTTTCCAAACCCTCGATTGTCCACCAGGGTGATGACGTCAGTCAGGTGGTATGAATTTCTTTGCCGGGTATGCCCCCCTTGGCTTTCGGTAGGTGACGCCTCAGAAGCCTTGACCTCAAACTTGCCACCATGCAAGGCATACCTGAGGGAATTGATGAAGCATGATTTTCCATGACCAGTGTTACCACAGACCTGGACCAAGATCCGATTGTAACCCAACTTTTCCATCTCAGAACTTTCAAGGCTGTAGCTGAGGACCTTCTCTCTCAAGTTCACCAAATCCTCCATCTCCGCTGACTGAGAGAAAATTCTGGGACATATTAAGAAAAGGGTAAGTAAATTAAAGGGATCCCTTCACAAAACAAAGATCCCACCTAAATACTCTCATATGAAGCTTGCCATTGTCCAGATTCCAGGTCTAGGTGAAACCGAATCAATGTAGTATTAGTGTAAGTGTAGTTCCTGGATCAGATTTGGTATATGGACTGAAGATGGACAATACCTGCTCACCCCAATGGTCTTTAAAACTTCTGAGACATGTATCTTGTTTTTTAACAGATTACCTTTACATATAAGTAACTCTGGAGCAGGGGCGGACTGACAACTCATGGGGCCCCTGGGCAATAGGAGATTATGGGGCCCCCAGGCAATCGGAGATTATGGGGCCACACAGTATAAACAAACACAGTATACAATCACACAGTATACACATACATGTACACATAGTATACACAGACATGTTTCTATTGGCTGAGAAGGTACTAGAGAGGTGGGGCAGCTATAATCTCTGGATTTTTAGACCAAAAGGATGTCGGTAAGGGACATTTCAGAGACATATGTAAAAAAAAAAAACACAGATTTTTACATACTGTCCCTGGTTTTACTGAGGCTGGCAACCCTGATGGGGCCCGGGGCCCTCAGGCAGTGCACGAGTGGCGGAATGGTCAGTCTGCCCCTGCTCTGGAGACACTTGTTGCTGCTTTCAGTAAAAATTCCAGTTATGTTAAAAAAAAAATACAAAGTTGCTACAGTGAGCATTATGTGCCCTGTCAAAAGAGCCAGCTAGTGTAGGTGGGGTGTAGTGTGTGCGGTGGCAATAATTCACACAGTTGGGTGCAATATAAAACATGCATTGAAGTAATGTAGCAACAATTCACAACAAACCTGGTGGAAAAGATAACCAGCTGGGGAACTCATGGTTTCCAGAAATGTGAAATCAGCAGATTCCAGCTGTATGAGAGGGGGATGAAGGCAGCCTGGCCGTCCCATGGCCCAAAAGGTGTCCAAAAGAGCTGCAACCCTAAGCTTTTCCTCCTTGTTAGGAACCGTTCCCTATTGCTAGTGCTGTCCCTAACAAGCTAGGTACCTGTCCCTGCTCTACCAATTCGCAAAATGCATGCCAATCCTGCGAGCCAGGACCTTTAAAAAAGGCTCTGCCTGACCCAAGATGGCTGCCAGAGTCACATGGGGCTGCAGCCTCCAATCGGTTTGCTTCCCCAATAACCTAAGAAATCAAAGAGGGACCATGTTCCTCCTGACTTCCTCTCCAACTGCCGTGCCACTGCGAAATAGCGCCACCTGCAGTGCAGGAAGTAGACTGTACCTGGCTACACATGCTTACGCTAAAATCTGAACATTATTATATCTTATAATCTTATATTACTACATCTGTGCTGTGCAGGCCAACTTACTGGATGGTGTCTGACCCTTCAAGGGGATAGCATAAGGTCAGAGGTTTTCTTAAGCCCTTTGTACTACCTGACCTCAAACACAACTAACAACTCCTGATAATGCACAGGAGCAACACTGGTCAGAAAATGCGACCGTGTGCATGCTCCATCGGACTTTTGCTGGCGGCATTTCTGCCAGCAAAATATTGAGAGCAGGTTCTCAATTTTTCGGTCGGAAAAAGTTTCCGATCGTCTGTACCAATTCCGGCGCATAAAATTCCTACGCATGCTCGGAAACAATTCGGCGCATGCTCGGTAGCATTGAACTTAATTTTCCCGGCTCGTGTTTCTTGTACGCCACCACGTTATTGGCGGTCGAAAGTTCCGAGAACTTTAGTGTGACCGTGTGTATGCAAGCCAAGACCAATTTGCAGCCAAAGGACCAGGTCCCTTTTTGCGATTCGGCACTGCGTCGCTTTAATTGACAATTGCGCGGTCGTGCGACGTGGCTACCAAACAAAATTGGCGTCCTTTGTTTCCCACAAATGGAGCTTTCTTTTGGTGGTATTTGATCGCCCCTGCAGTTTTAATTTTTTGCGCAATAAACACAAATAGAGCGACAATTTAAAAAAAAAAAAAAAACAATATTTTTTACTTTTTGCTATAATAAATATCCCCAAAAAATATATACATTTTTTTTCCTCAGTTTAGGTCGATACGTATTCTTCTACATATTTTTGGTAAAAAAAAATCGCAATTAGCGATTATTGATTGGTTTGCGCAAAAGTTATAGCGTTTACAAAATAGGGGATAGTTTTATAGCATTTTTTTTACATAATTTTTTTTACTAGTAATGGCGGCGATCAGCGATTTTTATTGTGACTGCGACATTATGGCGGACACATCGGATATTTTTGACACATTTTTGGGACCAGTGTCATTTATACAGCGATCAGTGCTATTTAAATGCACTGATTCCTGTGTAAATGACACTGGCAGTGAAGGAGTTAACCACTAGGGGGCGGGGAGGGGTTAATTGTGTGTGTGTGTGTTTTTTTTAACTGTAGGGGGGCGTGGCTTGGCGTCTGATGTCACTGATCGTCTTTCCCTATGACAGGGAACAGACGATCAGTGACAGGCTCAGTAGGAAGCACGGGGAGAGGTTTGTTTACACAGACCTCTCCTCGTTCTTCAGCTCTGTGACCCGATCGCGGGACACCAGCGGTGATCGGGTTTGCTGGTCCCGCGGCCAAGGTCACAGAGCTCAGGAGCGGGTCGCGAGCGCGCCGCCGGCGGCATGCGCGCGACCCATGGCTAGGCTCTTTAAGAGACATGTACAGGTACGTGATTGTGCCCAGCCATGCCATTCTGCCGACGTATATAGGCGTGAGGCAGTCCTTAAGTGGTTAAGCGGAATTCTGTCGGAAAACCATCCAAGATTTTTCCGACGGAAAATCCGCTCGTGTATCGGGGCATTCGTTTTGGCAAGTGTACTTGAATGGCTTTTCTATATATGCTCAGAATTCTTGCAACCTATATAGAATACTTGAACAGAACAGAATTGAATTTGTTTTTAATCCTGTTTTATTTTGAAATTTTGAGGAACGTCTAAAAAAAAAAAAATGGTTGACACCAACAAGTCCACAGTGGCCGACATTGACCACACCAGCTTTTCCAACATGCCACATAGCCAGTCCAGGACCCAATATACACATGCCAGTCTCAGGTCAATATTTTTTTCTAGAAGTGTTAAAGCTTTAGAAGTTGTTCCTCAGACTTCTGGGCAACCCTTCTCCAGGACCCAGGTGTCATTTGGCCTTTACTATAGGATGGCAAAAAAAAAAAATGGCTGCCAACAACATTCAACAACATGAGGGTCATTTCTAAAGTAACAAGATGGGAAACTGTGGTTCTTCACACCCAAGTGAACTGTCACCATACAGCTATGTACTGTAGTAGACTCGTTGGTCTTCATCATTTTTCAAACAGAACACACAGAAGTACATTTAAAAGTTTCCAAAACATTAATAAAATATGTAACATTGTACACCCTTTTACCTCTGGTTTTCCTTATCCATTTCTGAATTAGAAATCTATTATCTGCTTCTTCAAAAACAGAAGGTGCCTGCGTGTCGTCATTCCTGTCCCAAATCCCAAAACAATTTTGTTTCTTGTTTGAGGCAAGAGAGCAAAACCAGACAAATGACTCTAAAAATCATCTTGTTCCAGATTTATTTCTCTCCTAAAGCTCACTTACCGCTTGTGTCGCGATTGAGATCCTCGGTATAAAACAAGCTGAAGCTTCTCCTCTTAAAAAATTGTTTATTACAACGAAAGTGAAACAATGTTTCCTGTATTCACCCGTTTTCCGCTGTTCACAGCCTGATCGTCGGATAGATGACTTTTATGTTTGACACTTTAACTGCCAGAAGTAAACTCGAAACAAGCTGGCAAGATAGCCAGGATGGTGAGTGCCATGGGCTTTGTATAGTTGGTTTGGCAAAGGTATCAGTAAACATTTTTATCAATTTCTTTATTTAAAAAAAAAAAACTTTTTTTTTTTTTTTTTTTTAACCACTTCAGCATCGGGCGATTTTACCCCCTTCCTTACCAGAGCACTTTTTGCGATTCGGCACTGCGTCGCTTTAACTAACAATTGCGTGGTCGTGCGACGTTACACCCAAACAAAATTGACGTCCTTTTTTTCCCACAAATAGAGCTTTCTTTTGGTGGTATTTGATCACCTCTGCGGTTTTTATTTTTTGCGCTATAAACAAAAGAAGAGCGACAATTTTGAAAAAAAAACACAATATTTTTTACTTATTGCTATAATAAATATCCAGATTTAAAAAAAAAAAAAATTTTTTACTCAGTTTAGGCCGATATGTATTCTTCTACATATTTTTGGTAAAAAAAATCACAATAAGCGTATATAGATCGGTTTGCGCAAAAGTTATAGCATCTACAAAATAGGGGATAGATTTTATTGCATTTTTTATTTATTTTTTTTACTAGTATTGGCGGCGATCTGCGATTTTTTTTCGTGACTGCGACATTGCGGCGGACACTTCGGACACTTTTGACACATTTTTGGGACCATTCACATTTACACAGCGATCGTTGCTATAAAATTGCAGTGATTACTGTGTAAATGTGACTGGCAGGGAAGGGGTTAAGACTAGGGGGCGCTGCAGGGGTTAATGTGTTCCCTAAGGTAGTGATTCTAACTGTGGGGGGAGGGGACTCACAAGGGGAGGAGACCGATCGGTGTTCCTCCGTACTGGGATCACATGATCAGTCTCCTCTGCACTGACAGGACGAGGAGCTGTGTGTTTACACACACAGCTCCACGGTCCCGCACGGTCCCGCTGTTTTAACGAGCAATCGTGGGTGCCCGGCAGACATCCCGGCCGCCGGGCATGCGCACCGGGTCCCGAGCGACGCCGCGGGCGGCGCGCGTGCACCCCCTAGGCGCCAATGAAATGGGAGGACGTCATATGACGCCCACCCAGGATGGGAGATTCACCTTGTGGGCGTCATATGACTATGGGCGGGTAGGGAAGTGGTTAAATTGTAGCTCTTTTTTGTTTATAGCTCAAAAAACGTCGCACGACCGCACAATTGTCAGTTAAAGTGACACAGTGCTGTATCACAAAAAAAGGCCTGGTCATTGAGCAGTAGGGATGGGCCCAGTGTTCGATTCGAACCCATGTTCGAATCGAACATCGGGCGTTCGCCCGCTCGGCGAGCCCAGAACTATTTGGGCCGCTCGCATCAAATTTGTCTGATGCGAGCGGCCCGCAATGCATACGCCAGTTGCAGTGCATTGCTGGCTGATGATTGGCCAAGCATGCACTGTGACCCGCATGCTTGGCCAATCAAAGAGCCAGCGGCGAGGAGAGCAATAATTGGCCACAGGCAGGATGCCTGTGGCCAATTATAGCTCTGGGGGTTTAGTACACGCCCCACAGTATAAAAGGCCGCCGCACCGGCGTCCTCGCATATTGTGTTGTCAGTGTCAGCGTGTCAATGCCAGCAGTCAGCAGCACATAACACTATGTGCTATGATTCTGGGGATTAGTGTGTGCGTGCTGTTAGTACAGCATTGCAGTATCACATCTGGGGAGTGTCTATAGTATGCCTGTAAAGGGGCGCATGTTTCCTGTGCTTAGAACTGTCCCTGCAAAAAGTGTAATTTTTGCAGGAAAAAAAGCTATTTAAAATCACTTGCGGCTAATGAATTGACGGCTCCCGTAACACAGAGAACAGTCATTCATTGAAAGCCATTCATAAAAAAAAGGAATTGATAAAAATAAAATAAAAAAATAAAAAGCGTGGGGGTCCCCCCAAATTCAATAACCAAGCCCTTCAGGTCTGCTATGGATTTTGTGGGGGACCCCAGCCCAAAAAAAAAATGGCGTGGGGTCCCCCTCAAAATCCATACCAGACCCTTGAGGTCTGGGATGGATTTTAAGGGGAACCCCAGCCCAAAAAATGGCGTGGGGTCCCCCTCAAAATCCATACCAGACCCTTATCCGAGCACGCAACCTGGCAGGCCGCAGGAAAAGAGGGGGGGATGAGAGCACCCCCCCTCCCTCCTGAACCGTACCAGGCCACATGCCCTCAACATTGGGAGGTTGCTTTGGGGGTCTTTTTTTTTTTTATCAATGACTTATTTTTTATGAATGGCTTTCAATGAATGACTGTTCTCTGTGTTACGGGAGCCGTCAATTCATTAGCCGCGAGTGATTTTAAATAGCTTTTTTTCCTGCAAAAATGACACTTTTTGCAGGGACAGTTCTAAGCACAGGAAACTTCACAGGCATACTATAGACACCCCCAGGTACGAAATTTAAAGGAATATTACACTTTTATTGTTTCACTTTAAGCATTATTAAAATTACTGCTCCTGAAAAAAACGGGCGTTTTAAAAAAAAAAAATTGCATTGATACATGTCCCCTGGGGCAGGACCCGGGTCCCCAAACACTTTTTATGACAATAACATGCATATTAGCCTTTAAAATTAGCGAACGTTCGCATCCATTGTAACTAATAGGGTTCTTATGCTCGCACGGACTTTAGGTCCGTTTGCGGGTTCTGGTGCGAACCGAACCCTGGGGGTGTTCGGCTCATCCCTATTGAGCAGCCAATTCTTCCGGGGCTGAAGTGGTTAAATTAATGCTAACGAAGCATAAAGTCAAATTTAAAATAATTCATTGGGAACAATGGATTAAAAGAGTAAACACAACAAAATACTAAAGTTTAATTTGAAACCTCAGATAAATGTTAGATCACAGAGATGATCATGCAATGATTCTGGAGCAAGCCATTATAGGGCAACCACTCAATGTGCTGCTGGGTATGCCTCTTCTGGGTCTCACACCTCCACTCTCCATTACTACACTATCAAAGCAACCTTGTCCTCCTGGCTGCATTTGTAGGCTGCACAAGGTAAAAAATCCTCACATCAGACGTTTTGATACCGCAAGATATTCCCACTGCACCTCGCATTGGGGAGCCCACCTAAAGCTGCTACACCATTGGTACTATACACCAGTGGTTCTCAACCTTTGTCCTCAAGTACCCCCAACAGGCCATGTTTTGGGAATTTCTCTTATGCCGCGTACACACGGTCGGAATTCTCATCGGAAAAAGCTCTGATGGTTTTCCCGTCAGAATTCCGACGGAATTTCGCTCAAACTGTCTTGCCTACACACGGTCACACCAAATTCCGTCGGTCTGTAACACAGCGGCATAAAACACATTTGACAGCACTATAAAAGGGAAGTTTAATGCTTCTGAGCATGCGTCGAATTGTTTCCGAGCATGCGTCGGAATTTTGCGTGTCGGAATTGCATACACACGATTGGAAAATCCGATAGAAAGGTTTTCCGTCGGAAAAATTGAGAACAGGTTCTCAATTCCAAGTCCGTCGGAAATTCAGACAGAAAAAGACGGATGGGCATACACACGGTCGGAAAATCCGATGAAAAGCTCCCATCGGACTGTTTCCCTCGGAAATTCCGACCGTGCGTACGCCGCATATGATAAAATACCTGTCCAAAATACCATGCCATTGACTCTGATTTACAGCACCTGTGCAAGATAAAGGAAAACCTGAAAACATGGCCTCTTGGGGGTACTTGAGGACTGAGGTTGAGAACCACTGCCATACACCTCTCCGGACATCCAAGTTTAAAAAAAATCCCTTGTTGTCCTGCTGGAGAAATAGCAGTGACACAGGCTTTTAAAATAGAAAGAAGAAAAATATTTTTTTTTTCCAAATGTCCGCTCTTTTTCGCCTATATCGCAAAAAATAAAGAACAGAGTCGTGAATACATACCACCAAAATAAAGCTCTATTTGTGCGAACAAAATGATAAAAAATTCATATGGGTACAGCGTAGCATGACCGCGCAATTGTCATTAAAGTGCGAGAGCGCTGAAAGCTGAAAATTGGTCTGGGAAGGAAGGGAGCGAAAGTGCCCAGTATTGTAGTGGTTAAACAAGTTAAACAACAACAAAACAACTCCATAGCTTGCTGCTAAAAATAACAGGATGAGTGTAATGCTCAACATTTCACACAGATATGTGATATACGACAGATATCACCCAAGAAAAAGTCTACAACAAGTGGGTGGTTATAGGCACGTGGTTAGTCAGAATGCACCCCTGGTGGGACAGTCAGAGGAACTATCATCTCAAATCCCTAGTCACCTCTCTTGCCCGAACAAGCTGCGCGCGCTGCCGTGTACGTCTCGGCCTCAATGCGCAGGCGCGAGGCGGGACGTTGGCGCATGCGCACTACGTTCTTGCGGCCGATCCGGATGACGTCAAGCCGGCCTTGCGCCGGATATTGACTACGGATGGGACGTGTATTTAAGCACACCACGGTGTGCTCTCTGTCAGCGTCCCCCTCTCTCCACCACCGCTATGATGCTGGTAGGCTTGATTCCTCTGTACTCCAGGATGGTGAGTTATATGTATGCCGTTCGCCCATGCTACATTACCCTACTTATGCATTTATACTTTTTAACTGAGGCACTCATTTACATATATGGCCCTATACTATACAGGTCAATTATGGCACCATCTTTCAACATTGAGGTTTCCCTTATTTGATTATCAATCGGGTCTTTTCATCATCCTGGTCCCGTTCAACCCGGGAACCTATATACAAACAATTAAAGCGCTGGTGCGTGTATTTAACCGAGGTATCCCCTCACTTTCTTTATATAGGTGAGTTCATACCTTAACCCGCTTTGAGGGTAACTTACTTATGGTGCATATCTGTCTTGTTTGTACTGATAGGTGTTCAATAAACTTTATGTTTGGTTACCAACTAGGATCTCACCTGGGGTATTTGACGCTCAACCCTACTTAATCCATCTTCAGCATTTTTCCTGGCTGGTGGGGAGACACAGGGACTGTTTCCCTACATACTTTTTTGAACCAATAAAGAATTGTAGTAAGTGCTCTTTCCTTTATATATAATTGGCAGTTCAATATGATATTCTACACGTCCCCACTGAGTGTTTGGATAATTGGCCTGTACCCCTGCTGCGTACTGTCTGGTGGTGATGACGCAGGTTTGATGGCCACATTCGGCAATTATTGACCAGATTTATATTTTTTTATGTACAAATAGAACATGTTATCTAGGAAGTATTAACTATATGCATATACTTACTGTGTCTTTTAAATCTTATATCTGTTTGTCAGTCACTGCAACCTCAGGCTCCAGATGAAGCGTTAAATGAAAACGTGAAACATGTAGAGCTTTCGTCAAAGTTCATCGATATCGCACTGCATCCTTGCCTTTACATCGGATACCTCATCAATTTTGGACAAAATCCGTCTTCATTGCTGATCTTTGTTCCGTGGTATCCCTTAGGCCGCGTACACACGAAGGGACAATCCCGCGGGATTATCCTCTGGACTGAAGTCCAGAGGATAATCCCCTCGTGTGTGGGCGCCGGCGGACTTTTTGGCGCCAAAGTACGGCGGACTAAAGTTTCAGGTTTTGTTCTCAAATTATCCGCTGGACTTGGAAGTCCAGCGGACAATCCCGCCGTTAGTGGGCAAGTCCGCGGGACTTTTGAAATGAACGGACTTGCCGCTCATCGGCAAGTCCGTTCATTTAGCACGTGACTTCAGGTTACGTAGCTAGCGTAGGCAGTTACTGCCGCCGCGCCAGCTCCGTGACCTGGCATGGATTTAAAGGGAATCCCCACGCCGAAAAAACGGCGTGAGGGTTCCCCCCAAATCCATGTCAGACCCTCATCCGAGCACGCAGCCTGGCAGGCCAGGAAAGGGGTGGGGACGAACAAGCGCCCCCCCCCCTCCTGAGCCGTACCAGGCCGCGTGCCCTCAACATGGGGGGTGCCCTGGGGAAAGGGGGGCCGTGCGGCCCCCCCACCCCAAAGCACCTTGTCCCCATGTTGATGAGGACAAGGGCCTCTTCCCGACAACCCTGGCCGTTGGTTGTCGGGGTCTGCGGGCGGGGGCTTATCGGAATCTGGGAACCCCCTTTAATAAGGGGGCCCCCAGATCCCGGCCCCCCACCCTATGTGAATGAGTATGGGGTACGATGTACCCCTACCCATTCACCTAAGGTGTAAAATGTAAAGTAAAAAAAAAACACCCACACTTTTGAAAAAATAGTTTATTGCACTGCTCCGGGGGTCTTCTTCCGTCTTGGGGGTCTTCTCGCCGGACTCCCCCGCCATTTACCAAGCTCTTTTACCGAGCGAGGGGAGTCCGGCTACCTTCTTCGTCGTCGCCGCCGTCTGGGGGTCTCGATCCGCCTTCGGGGGTCTTCTTCCGTCTTGGGGGTCTTCTCGCCGGACTCCTCCCCTCTCTTCTGCTCTTTTACCTAGCTCTTTCACGAGGGGAGGTGTCCGGCTACCTTCTTCGTCGTCGCCGCCGTCGTCGTCTGGGGGTCTCGATCCGCCTTCGGGGGTCTTCCGGGGGTCTCTTCTGTTCTTGCGGCGGTCGTCGTCTTCCGCGCCGCCGGCGCCGCCTTCTTCTTCTTCTTGTCCTTCTTGTTCTTGTTCTTCTTCTTCTTCCGATGTTGACCCGACGCTCTCTCTGCCCGGAATGCCTGTGCCGCTCTGAGCTCGGACTTATATAGGGACATGGGCGACAGGGTCACATGCACATGTCACATGGTGACCCCGCCCCCTTGTGTTGTCACAGTCCCGGAGGATGCTGGGACTGTGACATCGCAAGGGGGCGGGTCACCATGTGACATGAACATGTGACCCTGTCGCCCATGTCCCTATATAAGTCCGAGCTCAGAGCGGCACAGGCATTCCGGGCAGAGAGAGCGTCGGGTCAACATCGGAAGAAGAAGAAGAACAAGAACAAGAAGGACAAGAAGAAGAAGAAGGCGGCGCCGGCGGCGCGGAAGACGACGACCGCCGCAAGAACAGAAGAGACCCCCGGAAGACCCCCGAAGGCGGATCGAGACCCCCAGACGACGACGGCGGCGACGACGAAGAAGGTAGCCGGACACCTCCCCTCGTGAAAGAGCTAGGTAAAAGAGCAGAAGAGAGGGGAGGAGTCCGGCGAGAAGACCCCCAAGACGGAAGAAGACCCCCGAAGGCGGATCGAGACCCCCAGACGGCGGCGACGACGAAGAAGGTAGCCGGACTCCCCTCGCTCGGTAAAAGAGCTTGGTAAATGGCGGGGGAGTCCGGCGAGAAGACCCCCAAGACGGAAGAAGACCCCCGGAGCAGTGCAATAAACTATTTTTTCAAAAGTGTGGGTGTTTTTTTTTACTTTACATTTTACACCTTAGGTGAATGGGTAGGGGTACATCGTACCCCATACTCATTCACATAGGGTGGGGGGCCGGGATCTGGGGGCCCCCTTATTAAAGGGGGTTCCCAGATTCCGATAAGCCCCCGCCCGCAGACCCCGACAACCAACGGCCAGGGTTGTCGGGAAGAGGCCCTTGTCCTCATCAACATGGGGACAAGGTGCTTTGGGGTGGGGGGGCCGCACGGCCCCCCTTTCCCCAGGGCACCCCCCATGTTGAGGGCACGCGGCCTGGTACGGCTCAGGAGGGGGGGGGGCGCTCGTTCGTCCCCACCCCTTTCCTGGCCTGCCAGGCTGCGTGCTCGGATGAGGGTCTGACATGGATTTGGGGGGAACCCCCACGCCGTTTTTTCGGCGTGGGGATTCCCTTTAAATCCATGCCAGCTTGCGGAGCTAGCGCGGCGGCATTTACTGCCTACGCTAGCTACGTAACCTGAAGTTACGTTCAAAATGAACGGACTGCTCCGTGTGTGGGCAAGTCCGTTCATTTTCAAAAGTCCCGCGGACTTTTGGCCGGCGGATTATCCGCTGGACAAGTCCGTGCGTGTGTGGGCAAGTCCACACCCTCGGAAAGTCCAGCGGACCTAGCCGGAAAGTCCAGCGGATTGTCCGCTGGACTTAGGTCCGCCGGCAAAAGTCCGTACGTGTGTACGAGGCATTAGGCTAACTATTTTAGGCTGCACATGCGATTCTGTACCATATCAATATCTTTTTTGACTTAAATGTATATGTTTTTAAATGTACACGTTTTTTTATGTATGTTGTTTTCCTTTAATAAATTTTGATATTATAATACAGTCTACAGTGCCTAAAAAGTCCATAAGTCCCCCCCCCCCTCCTTTTTTCTATATTGCTGCTAAAAATAACAGGATGAGTGTAATGCTCAACATTTCACACAGATATGTGATATACGACAGATATCACCCAAGAAAAAGTCTACAACAAGTGGGTGGTTATAGGCACGTGGTTATAGCCAGAATGCACCCCTGGTGGAACAGTCAGAGGAACTATCATCTCAAATGTAAATCAAATCCGACGATAGTCCTACAGGGTCTTCTTGTTCTACAGTTGTCGTTTCAGACTCTAGCCATATGTTCCAAACCTTTTGAAACTTTAGGGGACATCCTCTACTAGAGTATGCTTCTTTGTATAAGGGTACTGCAAGGTTGACTAATGATTTCCATGCATTTAGGGTAAGGGCAGACGTTGGAGCTCTCCACTTGAGTATGATGAGTTTCCTGGCATAGAAGAGAAGCAATCCTAGTAGTGTACAGACTGCCCTTCGAAGGGGCAAGAGCATCCACCAAGCCAAGCAGGCAGATCTCTATCTTGTGGGGGTATAGGAATTGTGGTCAGTTCAGGGATGAAGGTTGTAATCAGTGGCGTTTCTAGGGGGTGGCTTTTGTGTCTATAGCCCCGAATCTGGGGCCCATAGCCCTGAGTCTCTGCAGGGGTCCCCAAGGGGAGGGGAGGCTCTCTGGGGACCCTGATGTAAGGGGGGGCTCTCTGGGGACCCTGATGTAAGTTTGGGGCTCTCTGGGGACCCTGATGTAAGGGGGGCTCCCTGGGGACCCTGATGTAAGTGGGGGGCTCTCTGGGATATGTACACACACGTATATTACTGTATATACATGTGTATGCCCATCCAAGCGTATGACTTTCTTTACTAGGCTGCTATGGGCTCTAGCCCCAGATCTTTTGTAGACCTAGCAACGCCCCTGGTTATGATTAATGACCAGTAATGCTGTACATCGGGGCATGACCAGATCATGTGTAAGAAACCCGCAGAGTCAGCTCGATGGCGCCAACACTGGGATGTGCAGTCCGGGTATATTTTGTGTAGCCTGTATGGAGTATAATAAAACTTGTGTAATATTTTAAACTGGATTCCCCAATCTCTAGACGAGACCAGGTGTCCAAAGGGGGAGTCCCAGATATCTTCCCAGTCCTCCCCATCCAACTCCGGCAGCTCCGACACCCTGAAGTCACAAAGTCTCTCCAAAACCGTGATGTACGGTAGGCTGCACATCCTTGTAAAATTGTGGATCATGGTTTAGTTAATGTCTCTTGACATAGAGTCCTGAGACATCCTTGACTTTCCTGCCTGCAGCTACAGACATCATTCAGATATTGGCTTTTTCAGCTGGCGATTCCCTGCACCATAAGAATGATCATATCGGCTGTTCCGCCGCTACAGGCGGTGAGTCGGTAGAAGCACTGGAGGGTGGCGGGAGGGGAGACGTCCCCTCCCGCCGCCCTCCGGTGCTTCTACCGACTCACCGCTTCCATCGGTGAGTCGGACTCAGGATCCGCCGGCCCCTGGATGGTGATCATAGAGATTTCCGGCGGACCAGATGGTCGCCGGAGTCTCTACGATCGCTTGGAGGCCGGGCGCGATGGTATGACGTCACGCCCGGCCTCTGCATTCAAAAAATGGCGCCACCTCGGCTGGGAAGCTGTGATCGTTTTTTTTATATTTTTTTATTTTAGGCTTCCCAGCCTAGAGGTGAGATGTGAGGTCTTATTGACCCCCATATCTCACTGTAAATAGGTCCGATGATGCCATATTCATATTACAAGGGATGTTTACATTCCTTGTAATAGGAATAAAAGTAATCATTTTTTTTATCTTTTTTTTAAAGTGTCAAACTAAAAAAATAAAAGTAAAATTAACAATAAAAAAAAAAAAAAAAATTTAAAGTGCCCATATACCCGTGAGCTCGTACGCAGAAGCGAACGCATACATAAGTCCGGCCCACATATGAAAATGGTGTTCAAATCACACATGTGAGGTATCGCCGCGAACGTTAGAATGAGAGCAATAATTAGCCCTAGATCTCCTCTGTAACTCAAAACATGTAAACAGTAAAGAAATTTAAAGCGTCGCCTATGGGGATTTTTAAATACCAAAGTTTGGTGCTATTCCACGAGCGCGTGCAAAATTTTGATATCTATTTACTCGGCGTATCTACATCTTTCACATTATGCAAAACAATTGGGCTAACTTTACGGTTTTGTTTTTTTTTTAAAGCATAAAACCTTTTCTTTTTCTGAAAAAAACGTATTCGAAAAATTGCTGCGCAAATACCGTGCGAGATAAAAAGTTGCAACGACCACCATTGTATTCTCTAGGGTCTTTGCTAAAAAAAACATATATAATGTTTGGGTTTTCTATGTAATTTTCTAGCAAAAAAAAATTATGAATTTTACATGTAGGAGAGAAATGTCAGAATTGGCCCGGGTGTGAAGTGGCTAGACATTGCTCTGTAACTATATTTACTAATTCTGAATCTTTATCTCAAATGTCGTTTCCTTACCTTCTCACAGGACGATTGATGGGGACCTTTCTAATACCAAGCTGGAGAAGCTGCGTACTGCTGTTGTGATAATACGGAATGAGGAAAAGAATATACAAGAATATGTGAGAACATTGCTCTGCACGTCATCCTCGAACATACGCCCTTAACCAGTTTTTTTTTTTTTCATTTTGCACATACAAGTAAAAACCTTAATTCTTTTTTGGTAATAACATTAATTAAACCCCCAGAACGTGATATATTTTATGAAAGCAGAGGCCCCGTAGAATAAAAAAGTGATAGTTGCAGGTTTTTGTTTTGCATGATATTTGCGCAACTGTTTATTGAATGCAAAGTTTTCAGGAAAAAAAATATATTAAAATTTATTTTACTGCAAAACCACAACCATATAATTTGGGGTAAAATATAAAAGACGAGGTTGCATTGAGTAAATAGATACCAAACATTACATGTCTTAAAACTGTGTGCAATTTATAAAAGAAAAAAAGCCCCAAGGCTAACGGAAGAATTCTTCTTCTTCTTCTTTCTTTTATAACTTGCACACAGGTTCCCCATTGATAACGTCACACATGACGAAACGCGTATGGAAAGGCACGCATCGACGCCACCACGCAGTTCTGAAGGGAGGACAGGTTTAAACTGGCCGGCCGGCAGTTTCTATATGATCGTATACGTATTGATGTTTTGTAAGTCTTTTTAATCTATATTTTTTTTAAATAAACATGTTATATCAGTATCACGCTATGGGCGGCCTTTTTCATTTTTGAGCACTAGCGGGAATCCTTTTGGTGCAGTGTGCGGAGTAGGGGGGCCATTCTTTCTGGACGTTTGTTATCCACCTAACCAGCCCCATCAGCTGATCCCGGTTCGTGAGGCCTCCAATGATACATCCTATGTGCCCTTACTGCTTGGCCATCCGGTAAGCTTACAATCTATCCAGTGGTCGGGCATTTTTTGATTCCACAAATAGAGTAAAGGATAGTCACCGTGGTGTATTTCTTCTCCACTATCCCTGGGTTTGAATACCTTGTTCTGAAGCACCAAACCAGTATGTAACAGGACTATATGCACTGTATTTAAAGTCATGTTGTGGACTTATACGGACTCATTTTAGCTTTCTGGTTTTATTTTTTTTTTCCTATGTGCTCCTCCATGGCCATAGATCATATTGTTAGACTTTTTAGTATTAGTATTATTAATTTTTTTTTTAAATTTCCACTGGCGCAGCTTTATACAATTTTCCGTTTACATATGCAGGCGCGACTTCCGTATGCGTTTTCTTTGCTGCGCAAGCTCGCGGTGACAGGGTGGTTTTAAAAAAGTGGTGCATGTTTCCCGTGCTTAGAACTGTCCCTGCACAAAGTGTAATTTTTGCAGGAAAAAAAGCTATTTAAAATCACTCACGGCTAATGAATTGACGGCTCCCATAATACAGAGAACAGTCATTGAAAGTCATTGATAAAAAAAAAGCGTGGGGGTCCCCCCAAATTCAATTACCAGGCCCTTCAGGTCTGGTATGGATATTAAGGGGAACTCCACGCCAAATTTAAAAAAATAAATGGCGTGGGGGGCCCCCCTCAAAATCCTTACCAGACCCTTATCCGAGCACACAACCTGGCAGGCCGCAGGAAAAGAGGGGGGGACAAGAGAGTGCCCCCCCTCCTGAACCGTATCAGGCCACATGCCCTCAACATTGGGAGGATGCTTTGGGGGTCTGTGACCCCTCAAAGCACCATGTCCCCATGTTGATGAGGAGAAGGGTCTCTTCCCCACAACCCTTGCCGGTGGTTGTGGGGGTCTGCGGGTGGGGGGCTTATCAGAATCTGGAAGCCCCCTTTAACAAGGGGACCCCCAGATCCCGCCCCCCCTGTTTGAAATGGTAAGGGGGTACAAAAGTACCCCCTACCATTTCACAAAGAAAGTGTAAAAAATAGTTAAAAAACACACAGACATCGTTGGGAAAAGTCCTTTATTAAAAATAAAAAAATAAAAAAAAGATTCCAGCGGTGGTAATCCACTCTTGTTATCCAGCGATGGGTGGTCTCTTCTCCGGGGTCCAGCAATGGCTGATCTGTTCTCCGACGTCCAGCGAAGCGCATCCTGTCTCCATGGAGACACTGAGGGAATCACGTCTTAGCAGAGGAGGACCGGGGCACTCGTCACCTGGACCCAGCCATCCCTGGACCCTGGAGAAGAGATCAGCCATCGCTGGATAGCAAGAGTGGATTATCACAGCTGGAATATTTTTTTTTTTTTTAATAAAGGACTTTTCCCAACGTTGTCTGTGTGTTTTTTAACAATTTTTTACACATTCTTTGTGAGATGGTAGGGGTACTTTTGTACCCCCTTACCATTTCAAACAGGGAGGGTGGGATCTGGGGGTCCCCTTGTTAAAGGGGGCTTCCATATTCTGATAAGCCCCCCGCCCGCAGACCCCCACAACCACTGGCAAGGGTTGTGGGGAAGAGACCCTTCTCCTCATCAACATGGGGACATGGTGCTTTGAGGGGTCACAGACCCCCAAAGCATCCTCCCAATGTTGAGGGTATGTGGCCTGGTATTGTTCAGGAGGGGGGGGACGCTCTCTCATCCCCCCTCTTTTCCTGCAGCCTGCCAGGTTGCGTGCTCGGATAAGGTATGGATTTTGAGGGGGACCCCCACGACATTTATTTTTTAAAATTTGGCGTGGAGTTCCCCTTAAAATCCATGCCAGACCTGAAGGGACGATATGGTCAAGATCCCCCCAAAAGCCTGGATCTGCACCTGGCTCAGTCTCTTGGTGATCTGCTGAGAGCTGGAGCCAGCCCTTCTCGCCCCCACTATCACTCCCCACTCCCAGATCTCAAATTTTGTGCAATGGAAATTACGATGGAAACTGTCTGATGGAGCCTACACACGGTCGGAATTTCTGACAACAAGCTTCGATCGCACATTTGCCGCCGGAAATTCCGACCGTGTGTAGGCTCCATCACACATTTTCCATAGGAATTTCCGGCTCAAAAAAATTTGAGATCTGGTTCTCAAATTTTCCGACAACAAAATACGTTGTCAGAAATTCCGATCGTGTGTACACGATTCTGATGCACAAAGTGCCACACATGCTCGGAATCAAGCAGAAGAGCAGCACTGGCTATTGAACTTAATTTTTCTCGGCTCGTCGTACGTGTTGTACGTCACCGTGTTCTTTGTGTGACCGTGTGTATGCAAGACAAGTTTGAGCCAACATCCGTTGGAAAAAATTGAATGGATTTTGTTGTCGGAAAATCCTATTGTGTGTACAGGGCATTACTCTTTAAAGGCCTTGTCACACTGAACATGTGCTATGATGTGCGTTGATGCAAAAAACAACAGCGAATGGTATACAGTGCCGGGACAAGGTCGTCTTGCGCCCAGGGCTAAGATGCCAAATGGCGCCCCTCCCTTCCACAAAATGTATGACTATTATGTGTCAGCAAAGATCCCCTCCCTCCCCTCCAAAAACATTTGAACACTAATCTGCTCTGCCCCCAAGCATTCAATCTCTTTTGCAAACAAAATATCATTCAAACAAAAATTTCCCCTCTTCCAGTACTCCTGCCAGCTTGTGGGTAGGCACTCTCCATGCAACCCCCCCACCTCACATGATACTACAGCACCCCGGGCAGCCTCCCCTCCTGCCCATCCCTTGTACTGGCCCTGGTGGTATATGTGTGTCACTGTGCATTGCTATTCATTCTTCACGGCTTCTCAATACGCATATATAGTACAGAGCGGGGATTGGCAGCGAGATGATTGTGATCTACTCACTGATCAATGATTGTGGCCATATGGCTTCTATATCACAACTCCTTAATGCTGCCCCTCTGTCAGAAGTGGTCACAGACTCTTAGCCCTCAAATGAGAGCAGCGATAGGCATTGTAGAGCCAAGACAAGATCTAGGCTCCCAGCACACCCCAGCACTGAGGCTTGGTGTTAAAATGAGCTCCTAAGCAGCCCATAGATGATTCAATGGCCCGTGATGTAAGAAAAGAAAATCGCTCAATTTCCTCATCCACACAGTCAGTGTAGATGGAGGAATGCCTTCTGCAGCGGTATTGTGTTCTGCCAGTGGGGGGGGGGGGGGGGGGTTCCCAGCCATCAGAACACAATAATTACTGCTAGAGGCTGCAGTGATCGCATTTGAAAAAACCTAACAGGCTCGTTGTACCCAAGTCAATTGATGGATTGACTTGGGTACAATCAGCCTGACCATAGATGGATCGAAGCTTGGCCAGTCCCTGCTGAACAAGACAAATTTTGATCCATGTATGGTTGGCTTAACTGCTTCCCGACCGGCGCACGACAATGTTCGTCGGCAGAGTGGCACGGACAGGCATAAGGGCGTACAGGTACGTCCCTTTGAATTTGCCGCCGTGCCATCGCGTGCGTGCAGGTCGGGACCTCCGTGAGGCCAATCGCGGGTCCCGCGGACTCAATCGCCGCGGGGATACCCACGATCGTCTCACGGGGAGGAAGAACAGGGAGATGCTGATGTAAACAGCATCTCCCCATTCTGCCTAGCAACAAGTGACACTGATCTCTGCTCCCTGTTATTAGAGCAGAGATCAGTGATGTGCACAACACAGCCACGCCCCCCACAGTTAGAAACACGCCTCTAGGACACACTTAACCCCTACACTGCCACCTCCTGGTTAACCCCTTCACTGCCAGTGCCATTTACATAGGAATCAGTACATTTGTATAGCACTGATTGCTGTATAAATGACAATGGTCCCAAAAATGTGTCAAAAATGTCCGATGTGTCCGCCATAATGTCGCAGTCCCAATAAAAATCGCTGATCGCCACCATTACTAGTAAAAAAAAAAATATTAATAAAAATGCCATAAAACTATCCCCTATTTTGTAAACACTATAACTTTTGCGCAAACCAATCAATAATCGCTTATTGCAATTTTTTTACCAAAAATATGTAGAAGAATACGTATCGGCCTAAACTGAGGAAAAAAAATGTTTTTTTATATATTTTTTGGGGATATTTATTATAGCAAAAAGTAAAAAATAATGAGTTTGATTCAAACTTGACGCTTTTTTTGTTTAAAGCGCAAAAAATAAAAACCGCAGCGGTGATCAAATATCACCAAAAGAAAGCTCTATTTATGGGGAAAAAAGGACGCCAATTTTTTTTGGGAGCCACGTCGCACGACCGCGCAATTGTCAGTTAAAGCGACGCAGTGCCGAATCGCAAAAAGTGGTCTGGTCTTAAGCCAGCAAAATGGTCCGGTCTAAAAGTGGTTAAGTGTTGGCGGTGACAAGTACAATATGCTGGTACAGTGTCTACCTGAATCTGGCGATACCCTCTACATCCCGTGACAGTGAGACAGACAATCGTAAATAATATACAACTTTATTCGTCTGGCGCTACATGTTGAAAATTAGGAAAATGGTTGCTATAAACAACGCAACAAGTACAATAATTAAAAGTGGTAACAGTAAGGCATATTATATGAACATCAAAAAATGTGTTACACTTTGTTCAGTCTTCCCTATCTAGCTATGCAAACTATAGTTTAAGTCCAAAACCTGTGCAATGGTGAGCTCACAGGTCTGTGTTTGGGTAAAGGGCTAAGGTCCAGATCAAACTCAGTTTGGCCCGAACCCCAGGGAAACTGTCACATGACCGCCATCCCAATCAACTTTCACCATGGAATTTCCCACCTTGCAGCCACACATGTAACAAAAGGGTGAGGATGCTGGTGACATCATTGACTCAATATGGCCACATGGATCATGCCTATGATTGATTTTATGCTACACAGTACAACATTATTTACCAAAGCAACAAAGTGGCAACTGATATAGGTTTTTTTAAGTTTTATAGTAGAATTTCATATTAACCAATATATTTTATGTTATTCATATTAATGTGCATATGTTTTATTGATAATATTATTATTATTATTATTACTATTATTATTATTATTATTATTATTATTATAATATAGTAGTGGTCTTATCAATATTATTATTCAATAGTAAAGCAATAGTTATTAATCTTTATTAATGTATACTATGTTATTCCAGAAATATAAAGAAAGTCTTCATTTTTAAATGTTGAACTTTAGATGACCTCTCTGCTTCGTTCTGATATTTTTTATAAGACAGTCACAAGTTTACTGGGTGAAAGTGTATTAGGATAGTTATTTTTTTAGTTTTTAAGTTCACTAATTAGAAGAGAAACACTTTGACAGCAGTTGAACTATAGCCTGATAAGATAATATTCCTAAAACGATAATAAATAATCATTGTCAAGAATAAGTGATAAAAAACATCCTATACCGATGGTTTTAAAATAATAATTATGTGGAATATGGGAAAGTTATGTACTGTATATATACACAAGTATAAGCCGAGTTTTTCAGCACATTTTTTTTGTGCTGAAAGTGCCCTCCTCGGCTTATACTGGAGTCAAGCACTTTTCTGCAGCAGAGAATTACATTTTCCGAACCGAATTTGGGACCCTGTATCTCGGGGCCACTTGGTGCTATGAACCCCAAATTGGATATGTTGTAGTGCTAGTTCCACTGGGTTTGCACACCAAATTTGAATGGGGTTCATAGCACCAAGAGGCCTTGAGATACGGGGCCCAAAATTCAGTCAACTGTGTCCACCTGCAGCAATGTAATTGTGGGACCCTTTCGGTCCAGAGACCCCAAATTTTGGCTGCAGCTATGTATGTATTGATAATTAGACAATATTGAATAAAGTAGTTAGCTTTGTGTGTGCATATATATATATAATGTAAATAATACAGTACTTTTTTGTGAAACCAATATATGAATACATACACATAGGATTGTATAGTGAAAAAACAATAAGATATATAACACATAAGGTGGGGTTATTGCAAGTTCATTTTCACAAAGTCGTAAATCTGTTATCCTTGAGTTGGTAAAGTCTTATCAGGACAAGGAGGGTTTGATTATGACTGGGTGCCATACTGTCTCTACACAAGTATTGTAAATTCGTTGCGTTCCAAATTAGTTTTTTAACGAATTTCAACAAATTCGGAAATATCCGAATTAACCAAAATCCGTTTAACAATTTTTTCCAAATATTCGTAAATTCGAATATTCAAAAATTTGTAAATTCGCACATTCGGAAATTTGTACAGTTGCACATTCATACAATTGCACATTCGTAAATTCGTACATTCGTAATAACGTACATTTGCACATTCATAAGTTCGTATATTCGCACATTCGTGAATACGTACATTCGCAAATTCGTACATTCATAATTCCGGAAATTCAGAAATCTGAATTTATAATTAACTAATAATAACTTAACTATTACTAACTATTAAATTATAGGTATTGTAATTTCCTTTTTAAATTTGGCTGTTAGTGAACGTAACAAATACAATTTTATCTTAAGTTACAAATTATCCGAAATAACGAATGCTTTATACAAACAAATGGAACGTAATGCATTAATAATAATAAATAATAATAATAATAATAAAAAAGTTTTATTATTATTATTAGTTATTGATTTGTTCGGTTCCATTTTGTTTAGATGCGGCATTCGTTATTTTGGATAATTCGTAACTTTAGATACATTTGTGTTCACTAACAGACAAATTTGAAAGGAAATACAATACCTATAATTTAATAGTTAGTCACTATTTCAGATTTTCTATTTTTTGGGTTTTCAGATTTTCGTATTTCCAAATTTTCTAATTTACGAATGAACGAATTCACGCATTTATAAATGTACGAATTCACAAATGTTCGAATGTACGAATTTACGAATTTGTACGAATGTTCGAATATACGAATGTACGAATTTACAAATGTGCGAATGAACGAATTTACTAATTGCGATCATAACGAATGACCCGAAAAACGAAAAAAAACAAAAACAAATGAAACGAAAACTAAAATTAATGAATTTTTTGGCAGTGCACATGTCTAAAAACCATAAACAAAAAACAGTTATAAATAATTTTAATAAACATATAGGAATTCTGGGAATGAATAAGTTTGTCTGGTTGTAGGACAGGTGTCAGATTTATGGTTAGTTACATTGACGTAGATCTTAGCAACCAATCATGTTGTACCTAATAGGCTTTCAATGTAAGAAACTGTATAAATTAGACCTGCATCTTGTAATACTTTGAACATAAACCTGTATGTTCCCAGCTGTTAATAAACCTGCACCATTGAGGTCCTGCCTGGTTCGATACATTAATATTCTACTTCAGTTACTACACACTGAAGTAGCAAAAAGGTGTCCAGTCCTTAGAAGATGATTCACCAGAAAACTCTCTTCCCAGGACAACTTATTTTATCCAGCAGACATTTCTGTTGATCCTCTGCATTTAGCTGACTATGCACTACAGCAGGGGTGCCCAACCTTTTGAAGAGCAAGGGCCACCTAAGCAAATTGGTAACTGGTTGCGGGCCACAATGAGTGGAGTGGGTGCATGGCAGCCCACTCTACTCTATAGAGCCCTATGGTCTTGTGACCGCTGTGATTGGCTGTCACAATGGTCACATGATTGGAAGGCTCCAGATCGCAAGAAGCCTCTCTGCTCATTGTGTTCTGCAAATTGGTACGCAAATATGCGGCCTCTTGGCGCCAAGGCCCTCCAGCCAGCTCCATAGGTGGAATATTCGCCAGCTTCACTGCACAGTCCTCTAGGTTCTGAACAAACAAGAACTTGACTGGGTAAATCCAGTTGGATGTTTCTCTGAAGTCTCTCTCAGCTGCCTTCGTCTGGAAAATGTTCTCACTGATCTCCTTCTCAGACTGTCCTGCACAATGCTCTCCCCTCCGATGTCACATACTATATGGGTTGGCACATGTGTTCCTTTTTTCAGCAGCTGTCCCATAGAGGTCCTTCTTGGAAATCCTGAAATCTACTAGACTCCATTGCTGGGAAGCTTCCAGGAACATTGGCTTCTAATAGCAGAGAAACCATCTGTGTGACAATCAGTTGTTCTACAGGACAGAGGAACCTGTCTGCTTTTAAAAATAAAACTGTTTTGCAGTACATCAGCACAATAGGGAGCCAATGTCAATAGGTAGCCGGTTTAGACCTATACCTTCACCACACCTTGTGATCAAAATTGTAACAAATAGGGCAAACAAAGGCAAGCTAGAGTATAGAACAGGCTTTATCAACCTTTTAACCCTAGAGGAACCCCACAAATTATTTTCAGGTCTCGAGGAACCCTTACTAAAACCAATTTATCAGGGGTCAACAGGAACAATGCCCCTTATACTGGTCGCCAATAGGAAGAATGTCCTCCTTAAAAAGGTGCTCAGATTGCCACCCTTAAAAACAGCTAAAAAGATATTTGGTGTCAGGCTGCTGACTTTGCTAAGTGATGCTGAACCTTCAACTCCGTAGGCACCATCAAAAAGTGGTTCATCAGCCACAGCTCAAGGAACCCCTAGTAACCTCTGGAGGAACCCTGGTTGAGAATGGCTGGTATAGAGTATGAACAATGCTAAGGGAACATTTTGACTGAAAATCATGAGGCTCACGATTTTCCAATCGTGTGTATGCAATTCCGACACGCAAAATTCCGACGCATGCTCGGAAACAATTTGACGCATGCTCGGAAGCATTAAACTTCCCTTTTATAGTGCAGTCGAACGTTTTTTAAGGAGTGGTGTTATTGACCGTCGGAATTTGGTGTGACCGCGTGTAGGCAAGACAGTTTGAGTGAAATTCCGTCGGAATTCCGACGGGAAAACCATCAGAGCTTTTTCCGACGAGAATTCCGACCGTGTGTATGCGGCATAACTCTGGGAAAACAAAATGTCATGCATAGAGGCTGAGTCTACACTGTAATGGTTAATTGAACATCTAATGCCGCGTACACACGAGCAGACTTTACGATGGACTAGGTCACACACAATCACACTAAATTCTGACGGATTTGAACGTGATGACGTATGACTGGACTAGAATAAGGAAGTTCGTAGCCAGTAGCCAATAGCTGCCCTAGCGTCGTTGTTTGTCCGTCGGACTAGGACACAGACGAGCGGATTTTTCGATAGGAACTGGGTCCAGCAGAGTTCCGGCGGGAAAATTTAAGACATGTTCTATTTCTAAAGTCTGTCGGATTTTTCGACACCAAAAGTCCGATGGAGCCGGTTTAGACCTATACCTTCACCACACCTTGTGATCAAAATTGTAACAAATAGGGGAAACAAAGGCAAGCTAGAGTATAGAGCAGGCTTTATCAACCTTTTAACCCTAGAGGAACCCTAAAAATGATTTTCAGGTCTCGAGGAACCCTTACTAAAACCAATTCATCAGGGGTCAACAGGAACAATGCCCCTTATACTGGTGGCCAATAGGAAGAATGTCCTCCTTAAAGTGGTGCTCAGATTGCCACCCTTAAAAACAGCTAAAAAGATATTTGGTATCATGCTGCTGGCTTTGCTAAGTGGTGTTGAACCTTGAACTCTGTAGGCACCCATCAAAAAGTGGTTCATCAGCCACATCTCAAGGAACCCCTAGTAACCTCTGGAGGAACCCTGGTTGAGAATGGCTGGTATAGAGTATGAACAATGCTAAGGGAACATTTTGACTGAAAATCATGAGGCTTGATGGATGGATGATGCTCGGAAGCATTAAACTTCCCTTTTATAGTGCAATCGAAAGTTTTTTAAGGAGTGGTGTTATTGACCGTCGGAATTTGTTGTGACCGTGTGTAGGCAAGACAGTTTGAGCGAAATTCCGTCAAATTCCGACGGGAAAACCATCAGCGCTTTTTCCGACGAGAATTCCGACAGTGTGTATGCGGCATAACTCTGGGAAAACAAAATGTCATGCATAGGGGCTGAGCCTACACTGTAATGGTTAACTGCACATCTAATGCCGCGTACACACGAGCAGACTTTTCGACAGACTAGGTCACAAACAATCACACTAAATTCTGACGGATTTGAACGTGATGACGTATGACTGGACTAGAATAAGGAAGTTCGTAGCCAGTAGCCAATAGCTGCCCTAGCGTCGTTGTTTGTCCGTCGAACTAGGACACAGACGAGCGGATTTTTCAATAGGAACTGGGTCCAGCGGAGTTCCGCCGGGAAAATTTAAGACATGTTCCATTTCTAAAGTCTGTCGGATTTTTCGACAGCAAAAGTCCGATGGAGCCCACACACGATCGAATTGTCCAACGGATTCGTTCCGTCTGACCTTTGCTGACGAAAAGTCCTCTGGTGTGTACGCGGCATTAGGGATGGAAAAAAAAGCACTTTTACTCATCTGATTCTCCGCTCTCCCTTCTGACATTGCTCCTTTATTAGCCATCAGTGTACTGCCCCTCAACATCCAATGCAGGGAGCCCCTCCCCCCAGAAAGTAAGGACCCCCCAAACCCCTTCTCTGAGGGGCTTGTGGGAGTGGAGGATCAGATAGGTGAGCACTGCCTCCCAGCAAGGAAACACTTTTAGTTCAGCTTTAATAAATAACTGATGGATGATGATTGATTATTACTTGAGGTATGGATGATGAAAGATGGATGATCATTTATAATGGCCTTTAATGGATTTATGATGAATGATGTTTATTAAATGATATGACTGGTGTCTATTAAAGGATGATGATTGATGGTTATTGAGCAAGGAACCCTACAGGAGCAATTCCAAAGGGATGCCTGGAATGACGATCAATTCCTATCATTAGTAACTAATAGATGATCATTGATGATTGCTTGAGGTATGGATGATTGATTATGATAGATGAATGATAATTAATAATGGCAGAGTTATGATGAATGATATTTGGTAAATCATGATTGATGGTGGATGACTGGTGATTATTGAAGGACGATGATTGATGGATAATGAGGAAGGGACTCTAATGTTGCATACACACGACCGGACTTTTCAACAGCAAAGGTCCGACGGAACGAACCCGTTGGACAATTCGATCATGTGTGGGCTCCATCAGACTTTTGCTGTCGAAAAATCTGACAGACTTTAGAAATAGAAAATGTTTAAAATTTTCCTGCCCAGTTCCTATCGAAAAATCTGCTCGTCTGTGTGCTAGTCCGACGGACAAACAACAACGCTAGGGCAGCTATTGGCTACTGGCTATGAACTTCCTTATTCTAGTCCAGTCGTACGTCATCACGTTTGAATCCGTTGGACTTTAGTGTGATTGTGTGTGGCCAAGTCCGTTCATTCGGAAAGTTCGTCGGAACTCCGTCAAAAGTCTGTCGGAGAGACCATCGGACCTAGTCCGTCGAAAATTCAGCTTGTGTGTACGCAGCATTAAGGAGCAATTCCAAAGGGGTGCCTGGAATGATATTTAATTCCAACCATTATTTTGGTTCCCTTATTCTTTATCCGTCAATCATTAACCTTCAATAATCTTGGATGATTGATGAATGCTGAATGATGATTACAGGAAGATTGATGGATAATGGTTTATCAATGATTGATGGAAAGATTAAGGATAAGTTACTGGTGATAATGATCGACAGAAGGTGATACTGGATGGTTATGAGGGATCATGATGAATGATGATGGATTATAAGTGATTTATAATGATAATTATTTGTCTTCATTTTATTTTACAAACATTTAGTGGAGAATAAAAAAAATATTATTTTACACAGGTACCAGTCAGCTCCATGGAATGTTGCCTTGTGATTTAGATAATTGAACACAGTTGGAACTGGCAACATTTTGTGGTGAAATGACATGGAAATGTAATTATAGATGGAGAGTTCCTTTAAGTCTGATTAGTTAGCCTCTCATTAGCCATCTTCTTCAGGAAGCTCGTCCACTCGTGTTGCTGAGTCTGAAAGCTGACGCACTCCTGTAAGTGGAAGTTCACACAAAGCAGGATGTCTCTGAGGAAGTTTAGAAGGACGAGGTGCTTCTGTTTCACTGCCAAATGGTCGGAAATAGTGTAATTTTCTATACAGTAGATGTTCTCCATCCCCATCCGGGTAAATTCATTTCTCAACTCAGATTCTGTTCTGCATTTGGTGAGAATAATGAAGGGTAGAACACCTGCAGAAAATAAGATCCACTCGGTAAATACCGTATCTATCGGCGTATAACATGCACCTTAATTTTAAGAGGGAAGTTTCAGGAAAAAAAACGTACATTTTAAATAAAGAATTTTGAAGCAAAATAAGGGTCAGTGCCCATCAATGCAGTCTTATCAGTGCCCATCTGAAGCCTCTCTATTGCCCATCTGCAGCCTCGCCATTGCACATCATTGCAGCCTGATCAGTGCCCATCTGCAGCCTTGCCCATCATTGCAGCATGATCAGTGCCCATATGCAGCCTTTCCCATCATTGCAGCCTGATCAGTGCCCATGTGCAGCCTTGCAGCATGATCAGTGCCCATATGCAGCCTTCCCCATCATTGCAGCCTGATCAGTGCCCATCTGCAGCCTTGCCCATCATTGCAGCATGATCAGTGCCCATATGCAGCCCTTCCCATCATTGCAGCCTGATCAGTGCCCATGTGCAGCCTTGCAGCATGATCAGTGCCCATATGCAGCCTTCCCCATCATTGCAGCCTGATCAGTGCCCATCTGCAGCCTTGCCCATCATTGAAACATGATCAGTGCCCATCTGCAGCCTTGTCCATCATTGCAGCCTGATCAGTGCCCATCTGCAGCCTTGCCCATCATTGAAACATGATCAGTGCCCATCTGCAGCCTTGCCCATCATTGCAGCATGATCAGTGCCCATCTGCAGCCTTGCCCATCATTGCAGCATGATCAGTGTCCATCTGTAGTCTTGCCCATCATTTCAGCCTCATCAGTGCCCATCTGCAGCCTTGCCCATCATTGCATCATGATCAGTGCCCATCTGTAGTCTTGCCCATCATTGCAGCCTCATCAGTGCCCACCTGCAGTCTTGCTCATCATTGCAGCCTCATCAGTGCCCATCTGCAGTCTTGTTATTGCCGAAATGGACAGAGCCGGATCTCCTGTGTACTCGGCTCAGCTCGCAGTCCCGCCCCTTAGAGGCAGGGCTGGGTGGGACTGCGAGTGTAGCCAAGTACACAGGAGATCCGGCTCTGTCTATTTCGGCGCTTGTTCCCTCCTTCCCCTCCGAGGCAGCCGATCGGTGTATAACACCCACACACGATTTCCCCCTGAATATTTACTGATAAATACAGTATATATATATGATTGATGAATCATATCTACCAAACATTTGCTCATTTAACAATAAAAAAGCACAACTCCCAGTACTCATTAATGGCTGAAGTCACACTATTGAATACTCTTATTTTGTGCATAAACCATATACAGTAAAAACCTTGGATTGCGAGCATAGTTCGTTCCAGATATGTGCTTGTAATCCAAAGCACTCGTATATCAAAGCGAATTTCCCCATAAGAAATAATGGAAACTAAGGTGATTTGTTCCACAACCATTTGTCCTTCAGTCTATACTCCATATAAAAAGATTATAGAAATGTGACTTCAAGACAACTTTGAGGCAACTTCAGGGAATTCTTGGGTAATCTTCCTGTAATGTCGGATCCAAATCACATCAATTAGGATAAGGATCCGACTTAGGGCTCATGCACACTGCAGCTCAAAAAAAAGCTGCTATTACAGGCATTTGAGCTTTTATTTCAGCTTGAAGAAGCTCGTGATTTTTTTGTGCTCTTGTGCACATTTTTATTGAGCTTCTTTAACCGCTTGCCGACCAACGCACGACAATATACGTCGGCACAATGGTGCAGCTGGGTAAATGGGCATACCTGTACGTCTCCTTTAAGACACGGCATTGTGGACGCACGCGTGTCCGCCGCATACTCCGTGACCGTGCCTGCGGGACCCGCGGACTCGATATCTGCCGGTGTCCTGCAATTGTGTCACGAAGCAGCAGAACAGGGAGATGCCTATGTAAACAAGGCATTTCCCCATTCTGCCTAGTGACATGACAGAGATCACTGCTCCCTGTCATCTGGAGCAGTGATCGCTGTCATGTCAGTGGTAGCCCACCCCCCCCCCACACAGTTAGAATCACTCCCTAGGACACACTTAACCCCTTGATCACCCCCTAGCGCTTAACCCCTTCACTGCCAGTGTCATTTACACAGCAATCAGTGCATTTTTTTAGCACTGATCACTGTATAAATGACAATGGTCCCAAAATAGTGTTAAAAGTGTCCGACGTGTCCACCATAATGTCGCAGTCATGATAACAATCACAGATCGACCCAATTACTAATAAAAAAAAATGAATAATAAAAATGCCATAAATCTATCCCCTTTGTAGATTTGCATTGCATACTAGCACATTATGTGAAAATAACCTGAAAACGAAGGCCTCGTTGTCACCGATGGAGGCCGCATCCATCTTCACCTGTCTCCCTTCCGAGCTGTGTGAGGTCTCTCCTGTGCATGCATGCGGGAGCCGCCAGTCATGGCACAGGGCTCTGAAGAAACGGGAGTTCCTTCAGAGTGCATGCGCCAATGACGTCATCGGCTGTATATAAAGTACCATATTTATCAGTGTATAACACGCACCCCAATTTTAGGAGGGAATTTTAACAATGCAGCCTGCTCAGTGCCCATCTGCAGCCATTCAATTGCCCATTGATGCACCCTGCTCAGTGCCCATCTGCAGCCATTAAATTGCCCAAAAATGCAGCCTGCTCAGTGCCCATCTGCAGCCATTAAATTGCCCATCAATGCACCGTGCTCAGTGCCCATCTGCAGCCATTAAATTGCCCAAAAATGCACCCTGTTCAGTGCCTATCTGCAGCCTCCCCTTTCCCATCATTGCAGCCTCACCAGTGTTGGATTATCCCTGCTGTCTCTGAGGGAAGAAGAGAAGCCAGCGCCGCTGAATTAAACAGAGCCGCAATCTCCTGTGCACCTGACGCTCCGTCACTCACAGCCATGCCAAATGCAGGGCCAGGAGGCGTGGCTGTGAGTGACGGAGCGCCGGGTACACAGTAGATCATGGCTCTGTGTACGGTAATTCAGCGCGGCTCACTCCTCTTCCTTCAGAGACAGCAGGGATCGGTGTATAACGCGCACCCACAATTTTCCCACAGATTTTAAGGGGAAAAAAGTGTGTTTTATACACCAATAAATACAGTAAATATCTCCTAAACGGCGCACGTTTAGGAGATATTTACAGTACCTATAGGTAAGCCTTATTGAAACGTGGCTTGTAACTTGATGCCTATGTTGTACCTTGTTCAGCTTGACAGGAGGTCCACCTTGTCCCTAACAAAGAACTTGCAGAAAAATGTTCAAGAAGAATGTTGACATTTAAACAACGGCTTGGGTCATGTGATTTGGCAGAAGTGTCTGGGACCATATTATCAAGTAAACAAATCCCTTCTGACTAATAAGGAACCTCGTTCACTGCTTTGGCTGACATTCGTATCTTAGGCCCCTTTCACATACAGTAGTGCAGGCTCCACCGAGATCAGTAGGGGATCTGTGAGATGATCTCCGGCTGAGCAGAGCGGGGTGGATGACAGGTTCAGGTCCGCTCAGTTTATGCAGCGTGGACATGGACAGAGCCCACTCTGCTCTATGGGTGGCTGGGCGTAAACGGACTCCGCTGTCCCTTTACACCTGACTGCTCTCCAATCCAATCTGCCTAGATAGAGGGGGACAAATCCTCATCTGTTTATTTTTTAACTTTTTTTAGGGTACTGGATTGAATTGGAGGTAGGCGGGTGTAAACAGTCCATAGGGGTGAATAGAGGATCCAATAAGGTCCACCTGAAAAACTCACAAGAGGACCTGATTGCCTGTGTGAAAGGGGCCTTAGGAATTAATGATAAATAACTGCTGCTACAAATGCAGTATTGCACTTACCAGTCAACTTTTGGGCTTGTTTCAGGAAATCTTTGATGAGGGTAAAATCCTCCTTGCTGAGAATGCGTTCAGAGCTGTAAGAGCGAGGCAGAGCAGTTATAGACTACGACTGGAATTCACCAATGTAGGTACAAAATAAAGCCTGTGACTAGTAGGTGTGAGGTTTAAACTTGGGGCAATGTAGGGCTCGGTCCCCGAATGCTAGCTCTTGGCACTTCGGTAAATGAAACAAAATGGCCTGTTTTCCTGCCTGCTGCAATGAACCTCAGGCTGTGCAGGAAGTAATTTATTAGTGGCAGTATTACTATCTCCACTAACGAATGACAGCTTCCTTTTCAAGTCTGTGGTTTCTAAGACAATGGCCCCATAGCAACCACGGTGTCCTTCAATGTCCAAAAAAAATGCCTCCCACAAAGTAAACTTCTCCCCCGCCAATTCTCTCCCCATGACAGCATAGAGCAGGGGTCTCGATACTTTATAAACAAAGGGCCAGTTTACTGTCCTCCAGACTTTACAGGGGCCGGACTGTGGCAATTGGGAGTAGAAATTGTCCTGGTGTAATGACAACACACTGTCGGACATTCCGACCACAAAATCCGGCAGATTGTTTCCATCGGAATATCCAGCCGTGTGTACGGGGCATAAGTGGTATTAAATAATGCATCTTTGGTATTAGGGGGGAGAATAGCGCCCTATCGCTGGTGTCAGTGTGGGGAATAGTGCCCCACCATTGGTGTCAGTGGGAGGAATAGTGCCCCATTGTTGGTGTCAGTGGGAGGAATAGTGCTCCTTATTTAGCGTCAATGGGAGAAATAGTGCACCATTGTTAATGTCAGTAGCAGGAATATTGCTGCATTTCTAAGAAAAAATGGTTTACTGACCGTGCTAATATATTTGTCCCTAAATAAGAGGGGCAAAGATTTAATAATAAATTCCACCAAAAGCCTTTATGTCGTACCTCATATTAAATAGAGTTTGATAACATAGCCAATATACATACGTTTAGAAAAAAGCACAATTTTCCATAGGGGGTACCAAAAGAAGAGAGGTATTCCCATATGAGAAAGAGTGAAAAAGAGGCTACCATTAATATCATAGACAAATAAGGTTAAACTACGATATATGTAGTATCAAAAAGTTGGTTTATTATTTACAAATCATAAAAATGTTAGATCAGACATGAGAAATCATGTCACATGTACATATTCATTCCCTATATATATTTAAACACCCCTATAGTGTACACATTAAACACAAAACAAACATTAACAGACAAAAATTAACAAACATGCAACAATTACGGTTTGAGGCGCCTCATTAACCACCTACGTGCCAATATACCCAAATGGGATGTCTTATTAATAGGCCACGAAGTGGTCATAGATATTTATTGGCATGTGTGTGGTTTGTGGGGTGGTGGAGATGACTAAATTACCAAGATGACTAGTGTCTTGTTGGAAAACATTCCCTAATTGACTGCTGGCTACCTAGCCATCCAATTAGGTCTTAAAAAGGATCCGGTGATGAGTATAAGGCAGTCCATATAATGCAGTTTCTCAAAAATTTAGAGTTACTTCTTTAGTAGATAGTATTAATCTTTTGTTGCATTGTTGCTGTCATTGGAAGGAACAGGGCCTTGTATCAGTGGATGGAACAGTGCCCCAGGGCCGGAAAAAAGGGAAGAAAAGGGCTGCATCCGGCCCCCAGGTCACAGTTTGGAGACCCCTGGCATAGAGGAATAGCCATTGCTAAGACAATAGCGGCCGCTGGCATCCTAGCAACTGATATTGCATCCCAGCCCCATAGACTGTGCTACTGAATGTAAAAAAATGGGACAGGAATGCTGGAAGACATTATTGATCAACTATGGCCAAACTACAATCTTTGATTGAGGACATCAGCCAGCCCCCCCCCCCCCCCCCCACCCAGCAGTCACAAAAAATATATATATATTTTTTTTTAAAAGGTCCCTTTAAAAAAAATAATAATAATAATTGAAAAAAATGTTCCTTAGGTGCACTGTGTTCAGGCGCCGGACACAATGTACTATGGAAAGCACCACGTCAATGCAATCATGAGACTGCAGACGAGGCGCTTCATTTGCGGGCTGTTGACCTGCTTTGCAGTGCAATCCAAAGCGCCGAGCAGCTTCCGCCCATAGTATTACTACGGGTGGGAGCTTTGTTATTCAAGTGAAGAGGTTACTTCTGGTTTCCCTGTTTTGGAGAACCCGGAAGTGACATTGGCAGCTCCGTGGAACGCATGGCGGAACTGCCTGTAAGGTACGTGAGGCTCAGGGCTGCATTAGACTGGGCACAGTGAGGCTGCATTAGACTGGGCACAGTGAGGCTGCATTAGACTGGGCACAGTGAGGCTGCATTAAACCGGGCACAGTGAGGCTGCATAAGATGGGCACAGTAGCTGTAATTGATGGGGAATGGGGCACAGTGGCAGCCTTTGATATGGCACAGTTGCTGCGTTTGATGGGCACAGTGGCAGAAATTGATGGGCACAGTGGCTGCATTTGGCACAGTGGCTGTGTTTCATGGTACAGATGCAGCAATTGATGGGCACAGTGGCTGCTTTTGATGGGCATAGTGGCTGCGTTTGATGGGCACAGTGAGGCTGCAATTGATGTTTTTTTTTCATAATTTTTCTATTTGCGCCCCCCCCCCCCCCCCCCCCCAAAAAAAAAATTGGAGCACCAGCCGCCACTGAGTGTGAGTAATTAAGGGTGGCCATTGCATTACTCAGCTTTTGGTAAAATCAAATGAATGATCTATACTGGTCTGATGTCTCCTGTGATGGTTCAGAAACTTTGAAAAGATAGCAATGACGCTGGAAAATTTATTTCCATACATTCACGTATCCATAGGTGCAAAGCTAGCCTCAACAAGACTTGAATACTGTAAGTTTAAATCTCCATAATACATTTTTTGTAGATTTTTCTTTTAAGTGCATGCTCATTCAAAAATGAAAATCTAACAAGGACAAGCAGAAAGTTCCCTATCTTTAATGAATAAGATGTTATTTTTTTTAACTTGTCAATAGTAATAATAGTAAGCAATCTGTTGATCCTGCCAGTTTCAGCGGGCCTTGCTTCTTATTGAAGGATGCCAATGCTGTATAATGCCACTTTAACTCCCTACAGCCACTAGCCACATCAACACAGCAATGTCATGGCCAGTACCAGGCAGTCAAGTTCAATAAACATGACATTCAGGTTTGAGTTGAACATAAGTTTGACCTGAACCCAGCCTGTTTATGGTTTGCCCAAATGCAAGACAAAATGATCCTAATTGGCCAGTTCATTTGTCCAAATCCCTGACTGCTAGAATGTAAACCAACAGCCTGGGATCACGAGTGACACAATTGACCAAATTTGGTCATGACCATATATGGTTAATGACATCACCCAGGATCCCTAGATGTTTTTTTTTTTTATATTCTAGCATCCCAAGATCTGTCATTTAGTAAGAGGAGTGTGTATGGGAAACATCACTGGGTGGCAGATTGTCATAGTGGTGGGGAAACATCATGAGTGGCAAATTGGGGGAGGTGATTGATGGATTTACGTTGGGGACATTATTTCCATTTTTTTCTGTAATGTTATTAGTTTACTTTTTCATGGTGGTGAGGTGTCTGTTTACCTTTCATTTTTTTGGGGAAATTAGTAATAGGTAGTGTCACAGGCTGCAGGAGAACCATTGCCCGGAGAACTCTGTGTTTTAATGTGTTCTTAAGTTATCCATATAGAGCTGGTCACTAATTTTTAGACATGGGAGCCGTCAAAAAATTTGTTTCGTTTCGTTCCGTTCCGTTTCGTATAAAAAAAAAAAATCGTAATTTGTGTACGAAATTTAATTCGGATTCGTACGAAATACGAATTTCGTACGAATCGTTAATTTGGATAACGAACTTTGAATGATAACGAATGATTCGAATGAATTTGAGATTCAGTATAACGAACATCGACACTCTACGAATAATCCGAAAACGTATTAACGTTACATAACACAAGTCTATTGTCTATTGTTCACCAATCACTCAGAGGAAGTACGAAATACGAAATACGAAATTTCATTTCCGAATACGAAATTTCGTATTTCGTACTTCCTCTGAGTGATTGGTGAACAATAGACTTGTGTTATGTAACGTTAATACGTTTTCAGATAATTCGTTATTATTCGTAGAGTGTCGATATTCGTTATGCTGAATCTCGAATTCATTCGAATCATTCGTTAAATCCGCTATAATTTCTTTCGTATTAGTTGAAATTAGTTATTTGGAAGTTTGGATTCAGATAATTTGGATCCAAAATTCGTAAACGAAATTTCGTATTTCGTACAGAATTCGTATTCGTAAAAATTTGTAATTCGGATTCGTACGAATGTACGAATTTCGAAAAATTTGTATGAATTTCCGATTCATATGAAACTAATCACACATGTCTACTAATTTTTGGATTCCTTTGCAGAAGTTAGTCCTATGGGGCAGCCGGACTGTCTGGGGTGGTCATCGTCATGATAATAGGATTAGTTCTACTGTCTAATGTTACCATTGTGTGAGATAATGTGTTGTGTTTCTCAAATAAAGCAGTTCTTATTCTGGTTCCCTCCAAGACTGGTGTTTTCTGGTCCTTGGGGTTTCTATAGCCAGATCCATTGGTCTTGTGTTCCAGGACTCGGGAAGCAGCTTCTTGGTGGAAATACCTAACAGGGTATCTGGATTCCATCACAGGTAGTACTATTTACATTGTCCTGGGAGAGAGTAGATATCTAATAGCTCCCTTATTCTAAAAGGGCGCTTCTATGTTCCTTTAAGTGGGGAAGAGACCCTTGACCCTCAACTTTGGGACAAAATGTCTTGCAAGGGGTGAGGCACTGTCACTCTCCTAGCAAGATACTCCCTATATGGTGAAAGGCATGTGGCCTGGTACAGAAAGAGGGCCTCACGCTTTCTGCCCTCCCTTTCCTGGCCATTCAGGCTAAATGCCCAGATAAGGATCTGATTAGAATGTTAGGGGACCCAATGCCAAGTTTTTCCCCATGCAAAAAAAAAAAAAAAAAACAGATGGTGAAGAAGGTGAAAAGAGAAGGAGATGTCCTGCAGTACCCACACACTTCCTGTACTAGGGCGACAACTCCATAGATACAGTACAATGAGTGAGCATTTTCTCTATAGGACAGGTGAAATAAAAGGAAAAGAGCGCTGAAATAGGAAACCAAGGTCCCTATAGAGCTTCATATCTATTTTGTTTCTGTCTTGTGGAGTCTCCCTGTGTGCCCCTGCTGGACGGCCCACTTTACCATCAACTCCCGGACTGAGAATATCCTTTGGTACCCTTTCATGTCATTGGCCCAAAATATTCATTTGCTTTCTGTGCTTTATGTGGTTATGTATGTAGTTTTTCTTCCTTTTTTTTTATTTCTATGACACGATATCTCCACAGATATACTGGATTTGATTGACTCCTGAAGAAGTGAACAGTGCTTCACGAAACGCGTCAAGCTAAAGTCTAGTGTCTGTCTTTTTGTGCAATGTTGGTTTAATGTGGACATATACAGTTTTTTTATTATTATTATTCTATACTATGATATATGTATTGTTCATCTTGTCTATTTTTAACTTAAATATGGAATAAAAAACATGTATATTTTATGTAATGTAGTAGCAACTTTTTTGGCACAAAGCTAAAAAAAAAGTCCCACGGGAATGTTTTTCCTTCAGATATCTATAGTAGGTCAAACCTATATTCAATTTGAAATAACAATTCTATACATATAATGATTAAAAAGAATTAAGAAAAAAGTTCACAGTACAATTTCCCAAAAAACAAATACATTTTCTATTTGATTTCTCACTAACAGAAGCCCACCTGTATACAAGAACAGGAACAATGAGATCGGGAATTTTCTTTTCCTTCGATTTTTGTGTTAGAAGATCATTTCGCATCTTGATGCTTTTATCCCAATCCACCTTCTTATTTAAAGGTGAAAAATTACCTATAGGAATAAAATACAGTAAAGAGACACTGGATTTATATATACAATATTTGCTGTAGGAATGTCCCAAGCATTCACACAACCATCATAAATAATCACAACAATTTGTCTAATTTGTTTATTTACTGTGATCGACAGCTCCTTCTAGTGGCAATAATGAGGATTTCAATGATTGAGGTATTTCAGGAATAAACTGCATTAGGGCCACTAGATGGAGCTAATGATCATCGGAAATAAATATTAGACATGTGCACAATAGAAAAATGGGTTTCGTTTCGTTTCTGTTCGTTTCCGTTGATTCGTAACGATTCGTAATGTCGTAAGTCGTCGGTGTTCGTATTCGTAATGATTCGTAAATTCATGAGTCGTCAGTGTTCGTATTCGTAACGATTCGTTATTTTTTCGTTGATTCGTTTTTCCGTTAGTTTAATTTTCGTTTATTTGAAATTCGGACGCATTCGTATTTTCGTAGATTCAGTTACATTCGTACTTTCGTTAGATTGATTTATTCGTACTTTCGTAACATTGTTTTCGTAGATTCGTAATCGGAGCATAATTCATAATTTTATGTAATGTGTATGCTATTATTACATTGTAAGAGACACGGAAAATTACGAATCGAAAAAAAAGTTACGAATGTACGAATTTTTTTGTTCAATCCATTCGAAGCACGTTAAGCAGCACCATTGTAAGAGACACAGAAAATTACGAATCGAAAACAAAAAAAAAAAAAAAGTTACGAATGTACGAATTTTTTCGTTCAATGCATTCGAAGCACGTTAAGCAGCGCCATTGTAAGGGACACGGAAAATTACCAATTCAACAAAAAAAAAAGTTACGAATGTACGAATTTTTTCGTTCATTTTGATTTTCGTTGTTCCTGTTTTCGTTTTTCGGATTTTCTTCTCTCGTAGTTTCGTTGTTTCTATTTTGGTTATTTCGGATTTTCGTTGTTTTTTTCATATTCGTTCGATTCCATAATTCGTTATTCGTTTAAATTTTTAGTGAATCATTCGTTCATTCGTACGATAACAAATGAACGAATATAACGAATTTTAAAGAAAAACGAAAAAAAAACTAAACAAATTGCACATGTCTACTAAATATATTGAATACAATACAGTGTGTATTTGTGATCGTTTTGATTATTTTGCTTATGGCATTCCCACAGTGTTTTTTTTTTTTTTTATATAAATAAATTCCCTAACCTATTCATCAAATCTGGCTTGTGATTAAACGATAAGGAATACAGAAACAAACAAAGAAATGACTGGGTGACATTTAAAAAGAACTCTAAAAGAATAAAAATTTAAACAGGACCTACATGGTAGAAGCTGTGTCCAATAAGATACAGAGGGCTAATCACCAGTATAACCATAGTCTCCCTGCAGATGATCCTTTCCCTATTACTTACTTACCATAACTTGTTCTACGTTGTGTTTCTGTGTGGAGGTGGCCCTCTTGTTAGAGGCAGAGCTTTGCTTTCTCATATCATTGCTGCCCCTCTTATGACAGGTCACCCGATGACTGGTGAGGGAATTATATGGGTGGAGGAGGCTCAGATCCACAGGATAGATAAAACAGAAGCAGGGAGATCCTTGCAATGCAGGTCCACAAGAACAGCTTCCTCACCAGCAAGGAAAACAGTGAGCATTACAGTAGTGATACTGTATCTCACTCCAAATCTCCTGAGATTATCATCTCACTGCCGATTGCTTGGTTCTCACAGCTTCCTGAACAGAGAGCTCTTTGCTCTCCCCCCCATGCTCACTGGAGTGCTGGGCTATGGGGGGGGGGGGTGGGAGCTAGTCGCTTAGAGGCTGAGCCGGGTGCCGATCCAGGCATGTGGGTGGATCCCAACTTCATTGTCGCAATCTTGCCGAGCCTGGACTGACTCTGTGACGTCAGCAGACCGTGGACTTCAGCTGGCTGTCTGCTGAAAACGGGTCACAGGAGTGCAAAACAATGTAGTACTGCCAAACGAGCATTCCCGGGCCGTGACTCTGTGTGTCCATTCACACAAAGAGTTAATGGCTCGACCCCCCCCCCCCCCCCTGTCTCTCCTTATTGGCTCACTGGCTGTAAATGACAGAAGCGGGAGCCATTGTCTCAGCCAATGAGGAGGAAGAGTCCCCCGTAGAGCCGAGGCTCTTGTGCCCATCGCTGGATCAAGATGAGGCTCAGGTAAGTCTTAAGGGGGGGGGGGGCTGCTGCACAGAGGAGGTTCTTTACCTTCATGCATAGGACGCATGAAGGTAAAAAAAACTTCAGCCTTTATAACCACTTTACTTTTCTGAGTTTAAGCCCACTTTAGGTTGTTTTTAGCTAGGGATACGTAGTTATCATACTTATCATATTTGTCTGACACATTGTCTTAACACGTTGTACAAATCGAGAGATTGTATCAACATTCTGTTACAGCAAGAAAAACACAGACGACAGCTAAAGCCAATTCCTTGTACAAAGTTGGAGCAATGAAGGGTATACTATATGTACTATATAAACAATGACAATAACAAGAAAATGAGCTCCAGGTCTTCAGCATGTTGCTACTTTTCTCCTATACCTCCAAGATTCTGACCAATGCATCCTTTTAAGTTTAATGCCCCGTACACACGGTCGGATTTTCCGACAGAAAATGTCCTATCAGACCATGTTGTCGGAAATTCCGACCGTGTGTGGGCTCCATCGGACTTTTTCCGTCGGAAAAAATGTAAGAATCCTGCTCTCAAATTTTCAAACAACAAAGTCCTATCGGACTTTTTCCGATCGTGTGTAGCGAATTCCGACCGGCAAAGTGCCACGCATGCTCAGATCACATTACAAGACCAAAGCTATTGGCTACTAGCCTCTACATAGACCCGTCGTACGCAACGAACGTCACCACGTTCAGGATGATCGGATTTTCCGACAACTTTGTCCGACCGTGTGTATGCAACACCAGTGTCGGACAAAATCTGTCGGAAAAAATCTGACGGATTTTGTGGTCGGAATTTCCGACCGTGAGTACGGGGCATAAGAGTCATCGTAATCTACATCATAGACTTCATACTGAGGCTGCAGTCACATATAGCGGGAACTTGTGTTCCCACTCATGTTTTTTTTTTTTTTTTTTTTTTTTTACTTGTTAATGCACGTCAAGGGAAGCCCATACACCCTATGTGTGACAAATGCCCCAAAGAAGCTCCTGTACTTTTTTTGGAGCGGAGCATGGTGCTATTTTTACCACGTTCTTTGGTGTTTGCAGCCCGTTTGTCGTGCAACAAAGTACACAGCAAACACACGTCCGCTACCCACACTTGGGATTCCGTTAACATTTAATGGCAACACAAGTATGATGCACATTTGCAGCGCGTTTCCAAAATGCTTGACACAGAGCACATTTTCTGTTTTGTTGTTACGCGATTGGAAAACACAAAGATGTGAATGAGGCCTGAAAGAGCAAACTAAAAAGTAGTAAAGACCCGCCGGGGATTCCAATCCTACATTACGATATCCAAAACAAAAGGTTTTGGCTAGAGATACTGTACATTGAAATTGTGCACAAATATAAAAATTAAGCTGAGCTGTACATAAATCTTAGTATTTAGTAGTAAACAGACGTAAGAAAATATTAAATACTTGGCAGTATGAATTGTCAGAGTTAACTAGAATTTATTCTGTAATGCGGAAGACATCTCACAGCTTATCCAAGGTACTTCTTTACCTCCGTTTTGAAGGGAGGAAGCTACCAAGATAATAGACATGTGCACAACAAAAAAAATTTGTTTATTTGCGTTTCATTTTTTTCGTTTCCGAAAAAAATTTGTTTATTTTCGTTTCTTTTTTTTTTTCATTTCCGTTGATTCGTAACGATTCGTACATTCGTAAGTCGTCGGTGTTCGTATTCGTAACCATTCGTACATTCGTAAGAGTTATTTTTTTTTGTTGATTCGTTTTTTCGTTAGTTTAATTTTCGTTTATTCGAAATTCGGACGCATTCGTATTTATTCGTACATTCGTAACATTCGTAACATTCGTAACATTCGTAGATTCGTAATCAGAGCATAATTCATAATTTTATGTAATGTGTATGCTATTATTACATTTTAAGAGACATGGAAAATTACGAATCGAAAAAAAAAAGTTACGAATGTACAAATTTTTTCGTTCAATCCATTCGAAGTACGTTAAGCAGCACCATTGTAATGCCGCGTACACACGAAGGGACAATCCCGCGGGATTATCCTCTGGACTTTTTGGCGCCAAAGTCCGACGGACCAAAGTTTTAAGTTTGGTTTTAAAATTATCCGCTGGACTTGGCAGTCCGGCGGACAATCCCGCCGTTAGTAGGTTAGTCCGCGGGACTTTTGAAAATGAACGGACTTGCCGCTCATCGGCAAGTCCGTTCATTTAGCATGTGACTTCAGGCTACGTAGCTAGTGCAGGCAGTAAATGCCGCCGCGCTAGCTCCGTGACCTGGCATGGATTTAAAGGGAATCCCCACGCCGAAAAACGGCGTGGGGGTTCCCCCCAAATCCATCTCAGACCCTCATCCGAGCACGCAGCCCGGCCGGCCAGGAAAGGGGTGGGGACGAACGAGCGCCCCCCCCTCCTGAGCCGTACCAGGCCGCGTGCCCTCAACATGGGGGGTGCCCTGGGGAAAGGGGGGCCGTGCGGCCCCCCCACCCCAAAGCACCTTGTCCCCATGTTGATGAGGACAAGGGCCTCTTCCCGACAACCCTGGCCGTTGGTTGTCGGGGTCTGCGGGCGGGGGCTTATCGGAATCTGGGAGCCCCCTTTTATAAGGGGGCCCTCAGATCCCGGCCCCCCACCCTATTTGAATGAGTATGGGGTACGATGTACCCCTACCCATTCACCTAAGGTGTAAAATGTAAAGTACAAAAAACACACACACTTTTGAAAAAATATTTTATTGCACTGCTCCGGGGGTCTTCTTCCGTCTTGGGGGTCTTCTCGCCGGACTCCTCTGCCATTTACCAAGCTCTTTTACCGAGCGGAGAAGTCCGGCTACCTTCTTCGTCGTCGTCGCTGCCGTCGTCGCCGCCGTCGTCTGGGGGTCTCGATCCGCCTTCGGGGGTCTTCGGGGTCTTCCGGGGGTCTCTTCTGTTCTTGCGGCGGTCGTCGTCTTCCGCGCCGCCGGCACCTTCTTCTTCTTGTTCTTCTTCTTGTTCTTCTTCTTCTTCCGATGTTGACCCGTCACTGTCTCTGCCCGGAATGGCAGAGCCGCGCTGCGCTGGGACTTATATAGGGACATGGGGACAGGGTCACATGCTCATGTCACATGGTGACCCCGCCCCCTTGCGATGTCACAGTCCCGGAGGATGCTGGGACTGCGGCGACGACGACGAAGAAGGTAGCCGGACTTCTCCGCTCGGTAAAAGAGCTTGGTAAATGGCGGAGGAGTCCGGCGAGAAGACCCCCAAGACGGAAGAAGACCCCCGGAGCAGTGCAATAAAATATTTTTTTTAAAATGTGTGTGTTTTTGTACTTTACATTTTACACCTTAGGTGAATGGGTAGGGGTACATCGTACCCCATACTCATTCACATAGGGTGGGGGGCCGGTATCTGGGGGCCCCCTTATTAAAGGGGCTCCCGGATTCCGATAAGCCCCTGCCCGCAGACCCCGACAACCAACGGCCAGGGTTGTCGGGAAGAGGCCCTTGTCCTCATCAACATGGGGACATGGTGCTTTGGGGTGGGGGGGCCGCACGGCCCCCCTTTCCCCAGGGGGCACCCCCCATGTTGAGGGCACGCGGCCTGGTACGGCTCAGGAGGGGGGGCGCTCATTCGTCCCCAACCCTTTCCTGGCCTGCCGGGCTGCGTGCTCGGATAAGGGTCTGACATGGATTTGGGGGGAACCCCCACGCCGTTTTTCGGCGTGGGGAATCCCTTTAAATCCATGCCAGGTTACAGAGCTAGCGCGGCGGCATTTACTGCCTACGCTAGCTACGTAACATGAAGTTACGTTCTAAATGAACGGACTGCTCCGTGTGTGGGCAAGTCCGTTCATTTTCAAAAGTCCCGCGGACTTTGGCCGGCGGATTGTCCGCCGGAGAAGTCCGCGCGTGTGTGGGCAAGTCCGCACGTGTGTGGGCAAGTCCACACGCTCGGAAAGTCCGGCGAAGCCAGCTGGAAAGTCCGGCGGATTGTCCGCTGGACTAAGTCCGCCGGCAAAAGTCCGCTCGTGTGTACGCGGCATTAGGGACACAGAAAATTACCAATTCAACAAAAAAAAAAAATTACGAATGTACAAATTTTTTCGTTCATTTTCATTTTCGTTGTCCCTGTTTTCGTTTTTCGGATTTTCTTCATTCGTACATTCGTTGTTTCTAATTTTTTTTTTTTTGGATTTTCGTTGTTTTTCGGATTCGAACGATTCGTTAATCGGATTCGTTCGATTCGAACGATTCGTTATTCATTAAAATTTTTTGCGAATCGTTCGTTCATTCGTACGAAAACGAACGAATGAAAATAACGAAAAAAAACAAAAAAACAAAAAAAAAATTTAACGAATTGCACATGTCTACAAGATAATGCCTCTAACATTATTACAGAACAAGTCAAGTTGAATGTTACTAACTACTACTAGGCATACTATGTCCTGGATACATAAGAACCTTCTAAACTAGCTATACCATGACCTAGATACAGAAGAACCTACTAGACTAGATTTACCATGACCTAGATGCAGAAGAACCTACTAGACTAGATTTACCATGACCTAGATGCAGAAGAACCTACTAGACTAGATATACCATGACCTAGATACAGAAGAACCTACTAGACTAGATATACCATGACCTGGATAAATAAGAATCTACTAGACTAGATATACCATGACTCGGGTTCCAAAGAACTTACTAGACTAGATACACCATGATCTAGATACAAAAGAACCTATTAGACTATAAACTTTATATCATGACTTTGATGCATAAGAACCTACTAGACATACCATGACCTGGATACATGAGAACTACTAGACTAGATATACCATGACTTGGACACATAAGAACCTACTACACTAGATATATAGTACTATGACCTGGATACATGAGAACCTTCACAAACAGTTGCAATATGAGTTAATAAATAGTTCTGTAGTGCTTCCCCCCGGAGGGGGTCACTGAAAATAGACAGGTTCTCCCAAAGTAGTACAGAGACACAGTCACATGCACACTGATAACTCAAGCTCGGACTAGGGGATGTGTTTTTAGAATGTATTTTTGAAGAGCTTTAACAGGGTTGGGGTTTGGGGTCTCAGGATACTCCTAAAGGATCAATAGCAATACAGAGAGGACAAATTCCTTGCTAATCTTCTAATAGCAGCCTTTCCTGGAAGTAACAGATAATGGCCAGTACATTTAGGATCCTATAACAGCAGTCCCAAGCAATTTAGCAGCTTCTGGCACTTGGTCCCCTTCTGGCACTTGGTCCCCTTCTGGCACTTGCACAACTGTTTGTCCACAGCAAGGTCTTTATTCACAATATCTCAGGAGCTGTCTGCCACCCAGCATCCACAAAAAGATCCTCAGTGAGGAAGACCTTTCTCCAGACCAGGATTTCAGAACAGTGCCCTCCAGTAAGTAGTCCTTTAGTAATCTTCTCCAGGCCTTCAGCCCAGCAGCTGATGAGGCCCAGAACTACAATTTCTTGTCTCAGTAAAGCTGCCTCCAGGGGCAGCAGCCCCAAGTAAACTGGGACTCTCCCTGAAGGGAAATAAACACTCTGGCAAGGTTTGCCAAACGTTTAATACTTCCCCAGTCACCTTCTGGATGCCTCATTCTAGGGATCAATTGAATCTCCCTGCCCTAGACTCTGGAAACTTCTTTGGGTGGGAGGAATGAAACTCTAAGCTCAGGAAACACAGAACAGAAAAAAACAATCAATTACTGCTCACTACAGTGAAGCCAAGAAATAAATTTAACCTAGAAGCCTGACTAGAGGAGGGCACTACAGTTCATCAAATACTGGAAGACTTAAAGTGGAGTTCCACCCTAAAGTGCAACTTCCGCTTATTGGTTTCCTCCCCCCCTCCGGTGCCACAATTGGCACCTTTCAGGGGGAGGGGGGTGCAGATACCTGTATAATACAGGTATCTGCCCCGCCCATATCCGAGGATGCCCGCCCATACCCGAGGGTTCCCGTTGTGTCTTGGGAAACACACAGTTCCCAGGACACAAGGGGACCAATAAAGACGCGCAGTAGGGAAATGGGCAGTGAAGCCACAAGCTTCGCTTCCTGATTCCCTAACAGAGGATGGCGGCGGGGCAGCCGAGAGACGAGCGATCGCTCGTCATCTTCTGCCTACACCGCTGGAACCTGGAACAGGTAAGTGTCCATTTATTAAAAGTCAGCAGCTGCAGTATTTGTAGCTGCTGACTTTTAATATTTTAGGTGCGGGTGGAACTCCGCTTTAAGTCTAAATGATAAATTCCAAGTGAGTTGTTGTTTCTTGTATCATCACCATTTGCAGAAAAAAACTAAAAAAAAAAACGTACAATTGTAGAAAAATTATATAAAAGACTTACATAATTGAGCATAGATTTCCCAAGCTTCAGGAGCACCAAGTTTTGCAAATCCACGGTTGTCCACAATAGTGATTGCATCAGAGAGTTCATAAGCTTTCCTCTCCATGGTCTTCCCACCGTGTGACACTCCTTCTCCTGCCTGGTCCTGGAAGCGGCCATTGCCCAATATATAGAGGCAGGAATTCACAAAGGAGGACTTTCCATGGCCAGTGAAACCAAAAAGCTGGATAAGAATCTGGTCAAACCGGCCAGTAGGTAACTGGTAAGATTGGATGTACTTTGTCAGTTGACTATAATCCTTGGGATCTACATCCTTTGGCGGTTTGCACTTCTTAGCTGAAAACACAACATAATATTTATTGCTAGTCACTTCTGGGTCACTAAACTTGCTCTTAGTATCCATATTTATTTAAATATACAATATTCCTAAAGTTTTAATAAAATAAGTCCTCATACCTGAGATAGCTTGGTCAGTCTTTAGGATTATATGTTCTATCTCTTCTAAGGAATCCAGAAAGTCTTTGAGAACTTCTTGAGCCTGTAGAAGGAACATATTCTTTCTATAATTACTTTCATTTAAAGGGCTAGTTCAGTTTTGCTGACCATTAGACATGTGCAATTCGTTTCGTTTTTTTTCTTTTTTGTTTTTTTTCGTTATTTTCGTTCGTTCGTTTTCGTACGAATGAACGAACGATTCGCTAAAAATTTTAACGAATAATCGAATCGAACGAATCCGAAAATAATGAAAATCCGAAAAAAACAAACTAGAAACAACGAATGTACGAATGAAAAAAATCCGAAAAACAAAAACAGGAACAACTAAAATGAAAATGAACGAAAAAATTCGTACATTCGTAACTTTTTTTTTTGTTGAATTGGTAGTTTTTTGTGTCCCTTACAATGGTGCTGCTTAACGTGCTTCGAATAGATTGAACGAAAAAATTTGTACATTCGTAACTTTTTTTTTTCGATTCGTAATTTTCCAAGTCTCTTACAATGGCGTTGCTTAACGTGCTTCAAATGGATTGAACGAAAAAATTTGTACATTCGTAACTTTTTTTTCGATTCGTAATTTTCCGTGTCTCTTAAAATGTAATAATAGCATACACATTACATAAAATTATGAATTATATACTGCTGGACACAACTCAAAAGTTTGAAGCTATATGGGAACCATGGGCGTCTCACTGTGGGATATTCCTTATTCCGGGAGTTCCCCCGGACAACTCTCTGATACCTAGCTGAAATGCGGCACACCCCCTCCTCCTCTCCTACCCCCTTCCCCTCTTTCTGGCTTTCCCTTCTTCTTTCTTACTTTTCTATCTCTCTAACGATAGCCCTGTTAGTGCCAGCTATCTTGCAAGTTTGCTTGAGGATGTTGTTAGAAAAGCACAGGTGGAATTAGCCGACACACTCCCTACTGAGGGGCCTCCACCCATACAGACAAGGTGGTCGCCCACTTATCCTCACCCCTGAGACTCTAACAGCTATGAGAGAAGGATCTTGGGAGAGATGGCTCGGGGCACAGTTTGCTCCCACTGGGGGTGCCCAGGGCCAGCTCTCTCCTTTTGATTATCCTTCAACCAATCGATATCCTTCTTCTAGAAGCAACTCCCCATTTGGGGTTTCCAGCGAATCCCTCCTCACTGTTACACCACATTTCACCTGGTCTTCGGATATGTGCTAGTTATATTCACTCAAGGTCAGTTCTTCATGTTTATCTTTTTCTTCTTATTGTAACATGACCGATACTGGGCGATTTATTCTGTACGCCCATGTTTTGTATGCTTTGTTCAACTTAATAAAAAATGTATTGAAAGTTAAATTATGAATTATGCTCCGATTACGAATCTACGAATGTTACGAATGTACGAATAACTACGAATGCGTCCGAATTTCGAATAAACGAATGAACGAAAATTAAACTGACGGAAAAATGAATCAACGAAAAAAAATAACTCTTACGAATGTACGAATCGTTACGAATACGAACACCGACGACTTACGAATTTACGAATCATTACGAATCAACAGAAACGAAAAAAACGAAACGAAAATAAACAAATTTTTTTCGGAAACGAAAAAAAAAAAAAACGAAAATAAACGATTTTTTTTCGGAAACTAAAAAAACGAAACGAAAATAAACAAATTTTTTTGTTGTGCACATGTCTACTTACCATTGATAATCACACTGAGGAGTCCTGGAAGAAAGAAGGTTGCAGAAGAACATGGCTTTCAAGTGCCCAGACCGCTACATCAGCTAACATGGACAGTGAAAGCTATTCATTCATCCAAGTGGGTAAGTGCAGAGGGGACCAGGGGTTTGGGAGGGTGCTGGGAGTTATTTCGCCTTTTCATGCTTTGTTAAAAGGTGAACTAACCCTTTAACTGCTACTTTATATTTTGTTACTGTATATCTAACAGCCATATTACAAAAAATCACAGCCGCACCAATTGTCACCAGAATACTATTATTATTTTATTTGAGGCCAATAATATAGAAGACCGTACAGTACTGTAGTTTTACAGCAAAGGTTTTTTTTTTTTCATAAAAACTCTAACTTTTACCATTAAAGCCATACTTGCATTTTAGTCCAATGACTTTGCCTAAGATAACTTTGCCTAAGATAATGCCATCAGTCTACTGCAGGGAACAGGAAGAATTTCCTCAGTCTCCTCTCCCCAAGTGTTTAGGCTGCTGCAAGTCACAAGGGGAGAGGTTGCAGCAGGGTAAATGCATAGGCACCAAGATTTACATGACTGTGTCACCTCTGAGCCGGCATCTCAGGCCAGGAAAAAGAAGGTAAACCTGGATGATGTCTGAACAAAGATGGTGCCATCCTTCTGTGGGGAAAAGCAGATGAAGGCATTGTCAGAGGAGCACTGTAGGCTCTGTGAGAGAAAATACTTACCTGGAAGGGTTACACTGGCTTACTTAAAGCAGATCTTCAGCCAGAAGTGAAAGTGTTTCCTGCCCAGCCCTCCCTCAATCCGCTAAATGTCTAGCACCTTTTTTTTTAAAAAAAAAGGGTTTAGACCCGCCTGTAGGCAGGTGCAGTCTGTAGTCCTTATTGAAGGTGGTGCTTGGCCAAAGCGATAATGCAGAAGGTAAAGTATTTGGTGAGGTTATTGGTTCCTCCATGACTTCCTGCAGTCCCAGGGAGACCGCTGTCCAATTGGACGCTGGCACCCCATGTGACTCCAGCAACCATCTTGGGTCAGGCAGAGTCTGTTTAAGACTCCAGCTCCCAGGTTTGGCACACTTTATCTGAGTGGCTAGCTTAGGGACAGGTTCCCCATCTGGCAGGGACAGTGCTTAGAGGTAGGGGAAAGTTCCTGATGAGTAGGGACAATGCAGGGACTACATCTACCTCTCTTCAGGAAGCATCCCCCTTGGGTGTGGACCTGACAGCCTGCATTCCACTCCTTGTAGCAGATGCTTTCGGCATCTTCAAGTCTTCAGACCTCTGTCTCAGTTTGAGTGTCCCTACCCACTGGGTCTAAATAAGTTGTGTTGAACCTTTCTACAATATAGCTTTATTGCTTGACACAGACTCTGTGTGTTTACTGCCCACCACACCATGCTGCACCTTGCTCACATGCCCCCTATACACATCATTTACATAGGCAAATTATGTATACTGTGCCTCCTGGGATATGTAAGTCACATATCCCAGGAGGCCTTACTGTGTAATTTACAGAGGAGGAGGGGGGCAGATCTAGTGGTACAACATCGGAAGGCCCTCCTGCTGAACCCAGAATAGCTTGCGTGCCTCTTGCTGACAACAGAGAAAACATGGCGGCACAGGACACCGCTGGATCCGCTGGATGGGTGAGTATCTGAAATGTGCAGCATTTGGGGAGTGGGTGCTACATGCTAACATGCTATAAAATTATCTGATGCTAGATTCACTTTAGGACAAATGGAAAATCACGACAAAAATTACATGGTGGTCTTGGGTAGGCAGTCCAACAAACTTGTCTGGGACAGAACAGTAAGAAAGGTAAGGAGGAAAGTCATTTTACCTTAACACCTTTGTTGGGTTCCTGGTTATATCTCTTTATGATGTTGTTCTTGTCATTTAGAAATCTTTTATATCCTCCAGGGATGTGATATTTGTTTTCTCTTAGGGCCTGGTCTACATCACACATGAACCTTTGAATTAGACTCTCACATTTCTCCCAAGATAAATTCTCGTGGATCTTCCAGACCTCTTCTCTCTTCCTCAGTAAGTCTTTCTGCCAACACAAAATCCACAACTGAATAAAAAAATAAATGGGTTCAGGGAAAGGCAATACTTTTTTTGTTAGAGTAATGTCGCGTACACACGGTCGGAATTCTCGTCGGAAAAAGCTCTGATGGTTTTCCCGTCGGAATTCCGATGGAATTTCGCTCCAACTGTCTTGCCTACACACGGTCACACCAAATTCCGACGGTCTGTAACACAGCGGCATAAAACACGTTCGACAGCACTATAGAAGGGAAGTTTAATGCTTCTGAGCATGCGTCGGAATTTTATGTGTCGGAATTGCATACACATGATCGGAAAATCCGATAGAAAGGTGTTCCGTCTGAAAAATTGAGAACAGGTTCTCAATCCAAAGTCCATCGGAAATTCGGACAGAAAAAAAACGATGTGCATACACATGGTCGAAAAATCAGTTGAAAAGCTCCCATCGGACTGTTTCCATCGGAAATTCCGACCGTGTGTACGCCGCATAAGTCCTCAGGCTCAAGTCTGTTCTTCTGACATAGCATGGTGGTTATGACCCATCCAAAGAAGAGTCTAGAACTGTTTTCTGCTCCTTTAATCTGCTTCTATTGGTAGCTAACTCTTTGTCTCAGAGACAGAGACATTTCCTCAATCTAAGTACCTTTAGTTGATTGAGATATTCCGTTTGACTCATGTCATGTTCAACATATTTCTTTTCAAATTCATGGAGAGCTTCTTCCAGTGACTTCTCATGTAATCTTTGGAATTCTTCTTCAGTGTTGAGTTGCTGAACTTCCATTTTGTTTTCATACAACGCAACTGATTTACTCATTACTCTTCGATTCTCCTCCATGGACATGTCTGACATTGAACGCTCCAAGTGGGCAATATCTCCTTTGGTGACGACATCAACGTAGGACTTAAGTAGCTGAGCAAAAGCTGTTACAAATGGCAGAAATATTGTCTACATTTGTCAATGTTCAAACATTTGATAAAGTTGCAGATCGTATAAATTCTGTGGCACATATTGTAATTTTTGACTAATCTTCTTACATCTTACATTTAATAACATTTCATACAGGATGAAAAATATTTTCTAAATTGTTTGTTTGTTAAGAATCTAGAATTTGTACATTCCAGCGTGTTAAAGTATCTTTAATGCCATTTGAATATCCTTGAAGGTGCCAAATTGTGACCTCCGAATTTTTAAGTGGTCTTGTTACAAACATTTAAATTCTTTCGAATTAGTTTACTTACTTACTTTAATAGCATAATCTGCATAAAACAAGCAGATTCCCAACTGTCCCTCAAAATTTTGTCACCTGTTGTACACTTGGGGTCTGTTTATAAAAAGAAAATCAAAAAAAATCACATTCATCCAAGGAATCTGCATTTGTTTGAATTGGGCAAAAACAAATATTCTCTTTGTCTACTTTGTTTTCTGAACAAATGTACTTTTATTATGGGCGGTAGTAAAATACCACAGTATTGCCACTAGATGAAGCAGAGGAGCATATTTTTTTTTTTTTGGGGGGCGGCGGGGGAGAGGGTACCTAGTTTAGGGCAAGTTCCCACTCCAATTTCCACTTAAATCACCTAGGCAATCCGAGCAGAGGTACCCCTCCCCACCTCCCTGCCTGCAGCCTTCTGGGACACATCACAGGGACCATTCACAATGCATAGCGCGGCTCGTGATTTGACAGTGAGCAGCGGGCTGTGAAACTGCAAGGGGTCACAGCCAGCTGTTAACAGTTAATATGCCGGTGTTGTGTCGAATACTTTCCCCCATCGGATAGTGTCCTCCCTGTACTGCGCTTGCGGAGGACAAGGAGACACCAAAAGTCTCTGAAGATGAACGGTGCCTGCGCACTGAGTCCAGGTTCAAGCCCCAACCATGCAAGTGGACATTAAAAATTGCTGAGCAAAGCGAGGCCGTGCCCGAAATGTGGCGAGCGAAGCAAGCCCGTGAGGGGCCCTGTTACTGTTTTACATCATCTACCATATGTTCACTTGCATGGTGGGGCTTGAACCTGGACTTAGGGCAGACGGTACTATCAAGTGTGCAGGCGCCTTTCATCTTCAGAGATTTTCGGCGTCTCCTTGTCCTCCGTACTGCACAAGCGATGCGCCTGCGCAGTACGGGGTGAATACTATCCGATGGGGGGACAGTTCTTGGCAGAACACCGGTGCCGAGGACCAGTGAAGAAACCGGCTTGGGTGAGCACGTTGCTGGACCCCTGGGCAGGTAATTGTGTGTTTATTAAAAGTCAGTAGCTACAAAATATTTAATTTTCACACACATGGCTGAAGCTGCTCTTTAAAGATTTGGTTCAAAGATCAGTTTGTTTGGCATTGGTTATAGTAGTTCAGAGACAATTTTTTACGTCTTGCAAACTTTTAAGACAAACTTTATACCAAACATTTCTACAAATACAAAACATTCAGTGCTTCGACATCTTTGAAATCCCTCATTTGACTTTTGGATCCTATCACAAAACTTGCAAAGACTAATGCCCCCTACACACGATCCGACAGCAAAACCATGGATTTTTGTTCGAAGGTTGTTGGCTCCAACTTGTCTTGCAAACACACGGTCACACAAATGTTGGCCAACAATTATAAAACTAGTGAAGTGCAAGACGTACGGCGAGCCGATAAAAAGGAAGTTCAATGGTCATGTGATATCTCCAGTATGAACGCTTCCGACTCGTACTTCATTCATGATTCAGCATGTGTGAACTTTTGTGCGACGAACTTGTGTACACACAATCGGAAAGTCTGACAACAATGTTTTGTTGGTGGAAAATTTGAGAACCTGCTAGCCAACATTCGTTGGCGGAAAGTCCGACAACAAATGTTCGATGGAGCATAAACATGGTCAGACTTTCAGCCAACAAGCTCACATCCAACATTTCCGGTCGGAAAGTCCGATCGTGTGTACGGGGCAATACAGTATTTATTGACAAATACATAGGTGTTTTTTTTTTTTCCGCCAAAATCAGTCATTCCTAGGTGGTAATTAATAGACATGTGCACACTGAAATGTTTCATTTCGGAAATTTCGTTTTTGTCCGAAAAAAATATTTATTTAGTTACTCCCGAAATTCATTTTTATTTATTTTGTTTTTCGTTAAAATTGCATTCGTCCGAAAATCCAAATGAATTAAGGTGGAATCTGTCATTGAAGGCTTATGGTGTCTGTCGAATGTTCAAAGAAGATTCGACGGAGCAGCTAAACTGTGTGACTCTGTATAATTTAGCTGCAATTCAACCCAATTCCAGCAGCAATCTTTTCTCTCTACGTCAAATCTTTTCTCTCTATGTAGAATAATCTTGGACTAATAGAGTTAAGGTTAGGCACATTCGACCACAGGTTCGATGGACACAGATTGTTATTGTCAGCTTTGAATCTCCTATCTATATCGAACTGTTGTCACAATGAAAACAAAAATAAAGCATTTGTTTATGTCGGATCTTTCGTTTTTCAGATTCTGCACTTTGGTTATCGTTTTAACAAACGATAGCGAAAATACCATATTTATCGGCATATAACACGCACCGGCGTATAACACGCACCCCAAGTTTAGGAGGGAATTTTAAGGAAAAAACATTTTAGGAGAGAAGTTTAGGGAAAAAAAAAACTTACATTTAAGCATCATTTGCAGCTTGTCCAGTGTCATTTGCAGCTTGCCCAGTGTCATTTGCAGCCTGCCCAGCGTCATTTGCAGCCTGCCCAGCGTCATTTGCAGCCTGCCCAGCGTCATTTGCAGCCTTGCCCAGTGTCATTTGCAGCTTGCCAAGCGTCATTTGCAGCCTTGCCCAGCGTCATTGGCAGCTTGCCTAGCGTCATTTGCAGCTTTGCCCAGTGTCATTTGCAGCTTGCCCAGCGTCATTTGCAGCTTGCCCAGCGTCATTTGCAGCTTGCCCAGCGTCATTTGCAGCTTGCCCAGCATCATTTGCAGCCTTGCCCAGCATCATTTGCAGCCTTGCCCAGCATCATTTGCAGCTTGCCCAGTGTCATTTGCAGCTTGCCCAGTGTCATTTGTAGCTTGCCAGTGTCATTTGCAGCTTGCCAGCGTCATTTGCAGCTTGCCAGCGTCATTTGTAGCTTGCCCAGCGTCATTTGCAGCCTTGCCGACGTTTAAATTTCCCGCCGCCGAGACAGACCGCACATTTCGGCGGTGGTCGCTATTTTTCGGCGCTGCTCGCTATTTTTATCATTTTTTGGGGGGTATCGGCGTATAACACGCACCCACGACTTTCCCCCGATTTTAAGGGGGAAAAAGTGCGTGTTATAGGCCGATAAATACGGTACCTGAAATTCGGACCAAAATACATTCGGACAAAAACAAATGCACATGTCTAGTAATTAACCAAAAGGACATCCATGTTGTTGGGAGATCTGTACGCATTCTTGTCCTGACCCTCTAAATCCCTGTTGGCATCCCACCTAAAATCAGAATGGCTTTTGACTCACCAGATCCAGTCATGATTTGTTCCTCTCTTAATCTTTTTGCCGGCGCTTCCTCATAAATTAACTTGCAGAAATCTTTAGTCTCACTGACAAAACTGGTTTCCAGGTCCCTCTCCGGAACTTGGTCCAATGTGCTCAAAGCCTGCTTGTCTGAGGAAGGAAGGCCAAAGAAAAGACACTTCTGTCTTGGAAAATATCTTCTGATAATCTTGAGGATCTCATTTTGCCTTTGTGCTTTGTGGTATCTTGTAGCTGGAGTGGAAAATGAACCATTACCATTTTTAAAGAACCTATTCAAATACCTTTTCAATTTATTACCATCTTTGGAACAACCAGGCTTGTTTATTTTAAGTACAATAAAGTTACAGTATATGCAGACCAACCAAAAAACGTCCCTTATTATTTTGATTTTAATAATCTAAAATTGGCTTACGCATAATAGGTTACTGTAACATTGAATTTATTTCAACTGGACCAGCCTACTATTTGTGAATGCCTATGTTCCCAAGACCCTCATCAGTTACATTTACAACTTGTTACACAAGGCTTCCCCAGTATCTTCGGACTGCCACTCGTAGATGTGAAAATGGGCCCAAGTCCTTCAAATTCCCCTCTTACTTAAGTCCTGGGAAAAAAAAATATGAGAATCCTCCTCTAAATCCTCCCGGTGTCTGGTGTATAGAGAGAATGCATACAAGATCATGATGTTTTGGTACAAAATGCCTGAGATGTTGCATGCCCACGATTTCAAACTCCCTGATCCCTACTGGAGATGTGGCCAGGTAAGAAAAGGACTCTATGCCATATATTTTGGTCATGCCCTAAAATCAAACCCTTTTGGTCAGACATGAAATCTATATTGGAGGGGATCATAGATGTGCCTTTACCCTTAGACCCTATCCATTACCTCTTGAGCATACCATTTTCTGGCCTACCAAAATGGTACAAAAATTAGATAACCATATCCTGACAGCAGCTAGGAGATCTCTCTCTCTCTCTCGAAATTGGCTTTCCACTACTACCCACGCCCAGCTATTGCATACTATGATAGAAGTCTGTGGCATGGAACAATTAGCTGATACATTAGAACAATTTAATAATGTATAAAGTGCATGGGACCACTCGCCCTTTGGCTTGTCATCTCGCTCCAAGACACCTTAACTGTTACTGCATAAACCTTATTCCTGTGTTTTTTGCTTTTGTGACTACCACTGGTATGTACTACCATGTCTTACGTATTTTCCTCTGTTGATTCTACTTTGACATCTTCTTGCAAGTTTCATTACAATGTGAAACTTGTATTGATAATAATGTTTCTGCCTTATAATGTTGACATTTCATTTTTATTTTTTCCTCTCGAAAAAAACCCAATAAAAATACAATTATGTAAATGTATTTATATATGCCAGTCACATTTGAAAAAAAATTCTTGTGTGTTCCCATTGACATAGCATAGCAAAAAAATTATTTAAAAAAGTTCTGACCTTTCAGTTTAACCATTTTTGTTTTTTTAAGATCAATTTTTACATACTCTCATCAGAGTTGTTCGGTGTCCCCATAGTGGTGACATAATAGTGGGGGGTAAGTGATCAGGGATTCTTTTTTTTTTACGCTATTGTTGCTTATAACAGTGATGTTATGTTATGTTATGAATTGCTTTGTGTGACAGACCTGGCTGGGACACAGGCTGTTGGAGGGGACTGAACGCGAGCCTATTACCTTGGGATTATGGGCCCTGGCATTTGGGGGAACAGTGCTCTTTGAGCTGCAAGCCTGGGACCCCTGAGCTGGTGGTACTTGGATTCAGGTCCATGCTGCCCCCCCAATACACATAGAATCTGTATGTGTATTTGGCATATTAGCAAGAGACGCTAATGTGATGACTCATGAACTCCAGCCACCTGTCTGTTGTGTTAATGAATATTGTCTGGCTTGTAAGAGTATTTCACCTATTGTTGTGTGTGCTAATTAACCCTGCAATTGAATGATGGAGCCCAGTGTTGATTAAGATAATTAGCTCATGCTAATTAGGTTAGGCTTGATTCATCTGTCAACTGTATATAAGTGTGACATGTCAAATAAAGAGGCATTCCTGATGTACCCTACACTGGTGTTGTCTGGTGACTGGGTAAGCTAAGGGGGTCTTGGATTGTGTGGTACCGGACAGAGGAAGCAGTTACGGCGGACATCTTGGGTACGAGGTCCGTCACAATTGGCTGGCAGCGGTGGGATCGTGCTTCCTTGTCGTGAACACATCCAAACCATCACCTGGATCCAAGGCCCGGATAGCAGAGGTACAGATACGTCATGGAAGAGGAATTCGGAAGGAGGTTGCGAGAGATGCGGATACAGCACAGAGGACCAGTATCGGTGCAGGTCCTGCTGGGATGGTATGATTCTGTTCGCCTACAACTCTGGAAAGAAGCGCTAGCCTGTGAGCAGCGACACCAGGGAAAAGTTCTCCCCTCCATCCATGTAAGGTACTGGTCGCAGTATGAAGTACGATTGCTGTTATTGGGGGAACAACCGAAGCAGGAGTGGACAGCTGAGTTAAGCAGGCTGATCCGGGCAGAAATGCGTTTGGACGAGAGCTACAGAGCCCTCCGGTGGTATGTAGCCCAAGTGTGCCCGTGGACAGCAGATGACAGACCCACGGAAGGCTTTGATTATAATGGCCTGGGATTGTTGTACTGGAGGCTGTCCGAGGACCCCGACTTTGGGAGTGATCTGGAGTGGCGTTTGGAGGAAATAATGGAGCACAGAGAGCAAAGATTGAACGTCTCGGAAGTGCTCTGGGCACAGGAAGATTTGGAGTTCCTGGCCGCTCAGGAATGGGAGCTGGAGATTGCCTACATACAGCTGCTAGACACTGCTCAGCAGCAGGGTGGGGCTCCCTTTGCCTGGGACTATCAGGAAATACCAGCAGACAGCTCTGAAATCCTGGCTGAAGAGTCAGCAATGTGGCATAGTAACAGAGTGCTTTGCCCACCTGCCCCCGCAGCTATGGACGCGGAGGTCTTATGGCGGATGCAGGAAGTGCTGACAACAGGGCAGAGCTCTGCTAACCTCTGCCCAGCACCGATGGCATCTTCTAGGTTCCACGGACAGGTGGTGAACCTCTATCCCCAGCCATCAGTTGTAGAGACTGGGGATTTAATAGACTTTTCTGCTGAGGAAAAACAACCTCATGAGCCTCCATCAGAAGAGCTGGTATTAGGGCCAAACTTCACTGAGCTCTGCCCAGCACCAACAGCAGTATCTGTGGAGTTACAAGGAACTTCCCCAGCTGAAGCGCAGGTCACCGGACAGAGGGTCCAAGACCTCTGCCCCACACTGGTGGCATTTATGGAGGCTCAGGATGAGAAGGTGGCAATCACTTCCCAGCAGCAGATACAGGGGGAGAAGGGAGAGGAGGTGTTTGTCGTCCCTCCCCAACAGTTGGCCAGGGTGGAGAAAGCGATCTTTCCTCCCCAGCAAAGATTTGTGCACCTGGGAGACAGTACCAGAGACATGTCATCCCAGCAGCTAGATGAGGGAATGGAAAAGGAAGCAGCCGGCTCCCCTTCCCAATGGCAGCTACACAATTTGGGAGTGGAGGAAGCCAGCCTCCTGCCCCAACGGTTAACCAGAGCGGAGGGTGTGGAGTCCCCAGCAGAAGTGCTGGCAACAGGGCAGAGTGCTACCCACCTCTGTTCAGCACCAGCAACAGCTGCGGAGTTCCAGGGAGCTGGGGCAGTCGGCCTCTCTCCCCAACAGTTAGCTGGAGGAGAGGATGTAGGGAAGCTCCTACACCCACCTGAACTGCTGGCAACGGAACAGAGCGCTGCTGGCCTCTGCCCGCAATTAAAACAGGACAGATTCCCTGTAAAGGTGGATGGGAATGCAGTCTCCACCAGTATAACCCAGGGATGCTGGGCGGTCGGCCCAGATCCCCAACAGCAGGATGGAGTGAGCCCAGTCACCCTGTCTTCTCTCCAGCGGCTGAAAAGACTCCAGGGAGAAGGGCCAGTCCAGGCCTCTCCCCAGCGGCGGATATGTTCTATGAGAGAGGCAGAAGTTGGCTGGGTGAGTTGTGCTCTGTTTGGAACAATTTGTTTGGGGTACTGTGTGGGTACAGGCATTAGAGGACTGGAACCACTGACTAACTTCGGAGTCCACCCGTCTGGGGTCTCCTCCTGTGTTAGTCTCCTGCCGAAAGGGGAGAAATGTGACAGACCTGGCTGGGACACAGGCTGTTGGAGGGGACTGAACGCGAGCCTATTACCTTGGGATTATGGGCCCTGGCATTTGGGGGAACAGTGCTCTTTGAGCTGCAAGCCTGGGACCCCTGAGCTGGTGGTACTTGGATTCAGGTCCATGCTGCCCCCCCAATACACATAGAATCTGTATGTGTATTTGGCATATTAGCAAGAGACGCTAATGTGATGACTCATGAACTCCAGCCACCTGTCTGTTGTGTTAATGAATATTGTCTGGCTTGTAAGAGTATTTCACCTATTGTTGTGTGTGCTAATTAACCCTGCAATTGAATGATGGAGCCCAGTGTTGATTAAGATAATTAGCTCATGCTAATTAGGTTAGGCTTGATTCATCTGTCAACTGTATATAAGTGTGACATGTCAAATAAAGAGGCATTCCTGATGTACCCTACACTGGTGTTGTCTGGTGACTGGGTAAGCTAAGGGGGTCTTGGATTGTGTGGTACCGGACAGAGGAAGCAGTTACGGCGGACATCTTGGGTACGAGGTCCGTCACACTTTGCTTGCTTACTAATGTGATCTGTGATTGGCTACAGATAATTACATGGTACAGGGTGCTGTGATTGGCCCAGGAACCATGTGATAGCTGTGGGCCAATCACAGCATCACAATAGTAAGCAAATCAATCATGAATAGAAGCCATTCATGACTGTTTTGTTTACATTGTAATCATAGCGATCACATGATACCCCAGCCGCTCACAGCACCTGGGTGCCAAGCACCGTGATCCGCTGGTCCACTGGACACAGCCATCATAGGGTTATGCCATTGCCTGCCCCAGGGGGCGTGCCAGCATGCATGTGCACTACGATATGCCTGCAACTGCCGCCTGTTCACAGTAAAGGTACTGTTAGCGGGTCGGCATGTGGTTAAATTTCTCTAGAAAAGTAACATTGTGCCTCCTGTGCCTAAAGCCTCATAGCTGTAGATCTGCAGTGTGAGATCATGTAAAGGCGTCGCTGCCCCGACTGCTGGTCTCACCAGATTTGGAGTGAGGCCGGGTTCACTTCATACTATTGCGAATTGAATGCGGGTTTCCCCGCATACAATTCGCATGTCAAGAGACTGTGACTGTCTCTCAATGGAACCGGTTCACGCAGCTCTGGGATGGCTACGGAGCAAATTGCACAGAATTCCTGTGTGTCTAATGGTCCACTTCAGGTCTGAATTCAGCCAAAAATTCAGACTGAAATCAGATCTGAAACGGAGAACAGGGATGCACCGGACCCCTGCTGTGAGCCGGTCCAACTGCCAGTGTGAACCCAGCCTGAGATATGGGGATATCACTACTGTGCTGCTCAGTGTTCTTTTTGCTGGAGAGGAAGTTGTACCTGAGGACTCTCAACGCAAGGATCTCTCTGTTTTTGCTTATGGCATTCTACGATTATTTACTAGTTCCTCTCTTTCTTTTGGGTTCACTGAGGGCTCCATTTAAGGCTTATTAACGGCTTGCTTTACTTTAAATATTAATACTGAGAGAAATTAAACTTCTCATAATAGAGAGCACATGGTAAAGCTATCTATCTTGTGTCAGAAAACCAGGAGATTTGGATACGTGATTGTTAATGTACAAAACGAAGAAAGACCAAATATGAATTATTTAAAGAGGAAGTAAACCCTGATGGGTTTTACTTCCTCTTTTTTGCCATGCAAAGTTAAAGCATAATGGGCTAGTAGGCATCACATAATAGCCCATTATGTGACACTTACCTGCAAACGAAGACTGTGCCATCCCCGCTGGTGGCCGCATCCATTGTCACCCCTCTTCCTTCTGGGGCCGCGGACTGAGGCTCTGTGACTGTCCGGAGTGGAATGCGTGCGAGAGCCACCAGCCACGGCACTTGCTATTGAAGAAACGGCACAGAGGGCTGTTTCTTCGTAGTGCATGCACTGATGACATCATCGGAGCACTACAAGGTAAATATCTCCTGAACGGCGCACATTTAGGAGATATTTACAGTACCTATATGCCTATAGGTAAGCCTTGTTATAGGTACCTATAGGTACATGTTGCCCAGAGGGGTTTACAACCACTTTAAAGACACCAAAGATTGTTTTTTTAACAAACAGACCAGTACGTACCGACGTCCTCTTCACAGTTTTCTAAGTGTTCATCTGTGGTGGGTTTACATCCTTTAACCTCTGATTTGAGAGTAAAATCCCGTATGGCCCAAACAAAGAATGGAGATATACTGGAAGGTATTCCCGTCTTTTCCTTGCTTTGGGTTTTCTCCTCCTGAAAAGAGTCCTTTTGTATGATGTTGTAGTGTATTTTCAAAATAGAGCTTAGAATATATATTGTTAAAGGAAAAAAAATAAAGAAATAATAAAATAAATATTAGTAAAGAGGAAGAATAAAAGGAAGAATTGAGGAAGGGAGATTCCCATTTCAACAAGAAAACCCTCGACCTAGGCAGAGTTATCAAAATGTGGTCAATTAAAGCTTGATTGTGATAGCTTATAGTTTGATGGATGGTTGGATTTATAAACATTCATAAATCTAATGGAAACCGTTTAATAATCCATCAATGCATGCCTTAAAGAGACCCTGTCAGGTCTCCAAGCATGTCTAACCTGCAATAGAAGAGGTTATAGTTATATATACCCCTCTGCCTGCCTGTGTCTCCTATTTTCCTTCCATCAATCACTTTGGCATTCATCAATATCTCAGCATCAATCAGTTCCCCCCAGTATTTGACACTTCTGGCAGTGTCAGATACACGTGTCTTCTGCCGTACTCACTGGCCCCATCCTCCAACCCATACATCAATACAGGAGGGTAGTAAAAGCTTGTCATGTGACACAAAGGATACTTTAGATTCTCCAGGGCATCCTGGTTGATCTTCCCAGTACTATTATAGATGACAGCACTACTCATGAGCATGGCCAACGACAGGATGATACAACCGTTGTTCTTATCTCCCTGAAAGAAACATTTGTGTGGTTCAATAGTACGAAGTTAATAAATTAAACTTTGTTAATTTATCTTATATTTATAGCTTATGTTTATAGCTTACATTTTCCATTTTTCCCAGTCCTTCGGTGTCCAGCAGTACCAGTGTGTGACCAGGCTTTTTGGGGTGAGGAACACACCACATCCAGATGCCCCTTGTGTTGACTCTACTCGTGTGACCTACAGAAAAAACACCTGTGGAAGAACCAGAATCCTATGATAGCTGTTTCAGGCACGTAGCACTAACACCGCAAGGGTCGCTAGTTTTGTGTCCAAGGTTCTCTTCCTGCTAGTGCAGGACAGCCATGCAAACAACAGCTTTCACTCTTCTGGCTGAAGAAACAGCCTAGGGGTGGCCTTTTTAGAAGTTTTATTGCAGATCAACATGGATGGGGATTAGGGAGGTGTGGGATGTGGGATCCAGAAAACTAACCAGAATGCAAGGATGCTATCCACTTAACTGCAGGAGTTAGCAGCAGTAACAGTCACAGGGATCCCTCTCTATCTAGTATGTACTCACAGTGTCCCCAAGGCTTGGATGTCTCCTTCAGACTCCAAAAAGCAGACACCTCTGAAGAGTTCCCAGATAAGATCCTGAAAGACAACCATCTTTTGTCTCTCAGAGAAAAATTAGCCCCCAGTTGAGCTCAGCTGGGATCTCAATGAGCAGGCTGGATACTCAACAAGAGAGCCTGGCTGGCAGCCCTCCTGGCTGGGGATTTCACCTTCAGGGAAAAGGACCCTGCTCTCTGTGGCTCCAAACTATTTATACACTCCCCAACCACCATCTGGGCACACCTCCTCAGGGATTGGCTGGAGCTGCATACCTATTTATACTGCTCATCTGACTCTAGTCTGACTCACCCACCCACTATGTTCTTGAAATCTCCAGAAAAACAGCAGGAAGCAGTCAAACATGCAGACTTTACAGAGCCCAGAGCAGCCTGAAGTATTCACAATGTGGAGAGTGATACTCCCTAGTCCAGGACTAGGCTTATCGCTCTCCACATTTTCCTGAATTTTATCCTGTGATCACAGTTTTTTTTACTTGTACTGCTGTATGCTGTTTTTTAGAAATTAAAAAAAAAACACTTTTTGACCAACACCATATGGAAGCATTTTTTCTTTACATAACCATCCAGATGAGAGTTATCCTGTGGTCCAGCCGGTCTCTTTACCTCTAAGATCCAGCCTTGCCGCTCCTTCCACTGGAGGTTAATTTGGTGGTCACCCACAACATCCCTGGATTTATGCTTTGAGATCCTGGATCCCTTGGAGTTCCATCTATCCGCCGTGTTCGGCACCTCTGCCTTCGATTCCACCATTCCACCATTCGGTTCCGGTAAGAGTACATATACTTTTCTCTTTTGTTGAAGATGTACCATCTTTGATGCTTCCCACGCCAGACATTGCCAGCTCATTCCATCCTTGATTTATCATCATTTGGTGGTTGACACATAAGGCCCCTTTCAACAGATTTCCTCATTCATTGGAGTTTTTCACATTTCCGTTTATATTACTTTTGTATATTTGATTCTTGCACTGTTTCACTTATATATATATGATATATATGTTCACTTGTTAGCGCTACTATTCCTACTATTCATGACCAATAGCTTAGCCAAACCATTAAATTATTGACTTTGAAAAGGATGTCAAAACATACAGTTGTACACATTTATTCTCTATATAGTGTTAGTTCAACAAAGCATTTTTAATCTAATGAGATACACAAAGATTTGTAGAGTAATATCTATCCATTTTACCTCCTCTGTGTCCTGATAACTTGTTCATTAGGTAGGATTTTCCAGTCCGGCAAGGCCCCACAATGGACACCACAACCAGTGGCTGGGAGATCTTTGCCAGGATCATTTGGGCATCCTCATTTACACGCAACTTGTTATCAACATAAGTCTCAATCAGACAGATGGGGTGGTTCATCCTTGGTAGGGGAGCCATGGTAACCTAGAGAAAGAATATTCTCACTTTAGTGACAAATGGCCAATATCGTTTTGGGTCATCCTTGGTAGGGGTTTTGTGGTAGAATAGAGAAGCAAACAATCTTATATTGGCAGTATGGAGAAACATGACCAATGGCCCCTTAACCACCTGAGTCCCAGTATACGTCATATGACGTCTTTTTGTTCTCCGGGGTATATCTGAATGATGCCTGTAGCTACAGACATCATTCAGATATTGCCGTTTTCAGCCGGCGATTCCCTGCACCATAAGAACGATCATACCGGCTGTTCCGCCGCTTGATTGTTCTTACAGGCGGCGGGAGGTTTACCGACTCACTGCTTCCATCAGTGAGTCGGACACAGGATCCGCCGGCCCCCGGATGATGATCATAGAGATTTCCAGCGGACCAGATGGTCGCCGGAGTCTCTATGATCGTTCGGAGGCCGGGAGCGATGTTATGACGTCACGCCCGGCCTCTGCATTCAAAAAACGGCAGCACCGCGGCTGGGAAGCGGTGATCGTTTTTTATTTTTTTTTATTTTAGGCTTCCCAGCCTAGAGGTGAGAGGTGGGGTCTTATTGACCCCCATATCTCACTGTAAATAGGTCCGATCGTGTCATATTCCTATTACAAGGGATGTTTACATTCCTTGTAATAGGAATAAAAGTAATCAAATATATATATATATATTTTTTTAAAGGTGTTGAACTAAAAAAATAAAGTAAAATTAACAATAAAAAAAAAAAAAAATTTAAAGCGCCCTATCCCCGCGAGCTCGTACGCAGAAGTGAACGCATACGTAAGCCCCGTCCACACATGAAAACGGTGTTCAAACCACACATGTGAGGTATCGCCGCGAACGTTAGAGCGAGAGCAATAATTCTAACCATAGACCTCCTCTGTAACTCAAAATATGTAACCAGTAAAAAATGTTAAAGCGTCAAAGTTTGGCGCCATTCCACAAGCGCATGCAATTTTAAAATGTGTGACATCTTGGGTATCTATTTACTCGGCGTATCTTCATCTTTCACATTATGCAAAAAAATTGGGCTAACTTTACTGATTTGTTTTTTTTTAAAGCAGGAAACAGTTTTTTTTCTGAAAAAAACGCGTTCGAAAAATTGCTGCGCAAATACCGTGCGAGATAAAAAGTTGCAATGACCGCCATTGTATTCTTTAGGGTCTTTGCTAAAAAAACATATATAATGTTTGGGGGTTCTATGTAATTTTCTAGCAAAAAAAATTGTAATTTTACATGTAGGAGAGAAATGTCAGAATTGGCCTGGAACTCAGGTGGTTAATATACATAGACCAGCACTACCAGCACTATATCCAACAAAAATACCTTGATGATAGACGTCACACAAGTAAGCTAATCTAAACCAATATTTAAAAGAGAAGTCCAGACTGAGCTTGTTTGACTGGGCTTCTCCTATGGGTCACAGGAGTGCAAGTCCGCTCTCCGCTGACATCACCAATATCAGTCCATTCAGCGCGTCATCCCCACTTTGCAGGTCTGGATCTGCCAGCTGCCTGGACTAATGGCAGGCTCAGCCTTTCAGCGAGCCCCAGAGAGGCTGAGATGGCCCCTCCTCACAGCTCAGCGCTCCAATGAGCGTGGAGAAGCAGAGCAGGAGAACTGCTGATTGACAGTCAGCAGCTCTCTGTCTCATCGGTCTGATGCTGCATCCACCTAGGCAAGTATGAATCTACAAGAAGAAAAAAACATACTTCTCTTTTAATAGGGCAACTACATCGTTCTCCAGTCTTCTGTAAGTCTCTTGAGTGCCTACTATACTTCCCTCTCTCTCTATCTGCTCCTCTGAGCCACTAATTAAACTCAGATCAGTTTCTGAATAACAAGGTATCCCCCAAGGCCTCCCGTTCTCCTGCTCTCCATGGGTCATCATGGCAGCGGCGGCTTCCATTTCCTTCCTCCTTCTAGGCGGGCAAACGGAAGTCTACTCTTTACGGCCAATCCAAAAATGGGTCTCACACCCGCTTCTGATTGGCCAGATTGAGGATCAGTGTTTCAACAGCGAATATTAACACATATTGTATTGTAACACACCTGGGTGGGATCGGAGCGCAATATCTGCCCTGTTTTGAAGCCTATTGGAGCCTCTGGCTGCTGTAGTTCAGGCACCTGGTGCCCTGAGGGGGGATGCTGATGCCTAAACTTTTTTTTACCTCAATGCAAGGAATGCATAAGGGAACACATGGTTAGGCTTTAGAGCCACTTTAACTTCGAAACCGGGCACTTTCACCCCCTTTCTGCCCAGTCCATTTTTTAGTGCTGTCACATTTTGAATGACAATTGTGCGCTCATATAACACTGTACCCAAATAGAGCTTTCTTTTGATATTTTTGATGCTAAACAAATAAAAAAAAAGACCAAAATTGTTTTGAAAATAATGTTTTTCTTTTGTTTCTCTTATAAAATTTTGTAAATAAGTACGTTTTCTCCTTCACTGATGGGCACTGATAAGACGGCTCTGATGAGGTGGCACCAATGAGGTGGCACTGATGATGGGCACTAATATGAAGCACTGATGGGCACTGATAGGTGGCACTGATCGGCATTAATATGAGTGCCCATCAGTGCTGTCTAGGTGGCACTGATAGGCACTAAAAGGCTGTACTGATGGGTGCTTTTAGGTGGCACTAATAGGCGGGAATCGTAGGCACTGATAGGTGGCACTGATGGACACTGATAGATGGCACTGATAGGCATCACTGATGAAGAGACACTGACAGGCATTCCTGATGGGCACTGATTGGCATCTACAATGGGCACTAATTAGCATCATTTATGGGCATTAATTGGCATCCCTGGTGGTCATGGGTGGGCATACCTGGTGGTCATGGGTGGACATCATTGGTGGGCATCCCTGGTGGGCATCCTTGAGGGGGGCTGCACTCATAATCAATCAGCGCAGACTCCCCCTGTCAGGAGAGCAGCCAATTGGCTCTCCTCTACTCGTTTCTGACAGACTCGAGTAGAGGAAAAGCCGATACACGACTTTTCCTGTTTACTCCATCAAAGGCTCTTTACCTAGATCAGAGATGCGGTGTGTCAGAATGACACACCACATCACCAATCGTCACTTAATCGTGCTGGATGTCATATGACGCCCAGTCAGGATACTGAAACCAATTCCCAGACGTCATTCTGTTATATGGTGGGCGGGAAGTGGTTAAAGTGATATTTAAAGCGGAGTTCCACCAAAAAAAATTAAAAGTCAGCAGCTACAAATACTGCAGCTGCTGACTTTTAATATAAGGACATTTACCTGTCCAGGGCATCCACAATGTCCTCACCCGAAGCCGACCCATCCCTCGGCTCCCGGGTGGAGGCGCCGGCATCTTCGGTAATGCAATTAGGAAGTGAAGCCTTGCGGCTTCACAGCCTGGTTTCCTACTGCACATGCACGAGTCACGCTGCGCGTCCCCACTGGTCCCTGTTGTCTTCTGGGACCTGTGTGTCTCCCAGAAGACAGCGGAGGGGGAGGGGCGGAAGAGGGGCCGGACGTGGCGTAGATCACTGCGGAATCTGCATTGATCTATCTCCAGAAGTGGGAGCAAATACCTGTATTAGACAGGTATCTGCTCCCCCCCCCCCGAAAGGTGCCAAATGTGACACTGGAGGGGGGGGGGATCCAAAAAGCGGAAAGTTCAATTTTTGGGGAAAGTTGGGTTGACTCAGGTAGTTGGATATGTAATTGCCATCACCCTATATAATATTTCAAAAGATATGAACAAACCTCTATTTTGGGATTTTTAAGGCAATGAAAAAATAAACTGAATTATAAGTAAAATTTATTTATTATAAACATAGATAGAAAAAATAATTGTACTTTAACATGTTGTAAACATTACAGAGGGGGTTATTTACTAAAGGCAAATACACTTTGCAGTACAAGTGCAAACTACAAGTGCAAAGTGCCCTTGGAGGTGCAGTCGCTGTAGATCTGAAGAGGACATACAAGGAAAAAAAAAAAAAAAAACAGCATTTTAGCTTGTACATGATTGGATGATAAAATCAGCAGAGCTTACCTTCATTTCAGAGCTTCCCCTCAGATCTACAGTGATCTACATCGATTGCACTTCCTGTTCCTTTGCAATGGATTTGCACAGAGCAGCTCAGATCCTCCTCTTCTCGTCCCCGCCGCCGGCGCTCCTGGCCCCTCCCTCCTGCTGGGTGCCTGCCACAGCAAGCAGCTTGCAATGGGGGCACGCAAGCAGGCTCGTTCCCATTCACACACAGAGCTGTGGGTGGGCCCTGCCCTGCCCCCTGTCTCTCCTCATTGGCTCATTGACTGTTATTAACAGAAGCAGGAGCCAATGGCCCCCAATGCTCTCTCGACTAATGAGGAAGGAGAGTGCACAGAATGCATGAAGGTAAAAAATTGTGAGCCTTGGGACCACTTTAACAATCAGCTATTCACTGGTTGTTAAAGGAGTTGTGAAGTCAGAAGTTGCATTCTATGCATTCAGAGTGTAGCAGCCCCCCTAATACTTACATGAGCCCCTTCTCTGTCCAGCGATGTCCACGTGTTGTCTCAGTCGTCCGGGACTCTCCCTCCTAATTGGCTGAGACACAGCAGCGGCGCCGCCATTGGCTCCCGCTGCTGTCAAAGTCAGTTAGCCAATCAGGAGAGAGAGAGAGAGTGGGTGGGGCCAAACCGCAGCTCCGTGTCTGAATGGACACAGGGAGCTGTGCCTGGGCTCAGGTGCCCCCATAGCAAGCTGCTCATGGCACAGGAGGGAGGGGCCAGGAAGAGGAGGAGGCGGGGCTGCTCTGTGCAAATCCATTACACAGAGCAGGTAAGTATAACATGTTTGTTATTTTTCTAGAAAAGGAGACTTTACAATCACTTTAAGGACACTGGCGGGCGCACACTTCTTAACAACCAGCCAGCTTTTGCCCCCCTAAAAAATGCACCTGAAAATAAACCCTGGGTGCGTTTTTGGTGCATTTCCCATTGAATTCAACGGAAGATACATCTTCGGAGCACTTTTCAAAAACTTAAAGTGGTGTTTCCCCCCCAAAAAAAAAATTGCTTAAAATTCCTAAAAATATATAAAAAAAAATTATTGGAAAAAAAAAATTAACTTACCTCTAAATGCCTGTTGCTAGGGGTCCCTCGTAGTCTGCCTCCTTTAGTGCCCGGGCTGGTGACATCACTTCCCCTGGGCGCAGTTAGTCATCTGGGACACGTGACAGGTCCCAGATGACTGTGCGGTGTATCACGGCACGCGGCATGTGCAGTGGGTGCCCGGCTGTGCCCACAGTAAGAATGCCGGGGCCGGGGCCGGGGCCGCGAGTGGAGCGGGGAATGAGGGGGGTTCGTTCCCCCGCTTTTCTTTTTTTTTTTTTTTTTTTTTTTCCTCGTTCAAAATTTTTTATTGATTTCATAAAAAAAAAAAAACAATAAATAACAGAAGAAAACAATAATAAAATACATTTCATATATTGGTATTCATATATGGGATATCTTTAAGAAAATAGTCATAGGTATAAGCATGAGTAATCCTAAAGTCAAAAGTGTGAATTAAGGATTGTATAGGACGAACACTGTAACCAAATAACCACTTCAGTAGTGTAGTAAGGATACGAAGGATGTCCCTGGGTAGTATCTAGGGGCATTATAATCATGCCTCCAGACCACTTTACCACCCCTAATGGGTACAAACTGTGGCAAAGTGGGGGCAATTAGGAAAAACAGATGTTCTGGTGTCTAAAGTATTACCGAAAATAATGAGGCAAATTTTGTACAAAAAAAAAAAAAAAAAATGAATAAAAATGTGTACTCATTTAAACAAAAGCTTAACCTAGTGGTTATAGTGTTCTTGTACAACTAAGTAGACCAACTAATGGACATATTATGTTTGTTATAAATTAATTTTACGATGGGAGGGTGAAAAAGTCCCATAAACAAATTTCACACAAAATAAGAAGAGAGAGAAGAAAAAAAAAAAAAAGGGGGGATAAATATGAAATAGAAGAGTAAGAGAGAAAAAGAGAGGAAAGAAGGAAAGAAAGAAGAAAGAGGTCTCTCCAGGTGATGGTCGGGCAAGTAAATAATTCCCCCGCTTTTCTGGACCCGCTTTGATTTGTAGCTGCTGCCTTTTAATTTTTTTTTTTTTAAGGGGCACCCCACTTTAAGATGTAGCTTGCAGGACTTTTCAAACCGCAGCAGCAAAAACCCATTAGTGGGAAAGCAAGGGGTGTTAAGATTTCATACAGATCAAAAGATATATATAAAATATATATATATATATATATATATATAAAAATGAAATAAAAAAAATAAAAAAAATAAAAAAATAAATAAAACTGACTTTATAAAATAAATTTTAACTGTCATAAATACTGTAATATGGAATTATTGAAAATCATATTAAAAACAATATAAAAAAATATTGATATTGAAAAATCACTGACAATATGGCTCACCCCCTCCTATGACAGGTCTGGGGGGTACTTACAGCAATTCAGGGGAGTCTCTCTGGAGCAGTTGTTGGACTGCAGACTATGCCATTGGCTTTTCTTCTTGTAGGGTTGTGAGAGGTGTCCCTGTGCCTCATACCTCATAGATCTGTCTTTACGTCTTCTGTGCTCCAAGATGGTCACATTTTCCTAGGCTACATCTGTATTGCTCAGAGCTGACGTAACATCACGATTTTCTGACTGAAACATTTTAAGTGACCTTTCTCAGAAACTGAACTGAAAGTGGAAGTAGAGAACACATTCCTTGCCCGGAGAGAGAGCCCCGCCTGGTGTGACTAACCCTAGAAAAACAATTATCGCTCTCTTATTGACAGGGTGCCAAAAGTCATAATCCACTTTTACTTTTAACCCTTTAAATATTAAATTAAAACATTAAATATTTTTAAATTAAAATCATTTTTCCAGATAACACAGGGAAGTTTGGAATTTCCTTGAACATTGTTAGGATTAAAATTTAATTTTCTTGCTACTAAGAGATTTATACATAAACACCAGGCAGATTTAAAATAATTCAGTTCTGTTATCGTTAATAAATCATAACATTTATTTTATCTATTATTAAATAATCTATTATTATTTAATTTATTTTATGATAATAATCATGAAACAATATATATATATATATATATATATATATATATATATATATATATATATATATATAGAGAGAGAGAGAGAGAGAACGCATTCCTTGCCCGGAGAGAGAGCCCCGCCTGGTGTGACTAACCCTAGAAAAACAATTATCGCTCTCTTATTGACAGGGTGCCAAAAGTCATAATCCACTTTTACTTTTAACCCTTTAAATATGAAACCAAATTTAAAAAAAAAAAAATTTAAATTTTTTTTCCAGATAACACGGGGAAGTTTGGCATTTCCTTTAACATTGTTAGGATTCAAATTCAATTTTCTTGCTACTAAGAGATTTATACATAAACTCCAGGCAGATTTAAAATAATTCAGTTCTGTTATTGTTAATAAATCATAAAATGTATTTAATCTATTATTAAATAATCTATTAGTATTTAATTTATTTCATGATAATAATCATGAAACAATATATATATATATATATATATTATATATATATATATATGGTGTATATATTATATATTATATATATATTATATATATATTTATATAAATATAGATATATACTGTATACATACTAGGGATGCACTGATAGCATTTTTTTTACAATGAGTACCGATACTTTTTTTTAGTACTCGCCGATACCAATTACCGATACCTACCGCAACTGTTTTGTTGTCAGCAATGGTAAAAAGCATTAAAAAGTTAATTACAAATTACATAAATAGATTTTTTTTTTTTTAATTAGCCCCTTTTCAATGTGAAATGTGTAAATATATGTTAATATATATACGTGTAAAAAATATTCACTAACAAAGCGTTTATAAAATAGACGCGAACAAAAGAAAAAAAGCATGAAAATAATAATTAAGTGGAGGAGAATAGGGATTTAATTAAGGCTAATTAGAGTAAATTAAGGGTTATTAAGGGGTTAAACAGAGGAGCATTTGTTAATCCCTTTGATCTGCAGATGAAGAAACAGAAAGATACAAAAAGAAACAATGTTTCTTTTTATTTTAGTGTTTCAGGGCTTCTTAAAGTGGGGTTGCACAGAAAAAAAATCATTAATATTCCTAAAAAAAAACAAAAAAAAACATTTGGATTTTTTTTTTTAACTCACCTCTAAATGGCTGTTGCTAGGGGGTCCCTCGTAGTCTGCCTCCTTCAGTGCCTGGGCTGGTGACATCACTTCCCCTCGGCGCAGGAAGGGCTCAGCTCTGCCCCCTCCCTCCTGTCAATCAACAGGTCCCGGATGATTGCGCGGGCCACTCACGGCGCGCGGTGCGGCTCGCGCATGCACAGTGGGTGGACACTTACAATGCCGGCGCCGCCCAACGGAGGGGGGGGACGAGCGGGGCTTATAGCGAATAGCTGGACCCTGGGACAGGTAAGTGTCCGATTATTAAAAGTCAGCAGCTGCAGTATTTGTAGCTGCTGACTTTTAATATATATATTTTTTAAATGGGCACCCCGCTTTAATAAACATTGCCGGCTGCTTTTTTTTTTGACAGCTCCAATTACCAGACTTTTTTTAACACTGGGGAGACCCGCTGACTAATCAAAGAGCCGAGCCTGAAAGTATTGGTTTCAGGTATCAGTGCATTTTTACGAGGACCGATACTTGTGCAAATACTCTGTATCGGCACCGGCACCAATGCCAATACTAGTATCGGTGCAACCCTAATACATACACATACATTACTGTGCAAAAGTTTTAGGCAGGTGTGAAAAAATGCTATAAATTATGAATGCTTTCAGAAATAGAAATGTTAATAGTTTATTTTTTTTAAATATTACATATAACTATTATTTATTTATTTTATACATATGCAAAACTGCTATGCAAAGGCCATGGCATGGCAGTCCCGATCCTGTGTTTATTGGAGTGGTAGTGTCAGTTTGTGGATAATTTATCTTTGGCAGTTAACATGTTGCTCTCCTAATCTGGTCCGGCCCCTGTCTCCCAGGTATGAAACCCACCTGGTCCTTATGTACGTAGGACGCAATAAAGGATGCCATTCTGTTGGCCAAAATTTTTGTCATGATTTTAAGGTCATTGTTAATTAGTGATATTGGCCTGTAGTTGCTCACTTCACTAGTGTATTTTCCTTGTTTAGGAATCACAGAAATAAAAGCTAGATTAGCTGCAGGTTCCAGGGGGGAGCCATCACGTAGTGAGTTGAAGAGCCGGACCAGATGAGGAGAGAGGATCCCGGAGAAGGTTTTGTAGTATTGGGCTGAGAACCCGTCAGGACCTGGGGCAGAATATGTTTTAAGGTTCTTGATAACCTCCTGAACTTCCTCTGTGTTAAAAGGAGCTTCCAACATGGATCTGTGGGAATCTGAAAGCTTCGGGAGAATAATGTTTTCAAGGAAGGAGTCTAGGGGGGCTGGGTCAGTGGAGGCAGGAGAGGAATAGAGGTTCGAGTAGAACGCATGAAAGGTATCAATAATTTTTTGGGGATTCTGGGAGAGGGATCCCGAGGTTGTTTTGATCTTGGGTAGTATGAAGTTTTTCATCTTGGGGGTGAGTTTCGTCGCTAGCCTAGGGCCAATTTTATCGGCTTGTAAGTAATACCTGCCGCTTAGCCAAAGTAGGTGTTTATTGGCACCAGTAGTGAGGGATACATTTAGGGCAACCCGGGAAGATTCCAGCTGGGCAAGGCTAGCAGGGGAGGGTTTGGCTTTATGGGCTTTGCTAAGAAGTTCGAAGTCCTTTCCCAACTTCTCAGATAATAGATTTCTAATAAAGAAGTAGGTAAGGACAACCAGAGGTAAAATGGTGTACAATGTTATATATTTTATTAATGTTTTGGAAATGTTTAAATGTACTTCTATGTGTTCTGTGTGTACAGTACAATAGCTGTAGCGTGACAGTTCACTTGGGTGTGAAGAACCACAGTTTCCCGTCTTGTTACTTTAGAAATTACCCTCATTTTGTTAAATGCTGTTGGCAGACATTTTTTTTTTTGGCATCCTATACCAAAGGCCAAATGACACCTGGGTCCTGGAGAAGGGGTGTCCAGAAGTGTGAGGAACAACCTCTAAAGCTTGAACACTTCTTCTAGAATAACATATTCTATGACCTGGGACTGGAGCATGTGTATATTGGGTCCTGGACTGGCAAAAAAGCTGGTGTGGTCAATGTCGGCCACTGTGGACTTGTTGGTGTCAACCCCCTTTTTCAGACGTTCCTCAAAACTTTAAAATAAAACAGGATAAAAAAAAGTTCTGTTCAGGTAAGCTACATAGGTTGCGAGAATTCTGTGCATGTACAGAAAAGCCATTCAAGTACACTTGCTAAAACTAATGCCGTGTACACACAACCGGACTTTTCGACAGCAAAGGTCCGACGGAACTAATCCGTCGGACAATTCGATCGTGTGTGGGCTCCATCGGACGTTTGCTGTCGAAAAATCTGACAGACTTTAGAAATAGAACATTAGAACATTTTTTTGTTTATAGCGCAAAAAATGAAAACCTCAGAGGTGATCAAATACCACCAAAAGAAAGCTCTATTTGTGGGGAAAAAAGGACTGTGCAATTGTCAGTTAAAGCGGTTCAGTGCCGAATCGAAAAAAGTGCTCTGGTCAGGAAGGGGGGTAAAATCTTCCGGGGCTGAAGCGGTTAAGTGTGCTCCTACTAAGTTATTTCTAACTGTGTGGGGGGGGGGGGGGTTTAACTGTAGGAAGATAGAGATGTGTGTTCCCGATTAGCAGGAACACAAGATCTCTCTCTTCCTCTGTGACAGAACGATAGTTTACATAGGCAGACCACCATTCTGCCTCTCCAGTGAACGATCGACGGGTCCTGGCGGCTATTGTGGCCGCCAGATCTGCTGATTGGCTTCCACTGTGTCCAATAACAGTGGCAGCAGACCGCAGCCGGTCCCTCCTGCAGTAAATGTGCAGGGAGTGGTCCAGAATCAGTTAACCAGACTTTGTTCACAAAAGGGGACGTACCCTGAAAGCTTGTCTTGAAAAATTGTATATTACAGTTTTTCTCCATTGCTTTGGCTCATTTCTTGAAACAGAAATTACATTCTCAAAACAACATGGACAAATCTCCAAACCACTTGGCAATTGTTCACAACTGAATTGAATTTCTCATTCATTTCATCAAATTTCAAATGTCTCAGTACATGTCTCAATGTCTCAGTACATGTCTCAATGTCTCAGTACATGTCTCAATGTCTCAGTACATGTCTCAATGTCTTAGTACATCTTTCAAATGATTAAGTACAAGTAGCCTACATTTAGCACAATTTCCAAGTGAATAGATCTTGTTGATCTAAACTGATTGTCAATTCTCAGTCTAATGGTTGTTCTCTCCAAAACGTGTCAGCGTCATTTCATTGTTTAAGTCATCACATGCACAATAGTCTGGTCAATTGTCAAAATTATTCAGGAATATAATACCATGAATACCATATATGATTTGCTTGGAACATTTGATAAAATTATTACAGCAATTGACAGTCAGGTGCAACTAGAACTTGTCTAACGAAGGAGGAGTTGGAGTTGGTCTCAGATGACCAATCAAACAGTATGTTACTGTAATTACCTGACAGGTGCTGTCCATGATTGTGAATGCTGCCAAACATGTATATATATAGCTTGACCATGCAGGACCAGTACAATCTCTGAACATGGAGGCACCTGGCCAAGTAAATGAACAAGGGCAACTGCCTGCTCAAGGAAGAGGAAGAAGAAGAGGAGGAGGAGTAAGGGTGCGTGGTGGTGGAATAGGGGGAAGAGGCCAAGGAGCACGAAGACACCATGCTGTCTCTGATGAAATTTGGGCTACAGTTATAGACCATGTCAACAACCATGGCCTCACAATGGTGGAGGCAGGTCGCCGAGTGCAGCCTAATGTGCCTCGCTCTACAGTCTCCTCTATCATCCAAACCTTTTCGCAGGGAAAACAGGTATGTAGTCAGTCAATGATGGAATTATATAATGTATAGGACAGGACATGTGCATAGAGCAACAAATCTGTTTATTTACTTTATTTACAGTAGTATTCCAGTCACTGTGCAGTGATGCATTAGAATTGTGGTAAAGTTACTGTAAGTAAAACAACAATACAATTACATTGGTAACTCATTCTGTACGGTATACATAAGGTATAAATTAACAATGGAGTGTTGTCTTTTGAATTCTATGTCTAGGATTGGACGACAATCTGGCTCGGGTGGCCGAGGAAAACTTCTCAATGAACAACAAGAACAAGAGTTCTGTAACATGGTGTTTGCAAATAATGCCATCCCATTGAGACAGATCCGCACTGCAATCCTACAAGACAATGCCATATTACAAAATGTCAACTCTATATATCTCCACAATAGCCGCATATTGAAGAAGCATCAGATGACAATGAAGCAAATTTACAGGGTACCATTTGAGAGGAACTCTTACAGAGTGAAAGAACTGCGGCACCAGTATGTACATGTAAGTCAGTCACTGGTTGTCCATCAAGATAGCCTTTTTACAATTATCGCAAGCAGTGGTTCCCAAAATGTATTGGTTTCAGTACCCACTTTACCTGATTTCTGAATCCAGGTAATCCAGGTATGAAAGTATTACAGTAGTGCCTCCCATGTAAATCTATCTAATGCTGTGGGTTTTACTGTAACATTTCAGTAAGTCTACTCGTTAATAATTTTTCCCCTCCCCTTTCTGTCAAATACCCCCTGTAGTAGCTCTGCATAGGGTACATGTACCCCAGGTTTGGAACCAATGGAATACTGGCCAGTACAAGTGAACTTGTGTAGAACATTCTTATGTAACTGTCTATAACTGCAGTGTATGACTCTTCTGTATGACTGATTTGATGTTTTCTTTTTTTACTCTATTGTAGAGAATAATGGCATTGGAAGGAAACGAGACCTCTCACATACTCGTGTATGTGGATGAGGCTGGCTTCAACCTGGCCAAGGGCCGAAGACGTGGCCATAATTTTATTAGCCACTGGGCCACGGTGGATGTCCCAGGCCAGCGAGGGGGCAATATAACTATGTGTGCTGCCATTTCTGAGACTGGTGTGGCCACTCACATCCCCAGTTTTGGCCCATACAATACACAGAAGCTCCTCGTCTTCTTGGACCGCCTTCATTTCGATTTGATCCCTGAAAATGAGAGAGGTCTCATAGGGCCTCACCTACCACAATATATAATTGTATGGGGCAATGTGAATTTCCACCGTGGCCCGCTTATCAGGGCCTGGTTCACTGCTCACCCAAGGATGGATATGGTGTTCCTACCACCTTACTCTCCTTTCCTCAATCCTATTGAGGAGTTTTTCTCCGCTTGGAGGTGGAGAGTGTATGAGCATCGGGCTCAAGATCAGAGGTCCCTGCTCCATGCAATGGACGCTGCCTGTGAGGATATTACAGGAGATCAGTGTAGGGAATGGTTGCAACATGCACGCCGTCTCTTCCCTCGTTGCATCGCAAGGGAGGATATACGATGCGATGTTGACGAGAATCTGTGGCCAGACAGACAGCAGAGTGTGGATGGGCAGGAGGGCGAGGATGGTGGCCAGTGAAGAGATGTTACAGTAGTTGTGAAACTCAAGCTTTATTTACAACATTGTAGGCTAAATGTAATTTTCCTTGTTTTTTGTTTGTGTTTATATTGCCAATTTGCCATATATTATGCTGTATACATTTTCTTTTTACTCTGATGTATGGAAGTTACTTTGTATGTGAATGATAATGGTTACAATACTGTAAAGTACAGAGGGAAAGACACAGGCCCAAAGGGTCAAATAAGAGTGCTGCTCACCCCTAAAGGGTAGAAATAGAAGAAGGAAACGATCCCCCACGTTGGGGTTTTTAGGCAGCGTACAATGAAGAGAAGTCAGAGTTTGTGGGTAAAAAAATTTTGAACGTTTTATTTTATAGATAAAAAATGATTGACATCATTGAGTTAGAACATGAGCTCCAATGGGAACAGTGGCAAATAACTATACATTTGTGTAAGGAAAAACATGGATATACAATATGCAGACTAATGTTCACATAACAACAGTAACAATCTGTCGTAGATATGAGAAATTATCCCTGACGCGTTTCAACCCAAAAGGGTCTTCCTCAGAGGGAAAGAGGGTCTGCTAGATGGAGAGGAATGAAATGTCAATATTAGTGGTAAGTACAGTTTATAAAGTAAGGATGAGCTCATACAGTGTACAGAGCTGAATATGACAATGCATATTGAAATTTATATTTACCACAATGATGTATATCCTGAAAGTAGAAAATGTGGTATTCCCACTGGAGGGTTTTTTGCATGGGGAGGACGCCGTCCACTCATATGGGGCACACCGGACAGATTCCACCGCTTACCACCTGGATCATGGGGCGTGATACGCCTTACGGGAGGTCACACGTGTGGGGTTCCACTCCTATTGGTTCTGCTGACCAAGCAGGGGTACCAGAGGAGAAGGAACAACCTGGGAAAGACCCAAAGGCGCACAGATGCCTCCAATGACCGAGTCTATGGAGGAATAAAGGTCATGTTATAGCTTAGTATCTTAGCGGGTAGGGCAATATCTAACAGCTACACGAGAAGTAATTGGTTGAACTTCTATATGTGGTTGTTCTAACCAGGTGGGATAACCAGGACATGTGGTGATTGAGGTGTATGGGGAAAGCTGTGCAATTGCCCAAGAGAGTCTAAAAAACTAAAAAGCTGAAAAACAAACAAACCAAACAACCAAACCAAATGAAGTGACAGAAGTTTCCCTCGGGGAGAGAGGGGAATGGAGAGTGGAAGTGCACAGTGTGTAGTGAGGCTGGGGTAAGTGTGTAGGGTGTATGAAGGAGTGAAAGGGTGAGGGAGTGGGTATAAGGGTGGGTGAGGGGTGGTGTGAAATAGAGTGAAGGGAAAGAAGGAGATCATAGAGGAGAGGGAAAGGAAGGGAAGGGGGAAGGGAAAAAGGAGAAAAGGAAAGGGGGTCAGAAGGAGGGGGAAGGGAGGGGGGGGGAGGGGAAAAAAGGGGGGGAAAAATGAGGGAAGGGGGAGGTGCGAAGGGAGGGGAAGGAAGGGAAAGGAAGGGAAGGTTTAGGGGAATGGGGAAGAGAAGGGTGGGGGAGGGGGGGGGGAAAGGGGATGATAGGTGGGACGGGAGTGGGAAAGGGGGGGAAGGAAGGGGACAGAGGGAAAGGGAGGATGAGGGAGTGGGGAGGGAAGGAAAGGAAGGAAGGGATTGTAGGGATGGGATGTAAAAAGGTGAATGGTGAACATACTACATCATGCGTGAAAAAATATACAGGTGGAATATTATCTGTGTATATGGACTGGAATTATAATCCTACCTGGGGTGAAGAGATGCTGGAATACAGTCACAAACTGATACCCATGGGATTGTATCGAAAAGGCCAGTGATATGTTTTAAGAGGGACCCCTAATCCTATATCACTGGTGTAGTGATGGTAGGACTACTGGGTCGATGGGGTGGGGATCACCCGATCTGAAAGCAAGAGTTAATAATGATCAGTCAGATCAAAAATAAAACATCTACTAATTCAGTGCACCACAGGGCTATCCTGTGGGGACCACCGAGGGGTCCGCGGGGTTGGGGTGATAAATATCACCATCCAACTATGTCTGTACATACCGCGTGTAGGTCTTGGTGGTGGTCTGGTCCTGTGACGGTCGCTGCATTGTAGTAAAGTGCTTGTTGGTCCTTTTATAGGGTAAATGTGAGTGCTCATGGCCGGAAATGAGTAACCGGAAATGATCGGTGAACTGCTGACTCGGTGGGTGGGTGCATACTTGCGCTCATTGGGTCCTCCTTCAGGTGTGGGTGGCCGCCAAACGGGCAGGCCGCGTGTGGCGTCCCCGGCGTTCCTGGCGGCCATCTTGTGGCCCGTGACTGACGTCATCCCTGACGCAAATCGCGTGACGTACGCTCGTCACGCGCACCAGCGGCGTCCCGCGCGTGCGCAATGGCGAGCGTCGTCCAGGGATGTGCCAGGAATGCCGCCGACGAGGGTATTCCAACGATCGATCGCACGGGACCAGCCCAGGTGCGTCGATCGTGGAGGAAAAGGAGGCGCTTGTTGGTAAAATAGAGCGTCACTCCTTACCCTCGTCGGGAAGGCGTGTAGGCGCCCCCTGGGAGTCCAAAGTGGCACGGCGGAGTCAGGCGGCTCTCAGCGGTGGACAGGCCTCCTTCGCATGCAGATGCTGGTCAACCTGCGGCAAGAGGGTAGTAGGAAAGTTGAGCTGGGGTACAAATGGAGAAAAAAAAAATAAATATAAATATAAATAAGCTGAAATGATAAAATAATGGAAAAATGAATAAAATAAATTAAATGAAAATAATGAAATAAAATAATGGAAAATAATAATTATTGATTAAATAATAAATAATAAAGATGGAAAAATGAAAAAAATATAATACGGTGCAAATAATAAAAAATAATAAAAAGTGAAATAAAAACCAAGGAAGGAGGTTCTCCTTCCTTGGTTTTTATTTCACTTTTTATTATTTTTTATTATTTGCACCGTATTATATTTTTTTCATTTTTCCATCTTTATTATTTATTATTTAATCAATAATTATTATTTTCCATTATTTTATTTCATTATTTTCATTTAATTTATTTTATTTATTTTTCCATTATTTTATCATTTCAGCTTATTTATATTTATATTTATTTATTTTTTTCTCCATTTGTACCCCAGCTCAACTTTCCTACTACCCTCTTGCCGCAGGTTGACCAGCATCTGCATGCGAAGGAGGCCTGTCCACCGCTGAGAGCCGCCTGACTCCGCCGTGCCACTTTGGACTCCCAGGGGGCGCCTACACGCCTTCCCGACGAGGGTAAGGAGTGACGCTCTATTTTACCAACAAGCGCCTCCTTTTCCTCCACGATCGACGCACCTGGGCTGGTCCCGTGCGATCGATCGTTGGAATACCCTCGTCGGCGGCATTCCTGGCACATCCCTGGACGACGCTCGCCATTGCGCACGCGCGGGACGCCGCTGGTGCGCGTGACGAGCGTACGTCACGCGATTTGCGTCAGGGATGACGTCAGTCACGGGCCACAAGATGGCCGCCAGGAACGCCGGGGACGCCACACGCGGCCTGCCCGTTTGGCGGCCACCCACACCTGAAGGAGGACCCAATGAGCGCAAGTATGCACCCACCCACCGAGTCAGCAGTTCACCGATCATTTCCGGTTACTCATTTCCGGCCATGAGCACTCACATTTACCCTATAAAAGGACCAACAAGCACTTTACTACAATGCAGCGACCGTCACAGGACCAGACCACCACCAAGACCTACACGCGGTATGTACAGACATAGTTGGATGGTGATATTTATCACCCCAACCCCGCGGACCCCTCGGTGGTCCCCACAGGATAGCCCTGTGGTGCACTGAATTAGTAGATGTTTTATTTTTGATCTGACTGATCATTATTAACTCTTGCTTTCAGATCGGGTGATCCCCACCCCATCGACCCAGTAGTCCTACCATCACTACACCAGTGATATAGGATTAGGGGTCCCTCTTAAAACATATCACTGGCCTTTTCGATACAATCCCATGGGTATCAGTTTGTGACTGTATTCCAGCATCTCTTCACCCCAGGTAGGATTATAATTCCAGTCCATATACACAGATAATATTCCACCTGTATATTTTTTCACGCATGATGTAGTATGTTCACCATTCACCTTTTTACATCCCATCCCTACAATCCCTTCCTTCCTTTCCTTCCCTCCCCACTCCCTCATCCTCCCTTTCCCTCTGTCCCCTTCCTTCCCCCCCTTTCCCACTCCCGTCCCACCTATCATCCCCTTTCCCCCCCCCCCTCCCCACCCTTCTCTTCCCCATTCCCCTAAACCTTCCCTTCCTTTCCCTTCCTTCCCCTCCCTTCGCACCTCCCCCTTCCCTCATTTTTCCCCCCCTTTTTCCCCTCCCCCCCCCTCCATTCCCCCTCCTTCTGACCCCCTTTCCTTTTCCCCTTTTTCCCTTCCCCCTTCCCTTCCTTTCCCTCTCCTCTATGATCTCCTTCTTTCCCTTCACTCTATTTCACACCACCCCTCACCCACCCTTATACCCACTCCCTCACCCTTTCACTCCTTCATACACCCTACACACTTACCCCAGCCTCACTACACACTGTGCACTTCCACTCTCCATTCCCCTCTCTCCCCGAGGGGAACTTCTGTCACTTCATTTGGTTTGGTTGTTTGGTTTGTTTGTTTTTCAGCTTTTTAGTTTTTTAGACTCTCTTGGGCAATTGCACAGCTTTCCCCATACACCTCAATCACCACATGTCCTGGTTATCCCACCTGGTTAGAACAACCACATATAGAAGTTCAACCAATTACTTCTCGTGTAGCTGTTAGATATTGCCCTACCCGCTAAGATACTAAGCTATAACATGACCTTTATTCCTCCATAGACTCGGTCATTGGAGGCATCTGTGCGCCTTTGGGTCTTTCCCAGGTTGTTCCTTCTCCTCTGGTACCCCTGCTTGGTCAGCAGAACCAATAGGAGTGGAACCCCACACGTGTGACCTCCCGTAAGGCGTATCACGCCCCATGATCCAGGTGGTAAGCGGTGGAATCTGTCCGGTGTGCCCCATATGAGTGGACGGCGTCCTCCCCATGCAAAAAACCCTCCAGTGGGAATACCACATTTTCTACTTTCAGGATATACATCATTGTGGTAAATATAAATTTCAATATGCATTGTCATATTCAGCTCTGTACACTGTATGAGCTCATCCTTACTTTATAAACTGTACTTACCACTAATATTGACATTTCATTCCTCTCCATCTAGCAGACCCTCTTTCCCTCTGAGGAAGACCCTTTTGGGTTGAAACGCGTCAGGGATAATTTCTCATATCTACGACAGATTGTTACTGTTGTTATGTGAACATTAGTCTGCATATTGTATATCCATGTTTTTCCTTACACAAATGTATAGTTATTTGCCACTGTTCCCATTGGAGCTCATGTTCTAACTCAATGATGTCAATCATTTTTTATCTATAAAATAAAACGTTCAAAATTTTTTTACCCACAAACTCTGACTTCTCTTCATTGTACGCTGCCTAAAAACCCCAACGTGGGGGATCGTTTCCTTCTTCTACAATACTGTAAAGTAATTTTTCCTTGGCAGTATGAGTGCAATGTGTGATGTCAAACCTTGAAGGCTACTCTTACCCTAAAATCTTTTCTTTTTTTTCAGTTTCATACACAATTGTATTCAGTTAGCTAGACCAAAACTGTACAGTAACCATTGTGAATGAAGGACTGGGCTAAGACTGAAAGGTGGGCATGAGGGATATTTCAATGGTCCTCTGCCATAGAGACAAAACATCTAAACATTTTGACTTGCAGTGCTTACACAATGCCAAAGGGATGAAGCATTTTGGGGGCACTGACTGTTTGAATGAGAAAGAAATTTATTTTTGACACATGAGTGAACTGTTTTGGGAAAGATATGAGCTTTTGAAGGTGAACCATGGTGTTGTGCCGAACCATCCAGGTTATTTTGGCAAAGGCACCAAGAGAGTTGAGAACGTCTGGTCTGTTATAAGAAATGAGCCAAAGCAATTGAGAAGAATCTTTGCCATTTTGGGTGCACTGACTCTTTATATGGGAAAGGAATATGGTTTTGAAGCATGAGTGATCAGTTTTGGGAGCGATATGAGCTTTTGCACGTCAGTTATAGTGTTGTGCTGAACTGTAAGACTGTTTAGCCAAATGATCTTAGAGTTTTGAGAATGTAATTTCTGTTTCAAGACATGAGCCAAAACAATGGAGAAAAACTGTAATCTAAATAAAGATGAATCGAGGACAGTAATCAATTGTTTTCTGTCTAATATGGTGCCAATCACCTCAAGCCCAGTGTGCGGTGATCTCATCAGAGGAAGACATTTTAATCCAGCCGGTAAACCTGGGCAAGACCGAAAGGGAGGCCGGAGGTCAGATTTATTTCTTCAATAAGCATTAGACATGTGCATTCGTTTTCGTCCGAATTTCGGATATTTTCATTATCGTTTTAACAAGCGATAACGAATGTGCAGAATCCGAAAACCGAAAGATCCGACATAAACAAATGCTTTATTTTCATTTTCGTTGCAACAGTTCGATATAAATAAGAGATTCAACATGACGCTGACAATAGTGAACTGTGTCCATCAAACCTGTGATCGAATGTGCCTAACCTTAGCTCTATTAGTCCAAATTATTCTACATAGAGAGAAAAGATTCTACATAGAGAGAAAAGATTTGACATAGAGAGAAAAGAGTCGACATAGAGAGAAAAGATTTGACATAGAGAGAAAAGATTCGACATAGAGAGAAAAGATTGGATATAGAGAGAAAAGATTCGACATAGAGAGAAAAGATTCGACATAGAGAGAAAAGATTCGACATAGAGAGAAAAGATTAGATATAGAGAGAAAAGATTTGATATAGAGAGAAAAGATTCGACACAGAGAGAAAAGATTTGATATAGAGAGAAACGATTCGACATAGAGAGAAAAGATTCAACATAGAGAGAAAAGATTCGACATAGAGAGAAAATATTTGATATAGAGAGAAAAGATTCAACATAGAGAGAAAAGATTCGACATAGAGAGAAAATATTTGATATAGAGAGAAAAGATTCAACATAGAGAGAAAAGATTTGATATAGAGAGAAAAGATTCAACATAGAGAGAAAAGATTTGACATAGAGATAAAAGATTCAACATAGAGAGAAAAGATTTGATATAGAGAGAAAAGATTCGACATAGAGAGAAAAGATTTGACATAGAGAGAAAAGATTTGATATAGAGAGAAAAGATTCGATATAGAGAGAAAAGATTCGACATAGAGAGAAAAGATTCGACATAGAGAGTAAAGATTTGACATAGAGAGAAAAGATTTGACATAGAGAGTAAAGATTTGACATAGGCTATAGAAGAATTATAATGTTGGTTGACTAGTAATAATAATTAATAAATATAATTATTACTAGTGTCATACAACATTAGAATTCTACTATAGATTGTAGGTGGAACATTCGACCGGAATAATTATTTCGGATTTTCAGACGAATGCATTTTTGAACAAAACAAAATAAATAAAAATGAATTTCGGGAGTAACTAAATAAATACATTTTTTGGACGAAAACGAAATTCCGAAAATAAATATTTCAGTGTGCACATGTCTAATAAGCATACAAAATATTTCACACTCTGTAAATCCAATGAGAACCGGATCTCTGACGACTATCAGCCATACTAAATCTTTGAGGACATGGTGGAAAGTACGGGAGGGAGGGAATGTTTGGAATTTCTCTACATAAACAAGAAAGAATTCCTCCCCAATCAGGAAAGAAATGACTGTTATTTTCCACCATAGTCCGCTCTACATAGCAGGATGGCCGAGACAATACATACACATATCCTGACGAGGAACTCTACAAGTCACAATGTACAATAACAGGATCATTGTTCAGAGAAGCTCCATCTTTTATCATTAAAAAAGCCGTCTGTGATCTCCAGTCCCTGACTTTGTCTAGGCTGAGCTGAAATCATCAGTCTGCTGCAGGCAGAATGAAGCATTTTCTCGGTCTTCTCCCAAGTGATCATTGCAATCCTAATAGCATCACAGCGCCCCCTTCCATCATGTCTCCCCATCACAGTGCCCCCTTCCATCATGTCTCCCCATGACAGCGCCCCCTTCCATCATGTCTCCCCATCACAGCGCCCCCTTCCATCATGTCTCCCCATCACAGCGCCCCCTTGCATCATGTCTCCCCATCACAGCGCCCCCTTCCATCATGTCTCCCCATCACAGCGCCCCCTTCCATCATGTCTCCCCATCACAGTGCCCCCTTCCATCATGTCTCCCCATCACAGCGCCCCCTTCCATCATTTCTCCCAATCACAGCGCCCCCTTCCATCATGTCTCCCCATCACAGCGCCCCCTTCCATCATGTCTCCCCATCACAGCGTCCCCTTCCATCATGTCTCCCTATCACAGCGCCCCCGTCCATCATGTCTCCCCATCACAGCGCCCCCTTCCATCATGTCTCCCCATCACAGCGCCCCCTTCCATCATGTCTCCCCATCACAGCGCCCCCTTCCATCATGTCTCCCCATCACAGCGCCCCCTTCCATCATGTCTCCCCATCACAGTGCCCCTTACATCATGTCTCCCCATCACAGCGCCCCCTTCCATCATGTCTCCCCATCACAGCGCCCCCTTCCATCATGTCTCCCCATCACAGCGCCCCCTTCCATCATGTCTCCCCATCACAGCGCCCCCTTCCATCATGTCTCCCCATCACAGCGCCCCCTTCCATCATGTCTCCCCATCACAGTGCCCCCTTCCATCATGTCTCCCCATCACAGTGCCCCCTTCCATCATGTCTCCCCATCACAGCGCCCCCTTCCATCATGTCTCCACATCACAGCGCCCCCTTCCATCATGTCTCCCCATCACAGCGCCCTCTTCCATCATGTCTCCACATCACAGCGCCCCCTTCCATCATGTCTCCACATCACAGCGCCCCCTTCCATCATGTCTCCCCATCACAGTGCCCCCTTCCATCATGTCTCCCCATCACAGCGCCCCCTTCCATCATGTCTCCACATCACAGCGCCCCCTTCCATCATGTCTCCCCATCACAGCGCCCCCTTCCATCATGTCTCCCCATCACAGTGCCCCCTTCCATCATGTCTCCCCATCACAGTGCCCCCTTCCATCATGTCTCCCCATCACAGTGCCCCCTTCCATCATGTCTCCCCATCACAGTGCCCCCTTCCATCATGTCTCCCCATCACAGCGCCCCCTTCCATCATGTCTCCCCATCACAGTGCCCCCTTCCATCATGTCTCCCCATCACAGTGCCCCCTTCCATCATGTCTCCCCATCACAGCGCCCCCTTCCATCATGTCTCCCCATCACAGTGCCCCCTTCCATCATGTCTCCCCATCACAGTGCCCCCTTCCATCATGTCTCCCCATCACAGCGCCCCCTTCCATCATGTCTCCCCATCACAGTGCCCCCTTCCATCATGTCTCCCCATCACAGTGCCCCCTTCCATCATGTCTCCCCATCACAGTGCCCCCTTCCATCATGTCTCCCCATCACAGCACCCCCTTCCATCATGTTTCCCCATCACAGCGCCCCCTTCCATCATGTCTCCCCATCACAGCGCCCCCTTCCATCATGTTTCCCCATCACAGCGCCCCCTTCCATTATGTCTCCCCATCACAGCGCCCCCTTCCATCATGTCTCCCCATCACAGTGCCCCCTTCCATCATGTCTCCCCATCACAGCACCCCCTTCCATCATGTCTCCCCATCACAGCGCCCCCTTCCATCATGTCTCCCCATCACAGTGCCCCCTTCCATCATGTCTCCCCATCACAGTGCCCCCTTCCATCATGTCTCCCCATCACAGCGCCCCCTTCCATCATGTCTCCCCATCACAGTGCCCCCTTCCATCATGTCTCCCTATCACAGCGCCCCCTTCCATCATGTTTCCCCATCACAGCGCCCCCTTCCATCATGTCTCCCCATCACAGCGCCCCCTTCCATCATGTCTCCCTATCACAGCGCCCCCTTCCATCATGTCTCCCCATCACAGTGCCCCCTTCCATCATGTTTCCCCATCACAGCGCCCCCTTCCATCATGTCTCCCCATCACAGCGCCCCCTTCCATCATGTCTCCCCATCACAGTGCCCCCTTCCATCATGTCTCCCCATCACAGCGCCCCCTTCCATCATGTCTCCCCATCACAGCGCCCCCTTCCATTATGTCTCCCCATCACAGCGCCCCCTTCCATCATGTCTCCTCATCACAGCGCCCCCTTCCATCATGTCTCCCCATCACAGCGCCCCCTTCCATCATGTCTCCCCATCACAGCGCCCCCTTCCATCATGTCTCCCCATGACAGCGCCCCCTTTCATCATGTCTCCCCATCACAGGGCCCCCTTCCATCATGTCTCCCCATCACAGCGCCCCCTTCCATCATGTCTCCCCATCACAGCGCCCCCTTCCATCATGTCTCCCCATCACAGCGCCCCCTTCCATCATGTCTCCCCATCACAGCGCCCCCTTCCATCATGTCACCCCATCACAGCGCCCCCTTCCATCATGTCTCCCCATCACAGCGCCCCCTTCCATCATGTCACCCCATCACAGCGTCCCCTTCCATCATGTCTCCCTATCACAGCGCCCCCTTCCATCATGTCTCCCCATCACAGCGCCCCCTTCCATCATGTCTCCCCATCACAGTGCCCCCCTCCATCATGTCTCCCCATCACAGCGCCCCCTTCCATCATGTCTCCCCATCACAGCGCCCCCTTCCATCATGTCTCCCCATCACAGTGCCCCCTTCCATCATGTCTCCCCATCACAGCGCCCCCTTCCATCATGTCTCCCCATCACAGCGCCCCCTTCCATCATGTCTCCCCATCACAGTGCCCCCTTCCATCATGTCTCCCCATCACAGCGCCCCCTTACATCATGTCTCCCCATCACAGCGCCCCCTTACATCATGTCTCCCCATCACAGTGCCCATATACACTATATTACCAAAAGTATTGGGACGCCTGCCTTTACACCTACATGAACCTTAATGGCATCCCAGTCTTAGTCCGGAGGGTTCAATATTGAGTTGGCCCACGCTTTGCAGCTATAACAGCTTCAACTCTTCTGGGAAGGCCGTCCACAAGGTTTAGGATTGTGTCTATGGGAATGTTTGACCATTCTTCCAGAAGAGCATTTGTGAGGTCAGGCACTGATGTTGGACGAGAAGGCCTGGCTCACAGTCTCTACTCTAATTCATCCCAAAGGTGTTCCATCAGGTTGAGGTCAGGACTCTGTGCAGGCCAGTCAAGTTCCTCAACCCCAAACTCATCCATGTCTTTATGGACCTTGCGTTGTGCACTGGTCCAAATCATTTGGTGGAGGGGGGATTATGGTGTGGGGGGTTGTTTTTCTAGGGTTGGGCTTGGCCCCTTAGTTCCAGTGAAGGGAACTCTTAAGGCGTCAGCATACCAAGACATTTTGGACTATTTCATGCTCCCAATTTTGTGGGAACAGTTTGGGGACGGCCCCTTCCTGTTCCAACATGACTGCGCACCAGTGAACCAAGCAAGGTCCATAAAGACATGTATGAGCGAGTTTGGGGTGGAGGAACTTGACTGGCCTGCACAGAGTCCTGACCTCATCCTGATAGAACACCAATGGAATGAATTAGAGTGGATAATGTGAGATAGGCCTTCTTGTCCAACATCAGTGGCTGACCTCACAAATGAGCAGCTCACTCCTCCATGTCTTTATGGACCTTGCTTTGTGCACTGGTGCGCAGTCATGTTGGAACAGAAAGGGGCCATCCCCAAACTGTTCCCACAAAGTTGGGAGCATGAAATTGTCCAAAATGTCTTGGTATTTCCTTCACTGGAACTAAAGGGGCCAAGCACAACCCCTGAAAAACAACCCCTTCACCATAATCACACCTCCACCAAATTATTTGGACCAGTGCACAAAGCAAGATCCATAGAGACATGGATGAGTGAGTTTGGGGTGGAGAAACTTGGTGTCACTTCCGGTTTCGGCAATCAATGAGTATCCGGGCTCCGCCCAACGCATGTCGCCACGGTCACATGACTTCCTCAGGGGTACTGCACATGTACAATTAGAACAAAAACAAATGCAGCCGTCACATCTAAGAACCAGTGAGATGCTATAAATTTTTTGTCCTTGGATTAGATACTTGAAATGTTTTTCTTTCTTTTGACCTAAATACAGTATGTACAGAGAGGACTGACACCACTCACCACAGGCAAGAGAAAGTGTGGGAATTGAGAAGTCACCTACATAGGTAAAGCAGATCTCTGGATAGAGGTCACACTACAGATTCTCTATTCCTTAAAATGGAACCACAGATGAATATTTTCACAGCAAGGACGCACAGCAGAAGACTCACAAACCAGCTGCTCCCGCCCTCTCCACAGCCCAGGGCTCCAGTGAGCGAGGGGGTGCAGAGCAGACAGCAGTGACTGTAGGGTTGCCTCCTGTCCAGGATTCACCCGGACAGTCTAGGTTATGAATTATTAATCAGACCGAGGTGTGGCTCCCGAAGTAACCGACACATCTGCTGTCATCCGAGAGCTGTCAGTGGTTGTTTTGGGGCAGGTTCAGCATCACTAGGGGGGTGCGGTGATGACGACAGCAAGGGTAGTTTGGCCACACCCACTGTTCACTGCATTACTTCTCTCCTTGGGTCACCTATAGGTGCCACAGGTCGTTTATAATCTTATAGTGTATGCAGGACCATCTTTAATATTGATTGGGCCCTGAGAAAAAAGGTTCTTGGGCCCCCCACTCCATTCTGAGACATACAAAAAATAGCAGGTAGACTCAAATTCAGTTTACTGCAGCAGATCACGCAGCAATTGCAATTGGTTTCCAGAGGTTACAGCCCATCCTTACCACTCACTGGCTGGTTGCTAGAGGTTACAACACATAATTTCTGCTTGCCAATTGGTTGCTAGAGGTTACTGCACATTATTAGCGCTCACTGATTGGTTTCTGGAGGTTACAGCACATCATTACCACTCGCTGATTGGTTGCTGGAGATTACAGCAGATCACTACTGTTCACTGATTGGTTGCTACAGGTGGGAGTAGATGGAGTGGGAACGTCAGTGGATCTCCTGGCCCCACCCTTGACCTCTGTATAACCCAGCCAGTATAGAGGGAGTGGGGCGGGAGCTCCAATGACGCTACCACTCCGATCACTGCTCTCACTACATCCGCTCTGTTACGAGCATACAGGCTGCATGGGGCAGGGTCAGAGCATCAGTGGAGCTCCTGCCCCCACCCCCTCTCTGCTGGCTAGCTCAGGAATACATCCTCCAGTGACCTCTGTGCTTTCTGCAAAGCTTCATCAGGGCCTCAATTTGGTGGAGGATCACTGGTGGAGGATCACTGGTGTGGGATCACTGGTGGAGGATCACTGGTGGGGGATCACTGGTGGGGGGATCACTGGTGGAGGATCACTGGTGGGGGATCACTGGTGGAGGATCACTGGTGGAGGATCACTGGTGGGGGATCACTGGTGAAGGATCACTGGTGGAGGATCACTGGTGGGGGATCACTGGTGAAGGATCACTGGTGGAGGATCACTGGTGGAGGATCACTGGTGGAGGATCACTGGTGGGGGATCACTGGTGGGGGATCACTGGTGAAGGATCACTGGTGGAGGATCACTGGTGGGGGATCACTGGTGAAGGATCACTGGTGGAGGATCACTGGTGGGGGACCACTGGTGGAGGATCACTGGTGGGGGATCACTGGTGGAGGATCACTGGTGGAGGATCACTGGTGGAAGATCACTGGTGGGGGATCACTGGTGGAGGATGACTGGTGGAGGACTGAAACCCGGACACATTATTCAGACTAAGCTGCGGCTCCAAAAGTAACCGAGATAGTCACACACAAATCTGTTGCTGTCCGGTAAATAACATTTAAGTGATTATAGTTAATAATTGATAATATCAAAATAGTGAGTTTTAAGAATTAGGTGTTCAATAGTATGTTTAATAATCACTGGTAGTGATAGGTTAAATACTGTTGTGTTGGTTGAGGATCTTGGGTTGGATGGACGATCGACGATTTTTAAATGGATAAAAGGTACTATGTAGAATATTAATAATATGTGTACTGTCCATACGTTCAAAAATTGAGAGGAACTTTTTGTTAGAGATATAAGTAGTAGATTGGAATAACCACTCAACTATGGCTGGAAATTATAAAGAGAAGATATTTATTACTATTATGAATGGGATCAATGTTTAAAGGTGTGATTTATTTGTTCTGTTAATTATGTTTAAGGCGATATCTTTAGATATTTCGGATCAAAATTGTATTGTGGAAAATTTTAATGTAAATTTGAGGTGGAGGTCGGTTTTGTACTAAGAGGTGTTTTTTATGAGAAATAACCGGATGATAATACATAAATTGGTACTAAGAGAGTGATAGGGGGAATAGGGGGTTGAACTTTTTAAGTTCGTTGTGGTGTTGTGTATTTGGAATGTGTTGTGTAATATAATGAAGAGTAATGATGTTCTATTGAATGGGTTGTTAAATTTAGTTTTGAGATGAATTTATGTTGTTGTTATCTGGTATGATTCATGAAAAATTTATATTGGTTTATTGGTGTTAATATAATATCTAGAAAAATGTGAATTTTGGAATCATGTGTGTTTGCCATTGTCACGTGGATCAATTCGATTGTCGACTCTATTTTGTTCTCCTTTGCATGGTGTCTTTTTAACACGTACTTGCACTACACATTCAATGAACAACAGAAATTTGTCATGTTCTTTAAATTTGTCGACTTGGAATTTTCGAGCTGCGGAAATTTAAATACCTCACTTACTACTCATACAAATACACATTCTTATTATGCATACCAATAACTCAAACGATCCCACAAACCTAGACCCATACTCACCTACATGCTGCAGGCGGCTGTCTGGGGGCAGGTTGGGCATTACTGGGTGATGATGTCAGCAATAGCAATTTGGCCACAATCACCGTTCGTTGCGGCACGCTATGCACACTGCAGTACTACTCTCCTTGGGGCACCCAAATGTGTCCCAGGCTGCTAAAGGGTTCGGATTTGGCTTGAAGAAAAGGTGGCATCCCTAATTTCTAACTGTATGGGGGATGGGTTGACTGGAGGAGGCGAGAGATCGCTGTTCCTGATCACTAGGAGCAGACAGTCTCTCTCTACCTCCCCTGTCAGAACGGGGATCTGTCTGTTTACATTGACAGATCCCTGTTCTGGCTCTCATTCCCGTGATCACAGGTGGCCGTCAGACATTGCGGCCGCCAGACACGTGCATCGGGCCCCCTGCCGTACAGCGGCACGTGCGCGGCTGCTACTGGTCCTTAAAGGAGCCGCTGTACACAGGGTTGCCACCTGTCCAGGAATCACCCAGACAGTTCAGGTTTGGAATCATGCGTCCGGGTTTCAGACTGCCTGAAACCCGGACACATTATTCAGACTTCACTATGGCCTCCCAGATGGGTTTCTGGCTTCAGTTGTCTAAGCTGAGAGTGTCTGTTACACGCTCTTTTATGCTGCCCAAAGCCAACACTAACAACCCCCCCTCCTCCCCACACAGATGGGAGAGGAGAGAGGCCTTGAAGTCCAGCAGCCTCCAATACATCTGGATGAGAGGTGCCAAGGGGTGAGTGAGCTCACCGTCCATCCCTGTCTGTGACTGAAGTCTCCCCCTTCTCTCTCCTGCATCTGAGTGAGTACACTAAGTAAAATCTGAATTCTCAGAGCACCCCTTACATCAGAGTTCCCCTTTACACCAGAGGACACAGTGTTCTCCCTTACATCAGAGTTCCCCTTTACACCAGAGGACACAGTGTTCTCCCTTACATCAGAGTCTTCTCCGTACATCAGAGTTGTGAGTGTTCCCCCTTAAATCAGAGTTCCCAGAGCATCTCTTATGTCAGGGTCCCCAGAGTTCTCCCTTACATCAGAGTCTGCAGATTCCCCCCTTACAGTGAATGGGAACTCTGCGAATTCAGATGTAAAAGGGGGGACACTGTGGACTCTGATGTAAAGGGGAACTCTGTGGACTCTGATGTAAAGGGGGACTCTTGTTATTAACTTCATATGATTAGAAATGTTATTTAATAGCAAGATATCATGGTATCAGGTATCATCCCGATACCATTTTTTAAGAGCGGGCGATCGTCTTTCCAGGGATTACAACCAATTGTTTCCCCAGAAGAGCGGGAGGGGACGTCCCCCCTCCCGCCGCTTTGAACGGGCCTCCCGTCCCACTGGGAGACCCGATCCTCGATCCGGCACTTCCGGCAGCTAGGGACAGACTGGCACGAAGCCAGTCTCCTGATTGTAAACACGGAAGCAACGTCACAACATCACTTCCTGTTTACTTGGCTGCCAATGGCGTGGGGTTTTAAAAAAATATACAGTATTCAGAATCGCCAAAAACGGCAATCTGAATACTTTGAAGTGCAAAGGAGGGATTTGGGGTCTTTTAGACCCCCCCCCCCCCCGATCCCTCCATAAAGAGTACCTGTCACCACCTATTACTGTTGATGTTTACATTCCTTGTGACAGCAATACAAGTGATCAAATGTATTTTATTTTTTTTTTAAACACAATTTAATAATATACAAATAAATTAAATAAATAAGAAAAAAAATGTAAAGCGCCACCGTCACTGCGAGCCGCGCAGCAAAGAAAACGCATAGGAAGTCTCCCCCTGCATATGTAGACGGCGTTCAAATCACACATGTAAGGTATCGCTGCGATCGTCAGAGCGAGAGCAATAATTCTAGTACTAGATCTCCTCTGTAACTCTAACCTATTAACCTTAAAAAAGAATTTAAAGCGTCACCTATGGAGATTTTTATGTACCATAGTTTGTCGCCATTCCACGAGCGCATGCAATTATGAAGTGTGACATGTTTGGTATCTATTTACTCGGCGTAACATCATCTTTCACATTATAGAAAAGAATTGGGATAACTTTACTGTTTAGTTTTTTTTTTTAATTCATGAAAGTGTCCCTTTTTCAAAAAGTTGCGTTTAAAACACCACTGCACAAATACCGTGTGACATAAAATATTGCAATAATCACCATCATTTTATTCTATGTATTCTCTGCTAAATATATATATATTTATATATATATATATATATATATATATATATATATACAGTGGTGTGAAAAAGTGTTTGCCCCCTTCCTCATTTCCTGTTCCTTTGCATGTTTGTCACACTTAAGTGTTTCGGAACATCAAACCAATTTAAACAATAGTCAAGGACAACACAAGTAAACACAAAATGCAATTTGTAAATGAAGGTGTTTATTATTAAAGGTGAAAAAAAATCCAAACCATCATGGCCCTGTGTGAAAAAGTGATTGCCCCCCTTGTTAAAACATACTATAACTGTGGTTGTCCACACCTGAGTTCAATTTCTCTAGCCACACCCAGGCCTGATTATTGCCACACCTGTTCACAATCAAGGCATCACTTAAATAGGAGCTGCTTGACACAGTAAGGTCCACCAGAAGATCCTTAAAAGCTACACATCATGCCGAGACCCAAAGAAATTCAGGAACAATTGAGAAAGAAAGTAATTGAGATCTATCAGTCTGGAAAGGGTTATAAAGCCATTTCCAAAGCTTTGGGAATACAGCGAACCACAGTGAGAGCCATTATCCACAAATGGCGAAGACATGGAACAGTGGTGAACCTTCCCAGGAGTGGCCGGCCGCCCAAAATTACCCCAAGAGCGCAGCGACGACATCCAAGAGGTCACAAAAGACCCCACAACAACGTCCAAGGAACTGCAGGCCTCACTTGCCTCAGTTAAGGTCAGCGTTCATGCCTCCACCATCAGGAAAAGACTGGGCAAAAATGGCCTGCATGGCAGAGTTTCAAGGAGAAAACCACTGCTGAGCAAAAAGAACATTAAAGCTCGTCTCAATTTCTCCACAACACATCTTGATGATCCCCAAGACTTTTGGGACAACATTCTGTGGACCGATGAGACAAAAGTGGAACTCTTTGGAAGGTGTGTGTCCAAGTATATCTGGCGTAGAAGGAACACTGCATTTCAGAAAAAGAACATTATACCAACAGTAAAATATGGTGGTGGTAGTGTGATGGTCTGGGGCTGTTTTGCTGCTTCAGGACCTGGAAGACTTGCCGTGATAAAAGGAACTATGAATTCTGCTGTCTACCAAGAGATCCTGAAGGAGAATGTCCGACCATCTGTTCGTGTACTCAAGCTGAAACGAACTTGGGTTCTGCAGCAGGACAATGATCCTAAACACACCAGCAAGTCCACCACCGAATAGCTGAAGAAAAACAAAATGAAGACTTTGGAGTGGCCTAGCCAAAGTCCTGACCTGAATCCTATTGAGATGTTGTGGTATGACCTTAAAAAGGCCGTTCATGCTCGAAAACCCTCTAATGTAACTGAATTAGGACAATTCTGCAAAGATGAGTGGGCCAAAATTCCTCCAGGACGCTGTAAAAGCCTCATTGCACGTTATCGCAAACGCTTGGTTCCAGTTGTTGCTGCTAAGGGTGGCCCAACCAGTTATTAGGTTTAGGGGGCAATCACTTTTTCACACAGGGCCATGATGGTTTGGATTTTTTTTCACCTTTAATAATAAACATCTTCATTTACAAATTGCATTTTGTGTTTACTTGTGTTGTCCTTGACTATTGTTTAAATTGGTTTGATGTTCCGAAACACTTAAGTGTGACAAACATGCAAAGGAACAGGAAATGAGGAAGGGGGCAAACACTTTGTCACACCACTGTATAATGCTTGGGGGGTTCTAAGTAAATTTCTAGCAAAAAATACGTATTTGAACTTATAAACACCAAATGTCAGAAATAGGCTTTAGTCATGAAAGGGATATTAGACTATGAAAAAATTGCTGTGCGCCGTAGCGCCGCGCCGAAGTGTTCGGGTTTGACTTGAAGAAAAGGTGGCAACCCCTAGCCGTACACCTACGGCGATTTGCGGGAACGTGCCGACCTGTAACGACCGAGGCTGGTCGGCAAGGGGTTAAGCTTTGACAATAAAATCTGGAAGTTTATAAAAGAGCTGAAATACTGAAACTATTTGTAGCGCCACATCCCTTGATAAATAAAATATCGAAAGAGTTTTTGGTGGGACTTAAAGCGCAAAGACAAATCTGAATATAAAAAAATATACATTTTTTAATAAAGATAAAATAGAAAAATGAATACATATGATAAATGTTTCAAAGAATAAATCACGGAATACATATGGATAATTGCAAAGCTGATTAGTCCCACCAAAAACTCTTTAGAAATAAAACCTGGAAGCCGATCGGTTTCTATGCAGAGCTGCTCCAGGTTTTACACTCTCTAGTCTTAGTAAATCTCCCCCGATGTGTTTTTATCTGTGACCCCATTGGGGAGATCTCCAGAAAGCAGCTTCCTTAGTATTCATGTTCTCATAGTGTAATGAGAGGCCCCCTCCCCCTCCCTCCTGTCTGTGCACGTATAACGGTTCTGATACAAAGTTTCACTTTCACTTTCTGCAGTTTTTTGCATGAGATCGCAGTGAAGAGTCGGGTGTGTTGGGCGTATCGCAGGCTTCCAGAATCGGTGAGTTAGGCTAATCATTGGGGGGGGTCACAGAATGTCAGTACATTGGTGGGGGGGGGGGGTGCAGTTGAAACTGTCATTGTATTTTTTAAGAAGAGGATTAACCCTTTACTGGCAACAACCTCAACTCATATAAGCACGCTCCAAGTGACGCACATGCCAGCAAAGAGTTTAAGGGGATCGTATCAGTACTGGACCGAGAAGAAGGGTGTAGATATGGACAGCACTGTGTTCAGCAAGAGTTAAAGAGGACGGCCACCTTAACAAAAAATATTAAAAGTCAACAGCTACAAATACTGCAGCTGCTGACTTTTAATAATCGGACACTTACCTGTTCCAGGTTCCAGCGATGTCGGCAGCAGTGATGTAAGTAACTGAGTTAAAATAAACTGAGTTACCTAACGCAGTTACTTTAGAGGGTAACTAGTAATCTAACTGATTACTTTTCCCCTCATGGTAACTCAGTTCCCATTACTTTGGCTTAGTTACCCCAATTACATCTACCGCCACTAGATGGCAGTAGTGTAATTCCGGTGTCCTGCCGAAAAAGTTCCCCCTGCCGGATAAGGACCCCCCTGTACTGCACAGGCGCATCGCTTGCGCAGTACGAAGGACTATGGAGCTTCCGAAAATTGATGAACCTAAACAGCTCTGAGTGAACTCTACACCGCGCAGGCGCAGTTAACATGTAATTGTACGAGGCGATGCCACGCGCTCCTGATGCTCGTGCTACTCTGCAAGGGGCGTCTATCGTGTAACTAAGGGGCGGGTCTAGTATTACTGTAACCAAGGGGCGCATTTATTATTATTGTTATATATCGAGCTCTGCCCATTAATTTACCATTCGCCCTCTTCTGTAGCTATCCGCCCCTTACACGATATAATAATAATAGACCCGCCCCTTACACGATATAATAATAATAATAATAGACCCGCCCCTTACACGATATAATAATAATAGACCCGCCCCTTACACGATATAATAATAATAGACCCGCCCCTTACACGATATAATAATAATAATAATAGACCCGCCCCTTACACGATATAATAATAATAGACCCGCCCCTTACACGATATAATAATTGACCCGCCCCTTGCTTACACGCTATAACAGATCTGCCCCTTGGTTAGAGTAATAATAGAGCAGCCCCTTGGTTACACGATATATAACAATAATAATAAATGCGCCCCTTGGTTACAGTAATACTAGACCCGCCCCTTAGTTACACGTATAGAATATAAAAAAAAAAGTCAGTTACTTTGCTGCGTAACTAATTACTTTTCCAATGTAGTAACTGAGTTACTAACGCATTTTGTAACTTAACTAATTACTTTTTTAAAGTAAGATGACCAACACTGGTTGGCAGAAGATGACGAGCGATAGCTCGTCTCTCAGGCTGCCCCCGCCGCCATCCTCTGTCAGGGAATCAGGAGGTGAAGCGTTGCAACTTCACTGCCCGGTTCCCTACAGCGCATGCGTGAGTGGCGCTGCGCGTCTGTACTGGTCCCCGTTGTGTCCTGGGAACTGTGTTTCCCAGGACACAATGGGGGGGGGGGGGGGGCAGGCCATCTGCAGCTAGCTGCGGCTAGCTAGTCCCCGGAAGTGGGTGCAGATACCTGGATTATACAGGTATCTGCACCCCCCTCCCCCCTGAAAGGTGCCAATTGTGGCACCGGAAGGGGGGGAGGAAAATGATGAGCGGAAGTTCCACTTTAGGGTGGAACTCCGCTTTAAGATAATATGACGGGTGGCACAGTGGTGTAGTAGTTAGCAGTTTCATCTAGCAGCAACAAGGGTCGCTGGTTCGAATCCCGACCACGACACCAAAATGGTCACTGGTTCGAATCCCAACCATGACATCATCTGCCTGGAGTTTGCATGTTCTCCCCATGCCTTTGTGGGGTTTCCTCTAAAGACGTGCTGGTCAGTTAATTGGATCCTGTCTAAATCGTCCCTAGTATATGAATGAATGTGAGTTAGGGACCTTAGGTTGTAAGCTCCTTGAGGGCGGGGACTGATGTGAATGTACAATGTATATGTAAAGCGCTGTGTAAATTGACAGCACTATATAAGTACCTGAGATGAATAAATAAATGACGGTGTGGATGTGGTATGAGGGACATCATGGGGTGGATTTACTAAAGGCAAATAGACTGAGAAATCTGCAGTTGGTCCAGAGCTTAGTAAATGAGGGGGGGCTCTACTGACTTCCGTCATCCAATCACGTTCAAGCAAACACGCCATTTTTAATTTTCCTTGCATGTGATTGGGTATTCTTTCTAAAGTGAATCTTCATCTCATTTACTAAGGTCTGCAGCAAATGCTCTTGTAGAGCGCTCAGTCTATTTGCCTTTAGTAAGTCAACCCCAATGTCACCGAGAAATATGTAAGGTGACCTGCACTCACCGGCCACTTTATTAGGTACACCTTGCTAGTTGGACCCCCTTTGGCCTTCATTCTTCGTGGCATAGATACAACAAGGTGTTGGAAACATTCCTCAGATATTTTTGTTAATAGTGAAATGCAGTGGTGGCTGGTGGGTTTTTTTTTTGGGCGGGGGGGGGGGCGGCAAACAACCACACCGCCTCCCCCCGCTGTCTGCCGGTTGGTCCGGCACTTACCCCATCTAGGTGGTAGACATGTGCATTTTCGTACGAATTTCTGGTATTTTTGTTATCGTTTTAACAAACATGCAGAATCCGAAAACCGAAAGATCCGACATAAACAAATGCTTTATTTTCGTTTTCATTGTGACAACAGTTCTATATAGATAGGAGATTCGACATGACGCTGACAATAGCGATCTGTGTCCATTGAACCTGTGGGCGAATGTGCCTAACCTTAGCTCTATTAGTCCAAGATTATTCTACATAGAGAGAAAAGATTTGACATGAAGATTCGACGACGCAGTCACCACGAGCGGACATTTATGGTCAAATGCTCCGCCCATAGGCTATAGAAGAATTCTAATGTTGGTTGACTAGTAATAATAATTAATAAATATAATTATTACTAGTGTCATACAACATTAGAATTCTACTATAGCTTGTAGGCGGAACATTCGACCAGGAAATGTACGATTGCGGCGTCGTACAGTTTAGCTGCTCCGTCGAATCTTCTTCGAACATTCGACAGACACCATAAGCCTTCAATGACAGATTCAACCTTAATTATTTCGGATTTTCGGACAAATTCATTTTTCAATGAAACAAAATAAAAAAAAACGAATTTCGGGAGTAACTAAATACATTTATTCTTTGGACGAAAACAAAATGTTTCAGTGTGCACATGTCTAGGTGGCGGGTGGTGGGCTGCGGGCAGCGGCTCCAGTGTCCTCCATCTAGGTGGCCGCCATGCATCTCTTCTCTCCTCCTCCTAGGCGCTAGTCGTCCAATAGGAACACCTGACATTTTGTCCAATCGGGAAACAGGTCTCACAACCCACTTCCTGATTGGCGGGGAGGAGATTTATTGTGAAAATAGCGGATATTAATTTGCTATCGTCACACAACTGGGTGAGCCCACCCTTTTTTCAATTCTTAGAAAACTAGAAATAAAAAAATCTGCAAGAAAAAAATAGATTGGTAGGATAGTGGAAGAGATTAATTAGAGATAAACTAAACTACGTAAATTACGAGTTCTTAAAGCGTTGAATGAGAACAAATGTTATTTAAAAGGAAGAAGAAAAAAAAAAAGGAAAGTTTATTAAACTTGTCAGGTTGCTTTTACTGCAGATTGAAGCTCATCCCTTCAATCTGCAGACAAATAAAATAGAATAGATACAAAGCTAACAATGTTACTTTGTATCTCTCTATCTCCTGTCTGATCAATGTTTATCTCTCTATCTTAGCTGTGTGAAGTTGGCACCCCATGTTTGTAAAACCTGAATAAAAATCTACCATTCGTTTGTGCCGCGTTTGTGCTGATTTGTGCCGCAAAAATGAGCGTTTGTGCAGGTTCAGTTTCTGAGATATTAAACATTCAATTTAATGCAAGCCCCGCCCACTTTACAACCCATATTGCTGAATTTGAAAAAAAAAACAAACGCGCCATTCGTTTGTGCCGCGTTTGTGCTGGTTTGTGCCGCAAAAATTAGCGTTTGTGCCGGTTCGGTTTCTGAGATATTAAACATTCAATTTAATGCAAGCCCCGCCCACTTTGCAACCCATATTACTGAATTTGAAAAAAAAACGCGCCATTCGTTTGTGCCGCGTTTGTGCTGGTTTATGCCGCAAAAATAAACGTTTCTACCGATTTGGTTGCGGAGATATTGTGCGTTATAGTTGCTGCAACCCTGCCCACTTTTCAACCCATATTACTGAATTTGAAAAACAAACGCGCCATTCGTTTGTGCCGCGTTTGTGCTGGTTTATGCCGCAAAAATAAACGTTTCTACCGATTTGGTTGCGGAGATATTGTGCGTTATAGTTGCTGCAACCCTGCCCACTTTTCAACCCATATTACTGAATTTGAAAAACAAACGCGCCATTCGTTTGTGCCGCGTTTGTGCTGGTTTATGCCGCAAAAATAAACGTTTGTGCCGCTTTGGTTGCGGAGATATTGTGCGTTATAGTTGCTGCAACCCCGTCCACTTTTCAACCCATATTACTGAATTTGACAAACAAACGCGCCATTTGTTTGTGCCACGTTTGTGCTGGTTTGTGCCGCAAAAATAAACGTTTGTGCCGGTTCGGTTTCTGAGATACAAAACAATTTTACTTTGTATCTCTCTATCTCCTGTCTGATCAATGTTTATAAACAATGTTACTTTGTATCTCTCTATCTCCTGTCTGATCAATGTGTATAAACAATGTTACTTTGTATCTCTCTATCTCCTGTCTGATCAATGTTTATAAACAATGTTACTTTGTATCTCTCTATCTCCTGTCTGATCCTGTCATGAGCTTCTAGCTTTTAGCACGATAAACGCTCATAGGGCAGCCCGTTTAAGTGAATGGGCTGCCCTATGCGCGTTACACGGAAATGCATGTAAATTGCACAATGATAAAATAAGCTGCAACATGTGTTCCCACTACCTGAAATGTGAATGGGGTCTAAAAGTTCTATACCAATCCTATGAGAAAAATATAATATGTTCTATTTAATTCCAAAACAGGTATACAGACAATTACGGGTCTTGAAGCCGAGATACGTTGTAAATCGATTTATCTCCTCTGCAAGACCCGTAAACGCCTCTACACCTCTTTTGGATTTGTATGGATTTCCTTGTGGATGAGCACCCAGGTACTTACCTCATACATAGTGTATGGCGGGTACCCTTGGGACTGTTGGTATAATGTGTGCCAATCATGTTTTACTGGAATATAGGCAATTGAAGGCTGCGCTAGCAAATGTGACTCACCACTGTGAGTATAGATAAACCATACACAAAAAACTAAATTAGCAAATGTGACTCACCACTGTGAGTGTATGTGAAACAAATAGAAACATATATATTGATATAACAATCAAATTGTGCAACAATGGCTACAAAAATAGAATAGTGTCAAAGGTGACTTATTGTATTAATCAAAAATTAAATCATGGGTGATGGACAGAACTAATTAGACTATTAAAATGATTGAAGTCATAAATTGCAGGTGGTCATTTGGACGATGGTCCCCTTTTGAAACCCCACTCACCAAAACGAAATGACCCACGGCTTTGCAGTCCTAGGGTCTTAAAAAGTATTTTCAGGACGGTGAGGTGGATGATGTAAAAGATCCTATTGAAACTCGGGGTGGATCAGCAGGGACTCCAGATAAATATCAAAGCCGTGGAAAGGAAAGAAATAAAACAACATGTGTAGTATCGCCGAGATAGACCTGTGGAACACTGTACAATAGTAACTCACTATTGAGCAGACAGGGATCAGCGAGTTCTGGGTGCGCGTTTGGCGTGCGCTCCAAAACAGAACAGGAAACAGCGTCACTGGCTTACTGACCGGAAATTGCGTCGACGCGTTTCGCCCCTCCTCCAGGGCGTCATCAAGGACATCACTTCCGGCCAGAATTAGGGAACTTAAATACCCTGGGTGGCTGACGCCTCCCAGTTAAACAGCCAATCAGAGATGGACTGAATTAAACTTTGCTTCCGGATTACATCATTTCCTCTAGTCAGTTGCTCATTGAAAACTTTATTAGCAAATGAACAACATGACGGAACATGATAAGCAAAATACAAAGTATAACAAAATAAAATATTTTTGTATATAAAAACAGTAATTTCAGATACCATTAATAAAAGACAATTGATAAGGAAATGGTAAATAAAGACCAATAAAAATAATAAACTTAAAATAAAATATGAATGAGTGTGGTAGAAATAAAAATAAGAATAAAAATAAAATTAAAATAAATATAAATGAAAATAAAATAAAATGAAATAAAAAGAAATAAAATAAAAAATAAAAATAAATTTATGAAAATAAAATGAAAATAAAAATAAATATAAAAATAAAATTAAAATAAAAATAAAATAAAAATAAAATAAAAATAAAAATGAAATGAAGTAAAATAAAATAAAATAAAAATTAAAAATTTAAAAATTAAAAAATAAAAAATATAAATAAAAATAAAAATAAAATAAAAATAAGAAAAAATAATAAAAATGTGGAAAAATGTGTGTGAAAATGAGATCTAAATTAATATAAAAATTGATAGTTTACCAATTAGACAAAAAACAATTCAAATCTAGATCAATATTGAGGCCATGCGGATGGAGAGTACCTAATCTATGGATCCATTGGGTTTCATTCCTGGATATCGCCTGTTTAAGATTAGAGCCCCTCCAATGGGGTTCTACCCTATCTATACCACAAAACCTCAGACCTCTAGGGTCACGGTTGTGGAAAAGTCTGAAATGGTTGGATAGACTATGTTGTTTGAAACCCTTTTTAATTCTATTTACGTGTTCCCTCAGTCTGATGCCTAATTTACGAGTGGTCCTACCCACGTACTGAAGGCCACACGGACAAGCCAGAAGGTAAGTAACATGGGTGGTCGCACAAGTGATACATTTTTTGATTTCGTAAGTTTTGCCTTGGGTCTGAGATGTAAATTGTGTGGTTTTTCTTATCCTATGTTTCGAGGTACGGCAAACCACGCATCTACCACAGCTAAAAAAGCCAGTTTGATCTAAAAAAGTATGTTGCTTCTTAGGGGGATTGACGACATTATGTGCTAGCTGAAGTCGTAACGTGGGTGGTTTGGTGTAGATGAATTGGGGCACCTGAGGGAGAATTTTTACAAGTTCCCGATCTTTGAGTAATAGTGGCCAATGGTTCTTCACAATTTTCTTAAACTTTTTGTACTGTCTGGTGAAACCAGTCATGAAGGCAGTACCATATTCTTTCTTAGAGGTCTTAGTGCCACTCAAAAGGGACTCTCTGCTTATATTTCGAATGTTATCTCTAATATTAAGCAATTCGTCGTGGTTATAACCTTTCTCTTTGAACCTATTGCAGATGATGTCACTTTGGATTTCATAATCCTCAATGTTTTTGCAGTTTCTGCGTATTCTTAATAATTGGCTTTTAGGTACGCCTCTTAGCCATCTAGGGTGGTGGCAACTGCTTAGGGGTATATACCCATTTCGGTCGACTTCCTTAAAGAAAGTCCGGGTAGAAAGTCTTCCGTGGTCTTTGAAGATAACTAGATCTAAAAAGTTGACCGATTCCAGATCAGAAACTTCCGTGAAAGAAATTCCGTATAGATTGGCACCTATCTTTTGTAAAAAATTAAGAAAACTGTCTTTGGATCCTGCCCATATGATAAAAATATCGTCAATATAACGCTTATAAAACCTCAGGTGAGGAATATCTTGGCTATAAATGGCCTGTGATTCCCACCAACTCATAAAGAGATTGGCAACTGAGGGGGCGTATTTGGCACCCATGGCCACTCCTTTCTTTTGTCTATAATATTTTCGTTCGTGCCAGAAAAAATTATGACTCATAGCCAGTTCAAGAGATTCTAGAATAAAGTCCTTCTGTTTGGACTTGATTATAGTATCATCTAGGGCCCACTTAACTGCTTCCAATGCGTGATTCTGCTTGATATTAGTGTAAAGTGAATTTACATCTATACTGGCTAGGATGTGATCATCGGCAATTTGTAAGGGATCAATGAGGCCAATAAGGTCTCTGCTGTCCTTAAGATATGCTGGGCATTTCTGCACCAATGGCTGCAAAAAGTGATCTAGGAATTCACCTAGTCTTGCGAATAAAGAATCCACCCCACTTACTATGGGTCTCCCAGGCGGTTTATTGGGATCCTTATGTATCTTTGGTAATTGATAGATGACAGGCACCCTTGGTGCATCAGGTATCAAATATCTATTTTCTTTTTTGTTAATTATTCTGGCTTGGTAGGCAGCTCTAATCATCAATTTGAGTTTGGCCTTATATTTATTGGTGGGATTTCCTTTTAGTTCTTCATACGTTTCAGTATCTGAAACTAAGCGATTCAATTCTGAAAGATAATCGCCTTTGTTCAGTATAACGACCCCCCCCCCCCCCCTTTGTCTGCCTGTCTAATAACTATGTCTTTTTTTTGTTCTAATAGTAATAGACCCTTTTCAATGTCTCTTTTCTGTCTACTTGGACGGATATTGAGGTATTTCAAATCATGCTCCACTAGAGACTTGAAAACCTCAACAAAGTGGTTGTTAGACACCTTGGGGTTGAAAATCGAGTTATTTCTTAGATTCGTATGAATGAATTCCTCATTTGAATTTTTAGAAGATAAACTATTTTTAACAAAAAAAATTTTAATATTGATCTTTCGAATAAACTTTTGGAAATCTATATAGACAATAAATTTGTTAAAATCCATATCAATTGCATATTTTAGTCCTAATTGCAGAACTTTATGGGGGTCCCCCCTGGCGAGCCAGGGGAGGTTCCAACCCCAGAGGCCGAGGGAGGGGCAATTATCCCCAAGATCAGAGGGAGGAGGAATGGAGACCTTGGTATCCCATGGCTCAACCCCCCCTTCTTCCAAGATTCAAGAAACGGAGAACCAGAGGGTGCCGAGGGGGGAAACGGAAAGAGAAAACGAGAAATCTAGCAGCTGGCATTTTTAACCTGAGTGACGCCATTTTTTCAGACGACGAAAATAAAGTTCTGCAATTAGGACTAAAATATGCAATTGATAAGGATTTTAACAAATTTAATGTCTATATAGATTTCCAAAAGTTTATTCGAAAGATCAATATTAAAAAATTTTTTGTTAAAAATAGTTTATCTTCTAAAAATTCAAATGAGGAATTCATTCATACGAATCTAAGAAATAACTTGATTTTCAACCCCAAGGTGTCTAACAACCACTTTGTTGAGGTTTTCAAGTCTCTAGTGGAGCAGGATTTGAAATACCTCAATATCCGTCCAAGTAGACAGAAAAGAGACATTGAAAAGGGTCTACTACTATTAGAACAAAAAAAATACATAGTTATTAGACAGGCAGACAAAAGGGGGGGGGGGTCGTTATACTGAACAAAGACGATTATCTTTCAGAATTGAATCGCTTAGTTTCAGATACTGAAACGTATGAAGAACTAAAAGGAAATCCCACCAATAAATATAAGGCCAAACTCAAATTGATGATTAGAGCTGCCTACCAAGCCGGAATAATTAACAAAAAAGAAAATAGATATTTGATACCTGATGCACCAAGGGTGCCTGTCATCTATCTATTACCAAAGATACATAAGGATCCCAATAAACCGCCTGGGAGACCCATAGTAAGTGGGGTGGATTCTTTATTCGCAAGACTAGGTGAATACCTAGATCACTTTTTGCAGCCATTGGTGCAGAAATGCCCAGCATATCTTAAGGACAGCAGAGACCTTATTGGCCTCATTGATCCCTTACAAATTGCCGATGATCACATCCTAGCCAGTATAGATGTAAATTCACTTTACACTAATATCAAGCAGAATCACGCATTGGAAGCAGTTAAGTGGGCCCTAGATGATACTATAATCAAGTCCAAACAGAAGGACTTTATTCTAGAATCTCTTGAACTGGCTATGAGTCATAATTTTTTCTGGCACGAACGAAAATATTATAGACAAAAGAAAGGAGTGGCCATGGGTGCCAAATACGCCCCCTCAGTTGCCAATCTCTTTATGAGTTGGTGGGAATCACAGGCCATTTATGGCCAAGATATTCCTCACCTGAGGTTTTATAAGCGTTATATTGACGACATTTTTATCATATGGGCAGGATCCAAAGACAGTTTTCTTAATTTTTTACAAAAGATAGGTGCCAATCCATACGGAATTTCTTTCACGGAAGTTTCTGATCTGGAATCGGTCAATTTTTTAGATCTAGTTATCTTCAAAGACCACGGAAGACTTTCTACCCGGACTTTCTTTAAGGAAGTCGACCGAAATGGGTATATACCCCTAAGCAGTTGCCACCACCCTAGATGGCTAAGAGGCGTACCTAAAAGCCAATTATTAAGAATACGCAGAAACTGCAAAAACATTGAGGATTATGAAATCCAAAGTGACATCATCTGCAATAGGTTCAAAGAGAAAGGTTATAACCACGACGAATTGCTTAATATTAGAGATAACCTTCGAAATATAAGCAGAGAGTCCCTTTTGAGTGGCACTAAGACCTCTAAGAAATAATATGGTACTGCCTTCATGACTGGTTTCACCAGACAGTACAAACAGTTTGAGAAAATTGTGAAGAACCATTGGCCACTATTACTCAAAGATCGGGAACTTGTAAAAATTCTCCCTCAGGTGCCCCAATTCATCTACACCAAACCACCCATGTTACGACTTCAGCTAGCACATAATGTCGTCAATCCCCCTAAGAAGCAACATACTTTTTTAGATCAAACTGGCTTTTTTAGCTGTAGTAGATGCGTGGTTTGCCGTACCTCGAAACATAGGATAAGAAAAACCACACAATTTACATCTCAGACCCAAGGCAAAACTTACCAAATCAAAACATTTATCACTTGTGCGACCACCCATGTTACTTACCTTCTGGCTTGTCCGTGTGGCCTTCAGTACGTGGGTAGGACCACTCGTAAATTAGGCATCAGACTGAGGGAACACGTAAATAGAATTAAAAAGGGTTTCAAACAACATAGTCTATCCAACCATTTCAGACTTTTCCACAACCGTGACCCTAGAGGTCTGAGGTTTTGTGGTATAGATAGGGTAGAACCCCATTGGAGGGGCTCTAATCTTAAACAGGCGATATCCAGGAATGAAACCCAATGGATCCATAGATTAGGTACTCTCCATCCGCATGGCCTCAATATTGATCTAGATTTGAATTGTTTTTTGTCTAATTGGTAAACTATCAATTTTTATATTAATTTAGATCTAATTTTCACACACATTTTTCCACATTTTTATTTATTTTTCTTATTTTTTTTTTATTTTCATTTTTATTTTTATTTTTATTTATATTTTTTATTTTTTAATTTTTAATTTTTTAATTTTTATTTTATTTTATTTTACTTCATTTTATTTTTCTTTTCTTTTATTTTTCTTTTATTTTTCTTTTAATTTTATTTTTATATTTATTTTCATTTTTATTTTCATTTTATTTTCATAAATTTATTTTTATTTTTTATTTTATTTCTTTTTATTTCATTTTATTTTATTTTCATTTATATTTATTTTAATTTTATTTTTATTCTTATTTTTATTTCTACCACACTTATTCATATTTTATTTTAAGTTTATTATTTTTATTGGTCTTTATTTACCATTTCCTTATCAATTGTCTTTTATTAATGGTATCTGTAATTACTGTTTTTATATACAAAAATATTTTATTTTGTTATACTTTGTATTTTGCTTATCATGTTCCGTCATGTTGTTCATTTGCTAATAAAGTTTTCAATGAGCAACTGACTAGAGGAAATGATGTAATCCGGAAGCAAAGTTTAATTCAGTCCATCTCTGATTGGCTGTTTAACTGGGAGGCGTCAGCCACCCAGGGTATTTAAGCTCCCTAATTCTGGCCGGAAGTGATGTCCTTGATGACGCCCTGGAGGAGGGGCGAAACGCGTCGACGCAATTTCCGGTCAGTAAGCCAGTGACGCTGCTTCCTGTTCTGTTTTGGAGCGCACGCCAAACGCGCACCCAGAACTCGCTGATCCCTGTCTGCTCAATAGTGAGTTACTATTGTACAGTGTTCCACAGGTCTATCTCGGCGATACTACACATGTTGTTTTATTTCTTTCCTTTCCACGGCTTTGATATTTATCTGGAGTCCCTGCTGATCCACCCCGAGTTTCAATAGGATCTTTTACATCATCCACCTCACCGTCCTGAAAATACTTTTTAAGACCCTAGGACTGCAAAGCCGTGGGTCATTTCGTTTTGGTGAGTGGGGTTTCAAAAGGGGACCATCGTCCAAATGACCACCTGCAATTTATGACTTCAATCATTTTAATAGTCTAATTAGTTCTGTCCATCACCCATGATTTAATTTTTGATTAATACAATAAGTCACCTTTGACACTATTCTATTTTTGTAGCCATTGTTGCACAATTTGATTGTTATATCAATATATATGTTTCTATTTGTTTCACATACACTCACAGTGGTGAGTCACATTTGCTAATTTAGTCTCTAATTTAGTTTTTTGTGTATGGTTTATCTATACTCACAGTAGTGAGTCACATTTGCTAGCGCAACCTTCAATTGCCTATATTCCAGTCTTCAAGGTTCATTTAACCTTTCCAGGCAGCAGCAGCAGTAGTTTGTATCACGTGATTATTTTATCGCATAGTGATTGTAATGCGATTTTCACAATTTATGTTTGTTTAATATCATTCCATTTGGCGCAGGCTATTAAGTTTTGTTTTATATAATCATGTTTTACTGTTTTCTACAGCTTAAGGACATCTGAAAGATGAGGTGTTTTGACCGCTTAGTAGTCGGAATATATTCCCGAGAGGACAGAAGCACCTATGAATGGTTGACACGTACCGCTACCTTCATCAGGGGGGTGAAGGAGGTGCGGCCCATCCTGATCACCAATACTCGGTCCGATTTTACAAATGAAGTCCCCAAGTGTTCCTTCGCCATCCTTTACCACAGCAAGACAAGAGGGCGCCTAAACATCACTGATGTTAAAGACAGCCTGTACGATGAAGAGCTACAACACCTATCTCAGGCTTATGGTAAGTTTGTGCCAAGAGTAGTCTACAGCTGGCCATTCATGATTCAATTTTTTTAGTTCAGCCAGAAAAAAAATGTATTTGATTTCCCCATCCACACATGGGGATCAAATAAAAATGCACCAACTAGCTGTTTCATGAAAAGTCGATTTATAGATAGATAGATACTTTTCATGAACAGGAATGGCCAATACGTGGATTGAAATTTGACCAGGCCCTGCTGAGCCGGCTTTATAGAGAGTGTTAATTGGTAATTCCACTCAAAATAGTACATTGGTGTTTGGCACTAGACATGTGCAATTCGTTTAGTTTTATTTCGTTTTTCATTAAAATTTGTTATATTCGTTCATTCGTTATCGTACGAATGAACGAATGATTCGCTAAAATTTTTAACGAATAACGAATGTTCGAATCGAACGAATACAAAAAAAAAAAAAAACGAAAAAAAAAAAACTAATTCGAAACAACGAATCTACAAAAGAAGAAAGTACGAAAAAATGAAAACAGGAACAACGAAAATCAAAATGAACGAAAAAATTCGTACATTCGTAACTTTTTTTTTTTTTGTTGACTTGGTTATTTTCCGTGTCCCTTACAATGGCGCTGCTTAACGTGCTTCGAATGGATTGAACGAAAAAATTCGTACATTCGTAACTTTTATTTTTTTTTGATTCGTAATTTTCCGTGTCTCTTACAATGGCGCTGCTTAAGGTGCTTCGAATGGATTGAACGAAAAGATTTGTACATTTGTAACTTTTTTTTTTTTTCGATTCGTAATTTTCCGTGTCTCTTACAATGGCGCTGCTTAACGTGCTTTGAATGGATTGAACGAAAAAATTTGTACATTCGTAACTTTTTTTTTTTTATTTTTAAATTTTTTTGATTTGTTTTGTAACTTTTTTTTTTTTGTGATTCGTAATTTTCCGTGTCTCTTACAATGGCGCTGCTTAACGTGCTTCGAATGGATTGAACGAAAAAATTTGTACATTCGTAACTTTTTTTTTCGATTCGAAATTTTACGTGTCTCTTAAAATGTAATAATAGCATACACATTACATAAAATTATGAATTATGCTCCGATTATGAATCTACGAAAACAATGTTACAAAAGTACGAATAAATCAATCTTACGAAAGTACGAATGTAACTAAATCTACGAAAATATGAATGCGTCCGAATTTCGAATTAACAAAAATTAACGATTCGTTTTTAACGGAAAAACGAATCAACGGAAAAATAACTCTTACGAAAATACGAATCGTTACGAACACCGACGACTTACGAATCGTTACGAATACGAACACTGATGACTTACGAATTTACATATCGTTACGGAAAAATAACTCTTAAAAATAACTCTTACGAAAATACGAATCGTTACGAACACCGACGACTTACGAATCGTTACGAATACGAACACTGATGACTTACGAATTTACGAATCGTTACGAATCAACGGAAACGAAAGAAACGAAGCGAAAATAAACAAATTTTTTCTATTGTACACATGTCTATTTGGCACATGAAGCCTGAATGTCCTCTAACTTGTCGATAACCCTAAAATAACCATAACAATTTAAATCTATTCTGCTAACCTAAATATAACATAATAATGTAGACAAAAACTCATCCAAGCTCTACCGCATGATTGTAGAATGACAAGCTGAATTACGGTGCTCAGGCTTGTTGTGTCCCATAAACATCAAAAAAAGCAAATAAATGCCGGCAACTTGATTGCTTCTTCTTGCGACATCCAAAACACTAACATGTTTCGGCCGGAGCCATCCTCATAGCATCAAGGCTCGGGCCGAAACAAGTTAGCAATTTAGATGTTGCGCTGCTGTTTGCTTCTTCTTTATTGAGCACTAACGGCAGTGCGACATCTAAAACACTAACATGTTTCGGCTGGAACCTTCTTCATGGCATCAAGGCTCCGGCCGAAACTTGTTAGCAATTTAGATGTCACGCTGCTGTTTGCTTCTTCTTAAATGTTTATTGAGCACTAACAGCAGTGCGCATCTAAACTGCTAACATGTTTCGGCCGCAGCCTTGATGCTATGAGGACGGCTCCGGCCGAAACATGTTAGCATTTTAGATGTCGTACTGCTGTTAGTGCACAATAAAGATTTAAGAAGAAGCAATCAGGTTGCCAGCATTTTTTGCTAAAAATAACATAAGCCTTTAAAACAATCTTGTCCGCTACCTAAAAAGTGCAGCTAAAGGAGTCCTGCAAAAGAAAAGATATTATACTCACATCTTTGGGGGACCATGTCTCCTTCCTCTCCTCCATTCCTCCAAAAGACTCTTCCACATTCAATACTTCTGGGAGTCTGTCCCCCACTGCATGCTTTGGTTTCATCCTCTGATTCCTATGACACTACAGGACCCAGCAGGTGACCCAGCAGAAGACACATACTGATAGAGAGCTGAGTATAATATCTCTTATATTGCAGGGAATTTTATATGTTTTTTTTAAGTGACTAATAGATTTTTTAAGGTCACATTTATCTAATATTTTCTCCAGACAAAAGCCTAACAGTATTTTGTGTCTCTGCCCCTCCCACAATGGTGAGATTTCCCTGCAGTTGTTTGTGTCTCTGCCCCTCCCAAAATAGTGAGGGTTCCCCACAGAAGTTTGTATCTCTGTTCCTCCTGCAATAGTAATATTTCTCTACAACTGTTGGTGTTGCTACCTTTCCCGCAATTATGAGATTTCCCTGCAGTAGTTTGTGTCTCTGCCCCTCCCACAATGGTGAGATTTCCCTGTAGTTGTTGATGTCTCTGTCCCTCCCACAATGGTAAGATTTCCCTGTAGTTGTTAATGTCTCTGCCCCTCTCACAATGGTGAGATTTCCTGCAGTAGTTTGTGTCTCTGCCCCTCCCACAATGGTGAGATTTCACTGCAGTAGTTTGTGTCTCTGCCCCTCCCACAATAATGAGATTTCCCTCCAGTTGTTTGTGTCTTGCCCCCACCCCCAAAATGGGGAGATTTCCCTGCAGTAGTTTGTGTCTCAGCTCCTCCCACAATGATGAGATTTCCCTGCAGTAGTTTCTGTCTCTGCCCCTCTCACAATGGTGAGATTCCCTGCAGTAGTTTGTGTCTCTGCCCCTCCCACAGTGGTGAGATTTCACTGCAGTAGTTTGTGTCTCTGCCCCTCCCACAATAGTGAGATTTCCCTGCAGTAGTTTGTGTCTCTGCTCTTCCCACAATGGTGAGATTCCCTGCAGTAGTTTGTGTCTCTGACCCTCCTACAACAGTGAAATTCCCTGCAGTAGTTTGTGTTTCTGCCCCTCCCACAATGGTGAGATTTCCCTGCAGTAGTTTGTGTCTCTGCCCCTCCCACAATTGTGAGATGTCCTGCAGTAGTTTGTGTCTCGGCCCCTCCCACAATGGTGATATTCCCTGCAGTAGTTTGTGTCTCTGCCCCTCCCACAATTGTGAGATGTCCTGCAGTAGTTTGTGTCTCGGCCCCTCCCACATGGTCAGATTCCCTGCAGTAGCTTTTATCTCTGCCCCTCCCACAATAGAGAGATTCCCTGCATTAGTTTGAGTCTCAGCCCCTCCCACAATGGTGAGATTCCCTGCAGTAGTTTGAGTCTCAGCCCCTCCCACAATAGTGAGATTCCCTGCAGTAGTTTGAGTCTCAGCCCCTCCCACAATTGTGAGATTCCCTGCAATAGCTTTTATCTCTGCCCCTCCTTCAATGGGATTTATTTGGCCCTCCCACAGTGCAATGGGCAGAATTCCCCTACAGTAGTTGATCTCTGCTCATCCTACAATGGGGAGATATACTGTGTGTGTCAGTGGTGGAACTACTAGGGTTGCAAATGTCGCTCTTGCGACCGCTCCCTTGCATTCCGCTACTGTGGGGGGCTCCAAGATGGCCCACTGTCAGCTCAGAACTGCCTGAATGCTGCTATGGCTCAGGTGGCAAAGGGCGGGTCTGGCGCTGGCAGTGAGGAAGCCCTGATCCCCGGCTATGTGCATTTATTATTATTTTTTCCTAATGGTGAAATTAGCCTTTAAATATCTTTGGGAAACAATACACTTAAATGAATTTTAAGATCCATTTTCCAACTCAGTGATTCTGTTTTTGATTTTTTTTCTGACATGTTGATGATTTATTTTGCTTGGATGTTATAAGTTGCACTAGTAAATACAGCTGGATAAAGTAAAAATTGTGTCTGTCTTCATCTCAGGCTGCAAAACAGCAAAATTATCACAAATACCACTGTTTTGTGATCAGTTTAATTATTGTACAATGTGAGTGATTTGTTATCTCCCCTTCTATGTGATACATACAGGACGGGACAATGTGATCGTAGTGGTGGGTGACATGGAGGACAGCAGTGACGAGAAGAAGGATTCAATCCTCGTGGAACAGCCCAAGCTTGTTCACTACGCAAGAGATGTTTTCCTCTTCAATGAGGTCAAAGATAGTAAAGCTCCTTTTGAAGGACAAAAAATGAAGGATTTGGAGAATAAGATAAAAATAAGAGGTAAGAAACTAATTTGAATTGAATGTGTAGACTAATATTTATATAGGACTCTCTATAAATGTTCTGAAGAGGACATCTCAAGGAAATCTCATCTCCAGACAAAATCTAGGATTAGGATCGCTGTAAGGTTTTCAATTTGGGGTCTGTGTCCTTTCCCCTCATTCCCTATCGGGACAGAAAATGAAGAAAAATCACTCATTAGGGCTAAAAACTAAAACTAAAAACATTAGGGCTAATCACGTGACCCGTGACGCAACACGTCGGGAAGGAGGAGCCTGAGTGACGCCGTGCTGAGACACGGACAGAGCGAGGAGGAGAAGGGCTGACAGCCCTTATAAGGAGCCTGACCTTACTGCATTTATTGTGGAGTGGTTTTCATTCAGTTTTGCATCTTGGGCAGCTGCAATCCTATGGATTAGTCCTGTATTACGCATTACACAGATTTCATTTATTATTTAATGATATTTATTTATTTAATACATCACGGATTTGTATTTAATTATTGGATTATGTCTGAGGTCTATAAATTTGTGGATTAAATTATCACACACAGTTTGCTGTTATTTTTAATCATTCACAGTGGCACGGAACTTATTTATTCATCACGGATTTGTATATATTTATTTTAAGATCATACTAGATTAAGGTTGATCTGCGCACTATTTTTACTCTCACAGTATACTTTTTATATACATTTAATATATACCCAATTCGAGTCCCTGTTTTAGAATGATGTGAATCACACCAGGAGTCTTATTTATAAAACATTTGTTGCATAATGCAACGCGAGTGGTCCGGTCTGTCCCTGTTCACCGTTTTAGGGGTGAACCAGGTCCGAATTTTTGATGGACCCTTTAGCAATGCGCACCGCGGACGCCCCCCCCCCTCCCCCCGGAGGTGTCATGCGAATTGGATGCAGGGAAACCCTCATCCAATTCGCATAACTGTGAACCCAGCCTAAAGGTCAGAAGCGTGCGTTCAAGTTAAATGCAATGTATTTTTTTTGTAAGAGATTGTCAGCTCCATCTAGTGGCCAAAATGTAGTATAGTTTTCTCAGTGAGGGATTTCAAGAAACAATACCGCATTTTTGGGCACTAGGTGGAGCTGATGATACACACATCAATGTATTGCAAAGAAATACAGTGATATTTCCGTCAACCTGCACAATGCTTCTATTAGGGCACTTTCACACTGGCAGCGCCCGGGTGTCGGTGGTAAAGGGCCAATATTTTTAGTGGCACTTTACTGTAATTTTTGCGGCACTTTTCGTGCCTATAACGGGGCGCATTTAACCCCCCGCTAGCAGCCAAAAAAGGGTTAAAATCGCCCGCAAAGCGGCGCTGCCCATTGATTTCAATGTTAACAATGTTGACACATTGGTGTCAGTGTAGAAATCCCTCTTTATATTGGTGGGTGGTGTAAAATCCCACATTACAGAGTCGTCAGTGCAAATTCCCCCTCACATTGGTGGTCAGTGTAGAATCCCCCCACTATATACTTGTCAAAGATTTCCAGCTTTGCTCTACATGATTCAGAATTTGCCACAGTGTACTGCCTCCTAACTAATCCCATCCCCCCACAACTGCCACTGATCCCATCAACCCCCCAGCATTGCCACTGATCACCCCCCTCCCCCAGCATTGCCAATGATACCAGGAGTACTAGTATTCATAGGAGTTTTCTGTCTATTGATGGGTCCCCTCACCTCCCCAGTCCATGGTGGGCAGGCAGTAAGGAGATAATGTGCTGTAATCGTTAGCAACCAATCATTGAGCAGTAATAATGTGCACTAACCTCTTGCAACCAATCATTGAGCGGTAAGGATATGCAGTAACCTCTGGCAACCAATCAGTGAGCTGTAATAATGTGCAGTAACCTCTAGCAACCAATTAGTGAGTGGTAAGGATATCCAGTAACCTGTACTAACCAATTAGTGAGCAGTATTGATGTACAGTAATCTCTAGCAACCAATCAACAAGCAGAAGTCCTGTGCTGTAACCTCTAGCAAATAATCAGTGAGCCAAAATGTGTGCAGTAACCTCTAGCAGCCAGTCAGTGAGCGGTAATGATATACTGTAACTTCTGGCAACCAATCGCAATCGCTGCCTGATCTGATGCGTCTCTATCCCACAGCTATGACTCCAAGGATTAAAACTCATGCACTCACCAAGGATGAGACATCCCATCCTTGTTGTCATTTTGAAGATATTTAGCATCTTCTACAAGCTGGTAGTACTTTTTTCAAATTCAGTTGGACCTGTTGTGTAATATTGAAGAGGTTTTGTTCTCCAAGCCACTTCTTCATCTTTGAGGGCCAGGAAAGTACCGCCCAACATTTCAGTGGTAATCCTTTCATTTACATGGCTGAAGGAGCAAATTGTTGTCAACTGTCTTTCACATTTACGGCAATTTTTAACATTTCTACCCCAAAGATGTGAGAAGGATTAACACCCATGCACACTAAGGATGGGACATCCCATCCTTGTTGTCATGTTGGAAATATTTTGCATCTTCTCCAAGCCTCTCCTTGGGCTCTGAGCTTTAGGAAAATACCCCTGCATTTCAGTGGCAATCCTTCAATTTACACAGTTAAAAGTGCAATTTTTTGTCATCTGTGTCTCAAATCTAATGCCGTTTTAACACCTCTATCCCAGGGGCGGCCGGTGGTCCATTTTTTTTTTTGGGGGGGGGGGGGCGGCAAACAAACCGCCTGCAACCCAAACCCCCCCTCCACATTAGTTTGGTCAGTCAATCTGTCAAACACCCCACCCCAGCCCCCCCACCTCTCGCTGGTCTGTCCGCCCTCCAGCCCCATCTAGCTTGTTGGCAGCATCTCCTCCTCCTCTGCGGCTTCACGACGGCTTCCCCTGCATCTCCTCCTCCTCAGCAGCTTCCTCCTCTATGGCCAATACGGTTGCTTCTCCTCTTGGCCAATAAGGTCTTAAGACACCCTTCCTTTTTGGCCGGGAGGAGAATCAGGAAGTCAATAGCAAATATTAATTTGCTATTGTCACACAACTGGATGGGCTCATGGTGCAGTGCCCTGCGCCCCCGAGCCCACCCTTTTTCAAGCTACTTAGAGCCTCAGGCTCTAATTATGTGCTTCCAAAAAAAAAAAAAACACCCCAAAAAAATTAAATCCATGTGTCCGGCGCCCTGCATGTAGATTCGGGGCTGGGCACATGGATTAGGGGGGCAGCACCCCTGCGCCCCTTATGTACTGGCCGCCACTGCTATATCCCAAAGATGTGACTGAATGGATTAACACCCATGCAGACCAAGGATGGGGCAACAGTGAGGATCAAGCACATAAAGTTCCTCTGAAATCTGGCTGTTAAAGGTGAAGAGATCTGAAATAATCATTGAGCATGTAGATCATTGAGCATGTAGTTTGATCTGACCCTTACATGATACAATAAAATATATTAAATTATTCATTGTATGCAAGGTGCGGGGAAATGTTCCCCCACAATGACGGTTTGGTTCCAGGTAAAATTGCTTGGGAGAAGTTTTTCTTATGCCGCGTACACACGGTCGGAATTTCCGATGGAAACAGTCCGATGGGAGCTTTTCATAAGAATTTTCCGACCGTGTGTATGCCCATCGGTCTTTTTCTGTCGGAATTTCCGACGGACTTTGGATTGAGAACCTGTTCTTAATTTTTCCGATGGAAAACCTTTCTATCGGATTTTCCGATCGTGTGTATGCAATTCCGACACGCAAAATTCCGACGCATGCTCAGAAACTATTCGACGCATGCTCAGAAGCATTAAACTTCCCTTTTATAGTGCAGTCGAATGTGTTGTATGCAGTGGTGTTATTGACCGTCGGAATTTGGTGTGACCGTGTGTAGGCAAGACAGTTTGAGCGAAATTCCGTCGGAATTCCGACGGGAAAACCATCAGAGCTTATTCCCGACGAGAATTCCGACCGTGTGTACGCGGCATGTGTAATCAGAATCAGGTAGAGTAGGTTGTATCCTTTGCAGGATTTTAGATGTAGTTGAGATGAAACATTTGTTGCAAATTATTGAATATTACTAATCTTATGGTTTTTTTTTTCTTTTCTTTAACAGCCTCCCGAGTGTTCTGTAAGGTGAGTACATGTTAAACGTAAGAATGGTAGACATCAGATACATAAAGATGGCATGTTGTCTGTGAAACAAGCTAGGGGAGTCAATTATTCTGGGCCATACATCAGTAGAGATAACGGGCAAGACAAATGAACACCTGTATGTAGATGTTTAATAGTTCCGCCCTCCTACAATAAACACTGCTCTGCGCTACAAAGATATATTACTTGCAATAGGTGGGCTAGTCAGTGATTGAGCTAACCTAGAAATAGTGATATGTGGAATATATAATTATATAAATAAATAAATAAATAAATATATATATATATGTGCAAACAATGTTATATATAAATACAATAAATATATATATACGCGCGAATGTGAATTTTTAAAAAATATTTCTGTGGTGTGCAAAATTATTTTTGATATAATGTGAGTGTATAATTGTCCTTATACATACATTATTTACAGCTGCTGCTTAGGATACAGGGGGTCCCCTACTTACAAACATCCGACTTACAAACGACTCCTACTTACAAACGGAGGGAGACAAAAGGAAGTGAGAGGAAATCTACCCCTAGGAAGGGAAATTCACTCCTGTAAGAGTTAATATGGGAAAAAGGTGTCTCCACTGATGCTTTTATCACCAGTCCATGCTTTCCTAACAACCCAAAATTTTCAAAATCAAATTGTCATTGGGACAGAAGGTGATGAAATCTTCTGAACAGGGGCACAGACAGCAAAACAAATGTTACAGGGGTGATAACCCTTCCCTATGATATCTAAAAAACTTAAAAATAGATTTTTTGGCTGGAGCTACACTTAAAAAATGTACCTGTTCCGACTTACAAACAGATTCAACTTAAGAACAAACCTACAGTCCCTATCTTGTTTGTAACCCGGGGACCCCCTGTATAGAGATATGGAAACATACAAAATAGTCGGCAGGACACAACTTAGTCCCCCCAAAGAATTTTGTAGCAGCGCTATTAATGAGATTTCTCAAATCAATGTGAAAATAAATATGAAAACCATGCTAATTAAAGTGATCTTAAATTAAATAGGTAAATAAATAAATATATAAAAATATAAAAATCATATAAATAAATATATGAATATATGAGCACGGTGAGCGTGGATAAGAAAAAATTATATAAATTAGAGTGAATCAAAAAAATATATATAGAAATAGCAATCCGTGTCTTTAAAACCAGGAGACTACAGTCCACGTGTAAACAAAGGTGCTTGCCAATATAATCAAACAAGTGGCAAGATTAAAATAGTGACAGTTCCATGTTGATGTAAAACAGTTCTAAATTAATATTCCTTGAGTGATCCGACCACCATAGACTTCACCACGTGAGGGAATCGCCCCCTTTTGGGGTTGCACTCACCAGATATCTACTTTTAGTAAGCCTGTATTTATACCAATATGGGCCTTCTCCTCCAACATCACCAGATAATTATTTCCACCAGCGCGGTTATTAGACCAGAATTTCCGCCTTCTCATCCAGCATCCCTTGATCAAAACTCCACCAGCGCGGTTCATTCAATCATGTGTGAAAACAAATGGTGGGCCACATAGTGTGATATTGCTAAAAAAAAATTATTGAAACACTTTCCCTTTAATACAAAAGATCCCCCCCTAATAATATCTGCGTACCAAAATATAATGTATAATGAGCATTGGATAAACGTAAGGTGGTACTGTGCCTGAGTTCCTTCCACTGGGCAGGATATGGATCCTTCAGTTCCGCTGTGTGTACTAGCGGCGTCCTTCCTGTCTGGTGTCTGTGGAACGCACAGTGGACCGCAAAGCGCCGTGACGTCACTTCCTGTGGACCTACGCCCTTGGACACCTGTTAATCATTCAGATACCATTTCAGTGTAGACAGATCGAAGGTGCCAGCTCAACAGTTTGACTTGAATGTAGTTTACTTCAACTAAAACGAAAAACCGCATGACTTCTCATTTTTACTTACTGGCCATTACTGCCTACTTATTCTGAGAATGCTAGCTCAAGGGGACCCTCTGACTTCAATACTTCAGATCATTTAGCCAGATTAAATCATAAGAGAAAACTGTTGGACCCAACTCTGTCTTTTCTGATCTGCATACCCAACCCAGGTCAGGAACTTAGAAAGTACTAAAGCCAGAGGGTAAGTCAGGGCATTTCCATTTTTTGCAGGAGGTCATCAATGGTGGACTCCATTCTTCTCATAGGGAAGGTTCGTTTTTGACCCTGTCATGAATGTCCAATAAAAAAAGAGAAAATGGGATACCAGTAGATCCATAACAATCTGGAACATGATGGTTATATATTTAAATAATCTGGGCCAATTATTTTTTTAATATAAGCTTGTGGTGCACTCCACCTGAATGGCCCAATAGGAGACTATACCTCATCAGAATAAGCCAAGGGATAGTTCATCCAATCAGAAGGAGGCAAAGGAGAGTGTGCACAATCAGAGGGGGGCAAAGGAGAGTGCACCCAATCAAAATGAGGCAAGATTGAGTGCACTCAACCAGAAGGAGGCAAGGGTGAGTGCACCCAATCCGAAGGAAGCAAAGGAGAGTGCACCCAATCAGAAGGAGGCATTGGTGAGTGCACCAAACCATAAGGAGGCAAGGATGAGTGCACCCAACCAAATAGAGGCAAGGGTGAGTGCACCCAATCAGAAGGAGGCATGGGTGAGTGCACCAAAACATAAGGAGGCAAGGATGAGTGCACCCAACCAAATAGAGGCAAGGGTGAGTGCACCAATTCATAAGGAGTTAAGGATGAATGCACCCAATCAGAGGGCGGCAAGGGTGAGTGCACCCAGTTAGAAAGAGGCAAGGGTATGTGCACCCAATCAGAAGAAACTAAGGGACAGTGCACCCAATCAGAAGGAGGCAAGATAAAGTGTACTCCATCAGAAGGAGCCAAGCGAGAGTACATCTATTTAAATGGAGCCAAGTGAGAGTACATCCATTTAAAAGGAGCTAAGGGAGAGTGCAGCCAATCAGAAGGAGCCAAGGAAAAGTACCATATTAGAATTTGCTTTCCTAAAGTCAGACTAGCAAATGCACTCAAATTGGTTGCTTTGTGTGTGTACCTGTTGCAGATTTTTCCTGACTTTCTGTGTAGTAAAATGTTGCCATCATGGCAGGAAGTAAGAGGAAATCTATCTAACAGAGCCCAGGATAGCAGTAAAAACCTGACAAGGGTTCTTAAACTACCATGGTCCATCAACAACTTAAAGTGAAACTTTACCCATAACAATTTGATAAAAATTTTAGTTTTTTAGCAAGGAACATATACTCCACATATATTTATGCTACCGAAATTAGTGTTGTCTCCATTTTGTTGAAGCCCAGAGCAGTCACTTGTTTATTGAGAACTCTACTCCTCTCCTTAGTCTGAAAAACGATGCCACTTTCTGCAAATAAAATGTGTGCCATTCCAGCCTTGATTGTATGTCTTGGCTCAGCTAGAAGGGAAGGCTGCGGTCGCTGACAGTACTCAGGGTTTTAGCTGCCCATGCAGAAGTAGAAAGGGAGCAAAAAGAGGAAATAATCAGTGAGATAAGATAAGTCACTAACCTTGTAAGTTTAACTCTTGTGTCTCCCTGGCACCAGAGTTTATCCTGTCATCTCTCCTGCTTTTCTTTTCTCCCTCTCTAATCTGTCCTTCATCTGCACAGTCTGTGTCATTCCTAATGCCCCCCCCCCCCCTCAGCAGCAGTATATCTTTAGGATTTCAGCTGATTGGCATCTAACAACTTGATGATTATCGATAATACCGAGAATAAGAGCAACTGAGGCTGAGCAGAGCAGGGTGAGACAGTTGAGATAGCTATACCTGCAACAGGAACTAGCCGGAAGTTGTCTATCAGGACTTAATGTTCTGACTAAAGTTCCACTTACAAAAAAGAATGGCTTGACATACAAAATCGGTATATGTAGATAGGCAGAAAAGCCAAAGTTAACCCATTAATGTTGGTTAGCAATGTTGAAAAAGAGCTCACCAACATGTGGACCATTCCCTGTTACATTGCATTGGGGTTGATTTACTAAAACTGGAGAGTGAAAAATCGGGTGCAGCTCTGCATAGAAACCAATCAGCTTCCAAGTTTTATTGCCAAAGCTAAATTGAATGAGATGAAATCAGAAGCTAATTGGCTACCATGCACAGCTGCACCAAATTCTGAATGCTCCAGTTTTAGTAAATCTACCCCATATTTTTCTTGTTTGACATTTATATTTGTAGGGATGTTAGTTGTTATGAGAGCCCTCAACTTTTTTTCTACCATTAGTCAAAAATATTCTTTATGACTTTTGTCTGTTTTTTTTTTTTTTGTCTTTTAGAGATATTTGATTTGGTGGATTTTCCTGGTCGTCCTGTTGCTTATTGTAATTCTTGTCATTGTAATTGTCTGTGTGACCAATCACCCAAAGATCCCAAGCACCTTATCTCCCCCAGTCAATGTGAAAAACGCCACCTCCCACTTTATCTCCAATATGATGACAACTCCACCACCGTCCACTATTGCCAACACCACCTCAGCATAGACCTCCCAGACAATGAATGCTACAGCCCAACTGCTTGGCAATATCACTAGTACAGTAAAGGCCAAACCATAGCACAGTGAATTTACCATAGAACCCAAATAAGGGATGATGGAACAGCTTGCTGCAAGACAGACCCAGGCATGGAAGATCCAAAAATTCCTGAAGGTTCTAGACTAGGGGTTTCCAAACTTTTCAATATGAGGGCCACACAAATATTAGTGGGCCAGAAAAAAAAATCCCCATTGGAGTCCCCTTCTACTTCCATCAGGGTCCCCATCAGAGCCCCCCCCCTTACATTTGGGGCCCCATCAGAGCCCTCCCTTACATCAGAAGGAGAGACCATATGTATTCTTTGCTGACCTTAATCTTCAATTAGTGGTCATTGGGAATACACCATTAACCCTAGCTGTGGGCTGGGATAAAATATTGTAGAGGGCCAGATGTGACCTGTAGGCCATAGTTTGGCTACCTCTGTTATCAGTCATTATAGCTCTCAAGCAATACTGAATTGGAAAATTACATCAAGTGTTGTAGAAAGCTACAATCTTTCTCATCTCAGTCACCTGTCCACTAACGTATCATAGAATGCCCTAAACACACTCACCCCATCACCCCCATGATATTCACAGTTCCTATTATAGGGCAGCATACACTGCTGGTCCAGTGCAGTTCCATGTTTTCCCGGAATAGGGATGCACAGGTGCTGCTCGTATCCCTGTGCCAGTGTCTCATTAATTTCTATTGGGACATGCGGTTGCATGGACACAGTCACTGTATCCTAATATAACATATGGGTGAGTGTGGTTGCTGGTCCCCGAACACTTAGGGTGTAGGGTAAGTTTAGGGACCCATGCCTGCACTAACCCCCATGTCATGTTAGGACAGAGCAGTTGTGTCAATGCAGCCGTGTGTCCCGCAAGAAATGAATGGGACACCAGAACAGCTATGCACACAACATCAGTCCCTCTCCGTGCCAGGAAAACATGGACCTGCAGAAAAGCTCCCCATGTAAATGAGCCCTTATTCAATACAGTAAAGGATGAAAGTGCCACGCACTTATAGTAAGTTCAATATATGTTTATCTTGACAACACAAGAATAAAGCCAATGCATTTTGGGGGCTACTTGTGGTGCCTTCATCCTTTATGTACTGCTCTTTTTTTCTCCAGGTAGCCTCAGGGATAGGGATGAGCCGAACACCCCCCAGTTCGGTTCGCACCAGAACCTGCGAACAGACCTAAAATTCGTGTGAACTTTAGAACCCCATTAAAGTCTATGGGACTTGAACGTTCAAAATCAAAAGTGCTAATTTTAAAGGCTAATATGCAAGTTATTGTCTAAAAAGGGTTTGGGGACCCGGGTGCTGCCCCAAGGGACATGGATCAATGCAAAAAAAAGTTTTAAAAACGTCTGTTTTTTTCGGGAGCACTGATTTTAATAATGCTTAAAGTAAAACAATAAAAGTGTATTATTCCTTTAAATTTCGTACCTGGGGGGTGTGTATAGAATGCCTGTAAAGGGGCGCATGTTTCAGTGCTTAGAACTGTCCCTGCACAAAGTCATTTCTGCAGGAAAAAAAGTCATTTAAAAGCACTCGCAGCTATAATGAATTGTCGGCTCCCCGTAATACAGAGAACAGTCATTGAAAGTCATTGATAAAAAAAAAGCATGGGGTTCCCCCCAAATTCAATTACCTTCAGGTCTGGTATGGATATTAAGGGGAACCCCGCGTCAAATTAAAAAAAAAAATGGCTTGGAGTCCCCCCCAAAAATCCATACCAGACCCTTTATCTGAGCATGCAACCTGGCAGGCCGCAGGAAAAGAGGGGGGGACCCCCCCCCCTCCTGAACTGTACAGGCCACATGCCCTCAACATTGGGAGGATGCTTTGGGAGGACCCCTCAAAGCACCATGTCCCCATGTTGATGGGGACAAGGGCCTCATCCCCACAACCCTGGCCGGTGGGTGGGGGGTCTGCGGGCGGGGGGCTTATTGGATTCTGGAAGCCCCTTTAACAAGGGGATCCCCAGATCCCGCCCCCTTGTTTGAAATGATAACGGGTACATTGTACCCCTACCATTTCACAAAGAAAGTGTAAAAATTTTTTTAAAAAAACACACTGACACCGTTGGGATAAGTCCTTTATTAAAATAAAAAAAAATTAAAAAAAGATTCCAGCGGCAGCAATCTTAAAGGGACGTACCTGTACGCCCTTTTGCCTGGCTGTGACATTCTGCTGACGTACGTCATCGTGCGCCGGTCGGGAAGTGGTTAAAGTGGGCTTCCAGATTCCGATAAGCCCCCGCCCGCAGACCCCCACAACCACTGGGCCAGGGTTGTGGGGATGAGGCCCTTGTCCCCATCAACATGGGGACGTGGTGCTTTGAGGGGTCACAGACCCCAAAGCACCCTCCCAATGTTGAGGGCATGTGGCCTGGTACGGTTCAGGAGGGAGGGGGCACTCTCTCGTCCCCCCCTCTTTTCCTGCGGCCTGCCAGGTTGCGTGCTCGGATAAAGGGTCTGGTATGGATTTTTGGGGCGAACTCCACGCCATTTTTTTTTTTAAACTCCATACCAGACCTGAAGGGTCTGCTATGGATGTTTGGGGGGAACCCCACGCCATTTTTTTTTTTAAATTTGACGTGGGGTTCCCCTTAATATCCATACCAGACCTGAAGGGCCTGGTAATTGAATTTGGGGGGAACCCCACGCTTTTTTTTTTATCAATGACTTTCAATGACAGTTCTCTGTATTACAGGGAGCCGACAATTCATTATAGCCGCGAGTGCTTTTAAATGACTTTTTTCTGCAGAAATTACACTTTGTGCAGGGACAGTTCTAAGCACAGGAAACATGCGCCCCTTTACAGGCATACTATACACAACCCCCCAGGTACAAAATTTAAAGGAATATTACACTTTTATTGTTTCACTTTAAGCATTATTAAAATCACTGCTCCCGAAAAAACTGCCGTTTTTAAAACTTTTTTTTGCATTGATACATGTCCCCTTTTTATGACAATACCATGCATATAAGGCTTTAAAATTAGCACTTTAGTTTTCTCCCATAGACTTTTACAGGGTGTTCTGCGCCTTTTCGAATTTGCCGCGAACACCCCAAATTGTTCGCTGTTCGGTGAACAGACGAACAGGCAATGTTCAACTCGAACTCGAAGCTCATCCCTACTCAGGAATATCCTAGTTGACAGAGGGCTTTTTTTGCTTATCCTGGGTCTGGTGCTCCATCATATTAGCGCTAATGAAATAAAACCCCTCAGTAATCCTTTTTCAAATAAAACAGTTCAGATAAATTAAAAAATAATCCACAAATCGGAAACCATCTTGAGATTCCACAACAGTTTTTCTTCTATAGTGTTTTTATTGAGCACAACGTTTCTGTCTTTATTGGATGTGTCAGAACCAGATTTTGATTAGATGTTTGCATTTAACATGCTTGCTGTTCCAAAATTTTAAATGTTGATATTACATGTGGTGGCTTGTAGTTTCCATTTCTAATGGCTCTTTCCATATCAATATTTTATCTGCCTTCCTTGCCAACCATAGACACCCCAAAAGTCTATCAATACAGGACAACTAAGTTGGTGGCAGGGTCTTCCTATATAATAGTGGTATCCATGTACATATACACTACATTACCAAAAGTATTGGGACACCCGCCTTTACACACAGATGAACTTTAATGTCATCCCAGTCTAAGTCCGTAGGGTTCAATTGTGCGTTGGCCCAACCTTTGCAGCTATAACAGCTTCAACTCTTCTGAAAAGGCTGTCCACAAAGTTTTGGAGTGTGTCTATGGCAATGTTTCTCAATGTTTCTCAACTCCAGCCCTCAAGGCGCCCCAACAGGTCATGTTTTCAGCCTTCCCATTATTTTGCACAGGTGATTTGATCAGTTTCACTGCCTTAGTAATTACCACAGCCGTTGAATCTGACGGGAATCCTGAAAACATGACCTGTTGGGGCGCCTTAAGGACTGGAGTTGAGAAACTGGTTTATGGGAATGTTTGACCATTCTTCCAGAAGCACATTTGTGAGGTCAGGTACTGATGTTAAATGAGAAGGCCTGGCTCACAGTCTCCGCTCTAATTCATCCCAAAGGTGTTCTATCGGTTTGAGGTCAGGCCAGTCAATTTTCTCTACCTCGCTCATCCATGTCTTTATGGACCTTGCTTTGTGCACTGGTAGGCATTCATGTTGGAACAGGAAGGGGCCGTCCCCAAACTGTTCCCACAAAGTTGGGAGCATGAAATTGTCCAAAATGTCCAAAATGTCTTGGTATGCTGACGTCTTAAGAGTTTCCTTCATTGGAACTAAGGGGCCAAGACCAACCCCTGTAAAACAACCCCACACCATAATCCCCCCTCCACCAATTGGTTTGGACCAGTGCACAAAGCAAGGTCCATAAAGACATGGATGAGCGATTTTGGGGTAGAGGAACTTGGCTTGCCTGCAGAGTCCTGACCTCAACCCAATAGAACATCTCTGGAATGAATTAGAGTGGAGACTGTGAGACTTCTCATCCACATCAGTGCCTGACCTCACACATCTGGAAGAATGGCCAAACATTCCCATAGACACTCTCCTAAACCTTGTGGACGGCCTTCCCAGAAGAGTTGAAGCTGTTATAGCTGCAAAGGGTGGGCCAACTCAATTTTGAACCCTACGGACTAAAAGGCAGGCGCCCCAATACTTTTGGCAATATAGTGTAAAATTATGAACTATACACAGTAAAGGATTTCAAAATTTTAGATTTTTCCACCCACTGGAAGCTGGCAACAGAATCAGAAGAATAATTGGAAATGGAATTAGGGCTGAATTCATGCCTATGTGCTGCACACTCCTGGTCTAGGGTTTGTAGAATACGTGAACCTCCCATATGGGTCAATAAGGATGAGCCGAACACCCCCCGGTTTGGTTTGCACCAGAACATACCGAACAGGCAAAAAATTTGGATGAACACACGAACACCATTAAAGTCTATGGGACAAGAACATGAAAAATAAAAAGTGCTAATTTTTAAAGGCTTATATGCAAGTTATTGCCATAAAAAGTGTTTGGGGACCCGGGTCCTGCCCCAGGGGACATGTATCAAAGCAAAACAAGGTTTAAAAACAGCTTGTTTGTTTTTTTTTGTGATTTTAATAATGCTTAAAGTGAAACAATAAAAATGAAATATTCCTTTAAATATCATGCTTGGGGGTGTCTATAGTATGTCTGTAAAGTGGTGCAGTATTCCAGTGTTTAGAACAGTCCGAGAGCAAAATGACATTTATAAAGGAAAAAAGGTAATTTAAAACACTTGTGGCTAAAATGAATTGTCGGGTCTTGGCAATACAGATAAAAGTCATTGAAAAGAATGGCATGGGATCCCTCCCAGTCCATTACCAGGCCCTTTGGGTCTGGTATGAATATTAAGGGGAACCCTTAACCAAAAATTCTAAGAAAAATTGCGTGGGGCTCCCCCCAAAATTCCATACCAGACCCTTCAAAAAAAAATCACTGCTCCCTAAAAACGTCAGTTTTTAAAACTTTTTGCATTGATACATGTCCCCTGGGGCAGGACCTGGGTCCCCAAACACTTTTTATGACAATAATTTGCATATATGCCTTTAAAATTAGCACTTTTGGTTTTTCATGTTAGTGTCCCATAGATTTTAATGGTTTTAATGGTGTTCCGCGGCTTTCAAATTTGCCCTGAACACCGCATATTGTTCGGTGTTCGCCGAACGTCCGAAAAACCAAAGTTCGGCCTCAACTTATGCTCGGGCCAAACTGTTCAACCATCCCTTTTGGTCAAGAGTTAGCTTTGTATTCACAACAAACTTTTTTTTTTTGTATGCTTTTATAATTAGCAATTACACTGCACGCATTTCAGAAATGTTTTTATATTTTGCAATTGTGGTAAAAAATATATTATCATTTTCATGCATATACAGAATATAAATATGTAACAACAGCTTTGTGTATCCGTTTATCACATAGAGTCATTAAATAACATTGTGATTAAAAGCTGCCAAATACTGCAAGTGTCTTGTTTGCTTCAAAAGGAATGGTTTGCCTTTCATATACGTAACATCTGAACCAAGGATCTTTTCAGCTAACTATAGGAGGGGATCTCTTCCCATCGACCACCATTGTAGGAATCATCAGAAAAAATGACCACTGGCCAGGTCTAAGGCTGAGAATCAAGTGATCAAAGACTGCTGATCTCTCGGTTCTCAGAGCTCCCTGAGCAGAGAGCTGGTGACTGTCAGACACCGCTGTCTGCTCTGCCCCCCCCCCCCAGCTCACTGGAGTGCTGGGCTGTGTAGGGGGCGGGAGTAGCCAGCTCAGGCTCTCAGCGGCTCACTGAGAGGCTGAGCCGTGTGACGGTCCAGGCATGTGGGTGGATCCCCACCATATTGTCACGATCTGTGACAACAGCCGACAGCCCACTGTCTGCTGAAAATGGGTCACAGAAGGGCAGAATCAACTGCACTCCTGTGATCTCCAGGAGAAGTACAGCCAAGCGAGCTTTCCCTATACTTCTTTTTTAACCGTTTTTCTTTTGTGACGACTCGTGCTCTCAGGTTATTTAGATCAACTGTGTTGTGTGTACAGAGTAAGGCTCCATGCACACTTGCATGACTTGTCGTGTTGGACACATAAAGTCACAGATCATTGTTTTCAATGGCACCAGTTCGGATCTATGCGACTTAAAGTTGCATCGACTTTGAAAAGGCCCCTGCACTAGTTTGATGTAACTTTGAGGCGACTTAGTGCCAGAGTGTAAATTTCTACTCAAAGTTGCATCAAAGCCGGATTTCAAAGTCACACTGGCAATGGTGTAACGTTAGAGTCCCACACCAGTAAATGGAGCCTAAATGTAGCATTTCTGAGCATGCGCAAGGTCCGTTATTGACCTGCGTGCTCCTTCATCGGGTAAAAAGGATCTTTTCACCCGATGAAGGAGCGCGCAGGTCGATAACGGACCTTGCGCATGCTCAGAAACGTGTAGTGTATCTCTCGCCCTGTCTCACGGCACAAGCTGCTTCCACGAGCCACACTCTGGCTGGATTTTGCTGAGCTCTCCCCCGGCATCCTCCTCTATTACAAACACCTTAGGAGCATACAGGCGACCCGGCGGCACAGCTGTAACCACTAATTGACTCCTAAGCAGACTACAGTGAGCTTAATATGTAAGTGCTACTGTTACTGTTTATTTGTGATTAAAGGCTATTTTGCTGATTGGCGCTGTTCTATTTCTCCTTTCTCCTGTACTGCTGAGCCGACTTCACTCCTGAAGAAAAGCAGCCTTCAGCATAGAGCCCGCCTCCCACCTGATGATGATTGATTCACCCATCAAGTGAAATTTCTATTCAGACTGCTGCACTTTTTTACTTTTCCTGAAAGAACATTATTTTACATTCCTTGAAAGAACATTTATTTACTCTTAAAAAGTGGACTTGGATGTTTTATTTATCTTATTAATTATACAGACTTCCCCCCTGGGCATCTCCTTTTTATATATATTTTTATTTTTATTTTTATTTCTATTCATACTAGCACACGTAGCGCCTGTGTCCTTTTTGTTGTATTTAAATGTAGCAATAGGGTCAATTTACTAAAACCGAAGTGTGCAAAATCTGTTGCAGCTGTGCATGGTAGCCAATCAGCTTCTAACTTCAACTTCTTCAATTACACTCTGACAAGAAATCCTGGAAGACGATTGGCTACCATGCAGAGCTGCACCAGATTATGCACTCTCTGGTTTTAGTAATATATAGGGAGAGGGAAATGGGATTTTTGAGGTGCAAATTAATTGGAAAAATGGTAACAACTAAATTATATAAGAGCATTTTTTTATTTTAGAAAAAATAAAAGTTTTTATTAACCGGTTCCGGAGCAGCCGCCACAGTTTTACTGTGGCAGGTTGGCTCCCCTGCGCGAAACCACATTATTGTACGTGATCTCGCGGGGCCCGGATAGCAGGCGCGCGCACGCTGCACAGTGGAGGTGCCGATGCTCATGGCCGACGGTCATGATGACCGCCGACCACGAGCGATCGTGACAAGGAGACACAGAACAGGGACGAGTGTATATAAACACACACTGCCCTGTTCTGACAGGAGTGACAGATCGTGTGTTCCTATTAGCTAGGAACCACGATGCATCACCTCCTGTAGTTAGTCCCCTCCCACTTCAGTTAGAATGACCTCCCAGGGAGCACAGTTAACCCATTCAATGCCCCCTAGTGTTAATCCCTTCACTGTCAGTGACATTTTTACAGTAATCAATGCATTTTTAAACGCAGAGGCGGCTCTAGGCTTTGTGAGGCCTTAGGCATAACTTAGAAATGAGGCCCCACTCACGTCCATAAGGCCCCTTTCACACTGGGGCGGTGCAGGCAGCGGCAGTAAAGCAGTGCTATATTTAGCGCTGCTTTACCGTTGTTTTAGCCGCAGTATTCGGCCGCTAGCGGGGCGGTTTTAACCCCCGCTTGTGGGATGAAAAAGTGTTAGAACCCCCGCAAAGCACCGCTGCAGCGGTGCTTTGCCGGCGGTGTTGCCGCGGTATTACCGTGGTGTCCCATTGATTTCAATAGGTAGGAGCGGTATAGGAGCGGTGAATACACCGTTCCTTCACCGATCCAAAGATAGAGCCCGCCTCCCACCTGATGATGATTGATTCACCCATCAAGTGAAATTTCTATTCAGACTGCTGCACTTTTTTACTTTTCCTGAAAGAACATTATTTTACATTCCCTGAAAGAACATTTATTTACTCTTAAAAAGTGGACTTGGATGTTTTATTTAATTATACAGACTTCCCCCCTGGGCATCTCCTTTTTATATATATTTTTATTTTTATTTCTATTCATACTAGCACATCCTTCACCGATCCAAAGATAGAGCCCGCCTCCCACCTGATGATGATTGATTCACCCATCACTCCTGTTCTGACAGGAGTGACAGATCGTGTGTTCCTATTAGCTAGGAACCACGATGCATCACCTCCTGTAGTTAGTCCCCTCCCACTTCAGTTAGAATGACCTCCCAGGGAGCACAGTTAACCCATTCAATGCCCCCTAGTGTTAACCCCTTCACTGCCAGTGACATTTTTACAGTAATCAATGCATTTTTAAACGCAGAGGCGGCTCTAGGCTTTGTGAGGCCTTAGGCATAACTTAGAAATGAGGCCCCACTCACGTCCATAAGGCCCCTTTCACACTGGGGCAGTGCGGGCGGCGGCAGTAAAGCAGTGCTATATTTAGCGCTGCTTTACCGTTGTTTTAGCCGCAGTATTCGGCCGCTAGCGGGGCGGTTTTAACCCCCGCTTGTGGCCAAAAAAGTGTTAAAACCCCCGCAAAGCACCGCTGCAGCGGTGCTTTGCCGGCGGTATTGCCGCGGTATTACCGTGGTGTCCCATTGATTTCAATAGGTAGGAGCGGTATAGGAGCGGTGAATACACCGTTCCTTCACCGATCTAAAGATGCTGCTAGCAGGACTTTTTTTACCGTCCTGCTAGCGCCCTCCGGCTTTCACACTGGAGTTAAAGGACCCGCTTTTTTCAGGTGCTATTTTTAGCGCTGTAGCGCCTAAAAAACGCTTAGGTGTGAAAGGGGTCTTAGGGAAAAAATAATTCAAGCAATAAAATTGAATTGCATATAAGAGTACTGGTCAGTGCTCTCAGTACTGGTGTCGGGGCACTCCATCTCAGTGCAGTGTGCTCTATCTCACCGCTGATGTCAGCAACCTCTCTCTCGCTCTCTCTGTGCTGGCGTCAGTGTACACTCTGCTAGTGCTGGTGTCAGTTCTCTGTGTCTCTCAGTGCTGTACTCACATAGAGCTTCTTGAACTCGGCCTCATAGAAGAGAAGGGGCTGTGCGAAATTTCACCACCTCGGAGGTCTCATCATCCCTGTTGGGCAGCAGTAGGTCCCCTCGGAGTCCTCATAGTGGAAGAGCTTCAGGTTGGAGATAGCCGTAGAGAAGCCAATCATGAGCAGTGCCAGCGCAGAATGAAGAGCGCCTTGCCCACTATGGCTGAGGATCGGCACTGGGCTGAGCTGGGACCTCCCGACCACTGCAGTGGAGCCCTGGGTGGCTGGGGATGAGGGCGGGGTGGAGTAAGGTCAGGGGGACCTGGATTGTCAATCACAGGCGGGCACACTGGGACACTGGCAGAGGGCTGAGCAGACCTGACTGTAAACCCCAGTGACATGTACACCCCCCAAGTCGCATGTACCCCCCAGTAACATTTGCACCCCCGTCGCATGCACACCCCCCTAGTTACATGCACACACCCCCCCCAGTCACATTTGCACCTCCCATTGCATGCTCACCCTCCCCCCTTTGCATGCACACACCCCCAGTCGCATGTACCCCCCAGTCACATGCACACACACCCCCAGTCATATGTACCCCCCCCCCAGTCGCATGTACCCCCCCCAGTCACATGCCAAACCCCCGTTACATGCACACACACACCCCCAGTCACATGCACACCCCAAGTCACATGCACACAACCCCCCCCCCAGTCACATGCACACACCCCCGTTACATGCACACACATCCCCAGTCATATTTGCACCTCCCACTGAATGCTCACCCTCCCCCAGTCACATGCACACACCCCCTAGTCACATGCACACACCCCCAGTCGCATGTAAACCCCCAGTCGCATGTAAACCCCCAGTCACATGTACACACCCCCCCAGTGACATGCACACACCCCCAATCGCATGTTTACCCCCCATAGTGACATGCACACACACCCCCCCAGTGACATGCACACACCCCCAATCGCATGTTCACCCCCCATAGTGACATGCACACACCCCCCCAGTGACATGCACACACCCCCAATCGCATGTTCACCCCCCATAGTGACATGCACACACCCCAATCACATGTTCACCCCCCATAGTGACATTCACACCCCCCTAGTGACATTCACCCCCCCCAGTCACATGTACCTCACACACAGAGGCTCTGTCCCCTCACAGCTCAGTCAGCGCATCGTCATCTCGGCTGCACACAGACAGGCTACAGTCAGCGAGTGAACTGGAATTGGCTCCGCCCCCACCATCGGAGCCCCACCCTCTACTGCCGAAGCCCCGCCCCCTCACGATCCCGCTGAATTGCTAGTTGTGCCTGGCCCTTGCACAAGATATCGGCTCAAGGGACAGACAGCATTTGGTGGCGGGGCGGTGAGGGGCGGGGCAGTTGTCCAATGGAGTTTTATTGACAGGAGTGGAGACTTGGACAGTGATCTGATGGGGCGTGGTGTGAGCAGAGAGGAGGAGGACTGTTTGTAAACTGAACAAGCGGGCACCAAGCTCCGCTGTGCTGACTGTACTAGGATAGCATTGATGCAGGAGGATAGCAGAGGCGGCTCTTTAGGCAAAATAGGGGGCAGCGAGGCCCCTAAGAGGGCGAGGCCTTAGGCCATCGCCTAATTTGCCTAATTAGAGAGCCGCCTCTGTTTAAACGCACTGATCGCTGTATTAATGCCAATGTCCGATGTGTCCACCATAATGTCGCAGTCACGATAATAATTGCAGATCACCGCCATTACTAGTTTAAAAAATTAAAATAAAAATGCCATAAAACTATCCCCATTTTGTAGACGCTATAACTTTTGCGCAAGCCAATCAATGTACGCTTATTGCAATTTTTTTTTTTACCAAAAATATGTAGAAGAATACATATCGGCCTAAACTGAGGAAAAAAAAAAATTTTTTATATATTTTTGGGGGATATTTATTATAGCGAAAAGTTCAAAATAATGTGTTTTTTTTTTCAAAATTGTCGCCCTTTTTTGTTTATAGAGCAAAAAATTAAAACCGCAGAGGTGATCGAATACCACCAAAAGAAAGCTCTATTTGTGGGAAAAAAAAGACGTAAATTTTGTTTGGGTACAGCATCTCACGACCGCGCAATTGTCAGTTAAATGCCGAATTGCAAAAAAGTGCTCTGGTCAGGAAGTGGGTAAATTCTTCCGGGGCTGAAGTGGTTAAAAACACAGCAATTGGCAAGTACAAATCAACAAGATTTTATGGAATACAGCATAAAAGGATAGAATTTCCTAATTCCATAAAATCTTGTTGATTTGTACTTGCCAATTGCTGTTTTTTTAATAAAAACTTTTATTTTTTCTAAAATAAAAAAAAATTTCTTATATAATTTAGTTGTTACCATTTTTCGAATTAATTTACACCTTAAAAATCCCATTTTCTTCTATCTATATATAATCTATCAAGGGATGTGGTGCTATTTGTCTGTGATCAAAAAAAACTCTTTCTTCTGGTTTTAGTAAATCAACCCCAATGCATCTTTCTTGCAACATTTGTCCTTAGGTTGACCTGCTAGGTTGGTGCCTCTGAGAAGGTAGGGTTAACGCCAAGTCCATTGACCAATTCCTCTGGTGAGCAACTTAACATTCGCTTCAATTAATCCTTCAATTAATCAACTTGGCTCCTCCTCCCGACGTGTTGCGTCACGCCCACGTGACTTTATCAAGGGATCCCTTGATAAAGTCACGTGGGCGTGATGCAACGCGTCGGGAGGAGGAGCCAAGTGACGCTACCGAGACGAGCAGGGCAGGGAGCCCTAACAGTGCCTGACACATTTCTCACTACCGCGCTCAGATCGCAGGGTGCTGTGTAAGTAGACTGGCTTAAGCCACAACTTATGCACACCATTTAAAGTGTAGCAATACTGCGCAATGTGTTTGTATCTGTTTTATATCCTCATGCAAACACGGAAAGGATAAAGAGGACGTGATCAGCAGGAAAGAAAACACCATAACAAGATAAGTGAAAGTGAAATGTATATACCTGTTAAAACATATATTCACTGACGGTGCTTATCTTTTATCCTTCACATCTTTTAATCTTTATTCAACATCAAAGGTGAACTAGGCTAACCAATCTAAGGTGTTGGAGTTTTTTTATTATTTTTTTGGATTGCAAAGGGCAACTATTTAATTAAAGCCTCAGAACTAATTAAGGAGAAACACCTGTCAAGCGACCGCAATTAAATCCTCAGGAGGCATCTATTAGATGCATGGACTCATAAAGGGTCCTAAATTAAACGCGTTTTTACCCAATTCAAACGCATGGACTTATAAAGGGTCCTAAATTAAACGCGGTTTTACCCAATTTTAACGTGTTTTCACCCAAAGCACTATCCCACTATTATCACATACCCACTGGTACCACAATTAGGAAAAGCATTTTTTTATCTATATATTTATTTATGTTTTTATGTATTTATATATACACAGTGCACGGATTTAAGGGAGGTTTACACACCACATAAGCAGCACTATTGCACAAGGATTTTTAATCACATCTACACTAATTTTAAGGTTGATTGAAAGCGCACCCATCGCACATTATTTTTGTGTATTTTAAAACAATTTCTTTCACGTGTGAGAACACTATTATATGGGTTGCAGCATCATCATTTGGCTATCTTAAAATATTGTTGCTGTTCTGTTCTTAAATACTCATTCTAGCGCTTAAGTACACACATTCAATACATGAAGAGTAGCATATCGTCAGCAAATAATGCGCATTTGTGCTCTTGGGTACCACACGCAACCCCCTTGATGTCTGAGTTTGATCTGATCGCTATGGCTAAAGTTTCAATGGCTATCGCAAAGATTAGCGGTGATAGGGGGCATCCCTGCCTAGTGCCTTTTCTGGATATTAAAGCTTTCTGAGTAGTGACCCCTAAGCCTGACTTGCGCGCTGGGTGTAGAGTAAAGTGAGTGTATAGTGCCCATGAAGCTTGGGCCAAAGCCCCATCTCCCCAAGATCTCAAATAGATACAGTGGTGTGAAAAAGTGTTTGCCCCCTTCCTCATTTCCTGTTCCTTTGCATGTTTGTCACACTTAAGTGTTTCGGAACATCAAACCAATTTAAACAATAGTCAAGGACAACACAAGTAAACACAAAATGCAATTTGTAAATGAATGTGTTTATTATTAAAGGTGAAAAAAAATCCAAACCATCATGGCCCTGTGTGAAAAAGTGATTGCCCCCCTTGTTAAAACATACTATAACTGTGGTTGTCCACACCTGAGTTCAATTTCTCTAGCCACACCCAGGCCTGATTATTGCCACACCTGTTCACAATCAAGGCATCACTTAAATAGGAGCTGCTTGACACAGTAAGGTCCACCAGAAGATCCTTAAAAGCTACACATCATGCCGAGACCCAAAAAAATTCAGGAACAATTTAGAAAGAAAGTAATTGAGATCTATCAGTCTGGAAAGGGTTATAAAGCCATTTCCAAAGCTTTGGGAATCCAGCGAACCACAGTGAGAGCCATTATCCACAAATGGCGAAGACATGGAACAGTGGTGAACCTTCCCAGGAGTGGCCGGCCGCCCAAAATTACCCCAAGAGCGCAGCGACGACTCATCCAAGAGGTCACAAAAGACCCCACAACAACGTCCAAGGAACTGCAGGCCTCACTTGCCTCAGTTAAGGTCAGCGTTCATGCCTCCACCATCAGGAAAAGACTGGGCAAAAATGGCCTGCATGGCAGAGTTCCAAGGAGAAAACCACTGCTGAGCAAAAAGAACATCAAAGTTCGTCTCAATTTCTCCACAACACATCTTGATGATCCCCAAGACTTTTGGGACAACATTCTGTGGACCGATGAGACAAAAGTGGAACTCTTTGGAAGGTGTGTGTCCAAGTATATCTGGCGTAGAAGGAACACTGCATTTCAGAAAAAGAACATTATACCAACAGTAAAATATGGTGGTGGTAGTGTGATGGTCTGGGGCTGTTTTGCTGCTTCAGGACCTGGAAGACTTGCCGTGATAAAAGGAACTATGAATTCTGCTGTCTACCAAGAGATCCTGAAGGAGAATGTCCGACCATCTGTTCATGTACTCAAGCTGAAACGAACTTGGGTTCTGCAGCAGGACAATGATCCTAAACACACCAGCAAGTCCACCACCGAATGGCTGAAGAAAAACAAAATGAAGACTTTGGAGTGGCCTAGCCAAAGTCCTGACCTGAATCCTATTGAGATGTTGTGGTATGACCTTAAAAAGGCCGTTCATGCTCGAAAACCCTCTAATGTAACTGAATTAGGACAATTCTGCAAAGATGAGTGGGCCAAAATTCCTCCAGGACGCTGTAAAAGCCTCATTGCACGTTATCGCAAACGCTTGGTTGCAGTTGTTGCTGCTAAGGGTGGCCCAACCAGTTATTAGGTTTAGGGGGCAATCACTTTTTCACACAGGGCCATGATGGTTTGGATTTTTTTTCACCTTTAATAATAAACACCTTCATTTACAAATTGCATTTTGTGTTTACTTGTGTTGTCCTTGACTATTGTTTAAATTGGTTTGATGTTCCGAAACACTTAAGTGTGACAAACATGCAAAGGAACAGGAAATGAGGAAGGGGGCAAACACTTTTTCACACCACTGTATGGCCAAGTGACAGAATCAAAGGCCTTTTCCAGGTCTATTCAAAGTAGCATGCCAGATTATGGAGGGCCTCCATCCCAGTGGGAATTTAGTAGGGAAATTATATCTATGGCCCTTCCCACCTGATCCGGCCCTTGCCTCCCCGGAATGAAGCCCAGCTGGTCCTTGTGTATATACTTCACAATGAAGCTAGACATCCTGGTAGCTAGGATTTTTGTCATGATTTTGATATCATTGTTTATAAGGGAGATTGGGCGGTAGCTCCCGACCTCACTGGTATCCTTCCCAGGCTTTGGGATTACTGAGATAAAGGCTGTGTTCAGATTCCCTGTCCAGGGGGGCTCCATCCCATAGGGCGTTAAAAAATGTAGGGGACTGACAAGGGACCAATTTTTTTTGTAGTAGCGACTTGAGAAGCCATCTGGGCCTGGCGCAGAGCCCTGTTTAAGCGTTTTGATTACCTCCATGACCTCTTCCGAGGAAAAGAGGAATGATGTGGATGGGGTTTTGAATTAGATCCCCAAGACTGTTTGCATTTTAGGGATAGACAGGGTCCATGTTTTGGGGCTCAATTTTGTTGCTAGTTTGGCCCCTATTTTGTTTGATTGGTAGTAAAATCTGGCACCTGTCCAACAAAGATGTTTTTTCGGCAGAAGTGGTTAGGACTAGATTAAGTTGGACCCGAGCCGTCTCTAATTTGGAAAGGAAATCCTTTGTAGGATTGCGTTTGTGCGATTTGCTTGTGGAAAGGAATTCCTCTGTAAATTTTTGGACGTCTGCTTTTCTTTCCCGCTTCAGTTTAGAGGCTAGCTGGATCAGCCTCCCCCTTATCACCGACTTATGGGCCACCCAAAGCATCGAGGGGCAGACCAACCCAGTATCATCTTCTTGAAAAAATTCCTGCAGGGATTTCTCTAGTACATTGCAGTGTACCAGGTTGCTTAATAGGGATTCATTGAGTCTCCATTTGTAGGTCTGCTCGACCCCCTGTAGGCATTCTATTGTCAAGAACATTATAGAGTGGACTGAGAGTGATGTGTCCCTAATTTGGGATTTCATGGCCAGTGTGATTGCGGTGGTTGGTAAGAAGATCTATCCTGGCATAGGTCTGGTGTGGGATAGAGTAGTGGGTGTAGTCTTTTGCTCTTGGGTTGAGTTCTCTCCATATATCTACCATGCCTAGAGCATTTAATAGTTGAGCTAGTTTAAGTCTTTGTCTGGTGGGGCATCTAGCTACGGATTTATTAACGCTGGATTTATCCAGAAAAGGGTCAAAGTACAGATTCCAGTCTCTGCCTATAACCATTGTTCCTTTAAAAAGTGGACGTAGCTTTATTAGCATATCCTCAAAAAAAATGATTGGCCCTTGTTGGGGGCATAGAATTAAATAAAAGTGTAGGATCCCCCATCTATTGTGCCCGTGGTTAAAAGGTATCGGCCCTCAGGATCCCTGACCACTTCAGACATTGAGTAATTAACCTTTTTTGGAGAAGCCTATCGCTACCACTTTAGTTTTGTTCTCAGCGTTAGCCAGGTAAAAGATGGGAGAGAAAGGGGGAGAAAGAGGAGAAGGCAAAGAGCAGGTTTAGAACATCTTGTAAGGTACATTCGATTGTGTAAAACATGAGGGGAGGGGGCTGTCCCCTTCGTCCCCTAGGTCCAGGGAGGGGAGTGTCTTCACCGCGCTGGAAAATTTAGGTTGTCTCCAAAAGACTTTAAACATCCTCTCAGGAAACAGTGTGAGGCGCAGTGCAGTCGTTCCAGTTCGCCCCCCAAATAAAAAGATGTAATTTGTCATGATCCAAAAAGAGCTCACACCCTATAGAACAATAACCGTAAACTTTGGTAAGAGAAGAGAGGAAAGAAAACAAAAGATGTTACTTGTGGGACCCCCTCCCATAGAGCCCTGGGAACCCTGTATCTTGGGAATCCTCCTGTTCTCCCCCCGGGACCCCTATAACACCCCCCTCCCTATTCGGTAGGCTGTAGGGGTGTACTCAATGGAGGGTAAAAGATAAATCTACACAATGCAGCTTACACATAATCTGTGGTCTCTGTGGCAGAGACCTGGAAGAACCTGACTGAATATGAATAAAGTTATAACCAAAAGGTGGCCAATAGGACTACATAACAAGACAATTGCTACAAAACTTGTAGGAGGGTAGACTGAGCCCCCAAAAAGGGGTCCAGTGTAAACATGTCCGTAGACTCAGGTGGAATCCGTCAGGATTCAAAGATTCGCAGTTCCTGTGGTAGCTAGGTAAAGTGGAACCTCTGATATCTTCGATCGGACCACTATGGAGGCCGCGATTACTTGCACCTCTTGGGCTGCTGTTTCTGCCATACGGGTGTTAGGGGGTGTGACAGACCTAGCCGGGACACAGGCTTTTTGAGAGGACTAAATGCGAGCCTCCTGCCAACCGATTATGGGCCCTGGATTTTAAGGGGCACAGGGTGAAGGAGAACCCCAACTCCAGTCAGATTCAATGCTGTATATATGTGTATATATAATGTGTGTGGTCTCATGTTGTTGGGACACACACTGTCAGATGCTAATGTCATGAACTCAAGCCACCTGTCTGTTGTGTTAATGTTTATGGTAATATAGTAATGTCTATTGAATAGTCATTCAAATGAGCTAGGAGCCTTAGAGTCTTGCCCTGAGGGGTCTTCTCTCAGTCAACTAGTCTGGGTCAATGATTAGATAATTAGCTCATGCTAATTATGTTAGGTACTAGTCACATCGGCTGCTTAAAGGGATTAGTTAATTAGTTTATGTTAATTTGTTACAAGTGTATTGTTAGAGTAATATGAGCAGGTGGGGGGATCTCCTCTTCTACTGTATATAAATGTCAGTTTTAGTTTTGTAATAAATCAGTCCATGTTGGCACTAAGCAAGTCTCGTCTCGTTTGGTGCTTGGGAGCGGTTGGAATATCTGATATCTATATCCAGACAGGGAGGAAGTGATATATGACGAACGCACTCAAGAGGAGTGTAGGGACGTTCCGTCACAGGGGGCTAGGTGGGGAAGGTCGCTTGGTTGATGAGGATCCTCTGCTGGTGGTTTGAGATGGCATCTGCTGAGAGATAAGGCCCAGGTGGGTCAGCAGGCGCTCACCTTCAGCGAAGGAGGAGAATTCATAGGGTTTATTCCTGTAGGAAAAGTTAAGGCGAAAAGGGAAGGCCCATCTGTATGCAATTTCTTTTTGTGTTAGTATCAATAGTAAAGGTTTCAGTGATCGTCGTTTCTAGACCACAAAGGGGGAAAGGACAGTGAATATCAGTATTTGATGATCCTTTATAGTAAGCTTGTCAGACGACTGTGCTGCTCTCATCACCTCCTCCTTAACTGAGTAGTAGTAGGGCTTTACAATGATATCTCTGGGGAGGCCATCTTTCCTCACAGGCTGCAGTGCTCTGTGAGCTCTCTCCAACTCCAGCTTGTGCTCCGGAATATCCGGGATAGGTTTCCTGAGGAGAGAATGGACCGCTGGGTGAACCTCTTTTACAGATTCTGGGAGACCTCGGATCCTAAAATTATATGGGCGGGATCTATTCTCTAGGTCGTCGATTTTAAAATGGGCCACTTCAAGTTGATCCTGAATGTCCTGGATTCTGGCTGTGTTTTGGTTGATTCTGGCAGCAGACTGATTCGTTTTCTGCTCAATATGTTCAATTCTCAGTCCCAAGTGCTGGAGATCAGTCTGTATGGCGGTGGAAATTTGTGCAGCCCTTTGAGCGAGGCCTCTGGCTAACATGGTAGAGAAAGCCTCCATCAAAGCTCGCAGATCTGTCGGGGAGTGAGGAGGAGCATACCTCCCAGTGTCAGAGTTATCAGGAGTGCTCAGCAAGTCCTTCAGGGGGGTGAGGTGAAAGTCTCCCATGGATCTGCCTATTAGGGATTCCGTGGAGGCCGGTGATAAAGGGGGCAAAAGGGATGCACTCACTGTGGTCTTCCCCTGTATAGGGATAGGAGCTGGGCCCTCGTCCTGGTCCGCTATGGACTCTTCTGCCTCCTGGTCTGTGCCTCGTGTGCTCGTGGCCGCCATCTTGGTCTGGCCTGGCTGCTGTAATGTTGCTTCCAGCTGCCTCGATAGGTCTCTCCTAGCGGGACACTCGGTTATCAGGGTATGCTCGGGGGTGTCCCCGAGCGAGCGGTGGTGGATCTGGCCCGATCCGAGTGCTCTGTTGGTTGCGGCGGGGTTCAGAGGACCGGAACGGTGTGGAGCTCTGTGGCTAAGCGGCCATCTTAGGAGACTCCACAAATACGCCCCCTCTTGGGGGGATTTCTATAGGACGAGCGGGCTATCAATCCATTTATAGTGGCGGGCACCATTTCCTGGTAGTATACAGACACCACCATTTTATTGTAGTTTATTCAATTCTTCATATAGAATAATGAAAAATGTCTATGGAAATTACATTAAGAAGATCAATCTACAACGAAAGGGACGCTAAGAGCCCTTTCACACTGGGGCGTTGGGGGCGTCAGCGGTAAAGTGGCGCTATTTTTAGTGACACTTTACCGTTATTTTAGTGGCACTATTCGGCCGCTAGCAGGGCGGTTTTAACCCCCACTAGTGTCTTTGCCGGCAGTTTGGTGGCGCTGCCCCATTGTTGTGTACACCGCTCCTATAGCTCTGAAAATATGCGGCTAGCTGGACTTTTTTTGCCGTTCTTCTAGTGCACCGATCCAGTGTGGAAGCACTCAGGCTTTCACATTGGAGTGACAGGAGAGGCTCTTTACAGGCGCTCTGCAGGCACTTTTTTTTAGTGCTGTAGTGCCTGTAAAGTGCCTCAGTGTGAAAGGGGTCTAATATGTGGGCTTGTGTGATTAAGGAGGGGTTCCCAACTAATAGATGTAATAAACAATAACAAAAATCACATTTAAACGTTAAAAGTAAAAGTTAGTTGCTCCTATTTATTCCCATACACAGTCTTTCCAGTATAACATTATAGGAGTGGCGCGTAGGTTGATTCGAAGTTATTGACCTTTCATTCTTTTTTAGTGGTTACACCTTCCTTTTTACTTTTTATATCTGCCAGGTATTCAGCTTTTAAAATCTGGGGCGTTGGTTGCTTGCCGTGGCTCCTTGTAAAATGTTCCTCAGTGCAGTTTCAGTTTTGATTTCCTGATTTCCCTGTTAGAATCCTCCAGAAAACATGGCAGCTCCTCAAAGGCCTCTGCATGAGATGAGAGATTATATCCGCGCCTTCAGCCTAGATACCCTCCCCCATGGCAATCAGGGGTATCAGCGGGTTTTGCTGCAGCTGGTGGGTGTCCCCGGGTCAGGGAAGTCAGCTCTGATCAACTCCTGTAAATGTGTGCTGGATGACGGAGAATTTATCATGTATGCCAGATCTGCAGGTGGAGCAGCTACAGTCACTGGCGATAGGACAGCCTATGAACTGACCCCGACCATCTTCATAGTGGACAACAGACCGGTGATGGAAATGAAGGGAGTGGCGGTGGCAGAAGTGTACGCCCAGCTTGGTAAGATTATTTCTTTACAAATCTAAAAGTATCTACACAGAACTGAAATGTCCATAAAGGAAGGACACAAGATAGAATACTTTAGGATAAGGATTACACTCTGTAGCTATTCACCCAATGAAAGTATGTAGTATTTTCTGTTTTAACCACTTCAAGCACCTTTGCCCCCTTCCTGCCCAGGCCAATTTTCAGCTTTCAGTGCTGTCACACTCTCAGTGACATTTTTATTTGCTAAACAAACAAAAATAGACAGAAAAAAAAACCTTTTTTTAGTTTCTGTTATACAATTTTGCAAATAAGTAATTTTTCCTTTTCACTGATGGGCACTGATGAGGCACCACTAATAGACACTGATTTGCTGCACTGATAGGCACTGATATACTGCACTGATGGGCACTAATATGCTGCACTGATAGACACTGATATGCTGCACTGTTAGACACTGATATGTTGCACTGATGAGCACTGCTATGCTGCACTGATGGGCACTGATATGCTGCACTGATAGACACTGATATGCTGCACTGATAGACACTGATATGCTGCACTGATGGGCACTGCTATGCTGCACGGATGGGCACTGATATGCTGCACTGTTAGATACTGATATGCTGCACTGATGGGCATTGATATGCTGCACTGATGGACACTGATATGCTGCACTGTTGGGCACTGCTATTCTGCACTGATGGGCACTGATATGCTGCACTGATAGATACTGATATGTTGCACTGATGGACACTGATATGCGGCACTGTTGGGCACTGCTATTCTGCACTGATGGACACTGATATGCTGCACTGATAGATACTGATATGTTGCACTGATGGGCACTGATATGCTGCACTGATGGACACTGATATGCTGCACTGATGGACACTGATATGCTGCACTGATGGGCACTGAAATGCTGCACTGATGGACACGGATATGTTGCACTGATGGACACTTCTATGCTGCACTGATGGGCACTGATATGCTGCACTGATAGATACTGATATGCTGCACTGATAGATACTGATATGCTGCACTGATAGACACTAATATGTTGCACTGATGGGCACTGCTATGCTGCACTGATGGACACTGATATGCTGCACTGATGGACACTGATATGCTGCACTGATAGACACTGATATTCTGCACTTATAGACACTGATATGCTGCACTGTTAGAAACTGATATGCTGCACTGATAGAAACTGATATTCTGCACTGATAGACACTGATATGCTGACCCCCTAATCTACATGCCGGACTATGGATTAAAATGTTTTTTTTTAAGCATGTGATTAGAGCCTGAGGCTCTAATAGTCTTCAAAAAAGGGTGGGCTCAAGGAGCAGAGCACCGCACCCGAAGCCCATTCAGTTGTGTGACAATAGCGAATTAATATTCAATATTGTCACACTGATTCTCCTCCCGTGCAGCTTTAGTCAGCAAATTAAATTCTGCTAGTTCACCTCAGGTTGAACCCTTTTGCAGATATTAAAAAATAAGTGTCTATACTGTTTAAAATTCAGTAATACACTGTCTCGTCCTGCTCTGCACATGCTCAGTTTCTCTCTATTTTTAGGCACTGTGACAAATTTGTAGAGGCCAATCTGCTGACACCCTAAAGATTTACTGCTGCTCAGGAGCTCTGGGCTACAGCAAAATGGCAGTCTCCAGCAAGAAGAAACTGGAGCAATGCTGGAGGCAATTTACTGCACACACTCATTTTGGTAGCATAATTATTAATGTGGAATGTATGTTCCTTGCTAAAGAACATTATTTTTTATCAAGTTGTTATGGGTAAAGTTCCACTTTAAATGTACATTATATGTAAATCCAATTAATAATCACTCTTTAAAATATTAACAGCTTCCTGACCAGCGGCCGCAGTTATACTGGGGCAGGTTGGCTCCCCTGCATGGGCCGTCGTAGCTGGACATCGGTTCTTTGAGGTGCTGTAGCAGGCACGCACGTGCCAGCAGCGTGTCCCCGGAGCGCGATGACTGCCGGGCACCCGCGATCGCTCGTGAGAGAGGGAGAACCAGGATCTACTCTACTAAGTAGGAACAACAATCTCTCTCCTCCTCTAGTCAGTCACATCCCCCCCACAGTTAGAACACACCCAGGGAACACAGTTAACCCCTTGATCACCCCTAGTGTTAACCCCCTCCTTGCCAGTGACATTTATACAGTAATCAGTGGCTATTTATAGCACTGATCGCTGTATAATTGTCAATGGCCCAAAAAAAGTGTCAAAAGTGTTCAATTTGTCCGCCACAATATTTGAAAATTAGAAAATTCGGAAATTCAAAATTCAGAAATTCAGAAATTTCGGAAATTCGGAAACTTCGGAAATTTGTAAATTCGGAAATTTGTAAATTCGGAAATTTGGAATTTCTCGGAAATTCAGGAAATTCTGAAAATTTGGAAATTCAGAGATTTCGGAAATTCTGAGATTTCAGAAATTTGGAATTTCGGAAATTCGGAAATTCAGAATTTTTGAAATTCAGAAATTTCGGAAATTTTGGAAATTTGGAAATTCGGGAATTTCAGAAATAACGAATTTGTCAAAATTCGTTAAAAAACGAATTCGGAACTAAACTAATTGCACATGTCTAATTGCTTGCCAAATTGACTATATAATGGAGGGAGTGGGGATAGTGGTGACATAATTGCCCATATATGGCCACATTTATACTATAATTTAACCCCCGCCGATCTCCACCCATTAGCTTACATGGTTGAAGATTCATGACCATATAAAATATTCAGCCAGGTGATGTCAAACACTGAACACCACTGAATGCCAACTTGTCACCCTGTCCGACCACCTTCCTATAGAGACTACTAAGTGGCCATTTCAGCGTCACCATCAGGAAACCCACTCTGAGAAATCCCATGCAGCTATCACTGCAGTGCATGTAGACAGGGAGTGGCTGCAAATAGGCTGCGGGAGATGAGGTGGAACAAAGGCTGAAATAAGGTGAAAACATTCATTTGAAAAATGGCAATAACTTATGATACAGCACTGTATATACTCACAACTTCTCCTCTTCACGTGGGGTTTATACTGTATGTACTCTAATGAGGTTGTGGTGTTTCCTGCATAGTTTACTGATAGGTTGGTCTTGTTACTATGAACTGTTATTTTATAAAGTGGTCCTGTTTGTATTTGGATACAGAACGTTGCAGTACTTTTGTAACTCCATGATGCACAATGGCATGCAAGACTTTATTTACAAACAAAGCCAGGTGATTACCAAAGCATAGGTGATACAATGATCACATGATCAGGAACCACCCCGATGGTTAGTCTGCCCATCAGTGACAGCACAGGGACTTGTGCGCGCTGCTCAAGATTTGACACCGATTAATGTTCCCTCTGCAGATGCCAAGAGATTAATCCATAATAAATGATAAATGCTTATTTATATTTTTTAAAGGAAACTTCAGGCCTTTAAATGGTCCAATGGAGAAGCATTGGAGATTTTATGATTATATGACTATGCTGGAAGATACGGAACTGAATCCGAACTATACAGACCTCACCGTTCCTGTACTAGTCGATAGGTGGGTTTTTTGTGTCTATATCAATGAGCACTGATCTTCTGTACATACCCAGCCATGGTATCCATTTACTAAAAGTGCAGAGAGTGTTCTCTTATTAGTGAATAAGGTGAAGCCGAGGTCACTTCAATCACCCAATCATGGACATGGTAATATATGTTTTTTTTTTTATTTCCCTACCATGTGATTGGGTATTTCACGTGAAGACAGCTACATCTTATCTTATCTACATCTTACTCAGCAAGTTTTTTACCGTCACTGCTTCTTAAATAAGTCAACCACAACACATAGTGGGCACCAGCCCTACCTTAAGAAAGAGACTACATAAAAAAATAAATAAAAAAAGCATGGGCGGAAGTATGTAATATACATACAGGAGTAAAAGTAATGTACAGGGTGAAGGGGTCAGGAGTATGCAATATACAGAGTGCATGGGTCAGGTGTGTGTAACTTACTTAGCGCAGGGTTCAGGAGTAGGGATGAGCCGAACACCCCCTTGTTCAGTTCGCACCAGAACATGTGAACAGGCAAAACATTTGGCAGAACACAAGAACATGTTAAAGTCTATGGGACTCGAACATGAATAATCAAAAGTGCTAATTTTAAAGGCTAATATGCAAGTTATTGTCATAAAAGTGTTTGGGGACCCGGGTCCTACCCCAGGGGACATGTATCAATGCAAAAAAAAAAGTTTTAAAAATGACCGTTTTTTTCGGGAGCAGGTATTTTAATAATGCTTAAAGTGAAACATAAAAAGTGTAATATTCCTTTAAATTTAGTACCTGGGGTGTCTATAGTATGCCTATAAAGGGGCGCATGTTTCCCGTGTTTAGAACAGTCTGACAGCAAATTACATTTCTAAAGGAATAAAAGTTATTTAAAACTACTTATACACATAAAAGTTCATTGATAAAAACAGCATGGGATTCCCCCACAGGGAAACCTCGAACCAAAATTTAAAAAAATTCCATACCATACCAAAATTACAAGAAACCATTTTTGACAATTCCTTTATTAAAGTCTTCTTCAATCTTCTTTGTGTCTTCTTCCTTCAGTTTCTTACTCCATCTTCTTCTTCCTCTGCTTCTTCTTCCGATCCTCTGCTTCTTGCTCCAGTGTTCTCGTCCGGCACCTTCCTCCGTGGCGTCCTCTTCCCTGCTTCTTTCTTCGGCCGCTCCACATCCATGGGAGGCTACCGCTGTTTGACGCTTCTCTTCTTCTGACACTTCTTATATAACGGAGGGCAGGGCTACCAGGTGACCCCGCCCCCCTCTGATGCACAGAGACTTGACGGGGACTTCCCTATGGATTTCCCCGTGGAGTCAGAGGGGTTGCGGGGTCACCCGGTTACGTGGCCCCACCCTCCGTTATATAAGAAGTGTCAGAAGAAGAGAAAAGTCACACAGCGGGAGCCTCCCATGGATGCGGAGCGGCCGAAGAACGAAACGGGGAAGAAGACGCCGCGGAGGAAGATGCCGGACAAGAACACTGGAGCAAGAAGCAGAGGATCGGAGAAAGAAGCAGAGGAAGAAGCAGATGGAGGAAGAAACCAAAGGAAGAAGACCCGAAGAAGATGGAAGAATAAATGGGGTGCCCAAGAAGGACAGCAATTTGGCAGTCATGTTCCCCCAGCTGCAGCATACTGCCAGGTTTGCTCCAGTGATGAGGAGGGAGGGGATGATGAGGTCACTGACTCCACATGGGTGCCTGATAGGAGAGAGGGGGAGGAGGAGGAGGCACATCTCCAAGGAGGCAGGATGCCCTCCAGGGGCCAGCTTAAGGGCAGCCCACCGACTGCCTCACACCGCAGAGCTCTGCATGTGCAGGGCACTGCTGTCTCTGCGCATCATTCCAAAAGTTCTTGGTGTGGGCCTTTTTTGAGACAAGTGCATCAGATCACACCGCTGCTATTTGCAACATATGTCTCAAGCGTATCTCACGTGGCCAAAACATCCCCTGCTTTGGCACCACATGCTTGACCAGACATATGTCGACCTGCCATGCAGTTCGTTGGCAAGCGTACCTAAAAGACCCACACCAAAGAACAAAGTGGACCTCTCCTTGCTCCTCATCAGCTGGGGTCTCCAACCCCACTTTACCTTCAGTCCTCTCTGAAACCTGCACTGAGAGCAATGAAGGTGTAGAATTAGGTGTGTCACAGCCAAGTACTTGCAGGCAATCTGCTATCGGTACACCAACGTCAGATTGTACCAGGCAAATTTCCCTCCCCCAGCTGCTGCACCGCTGAAAGAAGTTCGTTCCCAGCCATCCACATGCCCAGAGGTTGAATGCTAGCTTGGCTAAATTGCTAGCACTTCAACTGCTGCCTTTTCAGTTGGTAGACTCTGCCCCCTTCCGTGAGTTTTAAGGAATGTGCGGAACCTCAGTGGCAGGTTCTCAAATGCCACTTTTCCTCACAGAAGATGATTCCGGCAATGTGGAATGCAATGCTTTAGCCCCGCTGGACAGGGCGGTCAGTGGTAAGGTGCATATTACCGCTGACTCATGGTCAAGCAGGCATGGACAGGGATGTTACCTATCTTTCACGGCGCATTGGGTGACTCTGCTGGCAGCTGGGAACGATGAAGGACAAGGTGCAATAGTGTTGGAGGTTGTTCCGCCACCACGGCTCCAAAATGCTACTACTGGTGATTCTGACACACCTCTCTCCTCCACCCCCTCCTCTTCGTTTTCCTCCATGGCCTCTTCCTGTGCTTTGTCCTCGGAACCAGTGGTGCTCCGTAGGCGTTCAAGGGGCTACACAAGTACGCAGGCAAAAAGATGCCATGCGGTGCTTGAGCTGGTGTGCTTGGGGGACAGGAGCCACACTGGGGCAGAGATTCTGTCAGCTCTGCAGGGGCATGCTCAGAAGTGGTTAATGCCATGCCAGCTTAAGGCAGGAATGGTGGTTTGCGACAATGGCACCAACCTCCTCTCCGCCCTCTGACAGGGACAACTGGCCCATGTGCCCTGTTTGGCTCACGTCCTTAACTTGGTGGTGCAGCTGTTCTTGGGCAGGTACCCGGGCTTACAGGATGTCCTGAGGCAGGCCAGGAAAGTCTGTGTGCATTTCCGCCAGTCATATAATGCCAGTGCTCGGCTGGCTGACCTCCAAAAGGAATTTAACCTGCCCAAGAACCGCCAAATCTGTGACATGCCCACCAGGTGGAACTCAACGTTGGCCATGCTGCAGTGGCTGCACATGCAGCAGAGGGACATCAATATGTACCTGTGCGACTATGTCATCAGGACAGGGTCAGGGGAGCATGTTTGTTTTCCCCCACGCCAGTGGGCCATGATCAGGGATGCATGCACTGTCCTGTCACCATTTGACGAGAGCCGCGAGGATGGTGAGCAGTGTCAGTGCATGCATCAGCGACACTGTCCATCTTGTCCACCTGTTGGAGCACACGCTTCGTGGAATAATGGACAGGGCACTTGAGGTAGAACAGAGGCAGGAAGAGCTGGACTTCCTTACCTCAAGGCCCCCTTTATCCAGACAGTGTTCCTGCTGGCCCGCCGATCACACAGGAAGAGGAGGAGGATTGTGTCAGCATGGAGGTGGAGCCTAGCACTTAGCAGCAGTCTTTAAGGGATCATTTACAGTTGCAAGAAACCCATGGACTTGTACATGGCTGGAAGGAGGTGGCTGCAGATCATGTCATCCTTAGTGACCCAGAGGACTCCAGACCGAATGCCTCAGCTTACCTACGCTGCATGTCCTCCCTGATCCTGCAAAGCCTGCGGAAGGATCCTCGTATTCGCCGGATCAAGGAGAGGGATCATTACTGCCTGGCAACCCTCCTTGATCCACGTTACAAGGGTAAGGTTGCGGACCTTATCTTGCCATCGCAGAGGGAGTAGAGGATGAAACATCTTCCAGAGGCCTTGCAGAAAGGTCTGTGCAATGCGTTCCTAGAGACTGGGAGTTTACAAATTCCTGTTCCTGGACAACGTGTTGCTGATGCTTCGGTCAGTCAAAGAAGGAGCGGTGGAGAAGGTGGCCATCGTACCGATGCGTTCAGACAATTTTTCAGTTCGCAGGCCCAAGGTATGATCGGTTCCAGCAACCATCGCCAGCGTCTGGTTTACATGGTGCAGGAGTACCTAGGGGCGAGATCAGACTTGGACACCTTTCCCACCAAAAATCCTCTGGGTTACTGGGTCTTGAGGATGGATCACTGGCTAGAGCTTGCACAGTATTCAATTAAGCTACTGGCCTGTCCTGCATCCAGCGTTCCTTCAGAACGCACATTTAGTGCTGCTGGAGGTTTGTAACCAATCACATGGTGCGCCTTTCCACTGACTCGATCGATTGACTGACCGCTATAAAAATGAATCAGTCTTGGATCACCACCAGCTACCAAGCACCTGATGCTGATGTAACCGAATATTTTTTTTTGAAATGTCAGATCCCTTTAAGACTGTCTATGCTGATGCTGAGTGACTATCCTGTTATGCTGAGTGACTATCCTCTTCCTCCTCCTCAATGATCCATGCCACCACACCAGTGCCTAAGGCACAATTTTTCAGCCCCTACAGGGGCGTGTAATTACAATTTTTAGGCAATGCTTTGCAACAGGTCTCATTGCTGTGCTCAGAGTACAGTATCTGTGAGGGGTTGCAGTGTTGTGGCACCAGCACCAGTGCCTAAGGCACAATTTTTCAGCCCCTGTATAACAGGGGCGTGTAATTAAGAATTTTGATGCAATATTTTGCAGGAGGGTTTGTTGCACTCAACTACAATATCTGTGAGGGGTTGCAGTGTCGTGGCACCAGCACCAGTGCCTAAGGCTCAATTTTTCAGCCCCTTTTTAACAGGGACGTGGAATTACAATTTTTGATGCAATACTTTGCAGCATGGCTTATTCCTGCACCCACCAAGAGTAACTGTGAGGGCTTACAGTGTTGTGGCAACACCACCACCACCACCACCACCACCAAAGGCCCGATTTTTCTACCACTGTTCAACAATGGCATGTAATTACAATTCTTGATATAATAGTTCACAGCAGGGCGCTCCAGCGCCCACCAAGAGTAACTGTGAGAGCTTACAGTGTTGTGGCAACACCAACACCTTAGGCCCAAATTTCTGCAGAGTATATAGGGCAGGCCCCTACTTTCAAACATCCAACTTTCAAACGACTACTTGCAAACTAAAGCAGACAGCAGGAAGTGAAAAGAAATAGATGAAATCTACCCCTAGGAAGGGAAATTCTCTCCTGTAAGAGTTAATATGGGAAAAACGTGTCTCCTTTCCACTGATGCTTTATCCCAATCCTTGTTTCACTAAAAACCCCAAATTTTCTAAAAACATTTGTCATTGAGACAGAAAGTGAGGTGAAATCTTCTGAAGAGGTGCACAGACAGCAAAACAAATTATTCAGGGGTAACAACCCTTCCCTATGTTTTCCAAAAATCTTAAAAATATTTTTTTGGGCTGGAGCTACACTTTAAAAATGTATCAGTTCAAAATTACAAACAGATTCTACTTAATACAAACCTACAGTCCCTGTCTTGTTTGCGTCGCCTGTATGCTGCTGTTCAGAGTATATAAGGCCTGGGGGCCCCACGCATTTCCTTTTTTTATTTGGGTGCGGGGTTCCCCTTAATATCCATACAAGACCCAAAGGGCCTGGTTATGGACTGGAGGGGTACCCATGCCGTTTGTCTCACTGATTTTCATCCATATTGCCGGGACCCGACATTACAGCCGCAAGCAGTTTTACATGACTTTTATTCCTTTAGAAATGTCATTTTGTGCAGAGACTGTTCTAAGCACGGGAAACACATGCCACTTTACAGGCATACTATAGACACCCCCCAGGTACAATATTTAAAGGAATATTTCACTTTTTTTTCACTTTAAGCATCATTAAAATCAGTGCTCCCGAAAAAACGTTAGTTTTTAAACCTTTTTTTTTTGCATTGATACATGTCCCCTGGGGCAGGACCCGGGTCCCCAAACACTTTTTAGGACAATAACTTGCATATTAGCCTTTAAAATTAGCACTTTTGATTTTGAACGTTCGAGTTCCATAGACATTAACGGGGTTCTAACGTTTGCGTGAACTATCGGTCCGTTCGCAGGTTCTGGTGCGAACCGAACCGAGGGGTGTTCGGCTCATCCCTAATTACGAGCATTCTCCTGGAACAGATCATGCTCATAATCTGAGGTTCCACTGTATAGCGTATATAATTGCGACACTAATCATCTGTATTTGAATGTTATTAAAAATTACCTTTCCTTTTCAATCTGCAGCCATGTAATTTTCTTGAGAATGCATTGCAATATGGCTACCTGGAGTTGTTCTGTACTCAGAGTGTGTACTGACCACTCCCCAGAAACATAAATTCCTGCTTGTGTGATTGGCTCACCAATTTTCCCAGAAGTCTGCACTAAGTCAAATTTCAGGTGTCCCCTGCAACTAAAATTACCTTTTTTGAGAGATACTATCAATAGGAGCATGTCTAAAGGGATGCAGGCCCAGCAGATTTCCTCATTAGTGCCCTGCTGCTGCACACCTGACAGTTAATTATGAAACCACTCCCATTAGACCCACTCAGAACAGAGACACAGGGATTTCTTCAGAATAACAAAAAGGTAGGAATCTGCAACAAAGGTTGTTATAATCCTTGCAATGTACAGAGATCACCCAGTTGTTTTTTCTCAACAAAAGTGGAGTTATGCTTTAAGCACGAAGGGGTTAAGATTTGTGCTTCTCTTCCTGCTGCCCTAAGCAGTGGCCTTTAATTGAAGACAAACACCAGAGGGTGCCATCATCTAAGTGTAAACAATTTTAAACAGTCTACACGTAGATGGTGGCGCCCTCTGGTGTTTGTCTTCTGGTATGTGCATTAGAAAATTCAGGACCTGGTTATAGGAGTAGTATCCATCCCCTGCAATGACTACTGTTGAACTACTTGCTACCATTTATCTAAGACTTAACCCTATTATTACTGGGGGGGGGGGGGGGGTCTGTCAGTGCAGTCATTTTGTGTTCAGTGGCCAGTAATTGACATTATAGATGCCCTGGTCATAGAATAGTCTTTTTGTACGTTTATCAGTAGCACACTACATCATTCAAACATCTATGCATGTGTGAATATTCTGAGCTATGTACATAATTTTAACTTTTTTTTTTTATCTACAGCTCTCGTTTGCATTTTGTCTCTGAGCAAGAGGAGATTCAAACATTTCTGAGGGAGTGCAGGTTGATGACAGGTGAGATTTCCGCACAAAATCCTGTTAGGAGGGTCTAATATATAAATTACTAAATGATCAGTCCACTGAGCTAAAAAAAAATGATTTGCCATAATGCCGGTTATTTTCAGTAAAAGGGGTGACACGAGCTGAAAATAACTGTCATAGGGATGAAAATGAATACATTATTATTGGTGTGGGGGGAGGGGGTAAACTGCTTCCATTCTGATCTTTAGGATACATGAAAAACTGTGCATTGATGGGGGATTACTGAAAACTTAAATATAGTATTTATATTCAGTAATAAAATAGCCAAAAAAATTGTATCATGGGGTGTATGGTACTTTCCCAGCACCAAATCTAATAAATAAAAAGGAAAATATGAAATAGTTTATTACATCTTTATTACAAAACATAAAACCATATCTTAGACCAGTAGTCTCCATACTGTGGCCCAGGGGCCGGATGCAGCCCTTTTCTTTCTTTTATCCGGCCCTTATTCCTCCAAGCGACACCAATGGGTACCCAGTGACACCATCAATGTAACACTATTCTTCCTACTGATGCCAGTAATGGGGCACTATTCTTCCTCCTAAAACCAATGATGGGGCACTATTCCCCCCCACTGACAATGGGTAATTTTCTACCCCCACTGGCCGCAGTCTTCCCCCCCCCCCCGAAGCCTGAAGGTCAGTAACTTGGCCCTTTATTTATAAAGTTTGGAGACCACTGTCTTAGACCATAGGGCAACGATCCCCATATATGACCCATTTAAGACTGTTAGGTGTAACTTGATGTACTTGAAGCTACTTGATGCGTTCCAAGTATCACTCTTCATTGGGGGGGGGGGCGGGGTGGGTGAGGGTTGGCTAGAGTGGAAGCCTCTAAAGCTGTCAGTGTTCCTGAAGACCCAGCTGGCAAACTGACAAATCAGCCTTGCAAATTGCACAGGGAGAACAGCTCTCTCAAAGCATCTGTAGAGCTGGGTTGCCAGTTTGACAATCCTACTCTTAGTATTGGAAGGAAAAAATAAGCTGCTTTATGCCTAGCTGCAGCTTTCATTCATAACATAGGGCTCATGAGCAAACCAAAGTATTGTTCATGTACACATGATGACAGTTCCAGCACTCCAGCGAATATTAGACATGTGTGATTAGTTTCGTACGAATCGGAAATTCATACGAATTTTAACGAATACAAATTCTGTACGAAATACGAAATTTCGTTTACGAATTTCAGATCCAAATTATCCAAATCCAAACTACCAAATAACTAATTGTCTACCAATTACTCAGAGGAAGTACGAAATACGAAATTTCGTATTCGTAAATGAGTGATTGGTGAACAATAGACAATAGACTTGTGTTATGTAACGTTAATTTGTTTTCGGGTAATTCGTTATTATTCGTAGAGTGTCGATGTTCGTTATCCTAATTAACGATTCGTAAGAAATTCGTATTTCGTACGAATCCGAATAAAATTTCGTACACAAATTACGAATTACGATTTTTTTTATAAGAAACGAAACGAAACGAAACAAATTTTTTGACAGCTCTCATGTCTAGCGAATATAGGAAAAACCAAACAAGTCTAAACCCTCAATAACCATTATTCGTTTTTATTAAATCCCAACCTTTTTTTTTTCTAAACCCCCCCCCCCATGGATATGTACCTTTGTAACATTTACCTGCTTCCATATGTCTTTCAGGCTTTTTTCCACTTGTAGTCATCACCCACAAAGGAAGACAAAATACTTCTGAAGTGAAGAACAAGTACAGAGCTATGGGAGCTGAGCAGGTCATACCGGTGGAGAATTATACCATAGAAAATCATGAGAGGATCCGGAGTAAAGACACCGACATACTGACAGTTCTCTACAATGCTCTGCAAGATGTCGCCTATTATATGTCCTACCAACGGGATCTGAGAAAGGAGAGATTGGAGAGAAAGAAATTCCTCCTAAAGTATATGCATGATATAGAGATTGAGAAGAAAGTGCAGGAGGCTTTACAAATGGCAGAAATAAACAGAAGGCAAAAACGTTAAATCAATTCTACACTGTCCATTCTGATCCTCCTAATTGGAGGAACCCGTGGTTGATGTATGCCTTCTCTACATTGTATCTATTATTGAATAATGAGGCGTAGCTCCCAACTGTCCCTGATTTCGAGGGACTGTCCCTGATTTGGAACGATGTCCCTCTGTCACTCTTTCCTCCTCATCTGTCCCTCATTTTGGTCTGATCTATATTGATGTATAGAAAATGCACTTTTGATCTATCAAAAAGTGTTTTCCAGGACTAAACCTTTCATCTGATTTCTAAATTGCTGCATTTGTAAATTCCAAAAGCTTATATAAAGGAATAGTAGTGGTAAAAAAAAGCACTTGTGGGTTTAATCAATCTTGTTTGTCTGTACAATTCTCCTTTAAGGGGGCGTGGCAATGGGTGTGTCCTATGCCTGCATACTTTTACTGATGGGTGTCCCTCATTCTCATCTCAAAAAGTTGTGAGGTATGAATGAGGTGGTGGGTAATGCTATTCCTCTAAGCCAGTGATGGCGAACCTTGGCACCCCAGATGTTTTGAAGCTACATTTCCCATGAGGCTCAACTACACTGCAGAAAGCATGAGCACTATGGGAAATGTAGTTCCTAAACATCTGGGGTGCCAAGGTTCGCCATCACTGCTCTAAGCCCAGTAGCAGTACAGGCCTTATACATTAACAGGCAGGGGCACAGCCACCAACAACCTGTGAACCTCAATCATGGTGTCACCTGTGGGAAGTGAAAGCCAAAAAGCTTGCATTTCTGGGGGCCCTGAAGAGCAGAGTTCAGTGCTGCCACACATATGTAATTGTGGTTTGCAAGTATTAATTGTGGTTTGGATTTTTTTTTCTTCTTATGTCTACATTAGAATGCACAATATATTATAGGATGACATGGAGTGTATTAAGGACATTTATAGTGAGACTCTCCCTATCAAAAGGTCCACTTAATTTGGAGATGGTGGGAGCCATTCCTTGTCTGTCTCCCAGAAAGCAAGTACTTTCCAACCAGGGCTCCAGCATGGCTCTGCTTTACTCAAAACTGTGGAATGATATTGTTGTTTTTACCTTATACCGTACTTGTGGAAGATTCCAAGACCTCTTAACTAATGTGAAATTTATAGACAAGGGGTCAGTCAATGGACATCTGCTGCTACCCTCCTCCCTGTTTTTACAGTGTAGGATGGCAGTGTCTACTTGTTGCTGAGTGGTGATACCAGGCCAAACTTGTCTCCCAGTGATTACTCCACCCAATGGGATTGCTCTATGGGATTGAAGCTTCAATTTTGAAAAGAAATACATATTTTTTACTATTTGCTATAATAAATATCTCCAAGAAATATATCTAAAATGTTTTTTTTTTTCCTCAGTTTAGGCCGATATATATTCTTCTACATATTTTTGGTAAAAAAAATAGCAATAAGTGTATATTGATTGGTTTGCGCAAAAATGATAACGTCTGATAACGATTATGGACCACACATTTCTAAGGTATCCCTGAGCAGGCCCCAACTTGGAACAGTATTGCACTTGCATAGACATTGTCATGAGAGTTCTCATTAAAGTTTCTAAAAATGTTCTAAGCCTGGTCTGAAGTTATTCAAGGAGTGCATTATAAAATATTGCATATCAGAAGAACAGGGGTTTTAAAGCACATATGGGATATGAAGCAAGGCCACTACAAAGATTAACTTGGCAGGAGAGTTGGAGTTGTACAGCAGTTGTCACAGGTAACTAAGAACTGGTGGGAAATTTACAGCATCTGGTCATGATGAAGCGTGGTACCTGGTGAAGGTGACAGGTCCTCCATTAGCAAGGGGGTCAATGCTCTTACTCCCTCCCTAGTAGTCAGTTCCCCAAAGCAACTGGGACCAAACCCACAGTATGAAGACCCCCATATACCTACCTGCATAGTACAGTAGAGAGAAGGAGTTAACTAGAGCATGTATGAGGTACACGCTAGTGCTAAGTGAGACCCCATTCTGTCAATGGGAGGTGGCAGAGGTACACTGCACTGGTGGAGAGGGTATAGGCTCAGCAGTTTCCTTCCTAAATGCAATATACAACGAGGAGGGTGTGTAGTAACATGGGACAGCACTTCTACAGTTAGAAGCATAGCACAAATAAATCACCAGGACCAGATAGCTTACACCCGAAAGTCCTCAAAGAACTCAGTCAGGTCATAGCTAGACTGCTATTCCTAATTTTTATGGACAGCAAACTGACAGTAATGGTACCAGTGGATTGATGAAGGGCCAACATGGTACCAATATTTTAAAAAGGGCAGAGATATATACCTGGAAACTACAGGCCAGTCAGACTAACAACAACTGTATGTAAGCTATTAGAGGACTGAGAAAGGATCATATCCAAGATTTTGCTGATGAATACAGTATCATTAGTAGTAATCAGCATGGCTTTACAAAAGGTCGTTCTTGTCAAACCAACCTGTTAACATTCTATGAGTAAGTGAGCTGCTATCTAGATAAGGGAAGGCCTGTGGATGTGGTATATCTGCATTTTGCAAAAGCATTCGACAAACCTGGATGGAAAATTGGTTACAGGAGTGCATCCAAAGGGTGGTGATAAATAACATTTACTCAGAATTGTCTGGGGTGGTAAGTGGGGTACCCCAAAGCTCCTGGGACCAATTCTGTTGAATTTATTCATCAATGATATAGAGGATGGGATAAATAGCTCAGTTTCGGTTTTTGCTGACAATACAAAGCTAAGCATGGCAATAACTTCACAGCAGGATGTATGAACTTTACAAGAAAACCTGCATAAAATAATGGGGTGGGCAACTGCATGGGGAATAAGGTTTAGTGTTGAAAAAAGTAAAGTAATGCACTTGGGGGGTAAAGGTATGATTGCTAGTTACTCACTAAGGGGAGAAAAGATCTTGGGGGTCCTAGTAGATGACAGGCTAAGCAATGGCATGCTGCAATAAGCAAAGCTAGCAGACTATTGGCATGCAATAAAAAGGGAATTTACTCAAGAGTAGAGTTGAGCGGACACCTGGATGTTTGGGTTCGGGACCGAACTTGACCCGAACTTGACCCCGAACTCCGAACCCCATTGAAGTCAATGGGGACCCAAACTTTTCAAGACTAAAATGGCTGTAAAAAAGTCATGGAAAGGGCTAGAGGGCTGCAAATGGCAACAAAATGTTGTTAAGCGCATGGCAAGTGCTCTGCAAACAAATGTGGATAGGGAAATAACTTAAAATAACATAAAAAAATAAAAATAAAATGCTGGAGGCCCCCTTCTCAGCAGAAGAGGTACAGGAAGTCATTAAGAACCTCAGAAACTCAACGGCAACGGCCACGTCCCTTTTTTGACGATCTCCTCATATTTTCAAAATGTATGATCTCGCCCTAAATGGGTGTTTTTGCAATAGCAGAATACACCCACAAGTTACAACACAAGAAGGGATGGGTAAGCTTGCTCCTAAGTTTCTAAGGGTTAACCAGGCTTCTACTGAGAGTTTTTTTCCATCATTAGTTTAGGCATCTAAGAGGAATTTACAAAGATAGCTTATTTGCAAGGACATAGACTACTGAGAATTAAGGATGAGCCCGGTGTTCGATTCGAACCCATGTTCGAATCGAGCACCGGGTGTTCGCTCGCTCGGCGAGCCCAGAACTATTGGGGCCGCTCGCATCAAATTCGTGTGATGCGAGCGGCCCCGCAATGCATTGCGGCCCGCGCAGTGCAATGCTGGCTGATGATTGGCCAAGCATGCACTGTGACCCCGCATGCTTGGCCAATCACAGCGCCGGCAGCGAGGAGAGCCATAATTGGCTACAGGCAGGATGCCTGTAGCCAATTATAGCTCAGGGGCTTTAGTACACGCCCCACGGTATAAGAGGCCGCCGCGCCGGCGGCCTCGCATATTATGTTTCAGTCAGTGTCAGCGTGTCAGTGTGCTGCTGACTGCTGACAACAATATGTGCTCTATTTCTGGGGATATGTGTGTGCATGCTGTTAGAACAGCATTGCAGTATCACATCTGGGGGGTGTCTATAGGTGGCCTGTGAAGGGGGCAGGTTTCCTGTGCTTAGAACTTTCCCTGCAAAAAATGTCATTTTTGCAGGAAAAAAAACTATTTAAAATCACTCGCGGCTAATGAATTGATGGCTCCTGTAACACAGAGAACTGTCATTCATTAATAAAAAACAAAAAAAAAGCGTAGGGGTCCCCCCAAATTCAATAACCAGGCCCTTCAGGTCTGGGATGGATATTAAGGGGAACCCCAGCCAAAAAAAAATAAAAAAAATGGCGCAGGGTCCCCCTCAAAATCCATACCAGACCCTTGAGGTCTGGTATGGATTTTAAGGGGAACCCTAGCCAAAAAAAATGGCGTGGGGTCCCCTCAAAATCCATACCAGACCCTTATCCGAGCACGCAACCTGGCAGGCCGCAGGAAAAGAGGGGGGACGAGAGCGCCCCCCCCTCTCGCCTGAACCGTACCAGGCCACATGCCCTCAACATTGGGAGGATGCTTTGGGGGTCTAAGACCCCTAAAGCACCTTGTCCCCATGTTGATGAGGACCAGGGCCTCTTCCCCACAACCGTGCCCGGTGGTTGTGGGGGTCTGCGGGCGGGGGGCTTATCGGAATCTGGAAGCCCCCTTTAACAAGGGGACCCCCAGATCCCGGCCCCCCCCCTGTGTGAAATGGTAAGGGTACCCCTACCATTTCACCAAAAAAGTGGCAAAAATTGTAAAAATGACAGGAGACAGTCTTTGACAATTCCTTTATTAAAATCTTCTTTCTTCATCCTTCGGTTTCTTCATCTTCTCCTTCCTTCATCTTCTTCCATCTTCTTCTTCCATTTTCTTCTTCCTCCGATCCGCTGCTTCTTGCGCTGGTCTTCTCGTCCTTCTCGTCCGGCATCTTCTTCCGTCGGCGTCGGTGTCGGTGTCTTCTTGGGCCGCTCCGCGCAATGGGAGGCTCCCGCTGTGTGAGGCTCCGCTCCATCTGACAGGTCTTTTATAATGGAGGGCACCTGGTGACCCCGCCCCCTCTGACGCACAGAGACGTCATGGGGAATTCCATGATGGCTTTCCCCATGATGTCAGAGGGGGGCGGGGTCACCAGGTGCCCTCCGTTTTAAAAGACCTGTCAGATGGAGCGGAGCCTCACACAGCGGGAGCCTCCCATTGCGCGGAGCGGCCCAAGAAGACACCGACACCGACACCGACGCCGACGGAAGAAGATGCCGGACGAGAAGACCAGCGCAAGAAGAAGCAGATCGGAGGAAGAAGAAAATGGAAGAAGAAGATGGAAGAAGATGAAGGAAGGAGAAGATGAAGAAACCGAAGGATGAAGAAAGAAGAAAGAAGATTTTAATAAAGGAATTGTCAAAGACTGTCTCTTGTCATTTTTACCATTTTTGCCACTTTTTTGGTGAAATGGTAGGGGTACCCTTACCATTTCACACAGGGGGGGGGCCGGAATCTGGGGGTCCCCTTGTTAAAGGGGGCTTCCAGATTCCGATAAGCCCCCCGCCCGCAGACCCCCACAACCACCGGACACGGTTGTGGGGAAGAGGCCCTTGTCCTCATCAACATGGGGACAAGGTGCTTTAGGGGTCTTAGACCCCCAAAGCATCCTCCCAATGTTGAGGGCATGTGGCCTGGTACGGTTCAGGCGAGAGGGGGGGCCGCTCTCGTCCCCCCCTCTTTTCCTGTGGCCTGCCAGGTTGCGTGCTCGGATAAGGGTCTGGTATGGATTTTGAGGGGGACCCCACGCCATTTTTTTTGGCTAGGGTTCCCCTTAAAATCCATACCAGACCTCAAGGGTCTGGTATGGATTTTGAGGGGGACCCTACGCCATTTTTTTTGGCTGGGATCCCCCTTAATATCCATCCCAGACCTGAAGGGCCTGGTTATTAAATTTGGGGGGACCCCTACGCTTTTTATTTTTCATTATTTTTATTTTTTATCAATGACTTTTTTTTATGAATGAGTTTCAATGAATCACTGTTCTCTGTGTTACGGGAGCCGTGAATTAACATTAGCCGCGAGTGATTTTAAATAGCTTTTTTACTTTCAAAAATGACACTTTGCGCAGAGACAGTTCTAAACACGGGAAACATGCGCCCCTTTACAGGCATACTATAGACACCCCCCAGGTACGAAATTTAAAGGAATATTACACTTTTATTGTTTCAATTTAAGCATTATTAAAATCACTGCTCCTGAAAAAACGGCAGTTTTTAAAAAAAAAATTTGCATTGATACATGTCCCCTGGGGCAGGACCCAGGTCCCCAAACACTTTTTATGACATTAACATGCATATTAGCCTTTAAAATGAGCACTTTTAATTTCGAACGTTCGCATCCATTATAACTAATAGGGTTCTAAAGCTCGCACGGACTTTAGGTCCGTTCGCGGGTTCTGGTGCGAGCCGAACGGGGGGGTGTTCGGCTCATCCCTACTGAGAATTGTCTTAAACACAATGAGTCCTACAGAGGGGGTTTTAATTAAAAGTTTGCTCAAGCAAAAAAGTCTAAAACGCGTAAAGAAAGAAAAAAAAGAAAGAAATGTAAGATAAGGCACGTACATTCTTTAAAAACAAGCTTATAAAATGGAGAGGAGATTAGAAAATGAAGGGGAGTTACAAAATGGAGTTGCAGTTAATAATATAGCTCTATTACAATCAGTGTTGGTCATCTTACTTTAAAAAAGTAATTAGTTACGTTACAAATTACTTCTCCCAAAAAGTAATTGCGTTAGTAACTCAGTTACTACATTGGAAAAGTAATTAGTTACTCAGCAAAGTAACTGTGACTTTTTTTTTTAATATTCTATACGTGTAACTAAGGGGCGGGTCTAGTATTACTGTAACCAAGGGGCACATTTATTATTATTGTTATATATCGTGTAACCAAGGGGCTGCTCTATTATTACTCTAACCAAGGGGCAGATCTGTTATAGCGTGTAAGCAAGGGGCGGGTCTATTATTATTATATCGTGTAAGGGGCGGATGGCTACAGAAGAGGGCGAATGTTAAATTAATGGGCAGAGCTCGATATATAACAATAATAATAAATGCGCCCCTTGGTTACAGTAATACTAGACCCGCCCCTTAGTTACACGATAGACGCCCCTTGCAGAGTAGCACGAGCATCGGGAGCGTGCGGCATCGCCTCGTACAATTACATGTTAACTGCACCTGCGCGGTGTAGAGTTCACTCAGAGCTGTTTAGGTTCGGCAATTTTCGGGAAGCTCCGTAGTCCTTCGTACTGCGCAAGCGCTGCACCTGCGCAGTACAGGGGGTCCTTATCCGGCGGGGGAACTTTTTCGGCAGGACACCGGAATTACACTACTGCCATCTAGTGGCGGTAGATGTAATTGGGGTAACTAAGCCAAAGTAATGGTAACTGAGTTACCATGAGGGGAAAAGTAATTAGTTAGATTACTAGTTACCCTCTAAAGTAACTGAGTTACGTAACTCAGTTTATTTTAACTCAGTTACTTACATCACTGATTACAATCCCCTCTTAAGTCATAAAACATTACTTACTTTACTATAAAGTTTCTGCTGTAATAAAGACTGAGGTAAGCTTTCAGCACTTGGGTCAGGGATTCTAGTAATTAAACACATAATAAGCTTGAAACATGCATACAGAAATAATAAGAAAAGTAAAACCATAACAATTGTCACAGCAATATCTTTTAACCAGGAAAATATTCCCCGGATCCCAAAACCTCCTAGACCTTTTAGAGGATCCCAATCCTGTGCAATGTTACGGGGTTCTTCTTGCAACTTAACTTATTTCCGATGTTGTGCAATTATGTCATAATAGTCATTCACCTCCATACTGGTATTGTATATCCGAGTACAACAATCATAGTCCTCCGTGTGTTCGCAGAGACCAGTCAGTGCTGCACTCATGCTTTTCTAAGGGTTAACCAGGCTTCTACAGAGTGATTTTTCCATCATTAGTTTAGGCAGCTATAAGGAATTTACAAAGATAGCTTATCTGCAAGGACGTAGACTACCAAGAATCGTCCTGAACACGATGAGTCATACAGTGGGGGTTTTAACTAAAAGTTGGCTCAAGCAAAAAAGTCTAAAACTCTAACTCTAACGAGAAAGAAGTGTAAGATAAGGCACGTACATTCTTTAAAAACAAGCTTATAAAATGGAGGGGAGATTACACAATGGAGGGGAGATTACAAAATGGAGTTGCAGTTGATATAGCTCTATTAGAGGGGCCACTCAATGTAATTGGAGGACAAGCGGTTTAAACTGCGTAGGGTTTTTTTTACTCTCAGGGCAGTATGGATGTGGAATTCACTTCCACAATCGCTGGTGTCAGCGGGAAGTATTGATAAGTTTAAAAAAACTCTTAACTATGCATCTTAGTGAGTACAATATACAGGGATATGGGATATGATTTGAGCACACATACACACACAGGTTGAACTGGACTTTTGTCAATTAACCTTACCAACTATGTGAATAAATTCCTTAAAACAAATGCTTCTTTTAATGAAAATGTATGTTCTTTGTGGTGTGCCCATAAAGCCTTCATTAGAGACATTCTGATCCAAATAGCAGCGAGGGAGAAAAGGAAGAGGTTGCAGCATATAAGACCTCTCCCTAGACCCCCTCTCCCTAAACCCTGGTAGCTAATCAGCTCCGGTCCCTCAGAAAGGATCTCAGGGCAATTCTGTCCTTACACCACAATAAAATTTATCAAAGAGTTAAATATTAATTATGAGATTGTGCAGCTTTCATATCTTTGTTCTTCAGGCTGTAGATCAGAGGGTTGTTGTTGGTATTATGATACTATAGAAAAGGGTAGTCATTCTGTCCTTGTATGAGGAGAAAGACGAAGGTGGACATACATGGCTGTGCCATAAAATATGATGACAGAGACCAGGTGGGCAGAACATGTAGACATGGCCTTTTGACGGGCCTCCTTAGAGCTTAGAAGAATCACAGAGGACAGTATATTGATGTAAGAGCAGAGTATAAGAAAGAATGGGATTGTTGCTCCACATACACAAACAATAAAGACATACAGCTCTATTTTAAAGGTGTTGACACATGCCAAGTGGAGGAGGAAGAAGAGGTGGGATGTCACAGAAGAAGTGGGCTATGTGATGAGAGCCACAGAATGGGAGCCTGAAAATAGAACTGGTGTGAATTAAAGACATCAGGAACCCTACAATCCATGGTCCAGTGGCCAACTGATAGCACATTTTAGAGGTCATCACAGAAGTATATCGTAGAGGGTGGCAGATAGCCATGAACCGATCAAAGGCCATTACCGCAAGCAAGAGACATTCTGACACAGAAACTCCAGAAAAAATGTACATCTGAGTGGCACAGCCAATAAAGGTGATGGATCTATCCATGGAAAGGAAAATTCCCAAAGCTTTAGGAACAGTAACATTAATGGAAGAGATTTCTAGCATGGACATGCCCCTCAAGAAGAAATACGTGGAGGTGTGGAGATGAGAGTCAAGTGTGTAGGCCAAGATGATGAGACCATTCCCCATTAACCACTTTCTTACCGGGCCTATTTTGGCCTATTTTCCTTCATGTAAACATCATCATTTTTTTGCTAGAAAATTACTCAGAACCCCCAAACATTATGTACGTTTTTTTTTAGCAGACACCCTAGGGAATAAAATGGCGGTCATTGCAACTTTTTATCTCACAAGGTATTTGCGCAATCATTTTTCAAACGCCTTTTTTTTGGAAAAAAAACGGTTTCATGAATTAAAAAATAACAAAACAGTAAAGTTAGCCCAATTTTTTTTATATAATATGAAAGATGATGTTACGCCGAATAAATGGATACCTGAACATGTCACACTTTAAAATTGCACACAATCGTGGAATGGCGCCAAACTTCGGTACTTAATAATCTCCATAGGCGACGCTTTAAAATTTTTTACAGGTTACCAGTTTAGATTTACAGAGGAGGTCTAGTGCTAGAATTGTTGCACGCACTCTAACGCGGCGATACCTCACATGTGTGGTTTGAGCGGCGTTTACATATGTGGGCGCGACTTGCATGTGCGTTAGCTTCTGAGCGCGAGCTACAGGGGACAGGGGCATTTAAAAAAAAATTTTTTTAATTATTTATTTTTATTTTACTTTTTTTTTTTTTTTTTACACTTTTTAAAAAAGTGTTATGTTATGTCATGTTATGTCAAGCTCAAGCTAGCTCGGGCTTCACAATTTTAATGACTATACCCTCTGCCGTCCCAGAAATCAGCCTCGATATGGTAAGCTTTACAAAATCCCCCCACTTATTGCTTTTGTTTTCCAAAAAAATTGCTCAATTGTATATCCCTGGCAATCACATCTGTGTTGATGAGTCTCTTGTTAATTTCTCCATGTATGGTGCCTCGACCACAGCAACTCCCTCCTCATTGGATTACCTTTACATAGACTATCCCCCTTGAGTACATAATGAATGCCGCTGCAAGGCTCATCCACCTTACAAAGCCATCCATAACTCTGCCCCCAGCTACATCCCTAACCTAGTCTCAAAATACCAACCAAGCTTTTCTCTTCGGTCCCCCCAAGACCACCTGCTCTCTAGATCCCTTGTCACCTCCTCCCATGCACGCCTCCAGGATTTCTCCAGAGCTTCTCCCATCCTTTGGAACTCCCTACTCCATTCTGTCCGACTGTCCCCTAATCTATCCATCTTTAGACGATCCCTGAAAACCCTTTTCTTTAAAGAAGCCTATCCTGCTTCTAACTAATACACTGTTTTACTTCCTCCATCAACTCATCCCCCACAGCTTTTACCTTTTGTATCAATTGACCCTTCCTTTTTAGATTGTAAGCTCTAATGAGCAGGGCCCTCCGACTCCTCTTGTACCAAATTGTAATGTAACTGTAATGTCTGCCTTTATTTTGTTAAGCGCCGTTGGCGCTATATAAAACTTGTATAATAATAATAATGATAATAATAATGAATGGTGTATGAAGTGAGAGATACCCAGCTTCAGCCCACTGACTGCCCTACATCAAGACCAGTGGACAAAATTGTGTACCACCACTACCTGGATAACTGTTACACAAGACTTCCTATTTTCCACCACCTTTTCTAGTACAGCACAAACAAATCAGAAGGGCTTCCCAGAAAAGCTAGAGGGCTAGACAGAGGGGGAGGGAGGAGGAGGGGGAGGAATTAGGTGTTGGCCCTGAAGTGAAAGGATAAGCAAGCTGTAAATGTCCTGAACTCCATCTACAATGACACCTTACCATGGAGGACGTGGTCCAATCCAAAAGCCTGAGTGCATACATGATTACAATCAGTTCATGAGAGGTGTGGATTACAATGGCCACATGTTGCAGCCTTGTCTAGCAACCAGAAGTTCCCACTACTGGTACAAAACAATTTCAATTCACATTTTTCAGTTAACAATTTGTATGTCACCTATCACATGTCTATGGAAAGACCTGCCTCCTTTCTCCAATTTCAAGAAGATATTGTCGCAGCCCTTATCTACCAGCAAGGTTCTCCACCATAAAACATTGGCTGTGATGCATAAATCAGGCTGCATGAGAGACATTTCCTAGAGAATATCCCACCCACAGAAATAGGCTGAAGATCTCAAAAAAATGTTGGGTATGCAGCCAAGAGGAGTTAGGTGAGACACCCATTTTCATTGACCTCAATGTCCCTCCCAACTGTGCCTATGCATAGGAGACTGCTTCCGTCATTGCCAGACTTCACTAAGATATTAGTGAAGATAATAGATAATTTCACCTTTTGTAATGTCCTCTGTGCTGACTAGACAGGTGCAATTAGTTTAGTTCCGAATTCGTTTTTTAACAAATTTTGACAATTTCTTTAAAACTCCGAAATGGCCTAACTTCCGAATTTTCTAATTTCCGAATTTTCGAAAATTCAGAATTTTGGAAATTCTGAATTTTGGAAATTCTGAATTTAGAAAATTCGGAAATTGGAGATTTTTCAAATTCGATAATTCTACATTTCTGAAATTGGAAATATCGGAAATTCAGAAACTGAAAAATTTGAAATTAGTAAATTCGAAAATTAGTAAATTTCATAACTTTTAAAATCTGAAAATTCATAAGAATGAAAATCTGAATATTCGAAAACCCAAAAATCTGAATTAATAACCAACTAATAATAAATATTAAATTATAGGTATTCGAATTTCCTTTCAAATTTGGCTGTTAGTGAATGTAGAGTACGAATTTATCTGCAGTTTCGAATTATCTGAAATAACGAATGCCGTATCTAAATGAATGGATGTAACGATCTAATAATAATAAATAACAATAATAAAACCTTTTTTATTATTATTATTTATTATTAATTTGTTCCATTCAATTTGTTTAGATGCAGCATTCGTTATTTCGGATAATTCGTAACTTCAGATAAATTTGTATTTGTTACGTTCACAAACAGCCAAATTTGAAAGGAAATTCCATTACCTATTATTTAATAGTTAGTTATTATTAGTTAATTATTATTTAGAATTTTACTGACTTTCTTTTTTTTCTGATTTTCGAATTTTCAAATTTCCGAATTTTCGAATTTCACATTTTTTAAATTTTCCATTTTTGGAAATAAAAAATTTAGGAAATTCCGGAATTAATGAATTTGTCAAGGTTCGTTAAAAATGAATTTGGAACTAAACAAATTGCACATGTCTAATATTTATAAGTCTTTGTGTGGCATTGGACGCTTGCCTCCATGAGGAAAAGCCCATCTGGTTAGGATTTATTAAGAAGGGGAGCAATGGTAGGAGTCTAAGAGCCAGGATTTTGGCATACATTTTTATATTGGTATTAAGTAATGATATGGGTCTGAAGTTGGGTGGAGCAATGGGATCTTTTCCAGGTTTGGGAATTGTAACAATATAGGCTTGTAGCATCTCGGAAGGGAAGGAAGCAGAGGATATTGCGGTTGAGAAAACAGAGATAATGGTTGAACATAGATTTCCTTGAAACATTTTATAATACTCATAAGTCTCTTGTCGCAATACTTATCAGCACCCCCTCGTACTACTACTAATAATAATAATAATATTAATAATGATAATATTCTACATATAAACTCTACCTATAAAAAGGTAAAATATTTAATGATTGCATCTAAATTGTGAGAAACTTGAATTTCCCTTATTTAGATTTATAATCTCCAAACTTAGTTTCTGATGCATACTTCAGAGTTGGCCTATATATTGTAGTGCTTTGTATATTTTACCACGAAATCCATTCAGTATCAGAACTAGCTGTAGAAAATAAAAATGCTGAAGCAAATGATATGAGCAATGCAATGTGTGTGACATTTAATGCCTCCATATATTTTAATTTCTATATATTTCAATTATTTATAAAGTTAAATGGCCCCTTGGCATTTTAAAAGCACAGCCGAGTACATCTCAGCATTGTAAGAACAATCACATTGTAATACTTCTGAGATCAATCTAAAAGGCAGCTGCACACATTTTACAGAAACAAATCTCCAAAGATCAGAAAATGATAACTAATTAACCCGCTTGGAATACACATTTGCCTATTTATAAAAGGGTATTCTGGAAAATAACAGGATTCAAAAGGAATGGAGAATATTCATTTAACAAGGTTAAAGTGGAAGTAAACCCTCCTATCGTTTTCATCCAAGGAAGTTGACATTTTTGCTTCTGTTTAATCTACAACTGCCATGATGCTGCACATGTGATCAGTTATGCCACCAGCCATTGGCTGGTTTGACAGTACTAGATGTAGAAAATAATAACAGGATTCAAAAGGAATAGAGAATATTCATTTAACAAGGTTAAAGTGGAAGTAAACCCTTCTATCGTTTTCATCCAAGGAAGTTGACATTTTTGCTTCTGTTTAATCTGTTTTTAATTCTCTAACCAATGGGAGTGTTACATTTCCAGCATGTGCCGGAAATAAAAATGGATGGATTTACTTCCGCTTTAAGTTGTGTTCAGTGTGCTTGCACATGATTGGATAACTGAAGTGAACACAGCTTTGCCTCATTTACTAAATCACTTATTTCTTCTAACTTAGTAAATCAGCTAAAATGTAAATGAATGTAAACATTTCTCCAGATGCATTGCAATCCTTTTCTGGTACATCAAAGAGTGGAACATTTTGCAGAGTGTCACCTCTGTCACTGGTATTCTAACCCCCTTGAACCCCGTGTTGGCTATTTTAGGCCTAGGCATTGATTCATTTCCTGCCATATACCGTTAAATGACAACCAATATCCTGTTGGATGCCAAATTGATGATCAGGAGACATTGGAAACTAGACCTGGCCCCCAATCAGTCCGAAGCTGTGAATTTTACACATCAACACTAGACATGTGCAATTCGTTGAGTTTTTCGTTTTTTTTTTCGTTATTTTCGTTCGTTCGTTTTCGTACGAATGAACGAATCGTTCGAATCGTACGAATCCGAATAACGAATCGTAACGAATCGTTCGAATCGTACGAATCGATTAACGAATCATTCGAATCAAACGAATCCGAAAAACAACGAAAATTCGAAAAAAACTAATAAGAAACAACGAATGTACTAATGAAGAAAATCCGAAAAACGAAAACGAACGAAAAAATTCGTACATTCGTAACTTTTTTTTTGTTGAATTGGTAATTTTCTGTGTCCCTTACAATGGTGCTGCTAAACGTGCTTCGAATGGATTGAACAAAAAAATTTGTACATTCGTAACTTTTTTTTTCGATTCGTTACTTTTTTTTTCGATTCGTAATTTTTTTTTTTTTTTTTTTTAGATTTGCAATTTCCGTATCTCTATTGAAAAAAAAAATTCGTACATTCGTAACTTTTTTTTCGATTCGTAACTTTTTTTTTCGATTCGTAACCTTTTTTTTTCGATTCGTAACTTTTTTTTTTCGATTCGTAATTTATTTTTTATTTTTTTCGATTTGCAATTTCCGTATCTCTATTGAACAAAAAAATTCGTACATTCGTAACTTTTTTTTCGATTCGTAACTTTTTTTTCGATCCGTAACTTTTTTTTTCGATCCGTAACTTTTTTTTTAGATTCGTAACTTTTTTTTTCGATTCGTAAATTTTTTTTTTTTTCGATTTGCAATTTCCGTATCTCTATTGAACAAAAAAATTTGTACATTCGTAACTTTTTTTCGATTCGTAACTTTTTTTTTTCGATTCGTAACTTTTTTTTCGATTCATAAATTATTAAAATGTAATAATAGCATACACATTACATAAAATTATGAATTATGCTCCGAATACGAATCTACGAATGTTACGAATGTTACGAATTTTTTACGAATGTACGAATAAATACGAATGCGTCCGAAAATTAAACTAACGAATCAACGAAAAAATAAATCTTACAAATGTACGAATCGTTACGAATACGAACACCGTTACGAATCAACGGAAACGAAAAAAAACGAAACGAAAAAAAACAATTTTTTTTCGGAAACGAAAAAAACGAAACAAAAATAAACGAATTTTTTTGTTGTGCACATGTCTAATCAACACTATTTATATGAAAAAGCGTTGGCTTTGCGATCAGATTCCTTCCACTCCTTTGAAACATCATGGAAATCTCGAGTTGACTCGTATTCTTTTACCTCTGTCTAAACATTAGATCTGTTTTTTTGTTTGCTTGGTTTACTCCTGCATTGCTACCCTACCTATCCAGTCCTGTGCCCATATGTTCCTGAGATGTCACGCCTTCCTAGTGTTTGATATAACTGCTTTAAATAACCAGAATTAAGTTGTTCTACACTTCCTATCTCGCTTCTGTTGTGCTTTTCCTTTGTGTTCATGAACTGCCTGTTCTCAAAGTTGGATTGCCTTTGTACTTTATAGCCATAATGTACAGAATGACTGTTGGCAGCTACATCCGCTATATTAACAGACACATTTGTGTATTTGTTTTGTCTTAAAGTGATTGTAAAGTCTCATTTTTTCTTTAGTAAAAAATAACAAACGTGTCATACTTACCTGCTCTGTGTAATGGTTTTGCACAGAGCGGCCCGGATCCTCCTCTACTCGGGTCCTTCTTCTGTGATCCTGGCCCCTCCCTCCTGTTGAGTGCCCCCATAGCAAGCAGCTTGGGGTAACCGATTCATGCCACAGCTCTCTGTGTCCATTCAGACATGGAGCTGCAGCTCAGCCCTGCCCCTTTTCTCTCCTCATTGGCTGACTAACTTTGATTTACTGCAGCGGGAGCCAATGTCGCCTTGCTGCTGCCTCAGCCAATGAGGAGGGGAGTCACGAGCAGCCGAATCTTTCGTGCAACACCTCTGGATCTAGATGAGGCTCAGGTAAGTAAGTGTAAGCAGAAGTCTGATTATTTGATCATTGGAGGACAAGCAGGCTGTGAAAAATCCAGCTCCAGCCCAACCTCATTCTGGCCTCCGGCCTCTCTGAGTGTATGGCGTCACACCTGGTATGCAGGATCCCTGAGACAGGCTGCATGTTGTTCCTTGTACCACTCCCAGTGGGTTCCCTCTTGATTCCACAGGCCCAGGACTCCACACCATTGGGTTTTCACCATTGATCACCAGTTATGACTGTCTCCCTCTCACCACAGCACCGGCACACCTTACTGCGACCTTAAGGGCTGATCCTGAATGCACAGATCCTCCCCCTGCTGTCAATCACAGCCAGTGAGCCAATCAATTCTAAAGCATGACATGTTGGGTAAATATTTACTCAGGGCAACATCATCGTTTACATTATACAAAAAAATTGGGGTAAAAGTTTTTTTTTAATTTCATTAACCACTTCAGCCCCAGAAGACTTGGCTGCTCAATGACCAGGCCATTTTTTGCAATACGGCACTGAGTCGCTTTAACTGACAATTGCGCAGTCATGCGACGTTGTACTCAACAAAATTGACATCGTTTTTTTCCCACAAATAGAGCTTTCTTTTGGTGGTATTTGATCACCTCTACGTTTTTTATTGTTTGCGCTATAAACAAAAAAAGCGACAATTTAGAAAAAAAACACAAGGGGGGTAATTTACAAAGGCAAATCCACTTTTCACTACAAGTGCAATTTCGGTGCACTTGTAAGTGCGCTGAAATTGCACTTGTAAGTGCAGTCGCTGTAAATCTGAAAGGAAGATATAAAATATGGGGAAGCTCTGCTGATTTTATCATCCAATCATGTGCAAGCTAAAATTATGTTTTTTTATTTTCCTTGCATGTCCCCCCTCATATTTACAGTGACTTTCAGGTGCTCTTTCAGTGCAAAGTGGATTTGCCTTTCGTAAATAACCCCCAGTATCAAAAATTTTTCCTCAGTTTAGGCTAATATGTATTCTTCTACATGTTTTTGGTAAAGAAAATTGCAATAAGCTTATTTATTTTTTCTTAGGTTTGCACAAAAGTTATAGCGTCTACAAAAATGCACCGATTACTGTATAAATGTCAAAGGTAAATGGAAATGGAAGGGGTTAACATTAGGGGCGATCAAGGGGTTAACTGTGTTCCCTCACTGTGTTCTAACTGGGACTTCCTAGGAGGAGAGAGATATTGGTGTTCATACATAGTATGAACACACAATCTGTCTCTACTCCCCTGAAAGAACCGGAATTTGTGTGTTTACACACACAGATCCCGGTTCTCGCTCTGCCACGAGCGATCGCAGGTGCCCGGCCGTCAGAAAACAGCCCATAAACTCCACTGCTGTTAAACGTCCAAAAGCGTCCATGTGTGCATAGACACATAGGATAACATAGAGGGGAGTTTATGGGCTGTTAAAAAAAACGCCCAAACTCCCAAAAACAGCCGTTTATGAGCTTCAGCGTGCATGGGGCCTAAGTATGCAGGCATACGGGGGAAAGTTGTCCCCATAGGCCATCCTCAGCACCACCATTGAAGTCATCCCTTCCACTCTGCACTCCATGAGTGATTCAAGCCTCGCTATCAGATTGCTCTACTGCAGGGTAGTCTTACCGGTCACAATTGCAGACTGAGAGCCAGCGGTGTGGAGGAACGGTCTATGTGGACAGCTTTACCCCAATCCTGCATACTTAGATGTGCCTCTTTTAATCATCAACCATGTGAGTTGCTAATGTTGTACCTTCATTAAATGTAACCATATTGCTACAATTCGAGGCGCTTCTCTTTTATACTCTGGAGTCCCTGGATTTTGCTTCTTATCCCCTTGTTGAGGCTTCCATTTGTGCATGGTTACAGAACCTGATCACATTGCTATAATCTGTTTTATATGTGATTTATGCATGGTTGTGGAACGAATCATCTGAATTTCCATTATTTCTTATGGGGAAATTTACTTTGAAATAAATTCATAATAATTATGCTTGCAATCCAAGGTTTTACTGTATAATGTTTTGGGGTGCTAAGTAATTTTCTAGCAAAAAAAAATATTTTAATAACAAAAAGTACACTGGTCTTCAAGTGGTTTAAATTGTACCCCCCCCCCACACCCCTGCACCAATCCTGCCCCCTCACAGCACTAATCCCCCTTGCAGCTTCCAATGTCCCTGACAGTGTTGCCAGGAAAAAAAATCATAATATATCTCCCACCACCAAATTTACACCTCTGGTAATGCCCCCCGATCCTTCAGAATCCCCCCTTGCAGCTACAGCTGCTGCTAGGGTGTGACATAGCTGTCAGAATGGAGAGTGGGGGCTGGTAAACACAAGAATGGAAAGGGGGGCTGCTGCTTGGGTGAGACATAGCTGTCAGAATGGAGAGGGGGGCTGGTAAACACCAGAATTGAAAGTGGGGGGGCTGCTGCTAGGGTATGACATAGCTATAAGAATAGAGAGTGGAGGGCTGGTAAACACCAGAATGGAAAGTGTGGGGGGGCTCCTGCTGGGGCAGGAAATATCTGTCAGAATGGAGAGTGGGGGGCTGGTAAACACCAGAATGGACAGTGGGGGACTGCTGCTGGGGTGAGACATACTTGTCAGAATGGAGAGGGGGCCTGGTAAACACCAGGGTGAAAAGTAGGGGCTGCTGCTGGGGTGGAACATAGCTGTCAAAATAGAGAGTGGGGGGGCTGGTAAACACCAGGGTGGAAAGTGGGGGCTGCTGCTAGGGTGGGACATAGCTGTCATAATGGAGAGTGGGGGGCTGGTAAACACCAGAATGGACAATGGGGGGCCGCTTCTGGGGTGGGAAATAGCTGTCAGAATGGTGAGTGGGGGCTGGTAAACACCAGGACAGAAAGTGGGGGCTGCTGCTGGGGCGGGACATGTGTTTAACAGCCCCCCTTTCTCCATTATGACAGCTATGTCCCACCCCGGCTGCAGCTGCCAGCGGCAACACTATGGGGAAGGGTTCCAGAGGATCATAGGAGGCACTACTGGAGTGGTAAGATTGGCTGCGGGGGATATATTTTGCTTTTTTTCCTCTGTGGATCCCCTGCAGCACATAAAGCTGGTGGGAGGGCAGAGGAGGGAAATCGGAAGCTGCAGGGGTGGAGCAGGGTGGATTAGAGAATCAGTGCTTCAGGGATTATTAAAAAAGTGTTTACTATGTATCAGTTTAGGAATAAATTGGAACCTCTATGCAGAGACTTCTATTCATTCATATGAATGTCTTTAGTGCCTTTATCTGTCTCAAAAAAAAAAAAAGCCACCAGGGGTCGGACCTCTCATGTCTCACTTAAGAAAAATTTACAAAGTAAAAAAAGTACAAAAGTATACAAATAAAATTGTAAAAAATATGTATAAGTAAAAGTATAAAAACAAAATAAAAACATAGTAAAGCCTTGTTCACACAAGGCATACTGCAGCATGGGACATGTTTACCCGCACAGGGATGCACAGGTGTTCCATGCATTTAAAAGCAGGCAGTTCTATTGATTTGCTCCCAATTTGAAATCCGTGTGAGTCCGGGTTTATGTCCCGGAGCTGAAACTGTCTATGTTTCGGGGCCGTACACCCAAACGGATGTCAGATTGGGAGCAACAACTGTGCCTGTGCAGCCACTGCATCTCAATTAACATGAATGGGACTGCCTGCACAGGGATTCATGGACAACCTGGGCATTCCTGTGCAGGTAAACACAGCCCTCCACAGTCATACACTTTAGTACGCCCCATGCGAAAGAGGCCTTAGCAGCAATTTAGCAGGAATTTTGTAAGTTGTGTTGTGTTTGTGTGAACGAATATTGATTTTAGTGTATTTTTATTGAAAATAGCAATTTGATAATCATTTGGGAAACTATTTTCAGAAAATTCATGCTTTGGGGGTCTTTTACAAATTCTGAAAGCTGTAAGTGAAAAATGATAACCTCCAGATTTTTATAGTAAATTGTGTTTATTTACAATTTTGCACATCTTTAGTTTTCACTATTTCATAAAAAAGCAACATTTTCAATCTACAAATATTTGTTATATAATAACTTCATACAGTTTTAGCTTTTATATTTAGTGGGAATTTTGTACGTTTGCTGTGTTTGTGAATGAGGATTCTTCTGTATTTTTTGGGGAAATATTGTTTTGTGCAAATATCACGGGGCCTAAAAAAACAGTAGCACCTTGTTTTTATTCTAAAGGCCATATGCTTTCAGTAAATGTATGCTTTGTGGGGAGGGGGGTCTTCACAAACTCTAAAAAATGATAACCTCCAATTTTTTGAGTAAATTGTGTTTATTTACAGTTTTGCGCACCTTCAGTTTTCACCATTTCAAAAAGGGTGCAAATTAAAATGATCACATATTTGTTATTTATTAACTCAATACCTTTTAGATTATATATTTAACCACTTGCTTACTGGGCACTTAAACACCCTTCCTGCCCAGACCAATTTTCAGCTTTCGGTGCTCTCACACTTTGAATGACAATTACTCAGTCATGCAACACTGTACCCAAATGAATTTTTTGTCCTTTTTTTCCCACAAATAGAGCTTTCTTTTGGTGGTATTTGATCACCTCTGGGTTTTTTATTTTTTGCGCTATAAATGAAAAAAGACCGAAAATTTTGAAAAAAAATGCATTTTTCTTTGTTTCTGTCATAAAATTTTGCAAATTATTAATTTTTCTTCATAAATTTTGGCCACAATTTATACTGCCACATATCTTTGGTAAAAATAACCCAAATTAGTGGATATTATTTGGTCTTTGTGAAAGTTACAGACTCTACAAACTGTGGTGCGAATTATACAAAATTGATCACATCTGATGCACTGGTAACCGATCTCATTTCTTGTTACCCGAACAAGCCAGGAAAGTACAAATACCCCCCAAATGACCCCTTTTTTGAAAGTAGACATTCCAATGTATTTAGTAAGAGGCGTGGTGAGCTTTTTGATGTTGTCATTTTTTTCCCACAATTCTTTGCAAAATGAATTTATTTTTTATTTTTTATTTTTTTCCACAAAAATTGTCATTGTAATAGGTTATTTCTCTCACATGGCATGTGTATACCACAAATGACACCCCAAAATAAATTCTGCTACTCCTCCTGAGTATTACGATACCACATGTGTGGGACTTTTACACAGCCTGGCCACATAGAGAGGCTGAACATGCAGGGAGCGCCATCACGTGTTCTAGGAGCATAAATTACACATCTAACTTGTTGACTACCTAGTACACTTTTGAAGGCCCTGGAGCACCAGGACAATGACACGTGACACTGACGTGGCACTGATGACAGATGGCACTGATACGTGGCACTGATGACAGATGGCACTGATACGTGGCACTGATGACACGCGACACTGATGTGGCACTGATGACAGATGGCACTAGTACGGGGCACTGATGACACGTGACACTGACAGATGGCACTAATATGTGGCACTGGTGACAGATGGCACTTATATGTGGCACTGATATCATGTGGCACTAATACGTGGCACTGATGAGAGATGGCACTAATATGTGACACTGATGACAGATGGCACTGATACGTGGCACCGATGACACGTGACACTGATGACAGATGGCACTGATACGTGGCATTGATGACACGTGACACTGATGACAGATGGCACTGATACGTGGCACTGATGACACGTGGCACTTATACATGGCACTGGGGACAGGTGCACTGGGGACAGATGGCAGCGGGGACAGATGAGGACAGATGGCAGCGGGCAGGGGGGGACAGATGAAGACAGATGGCAGCGGGCAGGGGGGGACAGATGAAGACAGATGGCAGCGGGCAGGGGGGGACAGATGAAGACAGATGGCAGCGGGCAGGGGGGGGACAGATGGCAGCGGACGGGGGGGCAGATGGCAGCGGGGGGGACAGATGGCAGCGGGCGGGGGGGGACAGATGGGGACAGATGGCAGCGGGCAGGGGGGGGACAGATGGCAGCGGGGGGACAGATGGCAGCGGGGGGACAGATGGGGGCAGCAGGCAGCGGGGGGACAGATGGCAGCGGGCAGGGGGGGGACAGATGGCAGCGGGCAGGGGGGGGACAGATGGCAGCGGGGGACAGATGGGGGCAGCAGGCAGCGGGCAGGGGGGGGACAGATGGGGCAGCAGGCAGGGAGGGGACAGATGGCAGCGGGCAGGGGGGGGACAGATGGCAGCAGGGGGCAGATGGCAGCAGGGTGACAGATGGCAGCGGGGTGACAGATGGGGACAGATGGCAGCGGGGGGACAGATGGGGGCAGCAGGCAGCGGGCAGGGGGGTACAGATGGGGGCAGCAGGCAGCGGGCACAGATCGCACATTTTTTTTTATTTTTATTTTTTTTACTTACGGCCGCTCGGCCGTTCATCTCTCTCTCTTCTCACACGCTGTCAGTGTAAGGAGAGAGAGCGGCGCTGACAGATGATCTCATATGTTTCCATATGAGATCATCTCTCATTGGACACGCCGATCTCGCATTAGGGAAGTAAACAGGGAGCGTCCGCGCTGCAGCCGTCTTTCGGCTATAGCGCGGGCGCGTAGTGGTTAATAGGAATTTAGCAGGGATTTTGTAACCTTTGCTGTGTTTGTGTCCGCAAATAAGAATTTTGTGCATTTTTTATGAAAATATAGATTTAATAAACATTTGCTCAAATATCACAGGCCTAAAAATATTAGCACCTTCCTTTTTATTCTACTGGTCCAATGCTTTCAGAAAATGTATGTTTTTTTTTTTTTGGGGAGTGGGGGGGGGGTTGGTCTTTTACAAACTCTGAAAGCTGTAAGGGAAATCTAAAAAAAAATGGAAAAGAAATTGCAAAAATGTTCTGGCCACCTGAGTTTAAAAGTGGAGAGAAAGGGTTAAATGAATCCCTACTCTATTCAATTAAAAAAAATTCTGATTAGAGATGCATATTAAAATAACGCGCCTAAATGATTTCTTATATAGGTCAAAGGAATGCGTTTTTTGTATCTTTCTCTATCTCTATTTTGGTGTAAAGATCTTCCTGAAAACACTTTGAAATGCTGTTCTAAAATCCTGGTTCCTCAGACTGTAAATCAGAGGATTGAGGAGAGGAAGGATCACGGTGTAAAAGATCGCCACACCTTTGTTACCATAAATACGATGACCAGCACTTTGCCAAAAATAACTGAACATTGTAGAGCCATAATTCATAAATAACAATGTCAGGTGAGAGTTACAAGTAGAGAAAACTTTACTCCTATTGCCCTTAGTTTGGATTTTAAGAACAGTTTTGAATATATAGACATAGGACAGGATGGTCAGTATTAGAGCTCCACCTGCAAGGAAGCCACCCACGAGGAAGACAAGCAGAATGTTGATGAAGATGTCACTGCAGGAAATATGAAACAATTGTGGAAGGTCGCAGAAGAAGCTTTCTATAATATCTGATCCACAAAATGTTAATTTGAAGGCATAAAGTGTATGAACCAAAGAATGGGTAAAGCTGAGACACCACGCAATGGACATCAACTGTACACACACTTTCCAACTCATGATCTGTATGTAATGTAATGGCTGACATATAGCCGTATATCGATCATAGGACATGACAGCCAATAGAAAATCTTCACAACCAGCAAAGAACATAAAGAAGAAGACTTGGGTTATACAAGCCTTTATGGAAATTCTTTTCGTCTTGGTGAGAAGATCAAATAATATTCGTGGAATGGTTACTGAGGAAAAAAAGAGGTCCAAAATGGCCAGGTTCCCAACAAAGAAATACATAGGACTATGGAGGTGAGAGTCAGTGACTATGAGGACAATGGTCAGCAAATTCAAGATTAATGTCAGAAGGTAGATGAGAAGGAAAATGAGAAATAGAGGAAGCTGAAGAGCTGGAAGGTCAGACAATCCAGAGAGAAATAATTCATTTAGTATTGACTGATTTCTCATTGTAATAAAATGTCATGTATATATAATCTGATATCTTTGTCTGAAATCCAAAATACTATAAAAAAATCTAAAATTTGCATAAAGCTTTCCCTAATTTTTTTTTTTTTTTTTTACAATTTCATTTTATGTTAATAAAAACCATAGAGAAAGCCTATAAATAAAATACAATTCACGTTTTTCTACAACTTAAACTAAAAATTAATTTATGATAATCTAAAATATTGAATTGAGAAAATCTGTTACCTTAAGATGTTGACTGAAATGGACTGATTTCTTGTTTATGTCAGTGATGATAAATGTTATAATTCTTCAACAAAATTTTAAAACATTGTCTGCAACCTAAATGCATGGAGCATCAATGGGCTGTAACTGCAGGATACACTGAGCAGAGTGTAATATTCATTGTCCATCATCCAAAAATCAATTATTCCTGCCACATCAGAAACAAAACAAATACAACTTTATTAACACCTTACCTGAAAGAAATGACCATTTGAATTTGTGCCTTGTCCAACTTGTATAATGAAGACTAAAAAGTAAATTTCAAAGATGAGACCAAATGCAGTCATTTTAATACATGATAAAATATATCATCGAGAACACACGTGATTGCCATGAAGTGAAACCTTACCAATTCAGAGATAGGCCCTCATTTATCAAACTTCAATGGCATTAAGGCAACTTAAAGTAAATCTAATCACTAAAATATCATATAAGCTTAATATTAATGTACTATAATTTAAAATGTTGTTTTCAATGTTTTTGAATCTGCAGTCTTCCTTTAAATTTGTCTAAAGCCAACGGATTTTTTTCCCATTTAGGATAGATTTGGAAAGGGTGAAATCACTGTCAGATTTTATTTTATCGCAAAACAGTTGTTGGTCTTAGGAGCCCCACAGTAGTATTAATATTGCGGTGGTGCTACCCTGGAATATAAGGTGGGTGTAATCACAAGTAGGGATGGGCCAAACCCCCCCCCCCCCCCCCCCCAGTTCAGTTCGCACCAGAACACCGCGAACAGGAAAAAAGTTCTAGTGAATATGCAAACCCTATTAAAGTCTATGGGACATGAAAAATCAAAAGTGCTAATTTTAAAGGCGTATATGCAAGTTATTGCCATAAAAAGTGTATGGGGACCTGGGTCCTGCCCCAGGGGACATGTATCAATGGAAAAAAAGTTTTTTAAAACAACCAATGTTTCAGGAGCAGTGATTTTAATAATGCTTAAAGTGAAACAATAAAACTGAAATACTCCTTTAAATATCATGCCTTTGGGGGGTCCCCTTAGTCTGCCTGTAAAGTGGCACATCTGTGCGATGTGTAGAACAGTGCCCCAGCAAAATTACTTTTCTAGAGGAAAAATGTAGTTTAAACTTGCTTGTGGCTGTAATGTATTGCCAGGCTCACGGCAATATAGTTCAAAAATCAAGGGAAAAAATGGTGTGCGGTCCCCCCAGTCCATACCAGGCCCTTCAGGTCTGGTAATGGTTTTAATGGGAACTCCAAGTCAACATTTTTTTAAAAATTGGCATGCCCCCCCCCCCCCCCCCAAATCTATACCAGATACTTATCCGAGTATGAATCCTTGAGGTTAGGATGGGGGGCTGAGGGAGTGCCCCCTCTCCTGAACCATACCAGGCCACATACCCTCAACATGAAGAGGGTGCTTTGGGGCCCCCTCAAAGCACCTTGTCCCCATGTTGATGGGAACAAGAGCCTCCTCCCAACAACCCTGGCCATTGGTTGTTGGGAGCTATGGGCAGGAAATTATCAGAATCTGGAAGCCCCCTTTAACAAGGGGATCCCCAGATCCTCCCCCTATGTGAATGGTATCAGGTAAAATTCCTTTATTATTTATAATTCCTCCTATCCCCCACACCCACCAACCAGCCCCTACAACTCGTAGCTCATCCACACAAGACCACAATTGTGCCCTCTAGAATGATAAGGTGGTCCTCCCAAAAGGAGCTAGAAGAACCCTCAAATTCCCCTGCCACAAGGCACCTACACACTGATGGGAATCGGGCGAATGACCTACATTCATCTATGGCACTCCAGCTTAAATAAAAAGTTAAATTTTTAGAGAAAATAATAATAAATGCACATTTTTTTGCAGGTAAAAAAAAAAATTTTTTTTTTTTTGGAGCCTGTAAAGCATCGAACCAGCTATCAGTAAATCACTGGTGCCATACAGGTCCCCAGCAGATCTGTCAGTGTATCTGTTTGCCCATACATCCCATACGAGCAAGCAGATACAATCTAACAGGAAGAGAGTATGAACTATTCATGAATTTTTTTTTAAGGTGCAGCTCCTCTTTAAGATAAAAAGCCTTCTGTGTATAGCAGCCTCCCCAGCACACCCTAATACTTACCCTGAGCCCCATCTGTATCCAGCGATGTCCACGATTCCCTCGGCCGCTTGGGACTCTCCTCCTGATTGGTTAGGGCACAGGCGGGGTGCCATTGGCTCCCGCAGCTGTCAATCAAAGTCAGTTAGCCAATCAGGGCAGAGAGAGAGTGGGCAGGGCCGAATGGCAGTTGCATGTCTGAATGGACGCACAGAGCTGCAGCTCGGCTCGAGTGCCCCCATACTAAGCTGCTTGCTGTGGGGGCACTCATCAGGAGGGAGAGGCCAGGAGCAGCGAAGAGGGATCCGAAAGGAGGAAGATCTGAGCTGCTCTGTGCAAATCCACTGCAATAGGGTAGGCAAGTATAACCTTTTAAAAAAACAAGGCTTTACAATCACTTTAACATAATCAGTAAAATATCAAGCACAGGAAGCAACCAGATGAGAAATAAAAATAGCCTTAAACATTCCATAGATTAATAATTGACGTTTCCATTAATCAAATAAAAACATGAGCATACAATGTGTAGAGTGAAACAACAACATCATATTTATAAGCTTGTAATAAAATAAAATGTGACTCTTTACCTAAATACATAATACTTGAAACAAGAAAAAAGAAATCAATATGATAAGTGTCATGTATTAGGGAAAATGTATACAGTAGATGTAAAAAATATATATATATTCTTTATTTTCTTAAAATGAAAACAACAGAAAATGTATGTGACTTTTCTGATCACAATACAATTTCATTCTCCACACATACATATATTTATAATACAGAAATTACCTCTGACATCCCCGGAGCACACAGGAGTGTAGATTGGCTCGGTGTTCATCTGAGATTAATCCAAAGCTTTGCTCCAATTAATTTCTACAGAAAATAAATCATCAGCTGAATTCATATATCCTTCAGAGAGATACAATTTTGCTCTACTGATAATTAAGTAAATTTAGAGAAATAAAATTATTCAGGTTTGAAATAGAAAGTTTCAAAGTGGGACTCTAAAGGTGGAAAAAGGTGAAATAACTGAACAAATAAAATGCAGAAAAGCTAAAATAGGTTTATTCTCCGGCTGCCGTCTGCTGTCACTTTATTGGATTTATATCCGACTTTATAAAAAGTAAAAGAAAAGTCTAATTTTAAGGTTAAATGTTGTGGGAATATTTTTACCTTTTTAAAATTTGGAAAAATGAGAAGAGAACTATCCCAGAGCAAATGTTTAACCACAAGGACACTTTCACCCCCTTCCAGTCTAGACCATTTTTCAATTTTTAGTGCTCTCACTTTGAATGACAATTACTCAGTCATGCAACACTTTACCCAAATTACATTTTGATTATTTTTTGACACAGATAGATGTTTCTTTAGCTGTTATTTATCCACTTGTCCACAGGGCACTTATACCCCCTTCCTGCCCAGACCAATTTTCATCTTTCAGTGCTCTCACAGTTTGAATGACAATTACTGTACCCAGATGAAATTTGGGTCTTTTTTTCACACAAATAGAGCTTTCTTTTGGTGGTATTTAATCACCACTGGTGTTTATTTTTTTTTTTTTGCACTACAACCAATAATTTTGTAAAAAAAAAATTATATATATATATATATAAAAAAAATATATATATATATATATATATATATATATATATATATATATATATATATATATTTTTTTTTTTTTTATTTTTTTTTTCTTTGTTTAAAAATTTAGCAAATAATAATTTTTCTTCATAAATTTTGGCCAAAAGTTATACTGCTACATATCTTAGGTAAAAAAATAACCCAAATCAGTGTATATTATTTGGTCTTTGTAAAAGTTATAGCGTCTACAAGCTATGGTGCCAATCATTAAACATCGATCACACATGATGTACTGGTGGCCTCTCTCATTTCTTGAGACAATAATAAGCCATGAAAGTACAGATATCCCCCAAATTACACTTTTTTGGAAAGCAGACATTCCAAGGTATATAGTAAGAGACATGGCAAGTTTTTTGAAGCTGTAATTTTTTTTTTCCAACCATTCTTTACAAAACTAAGATTCTTTTTTCCACATAATTGTCATATTAACATGACTTTTACACAGCCTGGCCACATACACAGAGGCCCAACATTCCAATAGTACCTTCAGGCATTCTAGGAGCATAAATTACATATCTAATCTCATGACAACCTATCACACTTTCGAAGGCCCTGGCGCCACAGGACAATATAAACAGCTACAGAATGACCCAATTTTGGAAAGCAAACACCCCAACGTATAATCCACAAGGTATAATGAATCTTTTGCGCATGTCATTTTTTCCTACAAGTTTTTAAAAAAATGTGGAAAGAAAAAGAAAACACTTTTTTTTTACACAAAGTTGTCTATTTATATGATATTTCTAACACATAGTAGGTGCATACCAAAAATTACAGCCTAAAATACATTCTACTATTCCTCTTGAGTATGGCCATACCACATGTGTGACACTTTTATACAGCCTGGCCACATACTGTACAGATGCCCAACATGCAAGGAGCATTGTCGGGTCACATCACCCCACTGCTGATGGGGCTTAGTGACAGGTTCTCTTCATTTTCGCGCTTGGTGCAATTCACTGACAGACACCGATCAGTAACTCACTGACCCCTGGCTCTTCTCTCCTCACACTGGAAATGGTGTGTGAGGAGAGAAGAGTCAGTAACAGCCAGTTACCGCTCTGTATTTACATTTGTGATCGACTACCATGTTATTGACTGTGTCCATTCACAAACAGCCAACTGTCGGTGACGAGCTGGGGATACGCCGGCACCGACATCGACACTCTGCACACTCCAGATCGCACGCATGCTGCATTTGAATGGCCCAACGTCATTTGACGTTGGCCCAGAATGAGAGCCACCTCACTCATATAACTGTATGGCTGGCGGGGGGAATTTTGATTTTTTTTTTTTTTGCTAAATAATAGAAAAAATACCAAAAGTTTTGAAAATTATTTTTTTCTTATTATGTTATAACATTTTGCAAATAAATATTTTTTCTTCATAAATTTAGGCCAACATTCTGTTACCTACAAGTTATTAAGCACATATTTGTAAATGGATCAATCCTGATGTAATGATTGCCTGCCTCATTTTTTATGGCCCTAAAATGCCAGGTAAGTACATGTACCCCCAAAACTACCCTTTTATGGAAAGTAGGCAATCCAAGGTATTTAGTAGGGAATGAGCCGAACACCCCCCCAGTTCAGTTCACAGCAGAACATGCCAACAGTCAAAAAAATTGTTCGAACACGCGAACACCGTTAAAGGACACAAATGTGGACACGAATGTGAAAAATCAAAAGTGCTCATTTTAAGGGTTAATATGCAAGTTATTGTCATAAAAAGTGTTTGGGGACCCGGGTCCTGCCCCAAGGGACATGTATCAATGCAAAAAAAAAGTTTTTAAAACTGAAGTTTTTTCAGGAGCAGTCATTTTAATAATGCTTAAAGTGAAACAATAAAAGTGAAATATTCCTTTAAATTTCATCTATAGTATGCCACAGCATTACATTATAGTATTATAGTATTACACACAGAGCTCCCGGTTCTCGCCGGTTCTCACCGTGTTATGAGCAATCGCAGGAGCCCGGCAGTCATCGAGACCGCTGGGCACTTGCAGCGGCTTTGGGGGCGAGCACTTTTTATGACAATACGATGCATATAAGTCTTTAAAGTTAGCACTTGATATCTCCCATAGACTTTTAATGGGTGTTTTCCGCGGCTTTTGAATTTACTGCAAACACCACAAATTGTTCGCTATTCGTGAACAGGCGAAAACCCGATGTTCGACTAGAATATTGGGTTCATCTCTAGTATTTAGTAAGAGGCACAAGTTAGATTTTTTTGTCATTATTTTTTGGAACAATTAGGAAATTAAATACAAAGTTGAAAGTTATTAGTTTATAAACGATTTCTTACACAAAGCATAGGCAAACTAAAAACACATTATTTTTCTTCTCCCGAGTAGGGATGAGCTTGATGTTCGGGTTGAACATGAGTTTGACTCGAACATCGGGTGTTCGCCCGTTCACTGAATATCAAACATTATGGAGTGTTTGTGGGAAATTTGAACGCCCCATAATGCACTGCGAGATTGCAGTGCATTGCTGTATGATGATTGGCCAAAGCATGTAGTTATATATACAGACAGTCTAGTACAGCCCTCAAAAAATCCACTCGCCTGCTTGCATTTTGCGAGTGGATTTTGAGGTCTTGCGAGTGTAGGAGTTCTCCCAGCGGACGGAGGGGAGGAGAGCCGCCGCCGCTGCCGCCTGTTTGATTAGAGTGCCAGGGGAACATAACAGCTTTCGTTTCAATAGCTGTGTGTTCCCCGCTGCGCTTTGTCATATACAGCCCCTCCCCCTTGTACGGGTCACTTTAATAGACAGATCACCTGACCCAGGATTGGACGGGTGATCTGTCTATCAAAGTGACTCGGACAAGGGGGAGGGGCTGTATATGACGGCGCGCGGCGGGGAACACACAGCTATTGAAACGAAAGCTGTTATGTTCCTCTGGCGCTCCAATCAAACAGGCAATGGTGGCTCTCCTCCCCTGCACAGGTAGGCTGCATTGGGGACACAAGCTGCACTGGGGACACATACTGCACTGGGGGACACATGCTGCACTGGGGGACACTGGGGACACAGGCTGCACTGGGGGGGACACATGCTGCACTGGGGGACACATGCTGCACTGGCGGACACAGGCTGCACTGGGGGACACATGCTTCACTGGAGACATATGCTGCACTGGGGGACACAAGCTGCACTGGGAGACACAAGCTGAATGGGGGACACAAGCTGACTGGGGGACACTGGGGACACAGGCTGCACTGGGGGACACATGCTGGACTGGGGGACACAGGCTGCACTGGGGGACACAAGCTGCACTAGGGGACACTGGGGACACATACTGCACTGGGGACACAGGCTTCACTGGGGGACTAATGCTGCACTGGGGGACACTGGGGACACAGGCTGCACTGGGGGACACATGCGGCATTTGGGGGACACATGCGGCACTGGGGGACACATGCGGCACAGGGGGCACATGCAGCACTGGGGGGACACATACAGCACTGGGGGACACATGCGGCACTGGGGACATATGCAGCACTGGGGGACACTGGGGTCACATGCTGCACTAGGGGACACTGGGGGGGTCACATGCAGCACTGGGGGATCACATGCTGCACTGGGGGGACACATGCTGCACTGGGGGGACACATGCTGCACTGGGGGACACTGGGGTCACAGGCTGCACTGGAGGGGACACAGGCTGCACTGGGGGGGACACTGGGGTCACATGCTGCACTGGGGGGGTCACATGCTGCACTGGGGGATCACATGCTGCACTGGGGGGGACACATGCTGCACTGGGGACACATGCTGCACTGGGGGGACACTGGGGTCACAGGCTGCACTGGGGGGGGGGGACAGGCTGGCTGCATTGGTGGACAAAGTTGTTAATACAGTTGCTACTACTTTTCTGGTGGTGTACACAATATATACTCTGCATCCAGTCAGTGTAGCCTAGAGATCTACAGTCTACAGTGCATTCCATGGAAAAATGTCCGGTGGAGCCTACACGCGGTTCAGAATTTCTGACAAAAAGCTCCCATCGAACATTTTCCGTCGCAAAATCCGACCGCGTGTACGGGCCATAATAGTCTTGATGTAGAAGCTACTTGATGCGTTTTAAGTATCACTCTTTTTTTTTATCATTATATTTATTCTTTATTCGTTTTTTCCCAATACAAAAATACATCAACAAGATAATCATTGCAGTCATCGTAAAAAAGGTTTATCTAATATATTTTCTAACTCCAGTATTGCAATATATAACAACAGTGCTACTAAATAACTGGTGCAATTACATAATATCTGTGCTACACCTGTGCTAAAAAGCCAAAAGTGCACTACTAGATAAAATAAGTGTGTCGCTACATGCACAATGAAACAAATAAACTGATTGTGAGCAAAACAAAAAATAAAATAATGAAACAAAAATGATACAAAAATAGATCAGCATACATGAACAACTGTTCTAATCAAAAAACAAAGCTGTTCTACTCGGAAGAAAGTCAATAAAAGGTACAATACAAGTCCATTGACAATAATTCTTTAAATACAGGTTCTCAAATAGGATGGTTTCTTCACAGTAACACTCCTCATGTAACAGCCGAAGGATAATAAAAAGCCAGGTGGCCACTTACCAAAAGTCAGATCTCATAGATCTAATAGGCACAGAGCAGGATGACACACCAAGAACATCCATCTGGATCCACTCCTCCGCTAATAGGACCGGCCTCCGGTGCACTCCATAGGACCCAGGTTTTATGGGTGAAGCAGTTTCAATAGGAACATCATGGGGGGAAAAAAGAGGGCTTCATAGTGTAATATGTTTAAAATCCAAGTTTGTTTATTCAAAACCACGGCACAGCACTGCACCACAGAACTTTAAAACTTTAAAACATAAAACAGCAAGCACTTTCAAAAACAGCAAGCACTTGCAAAAAAAACCCCGAAAGAATACAGCCGCGGATCTGATTGTAGGGGGGCCAGCTTCGATGAGCTCCGCGGCTCAGGCCAGCTGGCTGATCTATGCTGATCTATTTTTGTTTCATTATTTTATTTTTTGTTTTGCTCACAATCAGTTAATTTGTTTCATTGTGCATGTAGCGGCACACTTATTTCATCTAGTAGTGCACTTTTGGCTTTTTAGCACTGGTGTAGCACAGATATTATGTAAATTGCACCAGTTATTTAGTAGTGCATCTATTCCCATTTTTACACACATTCCTAAACTGTATATTTAGTTTTTTTGTTCAGATTGCAGCACTATCACATATATTCAGCTGTCACGTATTTTTATATAGTTATTATTTATCATTTTTTATTAATAGGGGGTAGCGCAGATTTTTCCATGATACATATGACCCAAATAACCCAAATCAGTGTATATTATTTACTCTGTAGGCAAGTCCACCAGCTATGGTATAACTATACTGTATATCTGAAAATCTATCAATACTGACGGCCTATCTCAATACGCAAGGCACTAAAATGTCAGGACAGTACAAATATCCCCCAAATTATACTTTCCTTTTTGGAAAGTAGACTGTCCAGAGAGAAATTTTTGCCCATTCTTCTTTGTAAAATAGCTCAAGCTCTGTCAGATTGAATGCAGAGCTTCCGTGAAAAGCAATTTTCAAGTCTTGCCACATATTTTCAATTAGATTTAGGTCTGGACTTTAACTGGGCCATTCTAACACATGAATATGCTTTGATCTAAACCTTTCCATTGTAGCTCTGGCTGTATGTTTGTTGTTGTCCTGCTGGAAGGTGAGAGTTCCACAAGAGCACCTTCTTCCACATGTTTGCTGTGTCCCCCACATGGCTTCTCGCAAACTGCAGACTGAACTTCTTATGAATTTCTTTCAACAATGGCTTTCTTCTTGCCACTCTTCCATAAAGGCCAGATTTGTGGAGCGTACGACTAATAGTCGGGGACCTGGAGAAAGTGTAGAGAAGGGTAACCAAACTGATAAGAGGCATGGAGGAGCTGAAATATGAGGGAAGATTAAAGCAACTGAATCTATTCAGGTTGATCAACATGTATAAATACATAAGTGGTCCATATAGTGAACTTAGTGTTGAGTTATTCACTTTAAGGTCGTCACTAGGGATGAGCCGAATACCCCCCTGTTCGGTTCGCACCAGAACCTGCGAACAGACCTAAAGCTCGTGTGAACTTTAGAACCCTATTAAAGTCTATGGGACTCGAACGTTCAAAATCAAAATTGCTAATTTTAAAGGCTAATATGCATTTTATTGTCATAAAAAGTGTTTGGGGACCCGGGTCCTGCCCCAGGGGACATGTATCAATGCAAAAAAAAGTTTTAAAATCTGAAGTTTTTTCAGGAGCAGTGATTTTAATAATGCTTAAAGTGAAACAATAAAAGTGTAATATTCCTTTAAATTTCGTACCTGGGGTGTGTGTATAGTATGCCTGTGAAGGGGCGAATGTTTCCCGTGCTTAGAACTGTCCCTGCACAAAGTGTCATTTTTGCAGGAAAAAAAGCTATTTAAAGTCACTCGCGGCTAATGAATTGCCGACTCCAGTAATACAGAGAACAGTCATTCATTGAAAGTCATTGATAAAAAAAATAAAGCGTGGGGGTTCCCCCAAATTCAATTACCAGGCCCTTCAGGTCTGCTATGGATATTAAGGGGAACCCTGCGTCAATTTTTTTTAAAAATGATGTGGGGTTCCCCCTAAATATCCATCCCAGACCCTTCAGGTCTGGGATGGATTTTAAGGGGAACCCCGCACTAAAAAAAAAAAATGGCGTGGAATCCCCCTCAAAATCCATACCAGACCCTTATCCGAGCACGCAACCTGGCAGGCCGCAGGAAAAGAGGGGGGGACGAGAGCGCCCCCCTCCCTCCTGAACCATACCAGGCCACATGCCCTCAACATTGGGAGGATGCTTTGGGGGTCTGAGACCCCTCAAAGCACCATGTCCCCATGCTGATGGGGACAAGGGCCTCGTCCCTACAACCCTGGCCATTGGTTGTGGGGGTCTGCGGGCGGGGGGCTTATCGGAATCTGGAAGCCCCCTTTAACAAGGGGACACCCAGATCCCGGCCTCCCCCACTGTGTGAAATGGTAAGGGGGTACAAAAGTACATTGGCAGGATACAGCACTCACTTTCTGTTTGCATGACAACGAGGGCCTCTGGGGCTGGTCAGGGTGACCAGGCTTACAGGGCAAGCAGACACTCCTGGGCCCAGGAACACTTGTGGGGTTGTTGCGGACCAGAACCAGGAATCAAAAGTGAAGCTCAAGCCTGAACACATGACCTCAGCATCTCAAATACCGCTTCCCCAAATACACAGTGGGGCCAGACGCTCCCACTGATTGTGTCCGAGCAATTGTAACCTAATAATGTGTACAACCAGACTGCGTTCTCTGCCTGTCACAGGTGCCTCACCTCACCTATGACCAGGCAGAACTCCAGCACAGCCCAGACAAACTGATGTCAAAGTAAAAATGTCAAACAATTAACACCCAGAACTCAGAATTCTTACCAAAAACTAAAAAAAAAATAAACTAGCGCACACTTCTAAAAAGTGTTGGTGCTACATATGTATACATATAACTATACAGTAGTGGCCAAAAATGCCTAAAACAGATTGGTGAACTGCTTGCAAAATGCTGGGGTCAAAATGATAGCCTTTTTGATATATGGTAAAATTAATTTGCACGTAAGAAATGTAAAATTGTCTGATTGAGGAGGCCATAACAAAAAAACATGTCTTTGAATTCGTTTTTTCTTTTTACACAGGATGAGCTCACCCAGGAGGATGCCGGGACAAGTGGTATGGAGGAGGAGGCCATGACCAGCCAAAGCCAGGAGGTGGCTGGGCCCAGCAGGAGCCAGACTGTAATGAGTCAAGTTCCTCCCCTGCGCATAGCCACAAGAAGGCCCAGGAGGATGACCAGGGTTGAGGAGGAATCACTTGCCCTCATTCGGGAGGCGAGTGAGGTTCTCAGAAGACCCCCCAATCCTGAAGAGGCCTATGCTACCTACTTGGCCAGCAGGTTGCTGGAAATGGAGAAGGGCCAACGGCAGCTGTGTGAGGGCCTATTTTTTGAGGCTCTTCAGAGGGGTTTGAGGGGTGAACTGACTGCATCCACCCGCCTATATGATGCAGACCCAACAGCAACTCCTCCTCCTCCTCCTACCACAAGTCCACCACCAGAGGTCCAGCCTCCAAGGAAGCGTGGAGGGAAGACTGGAGGGCAGCGTGGTGGGAAGGCTGTAAGGAAGAGTTGGAAGTGATTGCCTGGCTTCAGTCTGGTCTGACAGAAGAAGCAGGCTGTTGCAGTGCCACAGCTTGGGGACATAGATGTCATCTGCTGCTGTTCCTGGTCTGTGTGATTCCTGGACAATGTTGTGCTCCCTATTGTATTGAATATGCCCAATCTTCATTTTGTTGTTCACAAACTTGATGTCTGCCGTGGGGGAAAAAAGCCTTCACAAAATCTCAAAGTGGCTCCAGTGTTGCCTTCCTATTTTGTTTCCCCTTGTTTTAACCAGAATAAATGGAAATTTAATTTAAACCAAAAAATGTAATCTGTGTTTGTAATCAAAAAACATAGTTTGTTTAGGAGTAGGCAGGTACATGTGTAAATAATATGGGTGTTATTTACAAAACGCAAATTCATTTGACAATACGAGTGGAAAGTGCAACTTCAATTGCACTGCAAGTGCAGTCGCTGTAAATGTGAGGGTAACATCTGAATTAAGGGCAAGCTCTGCTGATTTTCCAATTTAATCATGTGGAATCCAAAATACTTTTTCAAACCGCAAACAACCAAAAAAAATGTAAAAAAATATATATATATATATATATATATATATATATATATATATATATAGAGATAGATATATCTAGATCGAGATCTAGATATATCTCGCTCTATATACCTAATTTCACAAATTAATGATGAGGAAAAACATTCGGGAGGACTCTGCGTGAATATAAGCAGCAAGGCAACCTCATTCTTCAAGCACGATAAAATACAAATTGCGCTGTACTAAAATATCAAAGAATCAGCAGCGTGACGAATGTGCTAGCTTCAATACGAAGGCTAGTTTTACCAGACCGAGCGATTCCGTGACATACTTGCTACTGAGCATGCGTCCTTTTTGGTCCGCCGGACCATACTACAGACGGCCGTATTGTCCGCCGGACTGCCAAGTCCAGCGGATAATTTTAAAACAAAACTTAAAACCTAGTCCGCTGGACTTTTGGGAAAAAAAGTCAGTCGAAGGCCCACACACGATCGGACTGTCCGGCGGACTCAAGTCCAGCGGACAATCCCGTGGGAAAGTCCCTTTGTGTGTACGAGGCATTAGAAACAAAGTAAAAATTAAAATTATAAAAACAAAATAAAAAAACATAGTAAAGCCTTGTTCACACAAGGCATACTACAGCGTGGGGCATGTTTACCCACACGGGGATGCACAGGTGTTCCATGCATTCAAATGCAGGCAGTTCCATTGATTTCATTTGGGATGTGGCAACTGCATGGGCACAGCTGCTGCTCCCAATTTGAAATCTGTGTGGGTCCGAGTTTATGTCCCGGAGCTGAAACTGTCTATGTTTCGGGGGCCGTACACCCAAACGGATGTCAGATTGGGAGCAACAACTGTGCCTGTGCAGCCACTGCATCTCAATTAACATGAATGGGACTGCCTGCACAGGGATTCATGGAAAACCTGGGCATTCCTGTGCAGGTAAACACAGCCCTCCACAGTCATACACTTTAGTACGCCCCATGTGAACAAGGCCTTAGTAGAAATTTAGCAGTCATTTTGTAAGTTGTGTTGTGTTTGTGTGCACTAATAATGATTTTAGTTTATTTTTTTTTTGAAAATATCAATTTGATAAACATTTGGGCAACTATTTTCAGAAAATTAATGCTTTGGGGGTCTTTTACAAATTCTGGAAGCTGTAAGTGAAAAATGATAACCTCCAGATTTTTATAGTAATTCGTGTTTGTTTACAATTTTGCACATCTTCAGTTTTCACCATTTCAAAAAAAAAGCGCAATTTTCAAATCTACAAATATTTGTTATGTAGTAACTTAATAGAGTCTTTTATAATTTATATTTAGTGGGAATTTTGTAAATTTTGCTGTGTTTGCGAATAAGGATTTTTCTGTATTTTTAGAGGAAATATTGTTTTGTTCAAATATGACAGGGCCTAAAAAAACAGAAGCACCTTGTTTTTATTCTAAAGGCCTTATGCTTTCAGAAAATGTATGGTTTGGGGGAGGGGGGGGGGTCTTCACAAGCTCTGAAAAATGATAACCTCAGATTTGTAGCGTAAATTGTGTTTATTTACAGTTTTGCGCAACTTCAGTTTTCACCATCTCACAAAAGGTGCAATTTAAAATGTACAAATGATCTTCTTGTATGCGGAGACTTTAATATGGTTGCAGATATTTATATGGACACTACTTCAGCGAATAAGAGAAGACCCTCTCCCCTGGGGCAAATCCTGACATCGTCTGATCTTTACGATGTCTGGAGATGCCACCATGGATCAGAGAGGGATTTTACTTATTTCTCCCCGCAACACAAGTCGTATTCCAGAATTGACATGTTTGTTGTTGATAAATTGTTATTACAAAAGGTGACTACCTCTGTTATCCACACCATGACATGGTCAGACCACAACCCAATTTCGATAATTATTGATGATACGTCTCCTCAACGGAACTCTTTTCTCTGGAGAGCCAATAATTTCATATTACAACATGCTACATACTCCAAAGAAATTGCTACTCATTTGAAAGAATATTTTGAATTAAACGCTGATTCAGTGGGGGATCCTGCCGTGGTGTGGAACGCGCATAAAGCGGTAATGAGGTGTTCTTATAAAACTGGGCTCCATTCACAAAAAAAAAAGAACACAACAAATAGACTCCCTTACTTCCCAAATTGCTCATTTGGAGGCAGACCATAAGTCATCTGCATGTCCCACTACACTAGCACAATTAATGTCCCTTAGACAGGAACTCAGGCTGCTTCTTCTCCATACATACGAACATATGCAACGCAAATTCAAAGCCATCTCTTATTCCACATCCAATAAGGCAGGAAAAAGATTAGCACAACGTATCAAAGGGGCTAGAGTTAAATCTAAAATTCCCTTCTTATTCCACCCACACTCGAAAGTGAAGCTATCTAATCCACAAGACATTGCGAATGCTTTTAGCGATTACTATAGTGACCTATATAATCTCAAGAATGACCCTACAACCCACCAACCATCCCCAGAGGAAATTGATGACTTTCTCCATAAGATAAATTTACCGACTCTGACAGAAACACAATTGTCTTATTTAAATGCTCCTTTTTCAGCATCAGAACTTCTAGCTACCATCTCATCACTGCCTTGTAACAAAACACCAGGCCCGGATGGCCTTACAGGGGAATACTTCAAACAATTCTCTACCTATTTGATTCCACACTTGATGAAATTTCTTAACCAAGCTGCATATTCTTCCAAATTCCCTGTAGAATCGCTAAACGCATTAATTATCACTCTCCCAAAACCTGAAAAAGATCCGACTGCCCCACAAAACTTCCGGCCAATCTCCTTACTTAACCTTGATTTAAAAATATACGCCAAAACTATTGCTAGACGCTTAATGAAGATTATGCCAGACCTGATTCACAAAGACCAAACAGGATTTATTAAAGGGAGGCAAGCATCCGACGCGACGCGTCGCATGATTGACTTAATCCATTGCGTAAATTCCAGTGGAACACCTTCTCTGCTTCTTTCTTTAGATGCAGAGAAGGCATTTGATCGGGTGCACTGGACCTATCTACAGAAAGTTCTCATGAAATTTGGGTTTAAAGACAATATTTATAATGCTATCATGGCACTATATACTTGCCCAGCTGCTCAAGTTTTTCGGCTAATATGATATCTCATCCATTCCAAATTTCGAACGGTACCCGTCAGGGTTGCCCATTGTCGCCCTTAATTTTTGATCTAACTATAGAACCTTTAGCTGAGCACATACGCACGAACTCGAACATCTCAGGCATAACTGTTGGCAACACTACTCATAAGATTAGTCTTTTTGCTGATGATGTGATTTTAATATTATCAAATCCTACCTCCTCCTTAGCAGCAGCCCAAGACGTTTTAGATTGGTTTGGACGAATATCATTTTACAAACTAAATGTCACCAAATCACAAATACTAGATCTCAAATTGAATTCCACCACTAAATTACTATTACAAGCCCAATACCCCTTCACATGGTCTGAACACAGCATTTCTTACCTAGGTATTCAACTCACTAGAACCACTAAACTCCTCTTTTCATCAAACTTCAAGCCTCTCTTAGATAAATTACGTACTGAATCTCAGAAATTAGCTAAAATGGAACTGTCATGGTCTGGCAGATTAGCGGCGTTCAAGATGATGCAGTTACCTCAAATTTTATACCTGTTTAGGACCATTCCTATTCCTAAATATTACTTTAAGTCACTTCAAACGACACTCAACCGATGTATTTGGCACGGTACAAAACCTAGATGCGCTCATTCTATACTTAGGATACACAAATTAGCGGGAGGATCAGGTTCAATAGAATTTACAGATTATCACACTGCAGCGATCATAGCTCAAGCAACTGAGTGGTTTCAGCAAGATCCGAATAAAAACTGGTGCAATATAGAACTTTCCTTACTATTTCGTCCTAGTTTAAAAAATTGGTTGTTGAGCACTCCATTAGACACTAAAATACCAAAAGCGATTCCCCCTACCATGATAGCCACGGTCAGAGCATGGAAAATTCTAACCCAAACTATCCATCAAGAACCCACTACTACACAGATACCGATACCTATAGAAGTCTTAAACCACATCTCACCTGAATTATCTACATCCCATTGGTCTAACCGAAAAATCTCATTCATAAATCAACTATTTCATGACTCAAACCCAAAATCCTTTTCAACCCTCCAAAATGAATTTCACTTGCCTGAATCAGACTTTATTGCATATTCCAAACTTCTGAAATGCCTTAACAAAATCAAACCTCCCTTATATACAGTTTCTTCAGTAATATGGAAATACCTGCACTTTGAATTTCCTAAAGAGAAGGGTATTTCACTTGTATACAACACCCTGAACCAAAAGCGTGTATTTACTAAATCCACACCACATACACACTGGGAAAATGATCTAGCAACGACTTATACAGAATCACAATGGGAACAAGCTTCACGAAGTGTATACAAATCCACGAAAAGCTCTGCGTTGTGGGAACTCACACAAAAATTGTCCCTTAGATGGTATTTGACGCCTTCTCGCTTGGCAACATTCTATCCCACATTATCTAATAAGTGCTGGAGATGTAATTCCAACATAGGAAGCATATTCCACATATTTTGGGAATGTACCCTCATACAGGAATACTGGAAAACCGTTTTTCTTCTCTTAAAAGATATATCCCAGATAGATATACCAATGTCTCCGGGTCTAGCTATCCTGAATTTATCCATTGAAGACATACCCTTTTCATTTCGTCATGTGACGACACATATCCTATTGGCAGCTAGGTTAACTATAACCAGATTATGGAAGTCAGATACAACTCCCTCTATCACTCACCTCTTAGATACCGTAAACCTACATTATAGTTATGAATTAATGATGGCATCCAGTGAGGGTAAATTACCCAAGGAAAAAAACCAAGTGGGCATCATGGGAACAATGGTCGACTATTACTAACTTTTTGTAACACTCATATCTAACAGATTGATATACACTTTTGCCTCTGGGTTCTAGAGTATGGACACAGGTTCCTGGATAAGTTCTATTATTGTGGCAACGTTCTCCTCTTAGACACAGTGTAGTCCCCATGGGGGTGTCTAGAGGACATATTCTTCTATTTGATCTTATGTTACTATATTGATCTTATATTTCTATATTGAATGTATTGCGTTTTGTAGCATTTTAATAACAGTAATTCTTGTTCTGTAACACTTCATTGATAATTGAGTTGACATTATTTAAGTGCTATTCTGAGTTAATTTATTTTAACGGCATACAATGTGTAATTTGCATCTTTACTGTATGTTATGAAATTCAATAAAAACTGATTGAAAGTAAAATGTACAAATGTTTGTTCTTTATTAACTCAATACATTTTAGCTTTTATATTGAATAGGAATTTAGCAAGAATTTTGTAACTTTTGCTGTGTTTGTGCCCGCAAATAAGAGTTTTTGTGCATTTTTAATGAAAATATAGTTTTAATATACCGTATTTATTGGCACATAACACGCGCAGGCGTATAACATGCAACCCAAGTTTAGGAGAGAATTTTAAGGAAAAAAAACTTACATTTAAATGCCCATCAATGCGGCCTTATCAGTGTCATTTGCAGCCTTGTCAGTGCAGCCTTGCCCCAGTGTCCATTGCAGCCTTGTCAGTGCCTTGTCAGTGCAGCCATGCCCCAGTGTCCATTGCAGCCTTGTCAGTGCAGCCTTGTCAGTGCAGCCTTGCCCCAGTACAGCCTTGTCAGTGCAGCCTTGTCAATGCAGCCTTGTCAGTGCAGCCTTGCCCCAGTGCAGCCTTGTCAGTGCAACCTTGCCCCACTGCAGCCTTGTCAGTGCAGCCTTTCCCCCAGTGTCCATTGCAGCCTTGCCCCAGTGTCCATTGCAGCCTTGCCCCAGTGCAGCCTTGCTTCCAGTGTCCATTGCAGCCTTGTCATGAATTTAAAATTGGTGCCGGACTGGCCGGACTGGGTGGAGCGGAGCGAACGCCACTGAGATCACAGGGACTGGGCGGGGCCGAGATACACATAGCCGAGTGTACTCGGCTCTTCTCGGCTCCGCTCACAGTCATGCCCAGTACCGCCCTATGATGGACATAACACAGGTCCAAAGGCGGGACTGGGCGTGACTGTGAGAGGAGCCGAGTGCACTTGGCTATGTGTATCTCGGCAGGGATCGCTCCACTCCTCTCACAATCAGTGGAGATCGACGGGGATTGGTGGGGATTGGCGTATAACACGCACCCATGATTTTCCCCTGGTTTTAAGGGGAAAAAAGTGCGTGGTATACGCTGATAAATACGGTACATTTGCTCAAATATCATGGGGCTTAATAAAATCAGTAGCACCTTCTTTTTTATTCTACTGGTCCTATGCTTTCAGAAAATGTATGGTAGACAAACTTTTACAAGCTGTAAGAGAAAACTATGGAAAAAAATAGCAAAAATGTTCTGGCCACCTGTGTTTAAAAGTAGAGCGCAGGGCCTGGCAGCGAAAGGGTTAAATTAACCCCTACTCTATTCAATTAAAAAAACAATTCTGATTAGAGATGCATATTAAAATAAAGCTGCTCAAAGGATTTCTGATATAGGTCATAGGAAGGTATTTTTGTATCTTTCTCTATCTCTATTTGGGTGGAAAGATCTTCCTGAAAACACGTTTAAATGCTGTTCTAAAATCCTGGCTCCTCAGACTGTAAATGAGAGGATTGAGGAAAGGAAGGATCACAGTGTAAAAGATTGCCACACCATTGTCACCATAAAAATGATGACCAGCACTTTGCCAAAAATAATTGAACATTGAAGAGCCATAATTCATAAACAACAATGTCAGGTGAGAGTTACACGTAGAGAAAACTTTACTCCTATTGCCCTTAGCTTGAATATTAAGAACAGTTTTGAATATATAGACATAGGACAAGAAGGTCAGTATTAGAGCTCCACCTCCAAAGATGCCACCCGAGAGGAAGATGAGCAGAATGTTGATGTAGATGTCACTGCAGGAAATATGAAACAATTGTGGAAGATCACAGAAGAAGCTTTCTATAATATCTGATCCACAAAATGTTAATTTGAAGGCATAACGTGTATGAACCAAAGAATGGGTAAAGCTGAGACAACACACAATAGACACCAACTGTACACACACTTTCCAACTCATGATCTGTGTGTAATGTAATGGCTTACAAATAGCCGTATATCGATCATAGGACATGACAGCCAACACATAATCTTCACAAAAAAGAAAGAATAGAAAGAAGAAGACTTGGGTTATACAAGTATTTATGGAAATTTTTCTTGTCTTGGTGTGAAGGTCAAATAATATTCGTGGGATGGTTACTGAGGAATAACAGAGGTCCAAAACGGCCAGGTTTCCAACAAAGAAATACATAGGACTATGGAGGTGAGAGTCAGTGACTATGAGGACAATGGTCAGCAAATTCAAGATTAATGTCAGAAGGTAGATGAGAAGAAAAATGAGAAATAGAGGGAGCTGAAGAGCTGGAAGGTCAGACAATCCAGAGAGAAATAATTCATTTAGTATTGACTGATTTCTCATTGTAATAAAATGTCATGTATATATAATCTGATATCTTTGTCTGAAATCCAAAATGCTATAAAAAAATATGAAACTTGCATAAAGCTTTTTTTTTTCAAAATGTAATTTTATGTTAATAAAAACCATAGAGAAAGCCTATAAATACTTAAACTAAAACTTTATTCATGATAATCTAAAATACTTAATTGAGAAAATCTGGCATTAAGGCAAATTAAAGTAAATCTAATCACTAAAATATCATATAGGCTTTAACTTAATATTAATGTAATTTAAAATGTTGTTTTTAATGTTTTTGAATTTGCCATCTTCCTTTAAGTTTGTCTAAAGCCAATGGATTTTTTCCCCAATTTAGGATAGAGTAGGAAAGGGTGAAATCACTGTCAGATTTTATAATCACAAGTAGGGATGGGCCAAACACCCCCCGGTTCAGTTTGCACCAGAACACCGTGAACGGGCAAAAAGTTCTAGCGAACATGCAAACCCTTAACCACCTCAATACTGGGCACTTTCACCCACTTCCTGCCAAGGCCATTTTTCAGCTTTCAGCGCTGTCACATGCTACACTGTAATCATGTGAAATTTTTATCATTTTCTTCACACAAATAGAGCTTTTTTTTGTTGGTATTTAATCACTTCTGGGTTTTGTACTTTTTCCTAAAAAAATAAAGACTTTCTGTCAGTACATTTTGTAAATAAGTAATTTTTCTCCTTCACTGATGGGCGCTGATGAGGCGGCACTGATGGGCACTGATAGGCTGCACTGATGGACACTGATTAGGTGGCACTGATGAGGAGGCATGAATATGCCACACTTATGGGCACTGATAGGTGGCACTGATGAACACTGATAGGTTGGCACTGGTGGGCACTGATGGGTGGCACTGGTGGGATGCACTGATGGGCACAGATAGGTAGCACTGGTGGGCACAGATAGGCAACACTGATAGGCGGCACTGATGGGTGGCACTGATGGGCACTGATGGGCATTGATGGGTGGCATTTATGGGCAGCAGTGATAGGTATTGATGGGCAGCAGTGGTGGGCAGCAGTGATAGCCAGCACTGACTAACATAATTAATGGGTACTGATTGCTGTCATTTGTGGGCACTGTTTTCTGGCACTGGTGAGCACTCACTGCTGGCACTTGTGGGCACACTGCTGGCACTGGTGGGCACTCACTTCTGGCACTGTGGGCGCTTTATTGTAATCAGGGCACTGATTATCAGTGCCCTGACTACATGCCTAGATGTCCTCTGTGAGGAGATGCTCTCCTCTCCTCACAGTCTGTTAGTGTGAGGCGAGGAGAGCCGAGTACCGGCATCTCCGTGTTTACATGTGACTGGCTGTGATTGGACAAAGCCGATCACATGGTTAAAGAGCCGCGGCTGCGGGTGCATGCGAGAGATAATTTTAAAGGCTTATATGCAAGTTATTGCCATAAAAAGTGTACAGGGACCCGGGTCCTGCCGCAGGGGACATGTATCAATGCTAAAAAAAACGTCTTTAAACCAACCATTTTTTCAGGAACAGTGATTTTAATAATGATTAAAGTTAAACAATAAAAATGAAATATACAGGTCCCCTAGTCTGCCTGTAAAGGGGCGCATCTGTGCAATGTGTAGAACAGTGCCATAGGAAAATTAAATTTCTAAAGGAAAAAATGTAATTCAAACTTGCTTGCGGCTGTAATGTATTGCCAGCTCCTGGCAATATAGATCAAAAATCAAGGATAAAAATGGCGTGTGGTGACCCCAGTCCATACCAGGCCCTTCAGGTCTGGTATGGATTTTAAGGGGAACTCAGCATCAAAATGTGTATGAGTATGTAGCCTTTAGGTCAGGATGGGGTGAGTGCCCCTCCCTTCTGAACCATACCAGGCCACATGCCCTCAACATGAGGAGGGTGCTTTGAGGTCCCCCCCAAATAACTTGTCCCCATGTTGATGGGAAAAAGAGCCTCCTACCAACAACCCTGGTCATTGGTTGTCAGCGGTTGCGAGTGGGGGCTTATCAGAATCTGGACACCCTCTTTAACAAGGGGACCCCCAGATCCCACCCCCCACGTGAATGGTATCAGGTACATTGTACCCCTACCCATTCACCAAAATAAGTTTAAAAGAAGTAAAAACCACAATAGACAGTTTTTGACAATTCCTTTATTATTTATAATCCCTCCTTCCCCCCACACCCACCAACCGGCCCCTGCAACCCGTAGCCCACCCACACAAGACTGCAATCACACCCTCTAAAATTATAAGCCAGTCCTCCCAAAAGGAGCTAGAAGAACCCCCAAATTCCCCTGCCACAAGGCACCTACACAGTGATGGGGATCGGATGAATGACCTACATTCATTTATGGCACTCCAGCTTAAATAAAAAAGTTCACTTTTTAGAAAAAAAAAAATATAAATTTTTTTGCAGATATTTTTTTTTTTTTTGAGCCTTTAAATCATTGCACCAGTGATCAGTAGATCACTGGTGCCATACAGGTCTCCAGCAGATCTGCCAGTGTATCTTCTTGCCCATGCATCCCATACAGGCAAGCAGATGCAATCTAGCAGGAAGAGAGAATGAACTATTCATGAAGAATCATTCTTGCCAAACCAATCTATTAACCTTCTATGAGGAGGTGAGCTGCCATCTAGATAAAGGAAGGCCGTATCTGGATTTTGCAAAAGCATTTGACAAGGCTTTACAATCACTTTAACATAATCAGTGAAATACCAAGCACAGGAAGCAACCAGATGAGAAATAAAAATAGCCTTAACATTTCATTGATTAATAATTTATGTTTCCATTAATTAAAGAAACACACAAGCATACAATGTGTAGAGTGTAACAACAGCATCATATTTATCAGATTGTAATAAAATAAAATGCAACTCTTTACATAATACTTGAAAACAAGAAAAATAAATCAATATGATCAGTGTCATGTATTAAGTAAAAAGTATACAGTAGATGTAAAAAAAATATATATTTTCTTTTTCTATTCAAACATGTATGCAAACAGACTCTGATACCAAAAACACCCCTAAAAAACTAAAATTACAACAATTGGAATGAGCTGGGTTGTACAGTACCAGTAATACAAATAATGAAGGAAATAAATACCTGTGATTCCAGACTGGTAAAAAATATTTTTTTCCTTGTTTTAGCTCCTAGCCCAGATTTTATCACTGATCCCCCCCCAGCAGAGGTACATTCTGAGGGGGGGGGGGTGAGGGGAGTCCCCCCTGGAAGGGTCGGCTCAGTGCTAGAAGTCTGATGGAGAGATTTTGCTGGAGAAAATAAAATGAAAACAACAGAAAATGTATGTGACCTTTCTGGTCACAATACAATTTCATTCTCCACACATACATATATTTATAATACAGAAATTACCTCTGACATCCCCGGAGCACACAGGAGAGTAAATTGGCTCGGTGTTCATCTGAGAATAATACAAAACTTTTCTCCAATGAAACTCTACAGAAAATAAATAATCAGCTGAATTCATATATCCTTCAGAGAGATATAATTTTGCTCTACTGATAATTAAGTAACTTTAAGAAAAATAAAACTATTTAGGTTTAAAATAGAAAGTTTCAAAGTGAGACTCTAAAAGTGGAAAAAAGTGAAATAACTGACCAAATAAAATGCAGAAAAGCTAAAATAAGTTTATTCTCCTGTTGCCCTTTGCTGTCATTTTATTGGATTTATATCAGACTTTATAAAAAGTAAAAGAAAAGTCTAATTTTAAGGTTAAATGTTGTGGGAATATTTTTACCTTTGTCAAAATTTAGAAAATATGAGAAGAGAACTATCCCAGAGCAAATGTTTAACCACCCGAAGTCAGGACACTTTCACCCCCTTCCAGTCTAGACCATTTTTCCATTTTTAGTCCTCTGAATGACAATTACTCAATCATGCAACACTTTACCCAAACGACAGTTTGATTATTTTTTGAGACAGATAGATCTTTCTTTACCTGGTATTTATCCACTTGTCTAGTGGGCACTTATACCCCCTTCCTGCCCAGACCAATTTTCAGGTTTCAGTGCTCTCACACTTTGAATGACAAGTACTGTACCCATATGAAATTGGTGTACTTTTTTCACACAAATACAGTGGTGGTATTTTGGTGGTATTTAATCACCAAAGTTAAAGCTACAGCGTCTACAAGCTATGGTGCCAATCATTAACCACTTCGGCCCCAGAAGATTTGGCTGCTGAATGACCAGGCCATTTTTTGCGATTCGGAACTGTGTCATTTTAACTGACAATTGCGAGGTCGTGCGACGCTGTACCCAAATACAATTGATGTCCTTTGTTTCCCACAAATAGAATTTTTTTTTGGTGGTATTTGATCACCTCTGCGTTTTTTATTCTTTGTGCTATAAACAAAAAAATGCCGACAATTTTGAAAAAAAATTATATATTTTTTACTTTTTGCTACAAAACACATCCAATAAAAATTTTTTTTTAAATCAAATCTCTTCATCAATTTAGGCCAATATGTATTCTGTTACATATTATTGGTAAAAAAAATCCCAATCAGTGTGTATTGATTGGTTTGTGCAAAAGTTATAGTGTCTACAAACTACAGGATATTTTTTATGGAATTTTTATTTATTTATTTATTTTTACTAGCAATTGCGGTGATCAGCGAATTATAGCGGGACTGTGACATTACGGCGGACAAATCGGACACTAAGGGACACTTTTGGCACTTTTTTTGGGGACCAGTGACACCAATACTGTGATCAGTGCTAAAAAATATGCTCTGTCACTGTACTAATGACCCTGGCAGGGAAGGGGTTAAGATCAGGGGCGATCAAAGGGTTATATTTTTTCCCTAAGGGTGCTTCGGAACTGTGTGGGGGAAGTGCTTTAACTGTGGGAAGACAGAGATCTGTGTTCCTGCTTAGCAGAAACACAAGATTTCTATTTTCCTTAGTCATAGAAAGGCGATCTGCCTTGTTTACAAAAACACAGGATGCGCCACCTGAGTGTAGTAATAAAGCACCGTTTAATGGAAAGGTGTGTAAAACACTCACAGGATAAATGTATCTTTATCCTGTGAGTGTATTACATACCTTGCCTTTAAAACTGTGCTTTAATATTACACTCACGTATCACTTCATGTGTTCTCCCTTCCTTTATCTTGTTTACAGAGCTGGCTTTCTCTGAGGACAGCTGCTGCCATCCATTTTTATAATTGACCCTTTATGGACTTATGGATTAACACAACTATTTGTTTATTGCCCACATGTATGTACACAGACACACTATCTTTGCACTTACAGTTACCCTTTTCTATTGTTTACATAGACAGACCGCCATTCTACCTCTATCGGGAATGATCGGCGGGTTCTGGCGGACATCGGGTCCACCCGTGCCACTGATTGGCTCCTGCTGTGGCTCGCACCCCTGACCCGGAAGCGTGAGATCACACACCTGTACGTGATTTCACGCAGAAGAGCCGCCACCCCGCAGTATATGTACAATGGGTGGTCGGCAAGCGGTTAAGAAAAAGAAATGTGATTCAAGTTTGAAATTGAATGTTTACAAGAGTCTGAAATATTGTAAAATTAAAGAAATTGACCAAAACAATGTAGAAAAATAAAAACAAATAAAGAATGGAGAGATCTGAGAAAAGTTTATTCTCCAGCTGCCCTCTGCTGACATTTTATTGGATTTTGTCAGGCTTATGCCTAGTACACACGATCGGACTTTCCGACAACAAAACCGTGGATTTTTGTTCAAAGGGTGTTGGCTCAAACTTGTCTTGCATACACACGGTCACACAAATGTTGGCCAACAATTACGAAAGTAGTGACATACCAGACGTACTACGTGGTTTTTCAGCTCTTTAGCGTCACACTTTGGGCTCCTTCTGCTAATTTCATGTAAGTAGAAGTTTGGTGAGTGTTGATTCATGCTTTTCTGTTCATTTCTGAGTGGCCGTTCGTCAACCAGACATGTTGCAGAATCAGAGGAGATAACATGTTATTTATTATTGGCCTTGGAGTTATTGCTTTGACATAATTTTTTTGGTTGAATAATAGACATGTGCATTAGTTTTCATCCGAATGCATTTCCGTCCGAATTTCGGGGTATTTTCGTTATTGTTTTAACAAATGAACGTTAAACGTTAAACGTTAAATATGAACGTGCAGAATCTGAAAACCGAAAGATCCGACATAAACGTTTTCGTTGTGACAACAGTTCGATACAGATAGGAGATTCAACATGATGTTGACAATAGCGATCTGTGTCCATCGAACCTGTGGTGGAATGTGCCTAACCTTAGCTCTATTAGTCCAAGATTATTCTACATAGAGAGAAAAGTTTTGACATGAAGATTCAATGAAGCAGTCGGCGCGAGCGGACATTTATGGTGAAATGCTCCGCCCATAGGCTATAGAAGAATTCTAATATTGGTTGACTAGTAATAATAATTAATAAATATAATTATTACTAGTGTCATACAACATTAGAATTCTACTATAGCTTGTAGGGGGAACATTCGACCAGAAATGTACGATTGCAGCGTCGTACAGTTTAGCTGCTCCGACGAATCTTCTTAGAACATTTCGACAGACACCATAAGCCTTCAATGACAGATTCCACCTTAATTATTTCAGATTTTTGGACGAATGCATTTTTTAACGAAACCAAATAAATAAAAACGAATTTTGCGAGTAACTAAATAAATTTATTTTTCGGACGAAAACGAAATTCCAAAACGAAATATTTCAGTGTGCACATGTCTATTGAATAATGATTTGATTTGGTATATTTTCTATATTTTTGGATGTGTAGAATATACTTTTTGGTTAAGTTCTATTGGCAGATAGCATGTCTAATTTTATTTGTTTTATTTTTTTAATGCCCAATAAAAAAAAAATTGTGGAGAATAATACTTGGCTATGTGTTTTACTTTAAATGACAGTTTGGCAGTTACATTTAATACAATGTAAAATTGACAAGGGACACCAACATAGTTTTATTTTTGTTCTTAAAAACTACAGGATAATCGTGTTGTGGTAACTTGCACAAATAATAAAAAAAAATACATAATAATATTATTCTTGATATCACTAGAAAAAAAAGCCTTTGAAAATTAATTTGCAATAACTCCATCAGTATCACCAGCAAAGCAGCTTCATTATTATCTCATTAAAGAAGAAGAGAATTTTGCGCTGCATTTGGAGATTTCATAATTTGCCACGTCACGAATGTTAATTCTCCATTACAAAGGCTAGTTTACAAGACCAACCGATTCTGCTTCTGAGCATGTGTGTTTGTACTTTGGACTTTGGACAACACACATGATCGGAAAATCCGACAACACACATTTGTTGGCGTAAAATTTGAGAGCATGCTAGCCAACATTTGTTGGCGGAAAGTCCGACAACAATTGTCCGATGGAGCATACACACGGTTGGACTTACCGCCAACAAGCTCACATCCAACATTTCCCGTCGGAAAATCCGATCGTGTGTACGGGGCATTACAGTCATGTACATTTTTATAATAAGTAGAAAGATTTTTTTTTTAACTATTGAAGTTAATCAAATTTTGTTGGAATGTATTTAAATTTTTCAAAATAGAAAAAAGAGAAATTATCTGGAGCAAATGTTTAATTTGGAAAAATGTTGGAAATAGTTTCTTCCATGGTAAATGAGGGTGAAATAGTGATCTCCTTTTCATAAACGGTTGTCTTCTGAAATACCCGGCCTATGTGTCATCACAAGTCATTGTACATAATGAAATGTACAGGACACATATATAAAGGGTTCCAGCATAACGTGAGAAATAAGGGAAATGTTAGGGGGAGTCCCACCCGAGAATCTGATCTGTTTGGACTGTGCTTTGAACCTCTATTATTGATCTTCAAAGGACTGGATGTTGGCTGGTGATGAGACTCTCTAATCCAGATCTTCTGCATTAGTAAACATTTATTCACTATCACCTTCTCAACCCTTTATATATTTGTTACTGTACATGCTCTGCAAAATGTCATTTGACAGTTCTTATATAGGTAAGGGTGGGACCACCTGGCAATGTCACCTGGTGGAACAGCAATTGTGATGTCACCGACACAGCATGCACTGGTCGTTGATGTAACAAGGGGCGGTGCAACCAGGTGATTTTGGCCAGTTGGCCCCGCCCTTGCCTATATAAGAACTGTCAAATGGTGGCAAACCAGGCATTCGGCGGTTTGCCTTACTTGACACTGGAGCTTTTTTTTGTTCGTTTTTTTAGGGTCACAGTTGCGGCCGCATGATTGATGATGAATCTAAATCGAGGGACACGTTTTTATTTTTTAACCGCTTCAGCCCACGGAAGATTTTACCCCCTTCCTGACCAGAGCACTTTTTACAATTTGGCACTGTGTTGTTTTAACTGACAATTGCGCAGTCGTGCGACGTTTCACCCAAACAAAATTGACGTCCCTTTTTTACCACAAAATAGAGCTTTATTTTGGTGGTATTTGATCACCTCTGCGGTTTTTAATTTTTGCGCTATAAACAAAAAAATAGCGACAATTTTGAAAAAAAACACAATATTTTTTACTTTTTGCTATAATAAATATCCCCCAAAAATATATAAAAAAAATATATATTTTTCCCTCAGTTTAGGGCAATATGTATTCTTCTACAATTTTTTGGTAAAAAAAAATCGCAATAAGCGTATATTGATTGGTTTGAGCAAAAGTAATAGCGTCTACAATATAAGGGATAGTTTTACGGCTTTTTTATTATAATTTTTTTTTTACTAGTAATGGCGGCGATCTGCGATTTTTTAGGGTCTGAAACATTATGGCGGACCCATCGGAAAATTTTGACACATTTTTGGGACCATTGGCATTTTTACAGCGATCAGTGCTATAAAATTGCATTGATTACTGTAAAAATGTCACTGGCGGTGAAGGGGTTAACCACTAGGGGCAGTGAAGGGGTTAAGCGTGTCCTAGTGTGTGTTCTAACTGAAGGGGGGTGGGACTGTGCAGGGTAGATGACAGATCGTTGTTCATACTCTGTATGAACAGTTGATCTGTCTGTTCTCCCCTCAGAGAACCGGAAACTGTGTGTTTACACACACAGATCTCGGTTCTTGGTGTGCCCCGAGCGACCGCATCGGCTCCGTGGGTGAGCATGAGCAGGGGGTGGTATGGGGGCCCACACCGTTTTTTCTTTTATATTTTGGCATGGCGTTCCCCTTAAAATCCATACCAGACCCGAAGAGCCTAGTATGAATTGGGGGTGACCCCCACGTCGTTTTTTCCCCTTTTTTATTGCTGGCAATGTTTTTTTTTATTCAGTTGTCAGCGGGGAAGCCCATCGACAGCTGATGACTCATTGGTTGTTAAGGATGCTGCGGCCCACTACCTGGCCCCCGCTGCTTAACAACCAGTTAAACACTGTGCCCTGATTGGGCAAAGCTCTGCTTAGAATGCACTGAGCAGCACAGGTCGAAACACCCACCGAACGCCCTGCAAATTCAGGTGACCACCGAACGGATGAACAGCGATGTTCGGGCCAAACTTTAGCTCATCCCTAACCGTTAGCCCAACTCTATTGGTGATATTGATTTGCAACAATTATTTTATTACAATTCATGAACAGCAATCATAACACAATTAAAAAAACATACTTTTTGTATTTTGACCAGTATTAGTTTAAAAAAAAATGTATTGATGTAGAATAATAGTATAAAGTGTATTTTATTATCTGCATTTCAAAGTTATTTATAGATGAAAGAAAGTTTTTTTTTCTCAACTTTGCATCTTTAACCACTTCAATACCGGGGGGCACTTAGACACCTTCCTGCCCAGACCAATTTTCAGCTTTCGGCACTGTCGCACTTTGAATGACAATTGCGCGGTCATGCTACACTGTACCCAAACATAATTTTTATCATTTCTTTTGGTGGGATTTGATTTTAATTTTTTGTGCAACAAATAAAAAAAGCAAGTTTTTCTTTGTTTCTGTTAAAATTATTTGTAAATAAGTATGTCTTCTTCTTCAATGACGGGTACTGATATGGCTGCACTGACGGGCACTGATAAGGCGGCACTGATGGGCACCACTGAGGTGGCACCAATGAGGTGGTACTGATGAGGTGGCACTGACGTTCACTGATGATGGGCACTGATAGGTGGCACTGATGGGCACTGATATGTGGCACTGATGGGCACTGATAGGTGACACTGGTATGCAGCACTGATGGGCACTCATAGGTGGCACTGATGGGCACTCATAGGCAGCACTGATGGGCACTGATGGGCACCTATGGGTGGCACTGATGTGTACTTATGGGTGGCACATATAGGTGGCATGGATGGGCACTGATAGGTGGGCACTGATGGGCATGGATGGGCACTGATAGGTGGCACTGCTGGACACTGATGGGTGGTACTGATGACACTGATGGGTGGCATTGCTGGGCATCACTGTTTTTTATTGGTACATAAAGGTGCCAGTCAGTGGTCAAAAGTCAAAACGTACCATTATTTTAGCTTTTGAGGAGTAGAAAATACTATAAAGTGTCACATGAGTGAAAGTCTTCTGGGGCTCCAGACATCACATCCAAGAGTAATTGCAAAAAAGGCGGGAACAAGGATTAATGGACTTTAAAGTAGATATACGTCAACAGAATGGCACGGGCAGGCAAAAGCACGTACCTGTACGTCCCCTTTAATTTGCCTGCCCGGGGGGCGCGCGCGCACCGCCAGTGGCGCGCGCGACCCGGTCGGGAGCTCCGTGACCACGGCCGCGGGACCAGCGGACCCGATCGCCGCTGGTATCCCGCGATCGGGTTACGGAGCTGAAGAACGGGGAGAGGTTTGTGTAAACAAACCTCTCCCCGCGCTTCCTACACTGACTGTCAGTGATCGGCGGTTCCCTGTCATCGGGAACGCCGATCAATGACGTCAGACGTACAGCCACGCCCCCATACTGTAAAAAAAAACACAACACGTCACACTGACTCCTCCCGCCCCCTAGTGGTTAACTCCTTCACTACAACTGTCATTTACATAGGAATCAGTGCTTTTGCGCAAACTAAGCAATAATCGCTAAATGCGATTTTTTTTCCCAAAAATATGTAGAAGAATATGTGTCCGCCTAAACTGAGGAAAAAAAAATGTTTTTTTATATTAATAAAAAATATTTATTAATAAAAATGTAAAAAATATTGCATATTTTCAAAATTGTCGCTCTATTTTTGTTTATAGCGCAAAAAATAAAAAAACGCAGGGGCGATCAAATACCACCGAATAGAAAGCTCTATTTGTGGGGAAAAAAGGACGCCAATTTTGTTTGGGAGCCACGTCGCACGACCGCGCAATTGTCAGTTAAAGCGACGCAGTGCCGAATCGCAAAAAGGGGCATGGTCCTTTGGCTTCAAATTGGTCCGGGGCTGAAGTGGTTAAAGGTGCCACGATGGTCCCAAATTGAAAAAAGAAATTGCTCACATATTTATGTATATAATTTACATTTTATTATGACAAATATAAAATGACATATTAAAAACAATATGAAATGTCTGCATGCTGTCTAAATATATCTCCCCCATGTATATAAATCACAAGGCTACACAGAGACCCACAAGTCAATCACAAGCAAAATAAGACATATGTGATAATCCTGCACATGGATGTGGGGGCCAGCTCCAGAGTCACTGTGATAACACCAATAGATCGCTACGCATTCTGCCAAAGGCTTCTTCAGCTGTTGTTAATGCCACAATCACAATAAGAGACATGGAGTGCCCAGTTCACCATACATTAGGGAATGGAGGAATGTATAGCCCTATGTTACAGCCAAATAGCAGGAGCACAGCCAGGGTCCAATAAATATGAGTCAATGAAAAGTGGGGGGCTGCTGCTGGGGTGGGACATAGCTGTCAGAATGGAGAGTGGGGGGTTGGTAAACACCAGAATGGAAAGTGGGGGGGGGGCTGCTTCTGGGGTGGGACATAGCTGTTAGGAATGGAGAGTGGGAGGGACTGGTAAACACCAGAATGGACAGTGGGGGGCTGCTGATGGGGCGGGACATAGCTGTCAGAATGGAGAGAGGGGGGCTGGTAAACATGTGTTTACCAGCCCCCCCCACTCTCCATTCTGACAGCTATGTCCCACCCCAGCAGCAGCTCCAGCTGTCAGTGGCAACACTGTAGGGGAGGGTTCCAGAAGATCATAGGGGGCACTACCGGGGTGATAAGATTGGCTGCGGGGGATATATTTTGATTTTTTTCTTCTGTGAATCCCCTGCAGCACATAAAGCTGGTGGAAGGGCAGAGGAGGAGCATCATAAGCTGTAGGGGTGGATAAGTTTGGATTAAAGAACTGGTGCTTCAGGGATTAGTGTGTTGGGTAAGCTGAAAATAAGAGTCCACTGAACAGTCAACTATTACCACTGAAGCATAGTAAACAGTGTTTACTATGTATCAGTTTAGAGAAAGGGAGTGTCACCGCTCAAGCTATGACTAAGCACTGTGTTTAGTGTGAAGCGCGTCGGCTTTCTTATTCTGCTGTGACATGTAATTTTGGATTTCATGGTTTTTGAATAAAAAGGCTTTTTTGGAGTGCGGCTGTCCAGAACCATTTTCCATTCATATGTATCAGTTTAGGAATGAATAGGAACCTCTATGCAGAGACTTCTATTCATTCATATGCATGTCTTCATTGCCTGTTTAAAAAGCCAACAGGGGTTTGTTTAGACTTCTGATTTCTCACCTAAGAAACAAAGTAAAAAAGTAAAAGTATAAAAAACAAAATACAAAAACATAGTAAAGCCTTGTTTACACAAGGCATACTACAGCGTGGGGCATGTTAACCCGTACAGGGATGCACAGGTGTTCCATGCATTCAAATGCAGGCAGTTCCATTGATTTAATTTGGGATGTGGCAACTGCATGGGCACAGCTGCTGATCCCAATTTGACATCCGTGTGGGTCCGGGTTTATGTCCCTGAGCGGAAACTGTCTATGTTTCAGGGCCGTACACCCAGACGGATGTCAGATTGGGAGCAGCAGCTGTGCCTGTGCAGCCACTGCATCTCAATTAACATGAATGGGACTGCCTGCACAGGGATTCATGGAAAACCTGGGCATTCCTGTGCAGGTAAACACAGCCCTCCACAGTCATACACTTTAGTACGCCCCATGTGAACAAGGCCTTAGTAGCAATTTAGCAGGAATTTTGTAAGATGTGTTGCGTTTGTGTGCACTAATAATGATTTTTGTGTATTTTTTTGGAAAATATCAATTTGATAAACATTTGGGCAACTATTTTCAGAAAATTAATGCTTTGGGGGTCTTTTACAAATTCTGAAAGCTGTAAGTGAAAAATGATAACCTCCAGATTTTTATAGTAATTTGTGTTTATTTACAATTTTGCACATCTTCACCTTCATCTTTCACCATTTCAAAAAAAAAAGCGCAATTTTCAAATCTACAAATATTTGTTATGTAGTAACTTAATAGAGTTTAATCTTTTATATTTAGTGGGAATTTTGTAAATTTTGCTGTGTTTGCGAATAAGGATTTTTCTGTATTTTTAGCAGAAATATTATTTTGTTCAAATATGACAGGGCCTAAAAAAACAGTAGCACCTTGTTTTTATTCTAAAGGCCTTATGCTTTCAGAAAATGTATGGTTTGGGGGAGGAGGGGGTCTTCACAAACTCAGAAAAATGATAACCTCAGATTTTTTGCGTTAATTGTGTTTATCTACAATTTTTGCGCAACTTCAGTTTTCACCATTTCACAAAAGTGCAATTGAAAATGTACAAATTTTTGTTATTTATTAACTCAATACATTTTAGCTTTTATATTTAATAGGAATTTAGCAGGAATTTTGTACCTTTTGTTGTGTTTGTGCCCGCAAATAAGAGTTTTTGTGCATTTTTAATGAAAACATCGTTTTAATAAACATTTGCTCAAATATCATGGGGGTTAAAAAAATCTGTAGCACCTTATTTTTTATTCTACTGGTCCTATGCTTTCAGAAAATATATGGTTTGGGGGGGGGGGGGGTCTTTTAAGAAATTTTACAAGCTGTATGTTCTGAGTTTAAAAGTGGAGCGCAGGGCCTGGCAGCGGAATGGTTAAATTAACCCCTACTCTATTCAATAAAAAATAATTCTGATTAGAGATGCATATTAAAATAAAGCTGCTCAAAGGATTTCTTATATAGGTAATAGGGAAGGTATTTTTGTATCTTTCTCTATCTCTATTTTGATGGAAAGATCTTCCTGAAAACACGTTTAAATGCTGTTCTAAAATCCTGGCTCCTCAGACTGTAAATCAGAGGATTGAGGAGAGGAAGGATCACAGTGTAAAAGATTGCCACACCTTTGTCACCATAAATACGATGACCAGCACTTTGCCAAAAATAACTGAACATTGTAGAGCCATAATTCATAAATAACAATGTCAGGTGAGAGTTACAAGTAGAGAAAACTTTACTCCTATTGCCCTTAGCTTGGATTTTAAGAACAGTTTTGAATATATAGACATAGGACAGGATGGTCAGTATTAGAGCTCCACCTGCAAGGAAGCCACCCACGAGGAAGACAAGCAGAATGTTGATGAAGATGTCACTGCAGGAAATATGAAACAATTGTGGAAGGTCGCAGAAGAAGCTTTCTATAATACCTGATCCACAAAATGTTAATTTGAAGGCATAAAGTGTATGAACCAAAGAATGGGTAAAGCTGAGACACCACGCAATGGACATCAACTGTACACACACTTTCCAACTCATGATCTGTATGTAATGTAATGGCTGACATATAGCCGTATATCGATCATAGGACATGACAGCCAATAGAAAATCTTCACAACCAGCAAAGAATATAAAGAAGAAGACTTGGGTTATACAAGCCTTTATGGAAATTCTTTTCGTCTTGGTGAGAAGATCAAATAATATTCGTGGAATGGTTACTGAGGAAAAAAAGAGGTCCAAAATGGCCAGGTTCCCAACAAAGAAATACATAGGACTATGAAGGTGAGAGTCAGTGACTATGAGGACGATGGTCAGCAAATTCAAGATTAATGTCAGAAGGTAGATGAGAAGGAAAATGAGAAATAGAGGGAGCTGAAGAGCTGGAAGGTCAGACAATCCAGAGAGAAATAATTCATTTAGTATTGACTGATTTCTCATTGTAATAAAATGTCATGTATATATAATCTGATATCTTTGTCTGAAATCCAAAATACTATAAAAAAAATCTAAAATTTGCATAAAGCTTTCCCTAATTTTTTTTTTTTTTTTTTTACAATTTCATTTTATGTTAATAAAAACCATAGAGAAAGCCTATAAATAAAATACAATTCACGTTTTTCTACAACTTAAACTAAAAATTAATTTATGATAATCTAAAATATTGAATTGAGAAAATCTGTTACCTTAAGATGTTGACTGAAATGGACTGATTTCTTGTTTATGTCAGTGATGATAAATGTTATAATTCTTCAACAAAATTTTAAAACATTGTCTGCAACCTAAATGCATGGAGCATCAATGGGCTGCAACTGCAGGATACACTGAGCAGAGTGTAATATCCATTGTCCATCATCCAAAAATCAATTATTCCTGCCACATCAGAAACAAAACAAATACAACTTTATTAACACCTTACCTGAAAGAAATGACCATTTGAATTTGTGCCTTGTCCAACTTGTATAATGAAGACTAAAAAGTAAATTTCAAAGATGAGACCAAATGCAGTCATTTTAATACATGATAAAATATATCATCGAGAACACACGTGATTGCCATGAAGTGAAACCTTACCAATTCAGAGATAGGCCCTCATTTATCAAACTTCAATGGCATTAAGGCAACTTAAAGTAAATCTAATCACTAAAATATCATATAAGCTTAATATTAATGTACTATAATTTAAAATGTTGTTTTCAATGTTTTTGAATCTGCAGTCTTCCTTTAAATTTGTCTAAAGCCAACGGATTTTTTTCCCATTTAGGATAGATTTGGAAAGGGTGAAATCACTGTCAGATTTTATTTTATCGCAAAACAGTTGTTGGTCTTAGGAGCCCCACAGTAGTATTAATATTGCGGTGGTGCTACCCTGGAATATAAGGTGGGTGTAATCACAAGTAGGGATGGGCCAACCCCCCCCCAGTTCAGTTCGCACCAGAACACCGCGAACAGGAAAAAAAGTTCTAGTGAATATGCAAACCCTATTAAAGTCTATGGGACATGAAAAATCAAAAGTGCTAATTTTAAAGGCGTATATGCAAGTTATTGCCATAAAAAGTGTATGGGGACCTGGGTCCTGCCCCAGGCGACATGTATCAATGGAAAACAAGTTTTTAAAACAACCAATGTTTCAGGAGCAGTGATTTTAATAATGCTTAAAGTGAAACAATAAAAATGAAATACTCCTTTAAATATCATGCCTTTGGGGGGTCCCCTTAGTCTGCCTGTAAAGTGGCACATCTGTGCGATGTGTAGAACAGTGCCCCAGCAAAATTACTTTTCTAGAGGAAAAATGTAGTTTAAACTTGCTTGTGGCTGTAATGTATTGCCAGGCTCACGGCAATATAGTTCAAAAATCAAGGGAAAAAATGGTGTGCGGTCCCCCCAGTCCATACCAGGCCCTTCAGGTCTGGTAATGGTTTTAATGGGAACTCCAAGTCAACATTTTTTAAAAAATTGGCATGCCCCCCCCCCCAAAATCTATACCAGATACTTATCCGAGTATGAATCCTTGAGGTTAGGATGGGGGGCTAAGGGAGTGCCCCCTCTCCTGAACCATACCAGGCCACATACCCTCAACATGAAGAGGGTGCTTTGGGGCCCCCTCAAAGCACCTTGTCCCCATGTTGATGGGAACAAGAGCCTCCTCCCAACAACCCTGGCCATTGGTTGTTGGGAGCTATGGGCAGGAAATTATCAGAATCTGGAAGCCCCCTTTAACAAGGGGATCCCCAGATCCGCCCCCTATGTGAATGGTATCAGGTAAAATTCCTTTATTATTTATAATTCCTCCTATCCCCCACACCCACCAACCAGCCCCTACAACTCGTAGCTCATCCACACAAGACCACAATTGCGCCCTCTAGAATGATAAGGTGGTCCTCCCAAAAGGAGCTAGAAGAACCCTCAAATTCCCCTGCCACAAGGCACCTACACACTGATGGGAATCGGGCGAATGACCTACATTCATCTATGGCACTCCAGCTTAAATAAAAAGTTACATTTTTAGAGAAAATAATAATAAATGCACATTTTTTTGCAGGTAAAAAAAAATGATTTTTTTTTTTGGAGCCTGTAAAGCATCGAACCAGCTATCAGTAAATCACTGGTGCCATACAGGTCCCCAGCAGATCTGTCAGTGTATCTGCTTGCCCATACATCCCATACGAGCAAGCAGATACAATCTAACAGGAAGAGAGTATGAACTATTCATTAATTTTTTTTTAAGGTGCAGCTCCTCTTTAAGATAAAAAGCCTTCTGTGTATAGCAGCCTCCCCAGCACACCCTAATACTTACCCTGAGCCCCATCTGTATCCAGCGATGTCCACGATTCCCTCGGCCGATTGGGACTCTCCTCCTGATTGGTTAGGGCACAGGCGGGGTGCCATTGGCTCCCGCAGCTGTCAATCAAAGTCAGTTAGTCAATCAGGGCAGAGAGAGAGTGGGCAGGGCCGAATGGCAGTTGCATGTCTGAATGGACGCACAGAGCTGCAGCTCGGCTCGAGTGCCCCCATACTAAGCTGCTTGCTGTGGGGGCACTCATCAGGAGGGAGAGGCCAGGAGCAGCGAAGAGGGATCCGAAAGGAGGAAGATCTGAGCTGCTCTGTGCAAATCCACTGCAATAGGGTAGGCAAGTATAACCTGTTTGTTATTTAAAAAAACAAGGCTTTACAATCACTTTAACATAATCAGTAAAATATCAAGCACAGGAAGCAACCAGATGAGAAATAAAAATAGCCTTAAACATTCCATAGATTAATAATTGATGTTTCCATTAATCAAATAAAAACATGAGCATACAATGTGTAGAGTGAAACAACAACATCATATTTATAAGCTTGTAATGAAATAAAATGTGACTCTTTACCTAAATACATAATACTTATTATTATCAATATCAATCAATATGATAAGTGTCATGTATTAGGGAAAATGTATACAGTAGATGTAAAAAATATATATATATTTTCTTTATTTTCTTAAAATGAAAACAGCAGAAAATGTATGTGACTTTTCTGGTCACAATACAATTTCATTCTCCACACATACATATATTTATAATACAGAAATTACCTCTGACATCCCCGGAGCACACAGGAGTGTAGATTGGCTCGGTGTTCATCTGAGATTAATCCAAAGCTTTGCTCCAATTAATTTCTACAGAAAATAAATCATCAGCTGAATTCATATATCCTTCAGAGAGATACAATTTTGCTCTACTGATAATTAAGTAAATTTGGAGAAATAAAATTATTCAGGTTTGAAATAGAAAGTTTCAAAGTGGGACTCTAAAGGTGGAAAAAGGTGAAATAACTGAACAAATAAAATGCAGAAAAGCTAAAATAGGTTTATTCTCCGGCTGCCGTCTGCTGTCACTTTATTGGATTTATATCCGACTTTATAAAAAGTAAAAGAAAAGTCTAATTTTAAGGTTAAATGTTGTGGGAATATTTTTACCTTTTTAAAATTTGGAAAAATGAGAAGAGAACTATCCCAGAGCAAATGTTTAACCACAAGGACACTTTCACCCCCTTCCAGTCTAGACCATTTTTCCATTTTTAGTGCTCTCACTTTGAATGACAATTAATCAGTCATGCAACACTTTACCCAAATTACATTTTGATTATTTTTTGACACAGATAGATGTTTCTTTAGCTGTTATTTATCCACTTGTCCACAGGGCACTTATACCCCCTTCCTGCCCAGACCAATTTTCATCTTTCAGTGCTCTCACAGTTTGAATGACAATTACTGTACCCAGAAGAAATTTGGGTCTTTTTTTCACACAAATAGAGCTTTCTTTTGGTGGTATTTAATCACCACTGGGTTTATTTTTATTTTTTTGCACTACAACCAATAATTTTGCAAAAAAAAAAAATATATATATATATATATATATTTTTTTTTTTTTCTTTGTTTAAAAATTTAGCAAATTAATAATTTTTCTTCATAAATTTTGGCCAAAAGTTATACTGCTACATATCTTAGGTAAAAAAAATAACCCAAATCAGTGTATATTATTTGGTCTTTGTAAAAGTTATAGCGTCTACAAGCTATGGTGCCAATCATTAAACATCGATCACACATGATGTACTGGTGGCCTCTCTCATTTCTTGAGACAATAATAAGCCATGAAAGTACAGATATCCCCCAAATTACACTTTTTTGGAAAGCAGACATTCCAAGGTATATAGTAAGAGACATGGCAAGTTTTTTGAAGCTGTAATTTTTTTTTTCCAACCATTCTTTCCAAAACTAAGATTCTTTTTTCCACATAATTGTCATATTAACATGACTTTTACACAGCCTGGCCACATACACAGAGGCCCAACATTTCAATAGTACCTTCAGGCATTCTAGGAGCATAAATTACATATCTAATCTCATGACAACCTATCACACTTTCGAAGGCCCTGGCGCCACAGGACAATATAAACAGCTACAGAATGACCCAATTTTGGAAAGCAAACACCCCAACGTATAATCCACAAGGTATAATGAATCTTTTGCGCATGTCATTTTTTCCTACAAGTTTTTAAAAAAATGTGGAAAGAAAAAGAAAACACTTTTTTTTTACACAAAGTTGTCTATTTATATGATATTTCTAACACATAGTAGGTGCATACCAAAAATTACAGCCTAAAATACATTCTACTATTCCTCTTGAGTATGGCCATACCACATGTGTGACACTTTTATACAGCCTGGCCACATACTGTACAGATGCCCAACATGCAAGGAGCATTGTCGGGTCACATCACCCCACTGCTGATGGGGCTTAGTGACAGGTTCTCTTCATTTTCGCGCTTGGTGCAATTCACTGACAGACACCGATCAGTAACTCACTGACCCCTGGCTCTTCTCTCCTCACACTGGAAATGGTGTGAGGAGAGAAGAGTCAGTAACAGCCAGTTACCGCTCTGTATTTACACTTGTGATCGACTACCATGTTATTGACTGTGTCCATTCACAAACAGCCAACTGTCGGTGACGAGCTGGGGATACGCCGGCACCGACATCGACACTCTGCACACTCCAGATCGCACGCATGCTGCATTTGAATGGCCCAACGTCATTTGACGTTGGCCCAGAATGAGAGCCACCTCACTCATATAACTGTATGGCTGGCGGGGGGAATTTTGATTTTTTTTTTTTGCTAAATAATAGAAAAAATACCAAAAGTTTTGAAAATTATTTTTTTCTTATTATGTTATAACATTTTGCAAATAAATATTTTTTCTTCATAAATTTAGGCCAACATTCTGTTACCTACAAGTTATTAAGCACATATTTGTAAATGGATCAATCCTGATGTAATGATTGCCTGCCTCATTTTTTATGGCCCTAAAATGCCAGGTAAGTACATGTACCCCCAAAACTACCCTTTTATGGAAAGTAGGCAATCCAAGGTATTTAGTAGGGAATGAGCCGAACACCCCCCCAGTTCAGTTCACAGCAGAACATGCCAACAGTCAAAAAAATTGTTCGAACACGCGAACACCGTTAAAGGACACAAATGTGGACACGAATGTGAAAAATCAAAAGTGCTCATTTTAAGGGTTAATATGCAAGTTATTGTCATAAAAAGTGTTTGGGGACCCGGGTCCTGCCCCAAGGGACATGTATCAATGCAAAAAAAAGTTTTAAAACTGAAGTTTTTTCAGGAGCAGTCATTTTAATAATGCTTAAAGTGAAACAATAAAAGTGAAATATTCCTTTAAATTTCATCTATAGTATGCCACAGCATTACATTATAGTATTATAGTATTACACACAGAGCTCCCGGTTCTCGCCGGTTCTCACCGTGTTATGAGCAATCGCAGGAGCCCGGCAGTCATCGAGACCGCTGGGCACTTGCAGCGGCTTTGGGGGCGAGCACTTTTTATGACAATACGATGCATATAAGTCTTTAAAGTTAGCACTTGATATCTCCCATAGACTTTTAATGGGTGTTTTCCGCGGCTTTTGAATTTACTGCAAACACCACAAATTGTTCGCTATTCGTGAACAGGCGAAAACCCGATGTTCGACTAGAATATTGGGTTCATCTCTAGTATTTAGTAAGAGGCACAAGTTAGATTTTTTTGTCATTATTTTTTGGAACAATTAGGAAATTAAATACAAAGTTGAAAGTTATTAGTTTATAAACGATTTCTTACACAAAGCATAGGCAAACTAAAAACACATTATTTTTCTTCTCCCGAGTAGGGATGAGCTTGATGTTCGGGTTGAACATGAGTTTGACTCGAACATCGGGTGTTCGCCCGTTCACTGAATATCAAACATTATGGAGTGTTTGTGGGAAATTTGAACGCCCCATAATGCACTGCGAGATTGCAGTGCATTGCTGTATGATGATTGGCCAAAGCATGTAGTTATATATACAGACAGTCTAGTACAGCCCTCAAAAAATCCACTCGCCTGCTTGCATTTTGCGAGTGGATTTTGAGGTCTTGCGAGTGTAGGAGTTCTCCCAGCGGACGGAGGGGAGGAGAGCCGCCGCCGCTGCCGCCTGTTTGATTAGAGTGCCAGGGGAACATAACAGCTTTCGTTTCAATAGCTGTGTGTTCCCCGCTGCGCTTTGTCATATACAGCCCCTCCCCCTTGTACGGGTCACTTTAATAGACAGATCACCTGACCCAGGATTGGACGGGTGATCTGTCTATCAAAGTGACTCGGACAAGGGGGAGGGGCTGTATATGACGGCGCGCGGCGGGGAACACACAGCTATTGAAACGAAAGCTGTTATGTTCCTCTGGCGCTCCAATCAAACAGGCAATGGTGGCTCTCCTCCCCTGCACAGGTAGGCTGCATTGGGGACACAAGCTGCACTGGGGACACATACTGCACTGGGGGACACATGCTGCACTGGGGGACACTGGGGACACAGGCTGCACTGGGGGGGACACATGCTGCACTGGGGGACACATGCTGCACTGGCGGACACAGGCTGCACTGGGGGACACATGCTTCACTGGAGACATATGCTGCACTGGGGGACACAAGCTGCACTGGGAGACACAAGCTGAATGGGGGACACAAGCTGACTGGGGGACACTGGGGACACAGGCTGCACTGGGGGACACATGCTGGACTGGGGGACACAGGCTGCACTGGGGGACACAAGCTGCACTAGGGGACACTGGGGACACATACTGCACTGGGGACACAGGCGTCACTGGGGGACTAATGCTGCACTGGGGGACACTGGGGACACAGGCTGCACTGGGGGACACATGCGGCATTTGGGGGACACATGCGGCACTGGGGGACACATGCGGCACAGGGGGCACATGCAGCACTGGGGGGACACATACAGCACTGGGGGACACATGCGGCACTGGGGACATATGCAGCACTGGGGGACACTGGGGTCACATGCTGCACTAGGGGACACTGGGGGGGTCACATGCAGCACTGGGGGATCACATGCTGCACTGGGGGGACACATGCTGCACTGGGGGGACACATGCTGCACTGGGGGACACTGGGGTCACAGGCTGCACTGGAGGGGACACAGGCTGCACTGGGGGGGACACTGGGGTCACATGCTGCACTGGGGGGGTCACATGCTGCACTGGGGGATCACATGCTGCACTGGGGGGGACACATGCTGCACTGGGGACACATGCTGCACTGGGGGGACACTGGGGTCACAGGCTGCACTGGGGGGGGGGGACAGGCTGGCTGCATTGGTGGACAAAGTTGTTAATACAGTTGCTACTACTTTTCTGGTGGTGTACACAATATATACTCTGCATCCAGTCAGTGTAGCCTAGAGATCTACAGTCTACAGTGCATTCCATGGAAAAATGTCCGGTGGAGCCTACACGCGGTTCAGAATTTCTGACAAAAAGCTCCCATCGAACATTTTCCGTCGCAAAATCCGACCGCGTGTACGGGCCATAATAGTCTTGATGTAGAAGCTACTTGATGCGTTTTAAGTATCACTCTTTTTTTTTATCATTATATTTATTCTTTATTCGTTTTTTCCCAATACAAAAATACATCAACAAGATAATCATTGCAGTCATCGTAAAAAAGGTTTATCTAATATATTTTCTAACTCCAGTATTGCAATATATAACAACAGTGCTACTAAATAACTGGTGCAATTACATAATATCTGTGCTACACCTGTGCTAAAAAGCCAAAAGTGCACTACTAGATAAAATAAGTGTGTCGCTACATGCACAATGAAACAAATAAACTGATTGTGAGCAAAACAAAAAATAAAATAATGAAACAAAAATGATACAAAAATAGATCAGCATACATGAACAACTGTTCTAATCAAAAAACAAAGCTGTTCTACTCCAAAAGTCCAAGAAAGTCCATAAAAGGTACAATACAAGTCCATTGACAATAATTCTTTAAATACAGGTTCCCAAATAAGATGGTTTCTTCACAGTAACACTCCTCATGTAACAGCCGAAGGATAATAAAAAGCCAGGTGGCCACTTACCAAAAGTCAGATCTCATAGATCTAATAGGCACAGAGCAGGATGACACACCAAGAACATCCATCTGGATCCACTCCTCCGCTAATAGGACCGGCCTCCGGTGCACTCCATAGGACCCAGGTTTTATGGGTGAAGCAGTTTCAATAGGAACATCATGGGGGGAAAAAAGAGGGCTTCATAGCGTAATATGTTTAAAATCCAAGTTTGTTTATTCAAAACCACGGCACAGCACTGCACCACAGAACTTTAAAACTTTAAAACATGAAACAGCAAGCACTTTCAAAAACAGCAAGCACTTGCAAAAAAAACCCCCGAAAGAATACAGCCGCGGATCTGATTGTAGGGGGGCCAGCTTCGATGAGCTCCGCGGCTCAGGCCAGCTGGCTGATCTATGCTGATCTATTTTTGTTTCATTATTTTATTTTTTGTTTTGCTCACAATCAGTTAATTTGTTTCATTGTGCATGTAGCGGCACACTTATTTCATCTAGTAGTGCACTTTTGGCTTTTTAGCACTGGTGTAGCACAGATATTATGTAAATTGCACCAGTTATTTAGTAGTGCATCTATTCCCATTTTTACACACATTCCTAAACTGTATATTTAGTTTTTTTGTTCAGATTGCAGCACTATCACATATATTCAGCTGTCACGTATTTTTATATAGTTATTATTTATCATTTTTTATTAATAGGGGGTAACGCAGATTTTTCCATGATACATATGACCCAAATAACCCAAATCAGTGTATATTATTTACTCTGTAGGAAAGTCCACCAGCTATGGTATAACTATACTGTATATCTGAAAATCTATCAATACTGACGGCCTATCTCAATACGCAAGGCCCTAAAATGTCAGGACAGTACAAATATCCCCCAAATGATACTTTCCTTTTTGGAAAGTAGACTGTCCAGAGAGAAATTTTTGCCCATTCTTCTTTGTAAAATAGCTCAAGCTCTGTCAGATTGAATGCAGAGCTTCCGTGAAAAGCAATTTTCAAGTCTTGCCACATATTTTCAATTAGATTTAGGTCTGGACTTTAACTGGGCCATTCTAACACATGAATATGCTTTGATCTAAACCTTTCCATTGTAGCTCTGGCTGTATGTTTGTTGTTGTCCTGCTGGAAGGTGAGAGTTCCACAAGAGCACCTTCTTCCACATGTTTGCTGTGTCCCCCACATGGCTTCTCGCAAACTGCAGACTGAACTTCTTTCAACAATGGCTTTCTTCTTGCCACTCTTCCATAAAGGCCAGATTTGTGGAGCGTACGACTAATAGTCGGGGACCTGGAGAAAGTGTAGAGAAGGGTAACCAAACTGATAAGAGGCATGGAGGAGCTGAAATATGAGGGAAGATTAAAGCAACTGAATCTATTCCCTCTTGAGAAGAGGAGATTAAGGGGGGGGGGGGGTATGATCAACATGTATAAATACATAAGTGGTCCATATAGTGAACTTGGTGTTGAGTTATTCACTTTAAGGTCGTCACTAGGGATGAGCCGAATACCCCCCTGTTCGGTTCGCACCAGAACCTGCGAACAGACCTAAAGCTCGTGTGAACTTTAGAACCCTATTAAAGTCTATGGGACTCGAACGTTCAAAATCAAAATTGCTAATTTCAAAGGCTAATATGCATTTTATTGTCATAAAAAGTGTTTGGGGACCCGGGTCCTGCCCCAGGGGACATGTATTAATGCAAAAAAAGTTTTAAAAACTGAAGTTTTTTCAGGAGCAGTGATTTTAATAATGCTTAAAGTGAAACAATAAAAGTGTAATATTCCTTTAAATTTCGTACCTGGGGGGTGTGTATAGTATGCCTGTGAAGGGGCGCATGTTTCCTGTGCTTAGAACTGTCCCTGCACAAAGTGTCATTTTTGCAGGAAAAAAAGCTATTTAAAGTCACTCGCGGCTAATGAATTGCCGACTCCAGTAATACAGAGAACAGTCATTCATTGAAAGTCATTGATAAAAAAAATAAAGCGTGGGGGTTCCCCCAAATTCAATTACCAGGCCCTTCAGGTCTGCTATGGATATTAAGGGGAACCCTGCGTCAATTTTTTTTAAAAATGATGTGGGGTTCCCCCTAAATATCCATCCCAGACCCTTCAGGTCTGGGATGGATTTTAAGGGGAACCCCGCACTAAAAAAAAAAAATGACGTGGGATCCCCCTCAAAATCCATACCAGACCCTTATCCGAGCACGCAACCTGGCAGGCCGCAGGAAAAGAGGGGGGGACGAGAGCGCCCCCTCCCTCCTGAACCGTACCAGGCCACATGCCCTCAACATTGGGAGGGTGCTTTGGGGGTCTGAGACCCCTCAAAGCACCATGTCCCCATGCTGATGGGGACAAGGGCCTCATCCCCACAACCCTGGCCATTTGTTGTGGGGGTCTGCGGGGGGGGGGGGGGGGGCTTATCGGAATCTGGAAGCACCCTTTAACAAGGGGACACCCAGATCCCGGCCTCCCCCACTGTGTGAAATGGTAAGGGGGTACAAAAGTACATTGGCAGGATACAGCACTCACTTTCTGTTTGCATGACAACGAGGGCCTCTGGGGCTGGTCAGGGTGACCAGGCTTACAGGGCCAGCAGACACTCCTGGGCCCAGGAACACTTGTGGGGTTGTTGCGGACCAGAACTAGGAATCAAAAGTGAAGCTCAAGCCTGAACACATGACCTCAGCATCTCAAATACCGCTTCCCCAAATACACAGTGGGGCCAGACGCTCCCACTGATTGTGTCCGAGCAATTGTAACCTAATAATGTGTACAACCAGACTGTGTTGTCAGCCTGTCACAGGTGCCTCACCTCACCTATGACCAGGCAGAACTCCAGCACAGCCCAGACAAACTGATGTCAAAGTAAAAATGTCAAACAATTAACACCCAGAACTCAGAATTCTTACCAAAAACTAAAAAAAAATAAACTAGCGCACACTTCTAAAAAGTGTTGGTGCTACATATGTATACATATAACTATACAGTAGTGGCCAAAAATGCCTAAAACAGATTGGTGAACTGCTTGCAAAATGCTGGGGTCAAAATGATAGCCTTTTTGATATATGGTAAAATTAATTTGCACGTAAGAAATGTAAAATTGTCTGATTGAGGAGGCCATAACAAAAAAACATGTCTTTGAATTAGTTTTTTCTTTTTACACAGGATGAGCTCACCCAGGAGGATGCCGGGACAAGTGGTATGGAGGAGGAGGCCATGACCAGCCAAAGCCAGGAGGTGGCTGGGCCCAGCAGGAGCCAGACTGTAATGAGTCAAGTTCCTCCCCTGCGCATAGCCACAAGAAGGCCCAGGAGGATGACCAGGGTTGAGGAGGAATCACTTGCCCTCATTCGGGAGGCGAGTGAGGTTCTCAGAAGACCCCCCAATCCTGAAGAGGCCTATGCTACCTACTTGGCCAGCAGGTTGCTGGAAATGGAGAAGGGCCAACGGCAGCTGTGTGAGGGCCTATTTTTTGAGGCTCTTCAGAGGGGTTTGAGGGGTGAACTGACTGCATCCACCCGCCTATATGATGCAGACCCAACAGCAACTCCTCCTCCTCCTCCTCCTACCACAAGTCCACCACCAGAGGTCCAGCCTCCAAGGAAGCGTGGAGGGAAGACTGCAGGGCAGCGTGGTGGGAAGGCTGTAAGGAAGAGTCGGAAGTGATTGCCTGGCTTCAGTCTGGTCTGACAGAAGACGCAGGCTGTTGTAGTGCCACAGCTTGGGGACATAGATGTCATCTGCTGCTGTTCCTGGTCTGTGTGATTCCTGGACAATGTTGTGCTCCCTATTGTATTGAATATGCCCAATCTTCATTTTGTTGTTCACAAACTTGATGTCTGCCGTGGGGGAAAAAAGCCTTCACAAAATCTAAAAGTGGCTCCAGTGTTGCCTTCCTCTTTTTTTTTTCCCTTGTTTTAACCAGAAAAATGGAAATTTAATTTAAACCAAAAAATGTAATCTGTGTTTGTAATCAAAAAACATAGTTTGTTTAGGAGTAGGCAGGTACATGTGTAAATAATATGGGTGTTATTTACAAAACGCACATTCATTTGACAATACAAGTGGAAAGTGCAACTTCAATTGCACTGCAAGTGCAGTCGCTGTAAATGTGAGGGTAACATCTGAATTAAGGGCAAGCTCTGCTGATTTTCCAATTTAATCATGTGGAATCCAAAATACTTTTTCAAACCGCAAACAACCAAAAAAAAATGTAAAAAAAAAAAAAATATATATATATATATATATATATATATATATATATATAGATATATCTAGATCGAGATCTAGATATATCTCGCTCTATATACCTAATTTCACAAATTAATGATGAGGAAAAACGTTCGGGAGGACTCTGCGTGAATATAAGCAGCAAGGCAACCTCATTCTTCAAGCACGATAAAATACAAATTGCGCTGTACTAAAATATCAAAGAATCAGCAGCGTGACGAATGTGCTAGCTTCAATACGAAGGCTAGTTTTACCAGACCGAGCGATTCCGTGACATACTTGCTACTGAGCATGCGTCCTTTTTGGTCCGCCGGACCATACTACAGACAGCCGTATTGTCCGCCGGACTGCCAAGTCCAGCGGATAATTTTAAAACAAAACTTAAAACCTAGTCCGCCGGACTTTTGGGAAAAAAAGTCAGTCGAAGGCCCACACACGATCGGACTGTCCGGCGGACTCGAGTTCAGCGGACAATCCCGCGGGAAAGTCCCTTCGTGAGTACGAGGCATTAGAATCAAAGTAAAAATTAAAAGTATAAAGACAAAATAAAAAAACATAGTAAAGCCTTGTTCACACAAGGCATACTACAGCGTGGGGCATGTTTACCCACACGGGGATGCACAGGTGTTCCATGCATTCAAATGCAGGCAGTTCCATTGATTTCATTTGGGATGTGGCAACTGCATGGGCACAGCTGCTGCTCCCAATTTGAAATCTGTGTGGGTCCGAGTTCATGTCCCGGAGCTGAAACTGTCTATGTTTCGGGGGCCGTACACCCAAACGGATGTCAGATTGGGAGCAACAACTGTGCCTGTGCAGCCACTGCATCTCAATTAACATGAATGGGACTGCCTGCACAGGGATTCATGGAAAACCTGGGCATTCCTGTGCAGGTAAACACAGCCCTCCACAGTCATACACTTTAGTACGCCCCATGTGAACAAGGCCTTAGTAGCAATTTAGCAGTCATTTTGTAAGTTGTGTTGTGTTTGTGTGCACTAATAATGATTTTAGTTTATTTTTTTGAAACTATCAATTTGATAAACATTTGGGCAACTATTTTCAGAAAATTAATGCTTTGGGGGTCTTTTACAAATTCTGGAAGCTGTAAGTGTAAAAATGATAACCTCCAGATTTTTATAGTAATTTGTGTTTATTTACAATTTTGCACATCTTCAGTTTTCACCATTTCAAAAAAAAAGCGCAATTTTCAAATCTACAAATATTTGTTATGTAGTAACTTAATAGAGTCTTTTATATTTTATATTTAGTGGGAATTTTGTAAATTTTGCTGTGTTTACGAATAAGGATTTTTCTGTATTTTTAGAGGAAATATTGTTTTGTTCAAATATGACAGGGCCTAAAAAAACAGAAGCACCTTGTTTTTATTCTAAAGGCCTTATGCTTTCAGAAAATGTATGGTTTGGGGGAGGGGGGGGGGGTCTTCACAAGCTCTGAAAAATGATAACCTCAGATTTGTAGCGTAAATTGTGTTTATTTACAGTTTTGCGCAACTTCAGTTTTCACCATCTCACAAAAGGTGCAATTTAAAATGTACAAATGTTTTTTCTTTATTAACTCAATACATTTTAGCTTTTATATTGAATAGGAATTTAGCAAGAATTTTGTAACTTTTGCTGTGTTTGTGCCCGCAAATAAGAGTTTTTGTGCAATTTTAATGAAAATATAGTTTTAATATACCGTATTTATTGGCACATAACACGCGCAGGCGTATAACACGCAACCCAAGTTTAGGAGAGAATTTTAAGGAAAATAAACTTACATTTAAATGCCCATCAATGCGGCCTTATCAGTGTCATTTGCAGCCTTGTCAGTGCAGCCTTGCCCCAGTGTTCATTGCAGCCTTGTCAGTGCAGCCTTGTCAGTGCAGCCTTGCCCCAGTGTCCATTGCAGCCTTGTCAGTTCCTTGTCAGTGCAGCCTTGCCCCAGTGTCCATTTCAGCCTTGTCAGTGCAGCCTTGTCAGTGCAGCCATGCCCCAGTGTCCACTGCAGCCTTGTCAGTGCAGCCTTGTCAGTGCAGCCTTGCCCCAGTACAGCCTTGTCAGTGCAGCCTTGTCAGTGCAACCTTGCCCCACTGCAGCCTTGTCAGTGCAGCCTTGCCCCAGTGCAGCCTTGCCCCCAGTGTCCATTGCAGTCTTGCCCCAGTGCAGCCTTGCCTCCAGTGTCCATTGCAGCCTTGTCATGAATTTAAAATTGGCGCCGGACTGGCCGGACTGGGCAGAGCGGAGCGAACGCTGCTGAGATCGCAGGGACTGGGCGGAGCCGAGATACACATAGCCAAGTGTGCTCAGCTCTTCTCGGCTCCGCTCACAGTCATGCCCAGTCCCGCCCTATGATGGACATAACACAGATCCAATGGCGGGACCTGGCGTGACTGTGAGCAGAGCAAAAAAGAGCAGAGTGCATTCGGCTATGTGTATCTCGGCGGCGATCGCTCCGCTCACAATCAGCGGAGATCGACGGGGATCGTGGGGATTGGCGTATAACACACACTCACGATTTTCCCCTGAATTTAAGGGGAAAAAAGTGCGTGTTATACGCCGATAAATACGGTACATTTGCTCAAATATCAAGGGGGTCAGTAGCACCTTCTTTTTTATTCTACTGGTCCTATGCTTTCAGAAAAGTCTTTTACAAACTTTTACAAGCTGTAAGAGAAAACTAAAAAACTGTGAAAAAAAATAGCAAAAATGTTCTGGCCACCTGATTTTGAAAGTGGAGCGCAGGGCCTGGCAGCGAAAGGGTTAAATGAACCCCGACACGATTCAATTAAAAAAAATATAGCTGCTCAAAGGATTTCTGATATAGGTCATAGGAAGGTATTTTTGTATCTTTCTCTATCTCTATTTTGGTGTAAAGATCTTCCTGAAAACACTTTGAAATGCTGTTCTAAAATCCTGGCTCCTCAGACTGTAAATGAGAGGATTGAGGAGAGGAAGGATCACCGTGTAAAAGATTGCCACACCTTTGTCACCATAAAAATGATGACCAGCACTTTGCCAAAAATAATTGAACATTGAAGAGCCATAATTCATGAACAACAATGTCAGGTGAGAGTTACAAGTAGAGAAAACTTTACTCCTATTGCCCTTAGCTTGGATTTTAAGAACAGTTGTGAATATATAGACATAGGAGAGGATGGTCAGTGTTAGAGCTCCACCTGCAAGGAAGCCACCCGAGAGGAAGACAAGCAGAATGTTGATGTAGATGTCACTGCAGGAGATATGAAACAATTGTGGAAGATCACAGAAGAAACTTTCTATAATATCTGATTCACAAAATGTTAATTTGAAGGCATTAAGTGTATGAATCAAAGAATGGGTAAAGCTGAGACAACACACAATGGACACCAACTGTACACACACTTTCCAACTCATGATCTGTGTGTAATGTAATGGCCGACAAATGGCGGTATATCGATCATAGGACATGACAGCCAATAGAAAATCTTCACAACCAACAAAGAATAAAAAGAAGAAGACTTGGGTTATACAAGCCTTTATGGAAATTTTTCTCGTCTTGGTGTGAAGGTCAAATAATATTCGTGGGATGGTTACTGAGGAATAACAGAGGTCCAAACTGGCCAGGTTTCCAACAGAGAAATACATAGGAACATGAAGGTGAGAGTCAGTGACTATGAGGACAATGGTCAGCAAATTCAAGATTAATGTCAGAAGGTAGATGAGAAGGAAAATGAGAAATAGAGGAAGCTGAAGAGCTGGAAGGTCAGACAATCCAGAGAGAAATAATTCATTTAGTATTGACTGATTTCTCATTGTAATAAAATGTCATGTATATATAATCTGATATCTTTGTCTGATATCCAAAATACTATAAAAAAGATCTGAAATTTGCATAAAGCTTTCCCTATTTTTTTTTTATTTTTTTACAATTTCATTTTATGTAAATAAAAACCATAGAGAAAGCCTATAAATAAAATACAATTCACATTTTTCTACAACTTAAACTAAAACTTAATTCATGATAATCTAAAATATTGAATTGAAAAAAATCTGTTACCTTAAGATGTTGACTGAAATGGACTGATTTCTTGTTTATGTCAGTGATGATAAATGTTATAATTCCTCACCAAAATTCTAAAATATTGGCTGTAACCTGAATGCATGGAGCATCAATGGGCTGTAACTGCAGGATGCACCGAGCAGAGCGTAATATCCATTGTCCATCATCCAAAAAACTGAGAAAAATCTATTATTCCTGCCACATTAGAAACAAAAAAATACAACTTTATTAACACTTTACCTGAAAGAAATGACCATTTGAATTTGTGCCATGTCCAACTTGTATAATGAAGACTAAAAAGTAAACTTCAAAGATGAGACCAAATGCAGTCACTAATAGATGATAAAATGTCAGTCAGGTAGACTGGTATATTGTCTATTTTCTCTGCACAGAACACGTGATTGCTATAAAGTGAAACCTTACCAATGGAAATTCAGAGATAGGCCCTCATTTATCAATCTTCAATGGCATTAAGGCAACTTAAAGTAAATCTAATCACTAAAATATCATATAGGCTTTAACTCAATTGTAATGTATGAAAATTATTCGGGCCTAACTGTCTAGATAGTTGGTAAAATATACGAATAAAAGCATTGTACCATCATCCGTGTTATATAGAGAAAATGTTTTTTGGGGAACTGGTCCCCAACCAGAACCTCCACAAGGAGGGAGCTATCGGACTGTTGTGGTACGGTATATATATATATAGCAATGAATTAGTAAACCAATATATTAAAAAATATACAAAGATTTTATTAATACAGAACAGAAGAAAATTCAATCATAAAAGCAGGTGCAATGTGGGGTATTTCTACTAGTTTTGCTAATTACATAGCTTATTCAAGAAATACAACATCTAAATCTGCAATGTAGTATAAGGGGAAGGTACACAGCCTCTTACCCCACTCGGATGCCCCAGAGGTGCACAACCACCCAGCGGAGCCTCCCCCGGCGACTGGGGAGGGCCTAAATAAGGACAACAGGTCAATCTGAACAGAGAGAGATGATAATGGTAATGTATTAAGTATGGTAAATGGCAATAGGAAACTGTGTTCCACAAGAGGATATCCAAAGTACTGGTAACCTGTGCCGAGTGTCCTATCACCACCATCATGAAAAGGGTGGGTAGTGCTACTGGGAGTGATTGGGTGGATGGTTAGTGAGGGAACTTGGGGAAAAAAAGAGGGGGAGAAAAAGGGGGATAAAAAAAGAACACCGACACTCAAGAAAGATAAATCGGTGAAAGGTGCTTCCATAGCTGCATCACCATAGAGTAATTGCTTTGTGAGGTTTGTGAAGTAATAAACATAAAATGAACCAAAGGAGAGAAAGCTGGTCAAAAAGGTGAAGGAAAGGGGAAACAGAAGAAAGGAGAGGAAAAGGGAGGGTGGGGAGAAAGGGAAAAGAAGAGGGAGGGGGAAGGAAAGTAAACGGAAAGGGGGGAAAAGAGAGAAAAAACAAAAGAAGGGGAAGGAGAGGGATGAAGAGACAAAGACAGTTGCGGGAGAAAAGTGAGAAAATGGAAATATCTTGGAATAAGAAAATTAAGAGGAATAAAAAAGTGGGGATGGAGGGACGGGGAAGGGAAAAGGAAGGGGTGGGTGGAAGGAGTGAATGGAACCCCAGTAAGGAGAAAAAAATTATTATTATTTAGGCCCTCCCCAGTCCCCGGGGGAGGCTCCGCTGGGTGGTTGTGCACCTCTGGGGCATCCGAGTGGGTAAGAGGCTGTATACCTTTATGTACCTTCCCTTTATGCTACATTTGAATGCTCAGTTGCTGAATGTTGATGCAACTGAATAAAATCTGTACATGTTTATAAATTCTAAGTTTTCTTTTGCAGATTTAGATGTTGTATTTCCTGAAGAAGCGATGTAATTAGCAAAACTAGTAGAAATACCCCACATTGCACCTTCTTTTATGATTGAATTTTCTTCTGTTCTGTATTAATAAAATCTTTGTATATTTTTTTATATATTGCTATACTGTACCGCAACAGTCCGATAGCTCCCTCCTTGTAGAGGTTCTGGTTGGGGACCAGTTCCCCCAAAAAACATTTTCTCTTAACAGTAATGTAATTTAAAATTTTGATAGGGATTTTTTTTTTTAAATTGGCATGCCCACCCCCCAAAATCTATACCAGATACTTATCTGAGTATGTAGCCTTGAGGTCAGGATAGGGGGAAGCGCCCACCCTCCTGAACCATACCAGGCCATATGCCCTCAACATGAGGAGGGTGCTTTGGGGTACCCCCCAAAGCACCTTGTCCCCATGTTGATTGGAACAAGAGCCTCCTACCAACAACCCTGGCAATTGGTTGTCGGGGGTTGCGAGTGGGGGCTAATCAGAATCTGGATGCCCCCTTTAACAAGGGGACCCCAGATCCCACCCCCTATGTGAATGGTATCAGGTACATTGTACCACTACCCATTCACCAAAAAAAGTAAAAACCACAATAGACAGTTTTTGACAATTCCTTTATTGTTTATAATCCCTCCTTCCCCCCCCCCCCCCCACACCCACCAACCAGCCCCTACAACCCGTAGCCCACCCACACAAGACCGCAATAACGCCCTCTAAAACTATAAGGCGGCCCTCCCAAAAGGAGCTAGAAGAACCCTCAAATTCCCCTGCCACAAGGCACCTACACAGTGATGGGGATCGGATGAATGACCTACATTCATCTATGGCACTCCAGCTTAAATAAAAAGTTCACTTTTTAGAAAAAAAAATATATTAAATACACATTTTTTTGCAGAGAAAAAAATTTGATCAATAGATCACTGGTGCCATACAGGTCTCCAGCAGATCTGCCAGTGTATCTGATTGCACATGCATCCTATACGGGCAAGCAGATACAATCTAACAGGAAGAGAGAATGAACTATTCATGTAGAATCATTCTTGCCAAACCAATCTATTAACCTTCTATGAGGAGGTGAGCTGCCATCTAGATAAAGGAATGCCCGTAGACGTGGTGTATCTGGATTTTGCAAAAGCATTTGACAAGGCTTCACAATAACTTTAACATAATCAGTGAAATATCAAGCACAGGAAGCAGCCAGATGAGATATAAAAATAGCCTTAAACATTTCATTGATTAATAATTTATGTTTCCATTAATTAAAGAAACACACGAGCATACAATGTGTAGAGTGTAACAACATCATCATATTTATCAGCTTGTTATAAAATAAAATGCAACTCTTTACCTAAATACATAATACTTGAAACAAGAAAAATAAATCAATATGATAAGTGTCATGTATTAAGTAAAAAGTATACAGTAGATGTAAAAAATATATATTTTTTCTTTATTTTCTTTTTCTATTCAAACATGTATGCAAACAAACTCTGATACCAAAAACACCCCTAAAACAAAAAAAATTACAACAATTGGAATGAGCTGGGTTGTACTGTACCAGTAATACAAATAATGAAGGAAATAAATACCTGTGAAATTCCAGACTGGTAAAATATTTTATTTTTCCTTGTTTTAGCTCCTAGCCCAGATTTTATCACTGATCCCCCCCAGCAGAGGTAAATTCTGATAGAAGAGGGGTGAGGAGAGTCCCCTCTGGAAGGGTCGGCTCAGTGCTAGAAATCTAATGGAGAGATTTTGCTGGAGAAAATAAAATGAAAACAACAGAAAATGTATGTGAACTTTCTGGTCACAATACAATTTCATTCTCCACACATACATATATTTATAATACAGAAATTACCTCTGACATTCCCGGAGCACACAGGAGAGTAAATTGGCTCGGTGTTCATCTGAGAATAATACAAAACTTTTCTCCAATGAAACTCTACAGAAAATAAATCATCAGCTGAATTCATATATCCTTCAGAGAGATATAATTTTGTTCTACTGATAATTAAGTAACTTTAAGAAAAATAAAACTATTTAGGTTTAAAATAGAAAGTTTCAAAGTGAGACTCTAAAAGTGGAAAAAAGTGAAATAACTGACCAAATAAAATGCAGAAAAGCTCAAATAAGTTTATTCTCCTGTTGCCCTTTGCTGTCATTTTATTGGATTTATATCAGACTTTATAAAAAGTAAAAGAAAAGTCTAATTTTAAGGTTAAATGTTGTGGGAATATTTTTACCTTTGTCAAAATTTGGAAAATATGAGAAGAGAACTACCCCAGAGCAAATGTTTAACCACCCAAAGTCAGGACACTTTCACCCCCTTCCAGTCTAGATATTTTTTCCATTTTTAGTGCTCTCACTTTGAATGACAATTACTCAATCATGCAACACTTTACTCAAATTACATTTTGATTATTTTTTGAGACAGATAGATCTTTCTTTAGCTGGTATTTATCCACTTGTCTACAGGGCACTTATACCCCCTTCTTGCCCAGACCAATTTTCAGCTTTCAGTGCTCTCACACTTTGAATGACAAGTACTGTACCCATATGAAATTGGTGTACTTTTTTCACACAAATAGAGTGGTGGTATTTTGGTGGTATTTAATCACCACAGTTTTTTTTTTTCTGTTTTTTTGGCGCTATAACTAAAAAAGGACCAAGAATTTTGTAAAAAAAAAAAAAAATGTTTTTTTTCTTTGTTTAAAAATTTAGCAAATTAGTAATTTTTCTTCATACATTTTGGCCAAAAGTTATACTGCTACTGTACATATCTTTGGTAAAAAAATAACCCAAATCAGTGTATATTATTTGGTCTTTGTGAAAGCCATAGCATCTACAAGCTATGGTGCCAATCATTAACCACTTTGGCCCCGGAAGATTTGGCTGCTGAATGACCAGGCCATTTTTTGCGATTCGGAACTGTGTCATTTTAACTGACACGGTCGTGTGACGCTGTATCCAAATGAAATTGATGTTCTTTGTTTCCCACAAATAGAACATTTTTTTGGTGGTGTTTGATCACCTCTGCGGTTTTTATTCTTTGAGCTATAAACAAAAAAATGACGACAATTTTGAAAAAAAATTATATATTTTTAACTTTTGCTACAAAACACATTCAATAAAATTGTTTTAAAAATTAAATTTTTTCATCAATTTAGGCCAATATGTATTCTGTTACATATTTTTGGTAAAAAAAAAAAATCCCAATTAAGGATGGGCCCGGTGCTCGATTCGAACCCACGTTCGCATCGAGCACCGGGTGTTCGCTCGCTCGGCGAGCCCAGAACTATTTGGGCCGTTCGCATCACATTTGTGTGATGCGAGCGGCCCCGCAATGCATTGCGGCCGGCGCGGCCGGCGCAGTGCATTGCTGGCTGATGATTGGCCAAGCATGCACTGTGACCCCGCATGCTTGGCCAATCACAGTGCCGGAAACTCGGAGAGCAATAATTGGCTACAGGCAGGACGCCTGTAGCCAATTAAAGCTCAGGGGCTTTAGTACACGCCCCACCATTTAAAAGGCCGCCACGCCGTCGGCGCCGGTCACATGAGTTCCGGCTTTAGGAGAGATCAGTCTGCTGATTCCGTCTTTGCTTGATTCATTGCTACAGAAAGATTTGCTCTTCTTTGCTAAACCATTGGCTATTTATTTGCTAAACCATTGCTACCTGTCATTGATCGTCCATTGCTGCTGGTTAGTGTGTTATTAGCTGCTGCTGGGGATTAGTCTGGTGCGTGTTTTACTGTTAGTACAGTATTTCAGTAGTACCAACCGCAGTGCTGTTAGCACCCATAGTGTGTTAGTGGCAGCAAACAGAGCTCCTATATTTTCTTCCCAGAAGCACCCATAGGACTTCTAGTGTGTTAGTGGCATCACACAGAGCTCCCATATTTTCTTCCCAGAAGCACCCATAGGACTTCTAGTGTGTTAGTGGCATCACACAGAGCTCCTATATTTTCTTCCCAGAAGCACCCATAGGACTTCTAGTGTGTTAGTGGCATCACACATAGCTCCTATATTTTCTTCCCAGAAGCACCTATAGGACTTCTAGTGTGTTAGTGACATCACACAGAGCTCCTATATTTTCTTCCCAGCAGCACCCATAGGACTTCTAGTGTGTTAGTGGCATCACACAGAGCTCCTATATTTTCTTCCCAGAAGCACCGATAGGACTTCTAGTGTGTTAGTGGCATCACACAGAGCTCCTATATTTTCTTCCCAGAAGCACCCATAGGACTTCTAGTGTGTTAGTGGCATCACACATAGCTCCTATATTTTCTTCCCAGAAGCACCTATAGGACTTCTAGTGTGTTAGTGACATCACACAGAGCTCCTATATTTTCTTCCCAGCAGCACCCATAGGACTTCTAGTGTGTTAGTGGCATCACACAGAGCTCCTATATTTTCTTCCCAGAAGCACCGATAGGACTTCTAGTGTGTTAGTGGCATCACACAGAGCTCCTATATTTTCTTCTCAGCAGCACCCATAGGACTTCTAGTGTGTTAGTGGCATCACACAGAGCTCCTATATTTTCTTCCCAGAAGCACCCATAGGACTTCTAGTGTGTTAGTGGCATCACACAGAGCTCCTATATTTTCTTCCCAGAAGCACCCATAGGACTTCTAGTGTGTTAGTGGCATCACACAGAGCTCCTATATTTTCTTCTCAGCAGCACCCATAGGACTTCTAGTGTGTTAGTGGCATCACACAGAGCTCCTATATTTTCTTCCCAGAAGCACCCATAGGACTTCTAGTGTGTTAGTGGCATCACACAGAGCTCCTATATTTTCTTCCCAGAAGCACCCATAGGACTTCTAGTGTGTTAGTGGCATCACACAGAGCTCCTATATTTTCTTCCCAGAAGCACCCATAGGACTTCTAGTGTGTTAGTGGCATCACACAGAGCTCCTATATTTTCTTCCCAGGAGCACCCATAGGACTTCTAGTGTGTTAGTGGCATCACACAGAGCTCCTATATTTTCTTCCCAGAAGCACCGATAGGACTTCTAGTGTGTTAGTGGCATCACACAGAGCTCCTATATTTTCTTCTCAGCAGCACCCATAGGACTTCTAGTGTGTTAGTGGCATCACACAGAGCTCCTATATTTTCTTCCCAGAAGCACCCATAGGACTTCTAGTGTGTTAGTGGCATCACACAGAGCTCCTATATTTTCTTCTCAGCAGCACCCATAGGACTTCTAGTGTGTTAGTGGCATCACACAGAGCTCCTATATTTTCTTCTCAGCAGCACCCATAGGACTTCTAGTGTGTTAGTGGCATCACACAGAGCTCCTATATTTTCTTCCCAGAAGCACCCATAGGACTTCTAGTGTGTTAGTGGCATCACACAGAGCTCCTATATTTTCTTCCCAGAAGCACCCATAGGACTTCTAGTGTGTTAGTGGCATCACACAGAGCTCCTATATTTTCTTCCCAGAAGCACCCATAGGACTTCTAGTTTGTTAGTGGCATCACACAGAGCTCCTATATTTTCTTCTCAGCAGCACCCATAGGACTTCTAGTGTGTTAGTGGCATCACACAGAGCTCCTATATTTTCTTCCCAGAAGCACCCATAGGACTTCTAGTGTGTTAGTGGCATCACACAGAGCTCCTATATTTTCTTCTCAGCAGCACCCATAGGACTTCTAGTGTGTTAATGGCATCACACAGAGCTCCTTTATTTTCTTCCCAGAAGCACCCATAGGACTTCTAGTGTGTTAGTGGCATCACACAGAGCTCCTATATTTTCTTCCCAGAAGCACCCATAGGACTTCTAGTGTGTTAGTGGCATCACACAGAGCTCCTATATTTTCTTCTCAGCAGCACCCATAGGACTTCTAGTGTGTTAGTGGCATCACACAGAGCTCCTATATTTTCTTCCCAGAAGCACCCATAGGACTTCTAGTGTGTTAGTGGCATCACACAGAGCTCCTATATTTTCTTCCCAGAAGCACCGATAGGACTTCAAGTGTGTTAGTGGCATCACACAGAGCTCCTATATTTTCTTCTCAGCCGCACCCATAGGACTTCTAGTGTGTTAGTGGCATCAAACAGAGCTCCTATATTTTCTTCCCAGAAGCACCCATAGGACTAGTGTGTTAGTGGCATCACACAGAGCTCCTATATTTTCTTCCCAGCAGCACCCATAGGACTTCTAGTGTGTTAGTGGCATCACACAGAGCTCCTATATTTTCTTCTCAGCAGCACCCATAGGACTTCTAGTGTGTTAGTGGCATCACACAGAGCTCCTATATTTTCTTCCCAGAAGCACCCATAGGACTTCTAGTGTGTTAGTGGCATCACACAGAGCTCCTATATTTTCTTCCAGAAGCACCCATAGGACTTCTAGTGTGTTAGTGGCATCACACAGAGCTCCTATATTTTCTTCCCAGAAGCACCCATAGGACTTCTAGTGTGTTAGTGGCATCACACAGAGCTCCTATATTTTCTTCCCAGGAGCACCCATAGGACTTCTAGTGTGTTAGTGGCATCACACAGAGCTCCTATATTTTCTTCCCAGAAGCACCGATAGGACTTCTAGTGTGTTAGTGGCATCACACAGAGCTCCTATATTTTCTTCTCAGCAGCACCCATAGGACTTCTAGTGTGTTAGTGGCATCACACAGAGCTCCTATATTTTCTTCCCAGAAGCACCCATAGGACTTCTAGTGTGTTAGTGGCATCACACAGAGCTCCTATATTTTCTTCTCAGCAGCACCCATAGGACTTCTAGTGTGTTAGTGGCATCACACAGAGCTCCTATATTTTCTTCTCAGCAGCACCCATAGGACTTCTAGTGTGTTAGTGGCATCACACAGAGCTCCTATATTTTCTTCCCAGAAGCACCCATAGGACTTCTAGTGTGTTAGTGGCATCACACAGAGCTCCTATATTTTCTTCCCAGAAGCACCCATAGGACTTCTAGTGTGTTAGTGGCATCACACAGAGCTCCTATATTTTCTTCCCAGAAGCACCCATAGGACTTCTAGTTTGTTAGTGGCATCACACAGAGCTCCTATATTTTCTTCTCAGCAGCACCCATAGGACTTCTAGTGTGTTAGTGGCATCACACAGAGCTCCTATATTTTCTTCCCAGAAGCACCCATAGGACTTCTAGTGTGTTAGTGGCATCACACAGAGCTCCTATATTTTCTTCTCAGCAGCACCCATATGACTTCTAGTGTGTTAATGGCATCACACAGAGCTCCTTTATTTTCTTCCCAGAAGCACCCATAGGACTTCTAGTGTGTTAGTGGCATCACACAGAGCTCCTATATTTTCTTCCCAGAAGCACCCATAGGACTTCTAGTGTGTTAGTGGCATCACACAGAGCTCCTATATTTTCTTCTCAGCAGCACCCATAGGACTTCTAGTGTGTTAGTGGCATCACACAGAGCTCCTATATTTTCTTCCCAGAAGCACCCATAGGACTTCTAGTGTGTTAGTGGCATCACACAGAGCTCCTATATTTTCTTCTCAGCAGCACCCATAGGACTTCTAGTGTGTTAGTGGCATCACACAGAGCTCCTATATTTTCTTCCCAGAAGCACCCATAGGACTTCTAGTGTGTTAGTGGCATCACACAGAGCTCCTATATTTTCTTCCCAGAAGCACCGATAGGACTTCAAGTGTGTTAGTGGCATCACACAGAGCTCCTATATTTTCTTCTCAGCCGCACCCATAGGACTTCTAGTGTGTTAGTGGCATCAAACAGAGCTCCTATATTTTCTTCCCAGAAGCACCCATAGGACTTCTAGTGTGTTAGTGGCATCACACAGAGCTCCTATATTTTCTTCTCAGCAGCACCCATAGGACTTCTAGTGTGTTAGTGGCAGCAAACAGAGCTCCTATATTTTCTTGTCAGCAGCACACATAGTACCTATATTGTGTTAGTGTCAGCACCCACAGGACCTACAGTGTGTTGTGAGCACACATAGGAGCTCTATTTTTTATACTATATACACTACCGACTACAATGGCTGGAAGACCGCCAAGGAGAGGCAGAGCGTGCAGAGGCAAGAACACAGGGCAGGCTCTGTTTCTAGAGACAACAGTGCTGGCCATGGACGTGGTCATGGATCGTCATCAGCACGTGGCCATGGGGCACGCTTGTCTTTGTTTTCGGCAGCTGGACATGTGGAGCCGCATCATGCTGAAGGCTTGGTAGAATGGATGACCAAGCCCTCCTCATCCTCCTCATCCTCTCTCACGCAGGCTCAGGGTACTGGCAGAGCAGCTGCCAACGCGTACTCAATGGCATCATCAGCCACCCCTTCCCTAGACCCACCAGGTCCTCCTGAGGAGTCCCCCGAACTGTTTGAGCACAGTGTTGGGTACATGCTCCAGGAGGATGCCCAACGATTCGAAGGCTCGGATGATGATACCCAGCTTGAGGAAGTCAGTAGTGTGCGCGCAGAGAGAGGGGATGCTGAAGGACAGCAATCTGGCAGTACTGTTCCACCAGCTGCAGCTTACTGCCAGGTTTGCTCTAGTGGTGAAGAGGGAGGGGATGATGAGGTCACTGACTCCACGTGGGTGCCTGAAGGGAGAGAGGAGGAGGAGGAGGAGGATGCGGCGTCACATGTCCAACGAGGCAGGATGCCCCCTGGAGGCCAGCTAGAGGCCAGTACAGCAACTCTACCACACCGCAGAGCTCCACCTGTGCAGGGCGCTGCCTCTGCATGTTATCACAAAAGTTCTTTGGTGTGGGTCTTTTTTGAGACGAGTGCATCAGATCGCACCACTGCTATTTGCAATATTTGTCTCAAGCGTATCTCGCGTGGCCAAAACATCAGCCGCTTGGGCACCACAAGCATGAGCAGACATACAGTGGTGTGAAAAAGTGTTTGCCCCCTTCCTCATTTCCTGTTCCTTTGCATGTTTGTCACACTTAAGTCTTTCGGAACATCAAACCAATTTAAACAATAGTCAAGGACAACACAAGTAAACACAAAATGCAATTTGTAAATGAAGGTGTTTATTATTAAAGGTGAAAAAAAATCCAAACCATCATGGCCCTGTGTGAAAAAGTGATTGCCCCCCTTGTTAAAACATACTATAACTGTGGTTGTCCACACCTGAGTTCAATTTCTCTAGCCACACCCAGGCCTGATTATTGCCACACCTGTTCACAATCAAGGCATCACTTAAATAGGAGCTGCTTGACACAGTAAGGTCCACCAGAAGATCCTTAAAAGCTACACATCATGCCGAGACCCAAAGAAATTCAGGAACAATTGAGAAAGAAAGTAATTGAGATCTATCAGTCTGGAAAGGGTTATAAAGCAATTTCCAAAGCTTTGGGAATCCAGCGAACCACAGTGAGAGCCATTATCCACAAATGGCGAAGACATGGAACAGTGGTGAACCTTCCCAGGAGTGGCCGGCCGCCCAAAAGTACCCCAAGAGCGCAGCGACGACTCATCCAAGAGGTCACAAAAGACCCCACAACAACGTCCAAGGAACTGCAGGCCTCACTTGCCTCAGTTAAGGTCAGCGTTCATGCCTCCACCATCAGGAAAAGACTGGGCAAAAATGGCCTGTATGGCAGAGTTCCAAGGAGAAAACCACTGCTGAGCAAAAAGAACATCAAAGCTCGTCTCAATTTCTCCACAACACATCTTGATGATCCCCAAGACTTTTGGGACAACATTCTGTGGACCGATGAGACAAAAGTGGAACTCTTTGGAAGGTGTGTGTCCAAGTATATCTGGCGTAGAGGGAACACTGCATTTCAGAAAAAGAACATTATACCAACAGTAAAATATGGTGGTGGTAGTGTGATGGTCTGGGGCTGTTTTGCTGCTTCAGGACCTGGAAGACTTGCCATGATAAAAGGAACTATGAATTCTGCTGTCTACCAAGAGATCCTGAAGGAGAATGTCTGACCATCTGTTCGTGTACTCAAGCTGAAACGAACTTGGGTTCTGCAGCAGGACAATGATCCTAAACACACCAGCAAGTCCACCACCGAATGGCTGAAGAAAAACAAAATGAAGACTTTGGAGTGGCCTAGCCAAAGTCCTGACCTGAATCCTATTGAGATGTTGTGGTATGACCTTAAAAAGGCCGTTCATGCTCGAAAACCCTCTAATGTAACTGAATTAGGACAATTCTGCAAAGATGAGTGGGCCAAAATTCCTCCAGGACGCTGTAAAAGCCTCATTGCACATTATCGCAAACGCTTGGTTGCAGTTGTTGCTGCTAAGGGTGGCCCAACCAGTTATTAGGTTTAGGGGGCAATCACTTTTTCACACAGGGCCATGATGGTTTGGATTTTTTTTCACCTTTAGTAATAAACACCTTCATTTACAAATTGCATTTTGTGTTTACTTGTGTTGTCCTTGACTATTGTTTAAATTGGTTTGATGTTCCGAAACACTTAAGTGTGACAAACATGCAAAGGAACAGGAAATGAGGAAGGGGGCAAACACTTTTTCACACCACTGTATGTCGACCTGCCATGCAGCTCGTTGGCAAGCACACATAAAAGACCCACACCAAATAACAAAGCGGACCTCTCCTTGCTCCTCATCAGCTGGGATCTCCATCCCCACTATATCTTCAGTCCTCTCTGAAAGCTGCTCTGAGAGGACTGAAGGTGTAGAATTAGGTGTGTCACAACCAAGTACTTGCAGTACACCGACGTCCGATTGTAGCAGGCAAATTTCCCTGCCCCAGCTGCTGGACTGTCGAAAGAAGTATACTCCCAGCCATCCACATGCCTAGCGGTTGAATGCTAGCTTGGCTAAATTGCTAGCACTTCAACTGCTGCCTTTTCAGTTGGTAGACTCGGCCCCCTTCCGTGAGTTTGTTCAATGTGCGGTTCCTCAGTGGCAGGTTCCCAAACGCCACTTTTTCTCACGGAAGGCGATTCCGTCTCTCTACCGGCATGTGGAAGGCAATGTCCATGCCTCGCTGGACAGGGCGGTCAGCGGTAAGGTGCATATTACCGCTGACTCATGGTCCAGCAGGCATGGACAGGGACGTTATCTTTCTTTCACAGCCCATTGGGTCACTTTATTGGCAGCTGGGAGGGATGCAGGACAAGGTGCAGTAGTGTTTGGGGGACAGGAGCCACACTGGGGCAGAGGTTCTGGCAGCTCTGCAGGGGCAGGCCGAGAGGTGGTTGACGCCATGCCAGCTTAAGCCAGGAATGGTCGTTTCTGACAATGGCACCAACCTCCTCTCCGCCCTGCGACAGGGGCAGCTCACCCATGTGCCCTTTATGGCTCACGTCCTCAACCTGGTGGTGCAGCGGTTCTTGGGCAGGTTCCCAGGCTTACAAGATGTCCTGAGGCAGGCCAGGAATGTCTGTGTGCATTTCCGCCGATCTTATAATGCCAGTGCTCGGCTGACTGAGCTGCAAAAGGAGCTGAACCTGCCCAAGAACCGCCTAATATGTGACATGCCCACCAGGTGGAACTCAACGTTGGCCATGCTGCAGCGACTGCACACGCAGCAGAGGGCCATCAATGAGTACCTTTGCGACTACGGCACCAGGACAGGGTCAGGGGAGCTTGGCTTTTTTTCCCCACGCCAGTGGAGCATGATCAGGGATGCATGCACTGTCCTCTCATCATTTGAGGAGGCCACGAGGATGGTGAGCAGTGACAGTGCATGCATCAGTGACACTGTACCTCTTGTCCACCTGTTGGAGCATACGCTGCGTGGGATAATGGACAGGGCACTTGAGGCAGAACAGAGGCAGGAAGAGGAGGACTTCCTTGCCTCTCAAGGCCCCGTTTATCCAGACAGTGTTCCTTCTGTCCCACCCATCACACAGGAAGAGGATGAGGAGGAGGAGGAGGATTGTGTGAGCATGGCCTCCCTGATCCTGCAAAGCCTGCGGAAGGATCCTCGTGTTCTTCGGATCAAGGAGAGGGACCATTACTGGCTGGCCACTCTCCTTGATCCACGGTACAAGGGTAAGGTTGCGGACCTTATCTTGCCGTCGCAGAGGGAGCAGAGGATGAGACATCTCAGGGAGGCCTTGCAGAAAGCTCTGTGCAACGCGTTCCCAGAAACTGGGAGGTTACAAACTCCTGGTCCTGGACGACGAGTTGCTGAGGCTTCGGTCAGTAGCAGAAGGAGCGGTGGGGAAGGTGGACGTCTGACCGATGCGTTCAGACAATTTTTTAGTCCGCAGCCCCAAGGTATGATCGGTTCCAGCAACCATCGCCAGCGTCTGATATACATGGTGCAGGAATACCTAGGGGCAAGGTCAGACTTGGACACCTTTCCCACCGAAAATCCTCTGGCTTACTGGGTCCTGAGGATGGATCACTGGCCAGAGCTTGCACAGTATGCAATTGAGCTACTGGCCTGTCCTGCATCCAGCGTTCTTTCCGAACGCACATTCAGTGCTGCTGGAGGATTTGTCACCGATCATAGGGTGCGCCTGTCCACCGACTCGGTTTATCGACTGACCTTCATAAAAATGAATCAGTCTTGGATCACCACCAGCTACTAGGCACCTGAAGCGGATATAACGGAATAATTTATAATGTCACATCCCTTCAAGACTGCCTATGCTGATGCTGAGTGACTGTCCTGTTATGTTAACTGACTATCCTCTTCCTCCTCCTCAATAATCCATGCCACCACACCAGTGCCTAAGGCACAATTTTTCAGCCCCTGTATAACAGGGGCGTGTACTTACAATTTTTTTAAAAAATGCTTCGCAACAGGTGTGACTGCTGTGCTCCAAGTACAGTATCTGTGAGGGGTTGCAGTGTTGTGGCACCAGCACCAGTGCCTAAGGCACAATTTTTCAGCCCCTGTTGGGGCGTGTAATTACAATTTTTAGGCAATGCTTTGCAACAGGTCTCATTGCTGTGCTTAGAGTACAGTATCTGTGAGGGGTTGCAGTGTTGTGGCACCAGTGCCTAAGGCACAATTTGTCAGCCCCTGTATAACAGGGGTGTGTAATTACAATTTTTTAAAAAGATGCTTCGCAACAGGTGTGACTGCTGTGCTCCAAGTACAGTATCTGTGAGGGGTTGCAGTGTTGTGGCACCAGCACCAGTGCCTAAGGCACAATTTTTCAGCCCCTGTATAACAGGGGCGTGTAATTACAATTTTTTAAAAAGATGCTTCGCAACAGGTGTGACTGCTGTGCTCCAAGTACAGTATCTGTGAGGGGTTGCAGTGTTGTGGCACCAGCACCAGTGCCTAAGGCACAATTTTTCAGCCCCTGTTGGGGCGTGTAATTACAATTTTTAGGCAATGCTTTGCAACAGGTCTCATTGCTGTGCTAAGAGTACAGTATCTGTGAGGGGTTGCAGTGTTGTGGCACCAGCACCAATGCCTAAGGCACAATTTTTCAGCCCCTGTTTAACAGGGGCGTGTAATTACAAATCGTGATCTAATAGTTCACAGCAGGGCCCATTGCTGCACCCACCAAGAGTAACTATGAGGGCCTACAGTCTTGTGGCAACACCGTCCACCACCACCACCACCGCCAAAGGCCCAATTTTTTCTGCCCTGTTCAACAGGTGCATGCAATTACAAATCTTGATCTAATAACTCACAGCAGGGCCCATTCCTGCACCCACCAAGAGTAACTGTGAGGGCTTACAGTCTTGTGGCAACACCGTCCACCACCACCACCACCACCAAAAGGCCCAATTTTTCTGCCCTGTTCAACAGGTGCATGCAATTACAAATCTTGATCTAATAACTCACAGCAGGGCCCATTCCTGCACCCACCAAGAGTAACTGTGAGGGCTTACAGTCTTGTGGCAACACCGTCCACCACCACCACCACCACCACCAAAGGCCCAATTTTTCTGCCCTGTTCAACAGGTGCATGCAATTACAAATCTTGATCTAATAACTCACAGCAGGGCCCATTCCTGCACCCACCAAGAGTAACTGTGAGGGCTTACAGTCTTGTGGCAACACCGTCCACCACCACCAAAGGCCCAATTTTTCTGCCCTGTTCAACAGGTGCATGCAATTACAAATCTTGATCTAATAACTCACAGCAGGGCCCATTCCTGCACCCACCAAGAGTAACTGTGAGGGCTTACAGTCTTGTGGCAACACCGACCACCACCACCACCACCACCAAAGGCCCAATTTTTCTGCCCGGTTCAACAGGTGCATGCAAGTACAAATCTTGATCTATTAACTCACAGCAGGGCCCATTCCTGTGCCCACCAGTCTTGTGGCTACACCAACATCTAATAGGGCAAATTTCTGCAGAGTATATACGGCAGGCCCCTACTTTCAAATAGGGATGGGCCGGTGTTCGATTCGAACCCATGTTCGAATCGAGCACCGGGCGTTCGCTCGCTCGGCGAGCCCAGAACTATTGGGGCCGCTCGCATCAAATTCGTGTGATGCGAGCGGCCCCGCAATGCATTGCGGCCCGCGCACTGCAATGCTGGCTGATGATTGGCCAAGCATGCACTGTGACCCCGCATGCTTGGCCAATCACAGCGCCGGCAGCGAGGAGAGCCATAATTGGCTACAGGCAGGATGCCTGTAGCCAATTATAGCTCAGGGGCTTTAGTACACGCCCCACGGTGTGCCGTGCCGGCGGCCTCGCATATTCTGTTTCAGTCAGTGTCAGCGTGTCAGTGTGCTGCTGACAATATGTGCTCTATTTCTGGGGATATGTGTGTGCGTGCTGTTAGAACAGCATTGCAGTATCACATCTGGGGGGTGTCTATAGGTGGCCTGTGAAGGGGGGCAGGTTTCCTGTGCTTAGAACTTTCCCTGCAAAAAAGTGTCATTTTTGCAGGAAAAAAGCTATTTAAAAGCACTCGCGGCTAATGAATTGATGGCTCCTGTAACACAGAGAACTGTCATTCATTGATAAAAAAACAAAGAAAAAAGCGTAGGGGTCCCCCCTAATTCAATAACCAGGCCCTTCAGGTCTGGGATGGATATTAAGGGGAACCCCAGCCAAAAAAAAAAAATGGCGTAGGGTCCCCCCCTGAAAATCCATACCAGACCCTTGAGGTCTGGTATGGATTTTAAGGGGAACCCTAGCCCAAAAAAATGGCGTGGGGTCCCCCTCAAAATCCATACCAGACCCTTATCCGAGCACGCAACCTGGCAGGCCGCAGGTAAAGAGGGGGGGACGAGAGCGCCCCCCCCCCTCCCGCCTGAACCGTACCAGGCCACATGCCCTCAACATTGGGAGGATGCTTTGGGGGTCTAAGACCCCCAAAGCACCTTGTCCCCATGTTGATGAGGACAAGGGCCTCTTCCCCACAACCGTGCCCGGTGGTTGTGGGGGTCTGCGGGCGGGGGGCTTATTGGAATCTGGAAGCCCCCTTTAACAAGGGGACCCCCAGATCCCGGCCCCCCCCTGTGTGAAATGGTAAGGGGGTACAAAAGTACCCCTACCATTTCACCAAAAAAGTGGCAAAAATGGTAAAAATGACAGGAGACAGTCTTTGACAATTCCTTTATTAAAATCTTCTTTATTCTTTCTTCATCCTTCGGTTTCTTCATCTTCTCCTTCCGTCATCTTCTTCCATCTTCTTCTTCCATTTTCTTCTTCCTCCGATCCGCTTCTTCTTGCGCTGGTCTTCTCGTCCTTCTCGTCCGGCATCTTCTTCCGTCGGCGTCGGCGTTGGTGTCGGTGTCTCTGTCTCTTCTTGGGCCGCTCCGCGCAATGGGAGGCTCCCGCTGTGTGAGGCTCCGCTCCGTCTGACAGGTCTTTTATAATGGAGGGCACCTGGTGACCCCGCCCCCTCTGACGCACGGGGACGTCATGGGGAATTCCATGATGGCTTTCCCCATGACGTCAAAGGGGGGCGGGGTCACCAGGTGCCCTCCGTTTTAAAAGACCTGTCAGACGGAGCGGAGCCTCACACAGCGGGAGCCTCCCATTGCGCGGAGCGGCCCAAGAAGACACCAACACCGACACCGACTCCGACGGAAGAAGATGCCGGACGAGAAGGACGAGAAGACCAGCGCAAGAAGAAGCAGATCGGAGGAAGAAGAAAATGGAAGAAGAAGATGGAAGAAGATGACGGAAGGAGAAGATGAAGAAACCGAAGGATGAAGAAAGAAGAAAGAAGATTTTAATAAAGGAATTGTCAAAGACCGTCTCCTGTCATTTTTACCATTTTTGCCACTTTTTTGGTGAAATGGTAGGGGTACTTTTGTACCCCCTTACCATTTCACACAGGGGGGGGGCAGGATCTGGGGGTCCCCTTGTTAAAGGGGGCTTCCAGATTCCGATAAGCCCCCCGCCCGCAGACCCCAACAACCAATGGCCAGGGTTGTGGGGAAGAGGCCCTTGTCCTCATCAACATGGGGACAAGGTGCTTTGGGGGTCTTAGACCCCCAAAGCATCCTCCCAATGTTGAGGGCATGTGGCCTGGTACGGTTCAGGCGGGAGGGGGGGGCGCTCTCGTCCCCCTCTCTTTTCCTGCGGCCTGCCAGGTTGCATGCTCGGATAAGGGTCTGGTATGGATTTTGAGGGGGACCCCACGCCATTTTTTTTTTTTTTTTTTGGCTGGGGTTCCCCTTAATATCCATCCCAGACCTGAAGGGCCTGGTTTTATCAATGACTTTTTTTTTATGAATGAGTTTCAATGAATGACTGTTCTCTGTATTACGGGAGCTGTCAATTAACATTAGCCGCAAGTGATTTTAAATAGCTTTTTTACTTTCAAAAATGACACTTTGCGCAGAGACAGTTCTAAACACGGGAAACATGCGCCCCTTCACAGGCATACTATAGACACCCCCCAGATACGAAATTTAAAGGAATATTACACTTTTATTGTTTCAATTTCAGCATTATTAAAATCACTGCTCCTGAAAAAACGGCCGTTTTTAAAACTTCTTTTTGCATTGATACATGTCCCCTGGGGCAGGACCCAGGTCCCCAAACACTTTTTATGACATTAACATGCATATTAGCCTTTAAAATTAGCACTTTTAATTTTGAACGTTCGCATCCATTATAACTAATAGGGTTCTAAAGCTCGCACGGACTTTAGGTCCGTTCGCAGGTTCTGGTGCGAGCCGAACGGGGGGGGTGTTCGGCTCATCCCTACTTTCAAACATCCAACATCCGTCTCATTGCTGTGCTCAGAGTACAGTATCTGTGAGGGGTTGCAGTGTTGTGGCACCAGCACCAGTGCCTAAGGCACAATTTTTCAGCCCCTGTTTAACAGGGGCGTGTAATTACAAATCTTGATCTAATAGTTCACAGCAGGGCCCATTCCTGTGCCCACCAAGAGTAACTGTGAGGGCTTACAGTCTTGTGGCAACACCGTCCACCACCAAAGGCCCAATTTTTCAGCCCCTGTTTAACAGGGGCGTGTAATTACAAATCTTGATCTAATAGTTCACAGCAGGGCCCATTCCTGTGCCCACCAAGAGTAACTGTGAGGGCTTACAGTCTTGTGGCAACACCATCCACAACCACCACCAAAGGCCCAATTTTTCTGCCCTGTTCAACAGGTGCATGCAATTACAAATCTTGATCTAATAATTCACAGCAGGGCCCATTCCTGCGCCCACCAAGAGTAACTGTGAGGTCTTACAGTGTTGTGGCTACACCAACATCTAATGGGGCAAATTTCTGCAGAGTATATACGGCAGGCCCCTACTTTCAAACATCCAACTTACAAACGACTCCTACTTGCAAACGGAAAGAGAAAACAGGAAGTGAGAGGAAATCTACCCCTAGGAAGGGAAATTCTATCCTGTTAGATTTAATTTGGGAAAAAGGTATCTCCTCTCTACTGATGCTTTATCACCAATCCTTGTTTCAATTAAAACCCCACTTTTCCAAAAACATTTGTCATTGGGACGGAAAGTGAGGTGACATGTTCTGAACAGATGTGCAAAGACAGCAAATGTTACAGGGGTGATAACCCCTCCCTATGTTCTCCAAAAAGCTTAAAAATAGATTTTTTTGGGATGGAGCTACACTTCATAATGTACCTGTTCAGATTCTACTTAAGAACAAATCTACAGTCCGTGTCTTGTTTGCACCACCTATATAGTGCTGTTCAGAGTATATAGGGTTGTAGGTATAGGGTTTTATTTTGGGTGCGGGGTCCCCCTTCATATCCATACAAGACCCAAAGGGGCTGGGGTGGGGGGGGGGTTGATGGGGTAGCCATGCCATTTTTCTCAAGGATTTTCAGCCATATGGCGGCCAGGACAAGACATGACATTAAAGCCGCAAGTGGTTTTAAATGGCTTCTTTTTTTCCTTTACAAATGTCATTTTGTGCAAGGACAGTTCTAAACACGGGAAACACATGCCACTTCACAGGCATACTTTAGACACCCCCCAGGTACCATATTTAAAGGAAAATGTCACTTTTTTTTCACTTTATGCATCATTAAAATGACTGCTCCCGAAAAAACGGTAGTTTTTAAAAGTTCTTTTTGCATTGATATATGTCCCCTGGGGCAGGACCCGGGTCCCCAAACCTGTTTTATGACATTAACATGCATATTGGCCGTTGTAATTAGCAATTTTGATTTCGAACGTTCGCGTCCATTATAACGAATAGGGTTCGAAAATTGGTGCGAACTTTCGGTCCGTTCGAAGGTTCTGGTGCGAACCGAACCCGGGGGGTGTCCAGCTCATCCCTAATACCAATCAGTGTGTACTCGGTGTTTTGTGCAAAAGTTATAGCGTCTACAAACTACAGGATATTTTTTTATGGAATGTTTATTTATTTATGTATTTTTACTAGTAATCGTGGCAATTAGTGACTTATAGCGGGACTGTGACATTACAGCGGACAAATTGGACACTAAGTGACACTTTTGACACTTTTTTGGGGACCAATGACACCAATACTGTGATCAGTGCTAAAAAAATTGCACTGTCACTGTACTAATGACACTGGCAGGGAAGGGGTTAACATCAGGGGCGATCAAAGGGTTAAGTGTGTACCCTAAGGGTGCTTTTGAACTGTGTGGGGGAAGTGCTTTAACTGTGGGAAGACAGAGATCTGTGTTCCTGCTTAGCAGAAACACAAGATCTCTGTTTTCCTTAGTCACAGAAAGGCGATCTGCCTTGTTAACAAAAGTGTAGTATTGTGTAGTAATAAAGCACCGTTTAATGGAAAGGTGTGTAAAACACTCACAGGATAAATGTATCTTTATCCTGTGAGTGTATTACATACCTTGCCATTAAAACTGTGCTTTAATATTACACTCACGTATCACTTCATGTGTTCTCCCTTCCTTTATCTTGTTTACAGAGCTGGCTTTCTCTGAGGACAGCTGCCGCCATCCATTATTATAATTGACCCTTTATGGACTTATGGATTAACACAACTATTTGTTTATTGCCCACCTGTATGTACACAGACACACTATCTTTGCACTTACAGTTACCCTTTTCTATTGTTTACATAGACAGACCGCCATTCTACCTCTGTCGGGAATGATCGGCGGGTTCTGGCGGACATCGGGTCCACCTGTGCCACTGATTGGCTCCTGCTGTGGCTCGCACCACTGACCCGGAAGCGTGAGATCACACACCTGTTAGGCCCCTTTCACACTGGGGCGGTTTTCAGGCGGTACAGCGCTAAAAATAGCGCCTGTACACCGCCTGAAAAAACCGGCCCCATTCACTCCAGTGTGAAAGCCGGCGGGCTTTCACACTGGAGCGGTGTGCTAGCAGGACCGCAACAAAAGTCCTGCTAGCTGCATCTTTGGAGCGGTGAAGGAGCGGTGTATTCACCGCTCCTATACCGCTCGTTCCCATTGAAATCAATGGGAAACCGCGGGGATACCGCCCGCAAACCGGCGCTTTGCGGAGGTTTTTAACCCTTTTGCGGCCGCTAGCGGGGGTTAAAACCACCCCGCTAGCGGCCGCATACCGCGGGTAAAACGATGGTAAAGCAGCGCTAAATATAACGCTGCTTTACCGTCGCCACCCCGCACCGCCCCAGTGTGAAGGCAGCCTTAGTGATTTCATGCAGAAGAGCCGCCGCCCCGCAGTATATGTACAATGGGTGGTCGGCAAGCGGTTAAGAAAAAGAAATGTGATTCAAGTTTGAAATTGAATGTTTCAAAGAGTCTGAAATATTGTAAAATTAAAGAAATTGACCAAAACAATGTAGAAAAATAAAAACGAATAAAGAATGGAGAGATCTGAGAAAAGTTTATTCTACAGCTGCCCTCTGCTGACATTTTATTGGATTTTGTCAGGCTTATGCCTAGTACACACGATCGGACTTTCCGACAACAAAACTGTGGATTTTTGTTCAAAGGGTGTTGACTCAAACTTGTCTTGCATACACACGGTCACACAAATGTTGGCCAACAATTACGAAAGTAGTGACATACTAGACGTACTACGTGGTTTTTCAGCTCTTTAGAGTCACACTTTGGGCTCCTTCTGCTAATTTCATGTTAGTAGAAGTTTGGTGAGTGTTGATTCATGCTTTTCAGTTCGTTTCTGAATGGCTGTTTGTCAACCAGACATGTTGCAGAATCAGAGGAGATAACGTATTATTTATTATTGGCCTTAGAGTTATTGCTTTGACATTATTTTTTTGGTTGAATAATAGACATGTGCATTAGTTTTCATCCGAATGCATTTTCGTCCGAATTTCGGGGTATTTTCGTTATTGTTTTAACAAATCATAACGAACGTGCAGAATCCGAAAACCGAAAGATCCGACATAAACGTTTTTGTTGTGACAACAGTTCAATATAGATAGGAGATTCGACATGATGCTGACAATAGCAATCTGTGTCCATCGAACCTGTGGTCGAATGTGCCTAACCTTAGCTCTATTAGTCCAAGATTATTTTACATAGAGAGAAAAGATTTGACATAGAGAGAAAAGTTTTGACATGAAGATTCAATGAAGCAGTCGGCGCGAGCGGACATTTATGGTGAAATGCTCCGCCCATAGGCTATAGAATAATTCTATTGTTGGGTGATTAGTAATAATAATTAATAAATATAATTATTACTAGTGTCATACAACATTAGAATTCTACTATAGACTGTAGGCGGAACATTCGACCGGAAATGTACGATTGCAGCGTCGTACAGTTTAGCTGCTCCGTCGAATCTTCTTAGAACATTCGACAGACACCATAAGCTTTCAATGACAGATTCCACCTTAATTATTTCGGATTTTCGGACGAATGCATTTTTTAACGACACCAAATAAATAAAAACAAATTTTTGGAGTAACTAAATAAATAAATTTTTCGGACGAAAACGAAATTCCGAAACTAAATATTCAGTGTGCACATGTCTATTGAATAATGATTTGATTTGGTATATTTTCTACACACACGATCGGAAAATCCGACAACACACATTTGTTGGTGTAAAATTTGAGAGCATGCTAGCAGACATTTGTTGGCGGAAAGTCCGACAACAATTGTCCGATGGAGCATACACACGGTTGGACTTACCGCCAACAAGCTCACATCCAACATTTCCCATCCGAAAATCCGATCGTGTGTATGGGGCATTACAGTCATGTAGATTTTTATAAAAAGTAGAAAGATTTTTTTTTAACTATTGAAGTTAATGAAATTTTGTTGGAATGTATTTACATTTTTCAAAATAGAAAAAAGAGAAATTATCTGGAGCAAATGTTTAATTTGGAAAAATTTTGGAAATAGTTTCTTCCATGGTAAATGGGGGTGAAATAGTGATCTCCTCTTCATAAACGGTTGTCTTCTGAAATACCCAGCCTATATGTCATCACAAGTCATTGTACATAATGAAATGTACAGGACACATATATAAAGGGTTCCAGCATAACATGTGAGAAATAAGGGAAATGTTAGGGGGAGTCCCATCCGAGAATCTGATCTGTTTGGACTGTGCTTGGAACCTCTATTATTGATCTTCAAAGGACTGGATGTTGGCTGGTGATGAGACTCTCTAATCCAGATCTTCTGCATTAGTAAACATTTATCCACATTACACCACCGTTGTCAGTCTCATTATTCACTATCACCTTCTCAACCCTTTATATATTTGTACTGTACATGCTCTGCAAAATGTAATTTGACAGTTCTTATATAGGTAAGGGCGGGACCACCTGGCAATGTCACCTGGTGGAACAGCAATTGTGATGTCACCGACACAGCATGCACTGGTCGGTGATGTAACAAGGGGTGGTGCAACCAGGTGATTTTCGCCAGTTGGCCCCGCCCTTACCTATATAAGAACTGTCAAATGGCAAACCAGGCATTCAGCGGTTTGCCTTACTTGACACCAGAGATTTTTTTTTGTTTGCTTTTAGGGTCACAGTTGCGACTGCATGATTGATGATGAATCTACATCGAGGGACACTTCTTTATTTTTTAACCGCTTCAGCTCCGGAAGATTTTACCCCCTTCCTGACCAGAGCACTTTTTACAATTCGGCACTGTGTTGCTTTAACTGACAATTGTGCAATCGTGCAGCGCTGCACCCAAACAAAATTGATGTTCTTTTTTTACCACAAAATAGAGCTTTCTTTTGGTGGTATTTGATCGCCTCTGCATTTTTTATTTTTTGCGCTATAAACAAAAAAATAGCGACAATTTTGAAAAAAACACAATATTTTTTACTTTTTTGATATAATAAATATTCCCCAAAATATATATAAAAACCTTTTTTCCCTCAGTTTAGGCCGATATGTATTCTTCTACACATTTTTGTTTAAAAAAAAATTGCAATAAGTGTATATTGATTGGTTTGCACAAAAGTTATAGCGTCTACAATATAGGGGATAGATTTACGGGTTTGTTATTATAAAAAAATGTTTTTACTAGTAATGGCGGCGATCTGCATTTTTTTTAGGGCCTGCAACATTATGGCGGACACATCGGACAATTTTGACACATTTTTGGGACCATTGGCATTTTTACAGCAATTAATGCTGGAAAAATGTCACTGGCAGTGAAGGGGTTAACCACTAGGGGGCAATGAGGGCTTAAGCGTGTCCTAGTGTGTGTTGTGAACGGGGGTGGGACTGTGCAGGGGAGATGACAGATCGCTGTTCATACTCTGTATGAACAACAGACGATCTGTCTGTTCTCCCTTCAGAGAACCGGAAACTGTGTGTTTACACACACAGATCTCGGTTCTTGGTGTGCCCCGAGCGATCGCATCGGCTCTGTGGGCGAGCAGGGGGTGGTATGGGGGCTCACGCTTTTTTTTTCTTTTACATTTTGGCATTTGGCGTTCCCCTTAAAATCTATACCAAACCTGAAGAGCCTAGTATTAATTGGGGTGACCCCCACGTCGTTTTTTTTTTCAACTTTTTTATTGCTGGCAATGTTTTTTTTTATTCAGCTGTCAGCGGGGAAGCCCATTGACAGCTGATGAGTCATTGGTTGTTAAGGACGCTGCAGCCAGCTACCTAGCCCCCGCTGCCTAACAACCAGTTAAACACTGTGCCCTGATTGGGCAAAGCTCTGCTTAGAATGCACTGTGCAGCACACAGTGCATTGCAGGGCGTTCAGCAGGTCGAAACACCCACCGAACGCCCTGCAACTTCAGGTGACCACCGAATGGATGAACGGCAATGTTTGGGCCAAACTTTAGCTCATCCCTAACCGTTAACTCTATTGGTGATATTGACTTGCAACAATTATTTTATTGCAATTCATGAACAGCAATCATAACACAATTAAAAAAAAATAATAATTTTGTATTTTGACCAGTATTAGTTTTAAAAAAAATGTATTCACGTAGAAGAATAGTATAAAGTGTTTTCTATCACCTGCATTTCCATGTTATTTATAGATGAAAGAAAGGGTTTTTTTTTTTTTCCAACTTTGCATCTTTAACCGGTTCCCGACCGGCGCACAACGATATACGTCGGCAGAATGGCACGGACAGGCAGAATGGCGTATATATAAGTCCCTCCTTAATGCCGGGGGGACACCCGCGTTCGTCTCACGGGAAGGCAGAACAGGGAGATGCGGAAATAGACAGCATCTCCTCGTTCTGCCTAGCAACTAGTGACGCCGATCTCTGCTCCCTGTGATTGGAGCAGAGATCAGCATTCACTAGCTGACAGCCACACCCCCCCACAGTAAGAAACACACCCCTAGGCATACTTAACCCCTACACTGCCACCCCCTGGTTAACCCCTTCACTGCCAGTGTCATTTATACAGGAATCAATGCATTTAAATAGCATTGATTGCTGTATAAATGACAATGGTCCCAAAAATGTGTCAAAAATGTCCGATGTGTCCGCCATAATGTCGCAGTCACAATAAAAATCGCTGATCGCCGTCATTACTAATAAAAAAAAAATATTAATAAAAATGCTATAAAACCATCCTCTATCTTGTAAACGCTATAACTTCTGCGCAAACCAATCAATAATCGCTTATTGCGATTTTCTTTACCAAAAATATGTAGAAGAATACGTATCAGCCTAAACTGAGGAAAAAAAATGTTTTTTTATATATTTTTGGGGATATTTATTATAGCAAAAAATTCAAAATAATGCGTTTTTTTTCAAAATTGTCGCTCTTTTTTATTTATAGCGCAAAAAATAAAAACCGCAGGGGCGATCAAATACCACCAAAAGAAAGCTCTATTTGTGGGAAAAAAAGGACGTCAATTTTGTTTGGGAGCCACGTTGCACGACCGCGCAATTGTCAGTTAAAGCGACGCAGTGCCGAATCGCAAAAAGGGGCCTGGTCCTTTGGCTGCAAATTGGTCCGGTCTGAAAGTGGTTAAGGCAACATAAAAAGAAAACTAATACAGAAAAAAAATTACAAAAGGAACAAATTTTATTTTAGCCAAATAACTGTTAGTGAAAAAAAAAACAGTATTTAGTAAGGCTATTTACACTGAATATGATGATTTAGTACAACAAAAGCCTGCTGCATTCACACCCGAGCGTTTCGTTTTCAGGCAGAAAGTCGCACGTTTTTTCCGTGATTTTGCACAGGTCAAAAGTTCACCAATCTAAAAAGCAGAAAAAACGCCAGTAATCTGTCCAAAAAGAAGCTCATGTACTTTTTTTGAGCTTCAGGCATTTTGCTTCTTGCTCCAAATGCTGAGATGTGAACAGGAGTCATTTAAATGAATGGGATTTTGCTTGTTGGTCATTTCTCGGGTGTTGTTTCTGGTGTTTTACGAGATAAAAAAAACGCTCAGGTGTGAATGCAGCCTAAAAGTGTGCCATGTGACTGATTGCAGAGAGCTGCTAAGGAAGTCAATTCTGGAAGAATGCACAACTGTGAAATTTTGTCAAGGATACCCTGTCACCACCACAACATTTTAGGTAAAAGAAAAATCTGGTATTTTAAATGCTTTCTTGCAATATTTTCCTTTCCATAAATAACATTTTATTCAATGTGCCATTGAACTTGTTAGAAAAATCACCTAGTCAATTCCTTAGCACAACTACCCCCCTCACATGTTATAGCCCCCCACCCTCTCTCTTCGCTGGCCCAGCTCCTCCTCCCTTCCCTTTTTTCCTTACACTATTTTTTTTTAGCTTTTGAGGAGTAGAAAATACTATAAAGTGTCACATGAGTGAAAGTTCTGAGTCTTCTGGGGCTCCAGACATCACATCCAAGAGTAATTGCAAAAAAGGGGAGGGCAACGATTAATGGACTTTAAAGGTGCCACTATGGTCCCAAATTGAAAAAAGAAATTGCTCAAATATTTATGTATACAATTTACATTTTATTATGACAAATATAAAATGACATATTAAAAACAATATGAAATGTATGCATGCTGTCTAAATATATCTCCCCCATGTGTATAAATCACAAGGCTACACAGAGACACCTGTATGGATTGGCCCACAAGTCAATCACAAGTAAAATAAAATATATGTGGTAATCCTGCACATGGATGTGGGAGCCAGCTCCAGAGTCACTATGATAACACCAATAGATCGCTACGCATTCCGCCAAAGGCTTCTTCAGGGAGTCCTGTTGGTAGTGCCAGAATCACGATAAGAGACATGGAGTGCCTATTTCACCATACATTAGGGAAGAGAGAAATGTATAGTCAGCCAAAGAGAGGGGGGGGGCCTTAGTAACAATTTAGCAGTAATTTTGTAAGTTGTGTTGTGTTTGTGTGCACTAATAATGATTTTAGTGTATTTTATTGAAAACAGCAATTTGATAAACATTTGGGCAACTATTTTCAGAAAATGAATGCTTTGGGGGGTCTTTTACAAATTCTGAAAGCTGTAAGGGAAAAATGATAACCTCCAGATTTTTATAGTAAATTGTGTTTATTTACAATTTTGCACCTCTTCAGTGTTCACCATTTCATAAAAAAGTGCAATTTTCAATCTACAAATCTTTGTTATGTAATGACTTAATACAGTTTTAGCTTTTAGATTTACTGGGAATTTTGTACGTTTTGTTGTGTTTGCGAATAAGGATTTTTCTGTATTTTTTGCGAAAATATTGTTTTGTGCAAATATCACAGGGTCTAAAAAAAAAACAGTAGTACCTTGTTTTTATTCTAAAGCCCCTATGCTTTCAGAAAATTTATGGTTTGGGGGGAGGGGGTCTTCACAAACTCTTAAAAATGATAACCTCAGATTTTTAGAGTAAATTATGTTTATTTACAGTTTTGCACAACTTCAAAAAAAATTTACAAATATTTGTTATTTATTAACTCAATACATTTTAGCTTTTATATTTAATAGGAATTTAGCAGGAATTTTGTAACTTTTGCTGTGTCTGTGCCCACAAATAAGAATGTTTGTGCATTTTTAATGAAAATATAGATTTAATAAACATTTGCTGAAATATCACGGGCTTACAAATATTAGCAGCACCTTCCTTTTTATTCTACTGGTTCAATGCTTTCAGAAAATGTATGGTTTTGGGGGGGGGGAGTTGGGGGGGGGGTCTTTTACACACTCTGAATGCTGTAAGGGAAAACTAAAAAAAACTATGGAAAAAATTGCAAAAGTGTCCTGGCCACCTGGGTTTAAAAGTGGAGTGCAGAGCCTGGCAGCAAAAGGGTTAAACAAATCCCTACTTTATTCAATAAAAAAAAAATTCTGATTAGAGATGCATATTAAAATAAAGCTGCCTAAATTATTTCTTATATAGGTCATAGGAAGGTATGTTTGTATCTTTTCTCTATCTCCATTTTGGTTGAAAGATCTTCCTGAAATCACTTTGAAATGCTGTTCTAAAATCCTGGTTCCTCAGACTGTAAATGAGAGGATTGAGGAAAGGAAGGATCACTTTGTAAAAGATTGCCACACCTTTGTCACCATAAAAATTATGACCAGCACTTTGCCAAAAATAATTGAACGTTGCAGAGCCATAATTCATAAACAACAATGTCAGATGAGTTACAAGTAGAGAAAACTTTACTCCTATTGCCCTTAGCTTGAATTTTAAGAACAGTTGTGAATATATAGACATAGGAGAGGATGGTCAGTGTTAGAGCTCCACTTCCAAGGATGCCACCCGAGAGGAAGACAAGCAGAATGTTGATGAAGATGTCACTGCAGGAAATATGAAACAATTGTGGAAGGTCACAGAAGAAGCTTTCTATAATATCCGATCCACAAAATGTTAATTTGAAGGCTAGAAATGTATGAACCAAAGAATTGGTAAAGCTGAGACAACACACTATGGACACCGACTGTACACAGACTTTCCAACTCATGATCTGTATGTAATGTAATGGCTGACATATAGCGGTATATCGATCATAGGACATGACAGACAACAAAAAATCTTCACAGCCAGCAAAGAATATAAAGAAGAAGACTTGGGTTATACAAGCATTTATGGAAATTCTCCTCGTCTTGGTGTGAAGGTCAAATAATATTCGTGGGATGGTTACGGAGGAATAACAGAGGTCCAAAACGGCCAGGTTCCCAAGGAAGAAATACATAGGAGCTTGGAGGCGAGAGTCGGTGACTATGAGGACAATGGTCAGCAAATTCAACATTAATGTCAGAAGGTAGATGAGAAGGAAAATGAGAAATAGAGGAAGCTGAAGAGCTGGAAGGTCAGACAATCCAGAGAGAAATAATTAATTTAGTATTGACTGATTTCTCATTGCAGTAAAATGTCATGTATATATAATCTGATATCTTTGTCTGAGATCCAAAATACTATAAAAAAAAATCTGAAATTTGCATAAAGCTTTCCCTAAATTTTTTTAATTTTTTTTTTTACAATTTCATTTTATGTTAATAAAAACCATAGAGAAAGCCTATAAATAAAATACAATTCACATTTTTCTACAACTTAAACTAAAACTTAATCCATGATAATCTAAAATATTGAATTGAGAAAATCTGTTACCTTAAGATGTTGACTGAAATGGACTGATTTCTTGTTTATGTCAGTGATGATAAATGTTATAATTCTTCACCAAAATTCTAAAATATTGGCTGTAACCTGAATGCATGGAGCATCAATGGGCTGTAACTGCAGGCTGCACCGAGCAGAGCGTAATATCCAATGGCCATCACCCAAAAGACTGAGAAAAATCTATTATTCCTGCCGCATCAGAAACAAAAAATAAAACTTTATTAACACCATACCCGAAAGAAATGGCCATTTGAATTTTTCCCATGTCCAACTTTTATAATGAGGACTAAAAATTGAATTTCAAAGATGAGGCCAAATGCAGTCATTTTAATAGATGATACAATGTCAGTCAGGTAGACTGGTATATTGTCTGTTTTCTCTGCACAGAACACACGTGATTGCCATGAAGAGAAACCTTACCAATGGACATTCATTTATCAATCTTCAATGGCATTAAGTCTACATAAAGTAAATCTAATCACTAAAATATCACATAGGCTTTAACTTAATATTAACGTAATTTTAAATGTAGTTTTTAATGTTTTTGAATCTGCAGTCTTCCTTTAAGTTTGTCTAAAGCCAATGGATTTTTTTCCCATTGTAAAGAGTGAAATCACTGTCAGATTTTATTTTATCACCAAACAGTTGTTGGTCTTGGGAGCCCCACAATAGTATTACTATTAAGGTGGTGCTGCCCTGGCATATAGGGTGGGTGTAATCACAAGTATGGATGGGCCAAACACCCCCGGTTCAGTTTGCACCAGAACACCGCAAACAGGCAAAAAGTTCTAGCGAACATGTGAACCCTATTAACCACCTCAATACAGGGCACTTTCACCCCCTTTCTGCCCAGGCCATTTTTCAGCTTTCATCGCTGTCACACTTTGAATGACAATTGCGCGGTCATGCTACACTGTAAACATGTGAAATATTTATCATTTTCTTCACACAAATAGTGCCTATCAGTGTGCCAAGAAAGCTCTATTTGTGTGAAGAAAATGATAAACATTTCACATGTTTACAGTGTAGCATGACCGCGCAATTGTCATTCAAAGTGTGACAGCGCTGAAAGCTGAAAAATTGGGTTTGCCCATCAGTGTGCCAAGAAAGCTCTAATAGGCTGCACTGATGGGCACTGAGGAGATGGCACTTATGGGCACTGGTTAGGTGACACTGATGAGGAGGCACAAATATGCTGCACTTATGGGCACTGATAGGTGGCACTGAGGAGCACTGATAGGCGGCACTGGTGGGCACTGATGGGTGGCACTGGTGGGCACAGATAGGCAACATGTATAGGTGGCACTGATGGGCACTGATAGATGGCACTGATGGGGACTGATTGGCTTTGATGGGTGGCATTGATGGGCAGCAGTGATAGGTATTGATGGGCAGCAGTGATAGCCAGCACTGACTGGCATCACTAATGGGTACTTATTGCTGTCACTTGTGGGCACTGTTTGCTGGCACTGATGGGCACTCACTGCTGGCACTGGTGAACACTCACTGCTGGCACTAGTGGGCACAATGCTGGCACTAGTGGGGACTCACTTCTGGCACTGTGGGTGCTTTATTGTAATCAGGGCACTGATTATAAGTGCCCTGATTACATGCCTAGATGTCCTCTGTGAGGAGATGCCGCTGATTGGCTCTCCTCTCCTCACACTCTGTCAGTGTGAGGCGAGGAGAACCGATTACCGGCATCTCCGTGTTTACATGTGACCTGCTGTGATTGGACACAGCTGATCACATGGTTAAAGAGCCACGGCCATTGCTCTTTACATTGATCGGGGTCACGCCATGTCCTAGCAACATGGCCCAGTCACGATCGCCATGCTGCGAACACCCGGGGGTGCGCGAGAGTTCTGGGTGCTGTCATATGACGTCCACCCAGAACGAGAGCCACACCGTCCCGCCGTCATTTGACGACGGGGCGCGGCAAGTGGTTAACGTCTATGGGACACGAACATGAAAAATTTTAAATGCTAATTATAAAGGTTTATATGCAAGTTATTGCCATAAAAAAGGTGCCCAGGTACTGCCCCAGGCGACATGTATCAATGATTTTAATAATACTTAAAGTAAAACAATAAAAATTAAATATTCCTTTAAATATTGTGCCTAGGGGGTCCCCTTAGTCTGCCTGTAAAGTGGTGTAAAGTGGTGCATCTGTGCAAAGTGTAGAACAGTGCCACACCAAAAATTAAATTTCTAAAGGAAAAAATTTACTGTATTTATTGGCGTATAACACGTACTTTTTCACCCTGAAAATCGGGTGCAAATAGCGTGTGCGTGTTATACGCTAATGCTTCAATTTTAGCTGCCTGGGGGGATGGTGATGGTGAGGCTGCTGCATTGATGGCAATGGTGAGGCTGCTGCATTGTGCATAGTGTTATATGCCTGTGCATGTTATACGCCGATAAATACGGTAATTTAAACTTGCTTGCGGCTGTAATGTATTGCTGGCTCCTGGCAATATAGATACAAAAATCAAGGATAAAAATGGTGTGCTGTACCCCTGTTCATACCAGGCCCTTCAGGTCTGGTATTGATTTTAAGGGGAACTCTACATCAATTTTTTTTTCTAATTGGCGTGGGCCCCCCCAAAATCTATAGCAGATAATTATCTGAGTATGTAGCCTTGAGGTCAGGATAGGGGAGGAGCGCCCCCTCCTGAACCATACCAGGCCACATGCCCTCAACATGAGGAGGGTGCTTTGGGGGTTGATGGGAACAAGAGCCTCCTACCAAAAACCCTGGCCATTGGTTGTCGGGGGATTCTGCCCCCCCCCCTATATGAATGGAATCAGGTACCTACCCATTCACCATGAAAAGTGTAAAAAAAAAAGTAAAAACCACAATAGACAGTTTTTGACAATTCCTTTATTATTTATAATCTCTCCTTCCCCCCACACCCACCAACCAGCACCTACAACCCGTAGCCCACCCACACAAGGCCGCAATCGCACCCTCTAAAACTATAAGGCGGTCCCCCCAAAAGGAGCTAGAAGAACCCCCAAATTCCCCTGCCACAAAGCACCTATACACAGATGGGGATAAGATGATTTTTTTGGAGCCTGCAAAGCATTGAACCAGCAATCAGTAGATCACTGGTGCCATACTGGTCTCCAGCAGATCTGCCAGTATATCTGCTTGCCCATGCATCCCATACGGGCAAGCAGATACAATCTAACAGAAAGAGAGAATGAACTATAAATGAAGAATCGTTCTTGCCAAACCAATCTATTAACTTTCTATGAGGAGGTGATCTGCCAGCTAGATAAAGGAAGGCCCATAGACGTGGTGTATCTGGATTTTGCAAAAGCATTTGACAAGGCTTTACAATCATTTTAATATAATCAGTGAAATATCAAGCACAGGAAGCAACCAGATGAGAAATAAAAATAGCCTTAAATATTCCATAGATTAATAATTTACGTTTTCATTAATCAAAGAAACACATGAGCATACAATGTGTATAGTGTAACAACAGCATCATATTTATTAGCTTGTAATTAAAATAAAATGTGACTTTTAACCTAAATACATAATACTTGAAACAAGAAAAATAAATGAATAGGATCAGTGTCATGTATTAAGTAAAACGTATACAGTAGATCTTTATTTGCTTTTTCTATTCAAACATGTATGCAAACAAACTCTGATACCAAAAATACCCCCAAAAAACACAAATTACAACAATTGGAATGAGCTGGGTTGTACTGTACCAGTAATGCAAATAATGAAGGAAAGAAATACCTGTGAAATTCCAGACTGGTAATATATATATTTGTTTCCCTTTGTTTAGCTCCTAGCCCAGATTTTATCACTGATCCCCCCCAGCAGAGGTAAATTCTGATAGAAGCGGGGTGAGGAGAGTCCCCCCTGGAAGGGTCGGCTCAGTGCTAGAAGTCTGATGGAGAGATTTTGCTGGAGAAAATAACATGAAAACAACAGAAAATGTATGTGACTTTTCTGGTCACAATACAATTTCATTCTCCACACATACATATATTTATAATACAGAAATCTCCCCGGACACCTCCGGAGAACACAGGAGTGTAGATTGGCTTGGTGTTCATCTGAGAATAATCCAAAACATTGCTCCAATGAAATTCTACAGAAAATAAATCATCAGCTGAATTCATATATCCTTCAGAGAGATATAATTTTGCTCTACCGATAATTAAGTAACTTTAAGAAAAATAAAACTATTCGGGTTTGTAATAGAAAGTTTCAAAGTGAGACTCTAAAGGTGGTAAAAAGTGAAATAACTGACAAAATAAAATGCTCAAAAGCTAAAATAAGTTTATTCTCCTGTTGCCCTCTGCTGTCATTTTATTGGATTTATATCAGACTTTATAAAAAGTAAAACAAAAGTCTAATTTTAAGGTTAAATGTTGTGGGAATATTTTTACCTTTGTTAAAATTTGGAAAAATGAGAAGAGAACTATCCCAGAGCTCTTACTTTGAATGACAATTATTCAATCATGCAACACTTTACCCAAATTACATTTTGATTATTTTTTGAGACAGATAGATCTTTCTTTAGCTGGTATTTACCCACTTGTCTACAGGGCACTTATACCCCCTTCCTGCCCAGACCAATTTTCAGCTTTCAGTGCTCTCACACTTTGAATGACAATTACTGTACCCATATGAAATTTGTGTCCTTTTCTTCACACAAATAGAGCTTTATTTTGGTGGTATTTAATCACCACTGGGTTTTTTTTTGCGCTATAAATAAAAAAGGACCAAGAATTTAGTAAAAAAATTAAAAAATCTGTTTGCTTAAAAATTTTGCAAACTAGTAACTTTTCTTCATAAATTTGGCCAAAAGTTATACTGCTACATATCTTTTTTTAAAAAAAATAACCCAAAACATTGTATATTATTTGGTCTTTGTGAAAGTTATAGCGTCTACAAGCTATGGTGCCAATCATTAAACATCGATCACACCTGATGACAATAACAAGCCATGAAAATATAAATATAACCCAAATGACCACTTTTTGGAAAGTAGACATTCCAACGTATTTAGTAAGAGGCATGGTAAATTTTTTGAAGTTGTAATTTTTTTTACAACTATTCTTTACAAAATTAAGATTTTTTTCCACATAATTGTCATATTAACATGACTTTTACACAGCCTGGCCACGTACAGAAGCCCAACATTCGCATAGTACCTTCAGGCATTCTAGGAGCATAAATTACATATCTAATTTCATGACAACCTATCACACTTTCAAAGGCCCTGGCGCCACAGGACAATGGAAACACCCACAGAATGACAACATTTTGGAAATCAAACACCCTATATATTCTACGAGGCATAATGAGTCTTTTGCACATGTCATTTTTTCCCACAAGTTTCTTGGAAAATGTGGAAAGAAAAAAAAAACACATTTTTTTTTACACAAAGTTGTCTATTTATATGATATTTCTAACACATAGCATGTACATACCAAAAATTACAGCCCAAAATACATTCTACTATTCATCTTGAGTATGGCCATACCACATGTGTGATTTGTGAGATTTTTTACACAGCCTAGCCACATACAGAGGCCCAACATGTAAGGAGCATTGTCTGGTCACATCACCCCACTGCTGGTGAGGCGTGGTGACAGGTTCTCTTAATTTTTGTGCTTGGTGCAGTTCACTGATAGACACAGATAAGTAACTTGCTGACCCCTGGCTCTTCTCTCCTCACACTGGAAAGGGTGTGAGGAGAGAAGAGCCAGTAACAGCCAGTTACCGCTCTGTGTTTACATTTGTGATCGACAGTGAATGGACACAGTGAATGGACACAATCAATAGCAATGTAAACAGCCACAGTCATTGGCTGTTTACCACTGTCAGTGACGAGCTGGATACACGCCGGCACTGACATCGCCACGCTGCCTGCTCCCAATCACACGCATGCCGCGTTTGAATGGCCCAACGTCATTTAACATTGGCTCAGAATGAGAGCCACCTCGATCATATAACTGTATGACTGGTGGGAGGCAATTAAACACCACTTTTAATTTTGAATGACTTTTTTTGCTAAATAATAGAAAAAATACCAAAGGTTTTGAAAAAAAAATGTTTTACTTATTATGTTATAAAATTTAGCAAATAAATATATTTTCTTCATAAATTTTGGCCCTGGTACCGTGTGATCGCTGTGACCAATCATAGAGATCACACAATAGTAGACAAGGCTTCATGAATGACAGCCTTGCTTACTACAGTAACTGTGATTGCTGTGATTGTTCACAGTAATCACATGGTTTCAGTGCCACTCACAGTGGGCTGGTACAGTTATTGGTTATCTGTTGTGTCCAGTGGACAAACCGGTTACAGATCGTGCTCCTACACATTCTAGAGAGAGCACAAGAGCAGCCGATGCAGGAAGAAGTACATGTATGTTTTCCCGCATTGGCACAGCTCCCGTCTGGCCAATGCATATAAACAGCTGGACAGGCTGTGGTTGATTTTCAAAAACAAATGAGAAATAGTTTCTTCCATGGTAAATAGTGAAATAGTGATCTCATCCTTATAAATAGTTCCCTACTGATATACCTGATATATGTGTCAACACAAGTTCATGTACATAATGACATGGATTCTCTGAAAGCTGTAAGTAAAAATATAATAACCGTAGATTTTTTAAGTAAATTGTGTTTATTTATTTACCCTTTTGAGCACATTCAGTTTCCACCATTTCACAAAAAGGTGCAATTTAAAATGTACAAATATTTGTAATTCATTAACTCAATACATTTTAGCTTTTATATTTAGTAGGGATTTTGTAAGTTTTGCTACGTTTGTGTCCGCATTTTTGTGTATTTTTAGCAAAAATATTGTTTTGATAAACATTTGCGAAAATATCACAGGGCTTAAAAAAATCAGTAGCACATTCTTTTTATTCTACTGGTCCTATGCTTTCAGAAAATGTATGGTTTTGGTGGGTCCTTCACAGACTCTTATGCCCCGTACACACGAAAATGTTCGATGGGAGCTTGTTGTCGGAAATTCTGACCGTGTGTAGGCTCCATCGTCATTTTCCATCAGAATTTCCGTCACACAAAATTTGAGATCTGGATTCAGTGAAAAGCAGTCCACTTGTGTCAGTAGAAAAAAAATTGATTGAATAAACTTTCCCAACACATCCACCTCCGTGCCTCTATTATGATTCTTGTGCTCCCTCCACCAGATTTGCCCTCACCTTATATTCTATAAAATTGTGCCTTGTTAATAAATATTCCTCTGGAGCTCTCCTCTAAATGATTCTCCTTCCTTATCGCTGCTGCTTGCAAGCTCTGGTCAAAGCGAGGACATGTAAAGCAATCAAAGCCATGCAATAGTGCTTTATCCTTTTTAAAAATGTATTAAACCGTACAACAAATATGCACTCACATTTAAAATACTACACTCCCTATATAACTTGTGCCAGGATGATTGTTTCACCTGTCTGCCACTTCTGCAGCTTCTGGCCCTGCAGTGCAACCTCTGTCCGTTTCGCGCAGTCTTTGCCTTCCATGTTACGCATTCGTCAGCCTCTCTGGTCCTTCCTACTAGTTTCGTCACTCCCCGTGACTTTCTTAGGGAGCTATATCAAAATATTAAAATAACGCTGCTCACAAAGCATTTCTTAAATAGGTCATAGGAAGGTACTTTTTATCTCTATTTCTATTTTTGTGGAAAGATCTTACTGAAAACACTTTGAAATGCTGTTCTAAAATCCTGGTTCCTCAGACTGTAAATGAGAGGATTGAGGAGAGGAAGGATCACTGCATAAAAGACGGACAGCACTTTGTCACCAGAAAAACGATGACCAGCACATTGCCAAAAATAATTGAACATAATAGAGCCATAATACATAAACAACAATGTCAGGTGAGAGTTACAAGTAGAGAAAACTTTACTCCTTTTGCCCTTAGCTTGAATTTTAAGAACTGTTTTGAATATATAGACATAGGACAGGATGATCATTATTAGAGCTCCACCTCCAAGGATGCCACCCACGAGGAAGACAAGCAGAATGTTAATATAGAGGTCACTGCAGGAGATCTGAAACAATTGTGGAAGGTCACAGAAGAAACTTTCTATAATACCTAATCCACAAAATTGTATTTTGAAGGCATAAAGTGCATGAACCAAAGATTGGCTAAAGCTGAGACAACATGTAATGAACACCAACTGTACACACACTTTCCAACTCATGATTTGTGTGTAATGTAATGGCCAACAAATGGCGATATATCGATCATAGGACATGACAGCCAACAGAAAATCTTCACAACCGGCAAAGAACATAAAGAAGAATAGCTGGGTTATACAAGCCCTTTTGGAAATGTTTCTTGTCTTGGTGTGAAGGTCATATAATATTCGTGGGACTGTTGATGAGGAATAACAGAGGTCCAAACAGGCCAGGGTCCCAAGGAAGAAATACATAGGAACACAGAGATGAGGGTCAGTGACTATGAGGACAATGGTCAGCAAATTCCAGATGAATGTAAGAAGGTAGATGAGGAGGAAAATTAGAATTAGAGGAAGCTGAAGAGCTGGAATGTCAGAAAATCCATAGAGAAATAATTCATTTAGTATTGACTGATTTCTCATTGTAACAAACGTTATGTGTATATAAAATGATATCTTAATCTGAAATCCAAAATACTATAAAAATAAGTACATACCAATTTCCCTGAATGTTATTTTTTTTAACAATTTCATATTCATGAAAAAAAAAAGCCAGTAAATAAAATACAATTCACATTTTTTTTCTACAACTTAAAGTAACACTTAATTTACGACAATCCAAAATATTGAATAGAGAAATTTTATTATCTTAAGATGTTGACTGAAGAAAAACTGAACCAATTTCTTGTTTATGTCAGCGAATATAAATGTTATAATTCTTCAGCAAAATTCTAAAATATTGGCTGTAACATTAATACATGGAGCATCAATGGACTGTAACTGCAGGATGCAGTGAGCAGAGTGCAATATCCATTGTCCATCATCCAAAAGATTAGGAAAAGTCAATTATCCCTGCCGCATCAGAAACAAAATATACAACTTTATTAACACCTTACCTGAAAGAAATGACCATTTGAATTTGTACCATGTCCAACTTATATGACGGGGACTAAAAAATAGGTTTCAAACATGAGACCAAATGCAATAATTTTGATAGATTAATTATAAAATTTCAGTCATGTAGATTGGTATATCTTTTCTCTGTACAGAACACAAATGGTTGTAGCAGCTTGCCACAAAGAGACCTTACTACTGGAAATTCAGAGATTGGCCCGCATTTATCAATCTTCAATGGCATTAAAGAAACTTAAAGTAGATTTAATTACTAAAATCTCATATAGGCTTTAACTTAATATTAATGTCATTTTCAATTTTGTTTTTAATGATTTTGAATCTGCAGCTTTCCTTTAAAACGGAGTTTCACCAAAAAATGGAACTTCTGCTTTAAGTGAATGTGACCCCCTGACATGCCACATTTGGCATGTAATTTTTTTGGAGGGGGAGCCGATCCCCTCTTTCTGGTCCCAGCTCCCACTAACTCCTGGCGCTCCCCGGCACTAGAAGGGAGATCACCTCTCCCCCCTCCCTCTTGGCAATCATCTGGGACACATAAGAGGTCCCAGATGATTGCCCGGCCAGTCACGACGCCAATCTATCATTTAGTAGAGTAGGAAAGGGTGAAATCACTGTCAGATTTTATTTCATCATCAAAATGTGTTGGTCTTGGGAGCCCCGCAGTAGTATTAATATCGAGGTGGTGCTGCCCTGGCATTTAGGGTGGGTGTAATCACAAGGAACCAATAAACCAAAAATTAAAAATTGACAAAGGTGCGTATAAGGCTTCATGCACACTGCTGCTGGTAAACAGACATTTAGGAGCAGTTGGGCGTTCTTTTTTAGCTGCCCCTGTACTCTCCTCTATGTTATCCTATCAGTACATGGACACAGGGGTCGTTTATAGTAATTTCTAGGCAGTTTCGTTTAAAAGCATTTTTTGGTAAGCAAAAAAAAATAATGCATTCAGGACAAATGTGCAAAGGCTTTTGAAATGCCAAACACCTGTAACAGCTTGTAAATGTGATCATTTGCGTATAGTAGCTTTGTTTACTTTTTTTTTTTTGACTATAAAATGCTTCTGAACACAAATGCAGCAAAACAGATGTTTTTAAACGTTGGTTACTATCTGTCAAGCTAATCGTTCAGGAGAGGTTGTAAAACGTCCTGTGTACATTAAGCCTAAACACTCAAGAGCTACCTCCTCAAAAGTTTATTATATGAACATATCAAAAAGAGCAGCACCGCAAATCCCTCCCCCACACCCACCCACCAGCCCCTACGACCCATAGCCCACCCCCACCAAGATTTCAATCCCTCCCTCAAAAACTAAAATGCAGTCCTCCCAATAGAAGCTGGGACATATGTACCCCTTGAAGAACCCCCAAATTCCCCTGCCATAATACACCTAAACACATTGATGGGGATCAGACCAATCCCCTACAGGGATCGTGGTCTAGATGGCACTCCACCTTCAAACCACAATGGGTGAATGGAGTGCACATACTTACAGAAGATTTGTTTTTGTTTATATTTTTTTGTGCCTACTGGGGAAATTCCCATTATGTTCCTATCATGTAAACACAACAAGAGGTCAGAGAAAAGCTCTCCAAAGAAAGACAAACCTCCTCTTTGACAGATAACCACATTGAAAAAATTCCCCTTTATTCTTGTTTAGATGGAATCTAAAAATGTTGGATTTTCCATCCATTTCAGTCTTGGTAACAATGGTCAGCAAGCCAATGAGAGTGAATGAGTCACCAAGGCAACCCGTGAATGAGACTTTCACAGGTTATCATAATATGGCCAAAGTCATTACTTAAGCCCAATTGTCTTGTATTCGGACGTTCACCACAAAGATGGGGGTCCCATGAAGAGGACAATAATCCGAGCTGAGAAATCCAAGTACAATAGGTGAAAGAGAACACCAAATGAAAAATCCTTATGAATCAAAAGCCTTTATTGTTTAACTGTGTTGCCTTATGAATTTATGTGAAATCTCCATTAATAGCTGTAAAATATTGTAATTATGAATATATTTAATTTAGCTTGTATCTATGGAGGGTGTGCAACATAGATTCACAGAAGTGTCTGTTAGACCAGACAAGTCGGTGCCTAGGCTGGGTGTATTTGTTCATTGTTCTACACATATTCACTTCAAAGGATCCCATGTTTGTATATGCAATGAAGGGAGGCCAACCCGCAATCAATACTTAACTTCCCAGGAAAAGGTCAAGCTAATCTCCTGCTCAGAATAGTTACAAGGATTTGCATTGAAGGGGGCTGAATTATGCAAAGTATAGGGATTGGAGATGTAGTCAGTCCTTAACCAGGAATAGGGAAGCCCACCAATCAGAGCCACGCCAACCAATGAGGCATCAGCCTGTAATAATATACACAGACTAGATGGGAGGGAAACACACACTCTATGGCAGAGCAGTCACATGAATAGAACCTATATGATAATGGTAAATATGGGAAATCTCCCTTGTACTTGTATCTAAATATGTTGGTCTTAAGTCGTTTATGTCCTACTGTTTGTAGATTAAGGTTTTAAAGGAATATACTCTGTATTCCTTCATGGTATCCATGCTTTTTACCCTTTCCCTGTACAAATAGATAGATTGTGTGTATTAGTCTAGGCCTACTTTATTATATACCAATAAATGTTTGTTATTGTGTTAAAGCTTTCGCTCATGGTCAAAGAACTCTCATTTAACCCAGATCTGAGAGATATTAAATATCAAATATAGTAAACGGGTAAAAACTGGTTGCAGCAATCAGGTCAAAAGACATCAAAATGCATTTTGGGGCAACACAACCCCCCTTTATCAGGGCTGGGTGAAATGGCAGAATGATAAAGGTACTCAAAAGTTCTCCTAAGCAGACTAATCTACAGGCAGACGATTTTAGAAACAACAGTCAGTGTTGGTGATTACAGTAGAGGTTTTTACCCCTCACTCTATTAAAAAAAAAAAAAAAAAAAATATATATATATATATATATATATATATATATATATATATATATATATAGTATATATATATATATATATATATATATATATACAGTGGTGTGAAAAAGTGTTTGCCCCCCTTCCTCATTTCCTGTTCCTTTGCATGTTTGTCACACTTAAGTGTTTCGGAACATCAAACCAATTTAAACAATAGTCAAGGACAACACAAGTAAACACAAAATGCAATTTGTAAATGAAGGTGTTTATTATTAAAGGTGAAAAAAATCCAAACCATCATGGCCCTGTGTGAAAAAGTGATTGCCCCCTAAACCTAATAACTGGTTGGGCCACCCTTAGCAGCAACAACTGCAACCAAGCGTTTGCGATAACGTGCAATGAGGCTTTTACAGCGTCCCTGAGGAATTTTGGCCCACTCATCTTTGCAGAATTGTCCTAATTCAGTTACATTAGAGGGTTTTTGAGCATGAACGGCCTTTTTAAGGTCATACCACAACATCTCAATAGGATTCAGGTCAGGACTTTGGCTAGGCCACTCCAAAGTCTTCATTTTGTTTTTCTTCAGCCATTCGGTGGTGGACTTGCTGGTGTGTTTAGGATCATTGTCCTGCTGCAGAACCCAAGTTCGTTTCAGCTTGAGTACACGAACAGATGGTCGGACATTCTCCTTCAGGATCTCTTGGTAGACAGCAGAATTCATAGTTCCTTTTATCACGGCAAGTCTTCCAGGTCCTGAAGCAGCAAAACAGCCCCAGACCATCACACTACCACCACCATATTTTACTGTTGGTATAATGTTCTTTTTCTGAAATGCAGTGTTCCTTCTACGTCAGATATACTTGGACACACACCTTCCAAAGAGTTCCACTTTTGTCTCATCGGTCCACAGAATGTTGTCCCAAAAGTCTTGGGGATCATCAAGATGTGTTGTGGAGAAATTGAGACGAGCTTTGATGTTCTTTTTACTCAGCAGTGGTTTTCTCCTTGGAACTCTGCCATGCAGGCCATTTTTGCCCAGTCTTTTCCTGATGGTGGAGGCATGAACGCTGACCTTAACTGAGGCAAGTGAGGCCTGCAGTTCCTTGGACGTTGTTGTGGGGTCTTTTGTGACCTCTTGGATGAGTCGTCGCTGCGCTCTTGGGTAATTTTGGGCGGCCGGCCACTCCTGGGAAGGTTCACCACTGTTCCATGTCTTCGCCATTTGTGGATAATGGCTCTCACTGTGGTTCGCTGGATTCCCAAAGCTTTGGAAATGGCTTTTATAACCCTTTCCAGACTGATAGATCTCAATTACTTTGTTTCTCAATTGTTCCTGAATTTCTTTGGGTCTCGGCATGATGTGTAGCTTTTAAGGATCTTCTGGTGGACCTTACTGTGTCAAGCAGCTCCTATTTAAGTGATGCCTTGATTGTGAACAGGTGTGGCAATAATCAGGCCTGGGTGTGGCTAGAGAAATTGAACTCAGGTGTGGACAACCACAGTTATAGTATGTTTTAACAAGGGGGGGAATCACTTTTTCACACAGGGCCATGATGGTTTGGATTTTTTTTCACCTTTAATAATAAACACCTTCATTTACAAATTGCATTTTGTGTTTACTTGTGTTGTCCTTGACTATTGTTTACATTGGTTTGATGTTCCGAAACACTTAAGTGTGACAAACATGCAAAGGAACAGGAAATGAGGAAGGGGGCAAACACTTTTTCACACCACTGTATATATATATATATATATATATATATATATGGGTTTAGATACACTTAAAAATTTGATCCTGCCAATCTGCCATAAAGGTCCTTTGTCAATCACCTACTATGGGGTGACAACTGTCTCCCACTTGTGCTCCTACTATATTTTCATCCTGTCTCTTTCCCCCTTTGAAACTTCAACAGGCTGTTCTGGCACACATTACACAGGCCCGATCCATTGTTGTCACCATCAGGAGAACCTGTCTTCAGCAATAATGGGCAGCTAACACTGGAGTGAGTGCATGTAGATGGGAAGTGGCTGAAAAAGACTACAGGAGAAAAATGGTACTGGGATTAAAACAAAATAATTAAATAACAATTTGGATGAGAAAACGACAACTGTACAAAGATAAAATGTCAGACAGTTACATTTTCAAACCACTTGAAATTATCATATAAATGAGTCTCAAAATACGTTTTCAAAATTCCTGTACCTGTTATGTCTCAGCAACTCAGAATTAAATTCAAAGCATCAGCATAATGGTCAGGAGACCATAATTCCTAAAAGGGAGCTCAGCAATGGCAGCTTCCACTATTTTCTTGTTGACAGGTCCCCTTTAATTTTACAATGTCTGAATCAGTGTTTATCAATGTTGTGGGTCAGGACCAAAGTGTTATTTATAATTATCAATGTAAGTAAGGAGTTTGCGTCTACAAAACTGTACAAATACAAAGAAATATTCAGATAACTAACTATAAAGATAATTAATATGAACAATGAATCAGGGAGTAACAGAACATCTTTAAATGTATAGATACTTAACACAGCTATGATGATGACAAATAGACATGTGCATTCGTTTTCATCCGAATGCATTTTCGTCCAAATTTTGGGTATTTTCACGCAGAATCCGAAAAATCAAAAGATCCGACATAAACAAATGCTTTATTTTTGTTGCAACAGTTCGATATAGATAGGAGATTCGACATGACACTGACAATAGTGATCTGTGTCCATTGAACCTGTGGTAAAATGTGCCTAACCTTAGCTCTATTAGTCCAAGATTATTCTACATAGAGAGAAAAGATTCGACATAGAGAGAAAATATTTGACATTATAGAGACAATAGCAAAAAAGGTCAAATGTGCCTAACCTAACTCTATTAGTCCAAGATTTTTCGACATAGAGAGAAAAGATTCGATATGAAGATTTGACAAAGCAGTCGGCACGTTTTGCAAGCACTATAGCATTCGAAATAGCGCCTGCAATCCACCCTAAAACAGCTGCACCATTGTCTCCAGTGTGAAAGCCGGAGGGCTTTTACACTGGAGCGGTGCGCTGGCAGGACTTCAGGAGAAGTCCTGCCAGCAGCTTTATTGGAGCAGTGAAGGAGCAGTGTGTTTACCGCTCCTCCACCGCTGCTCCCCATTAAAATCAATGGGGCAGCACTGTAATACCGCCGGCAAAACGCGGCTATAACCCTTTCTCGGACATTAGCGGGGGGTAAAAGCCGAAATGCGCCGCAAATCCGACGGTAAAACGCTGCTAAAAATAGCTGCGTTTTACCGCCGACGCTATGGGCGGCGTGGTGTGAAAGGGGTCTTATGGTCAAATGCTCTGCCCATAGGCTATAGAAGAATTCTAATCTTGGTTGACTAGTAATAATAATTAATAAATATAATTATTACTAGTGTCATACAACATTAGAATTCTACTATAGCTTGTAGGCTGAACATTCGACCAGAAATGTACGATTGCGGCGTCGTACAGTTTAGCTGCTCCGTCGAATCTTCTTAGAACATTTGACAGACACCATAAGCCTTCAATGACAGATTCGACCTCAATTATTTCGGATTTTCTGATGAATGCATTTTTTAACAGAACAAAAAAATAAAAAAGAATTTCGGGAGTAACTAAATGAATTAATTTTTTGGACAAAAACTAAATTCTGAAATAAATATTTCAGTGTGCACATGTCTAATAACAAATATACATAATAATAGTGAATAAAGAAGTGACATGATTTCTTTAAATTGAATAATACTTAGCTCTTTATTAACATAATCCATGAAACATCAATCACAGGAAACAACCAGATGAGAAATAAAAAAGGACCTTAAATAAACATTTCATAGATTAATAATTTATGTTTCCATAAATCAAAGAAACACATAAGCATACAATGTGTAGACAGTGACAACAGTATCATATTTATCAGCTTGTATATAAAATAAAATGTGGCTTTAACTAAATACCTAATACAGGGGGTCCCCGACTTACAAACATCCGACTTACAAACGACTCCTACTTACAAACGGAGGGAGACAACAGGTAGTGAGAGGAAATCTACCCCTAGGAAGGGAAATTCACTCCTGTAAGAGTTAATATGGGAAAAAGGTGTCTCCACTGATGCTTTATCACCAGTACATGTTTCCCTAACAACCCAAAAAAACAATTTTCATTTATTTTTTGGCTGGAGCTACACTTAAAAAATGTACATGTTCCGACTTACAAACAGATTCAACTTAAGAACAAACCTATAGTCCCTATCTTGTTTGTAACCCGGGGACCCCCTGTACTTGAAACAAGAAAAATAAATCAACATGATCAGTGTCATGTATTAAGTAAAACGTATACAGTAGATATAAAAAAAAAAATTATTTCTTTTTTTTTTTCTATTTAAATATGTACGTCTACAAATTCTGATACCAAAAATGCCCCCAAAAAACAAAGATTGCAACAAATGGGATGAGCTGGGTTGCACCGTACCTGTAATACGAAATAAATGCCTGTAAATGGCCAGACTGATAAAATTATTTTTTTTTTCTTTGCCCAGATTGTGTCAGTTATCCCCCAGCAGAGGTAGATTCTGATAGAAGAGGGGTGAAGGGGGTTGAATTCTGGAAGGGTCAGCTCAGTGCTAGAAGTCTAATGGAGAGATTTTGCTGAATAAAGTTAAAATAACACAACAGAAAATCTGTGACATTTCTGGTCACAATACAATTTCTTTCTTCACACATACCTACAGAAATCTCCCCGGACAGAGAAGAAGAGGGGTGAGGGGAGTCCCCTCCGGAAGGGTCAGCTTAGTGCTAAAAATCTGATGGATTTTGCTAAGGAAAATGAAAATAACAGACGAGGTATGTGACTTTTCTGGTCACAATACAATTTCTTTCTTCTCACATCCACATATTTATAATACAGAAATCTCCCCGGACACCTCCGGAGAACACAGGAGTGTAGATTGGCTCGGTGTTCATCTGAGATTAATCTAAAACTTTGCTCCAATGAAATTCTACAGAAAATAAATCATCAGCTGAATTCATATATCATTCAGAGAGATATAATTTTGCTCTACTGATAATTAAGTAACATTAAGAAAAAGAAAACTATTCAGGTTTGAAATAAAAAGTTTCAAAGTGAGACTCTAAAGTGGTAAAAAGTTAAATAATCACAGAGGAAAAGACACAGACCCGAAGGTCAAAAAAGAGTGCTGCTCACCCCTAAAAGGCAAAACCAGAGGAAAGACACGATCCCCCACGTTGGGGTTTTTAGGCAGCGTACAATGAAGGGAAGTCAGAGTTTGTGAGTAAAAAAATTTTGACCATTTTATTATAATTAAAAAATGATTAACATCATTGAGTCAGAACATGAGCTCCAATGGGAACAATGACAAATAACTATACATTTACATAAAAGCAAACATGGATATACAATGGCAGACTAATATTCACATAACAACAGTAGCAATCTGTCGTAAATGGGAAATTGTCCCTGACGCGTTTCAACCCAAAAGGGTCTTCCTCAGAGGGAAAGAAAGTCTGCTAAACAGAGAGGGATGGAATGTCAGTGTTAGTGGAAAGTACAATTACAGAGTAAGCATAAGCTCATATGGTGTACAGAGCTAAATGTGACAGTGCATATTGGAATTTATATTTACCACAATGGTGTATATCTTGAAAATAGAAAGTGTAATATTCCCACTGGAGGGTTTATGGCATGGAGAGGGGTGTCGTCCTCACCTCCGGGGCACACCAGACAGACTCCACCGGTTCCCACCCGGGTCAGGGGGCGCCGTATGCCTTACGAGACGTCACACGTTGGGGGCTCCCCTCCTACTGGTTCTGCTGGCCAAGCATGAACATCAGAGGAAAGGGAACAACCCGGGGGGGGGGGGTGAAAAGGCGCGCAGATGCCTCCAATGATCGGGTCTAAAGATAAATAAAGGTCAAATTATAACTTGATATTTTGGTAGGTAAAACAGTTTGGAGCAGCTGCAAGAGAGGTAATGATTAGCCTCAATGTGCAGTTGCTCTGACCAGGTGGGATGACCAAGACATGTGATGGTTGAGTGTGTGAGGGGGACTGTGCACTTTCCTGAGGGAATCTAAAATGAGCGACAAACAAACAAACCCGAAAATCAAACCAAGTGCAATGACAGAGGTTCCCCTCCAAAAGAAAGGAGAGGAAGAGAGTAGGAAGTGAGGGTGCACAGTGTGTGGGGGGGGGGAGAGATGGGATGGGTGAGTGTGATGTGTGAGAAGGTGAAGCAGTTGAGAGGTGAAAGAAAGGGGGATGTGTGTGAAGGGTAACGTGAAGTGAAGTGCAGGAAAGAAAGGAGGTACTAGGAAGGGGAGCAAGGGGAAGGAGGGGAAAATGGGAACAGAGTAGGGATGGGGAAGGGGAGAAAAGGAAAAAGGGGGGAGGGGGAAGAGGAGGAGGAGGGAAGGGGAGGAGAGGAGGGAAGGGTAAGGAAAAAAACAAAAAAAAAAAAGGGTCGAAAAGGAATAGGGAAAAAGGGGAGAAAAGGAGGGAAAGGAGGAGAAAAGGGAGGAGGGGGAAAAAGGGAGGGAGGGGGGGGGAAAGGGAAAAGGGGGGGGGGAAAGGGGGGACAGGGAAAGAGAAAAAAGGGAGGGGGGGGAGGTTTTGGAATGTGAGGAGACTAAGAGAAAGATGAAGGGGAAGTGATTGGGTGTGATGTGAAAAATGTGCGGTGAACATACTGCAAAGTTAAAACAAATAATGATCAAACTAGTGACATCATGTATGTGTGCGTGAGTTGGAATTATGATCCTACCTGGGTTGTAAAGATCAATCATAAAATGCTGACCGTGGGGTTGTAGTACGATGACCAATACTATATTTTATACTATAGAGAGGACCCTCAGCCTCGTATCACTCGTATGGTGATGTTGTAATGGGACTGCTGGATCACTGGGATGAAAAAGGCACCCAATCTGAAAGCGAGAAAGTTAATCATAAGCAGTCAGATCAGACCAGGCCAAGTAAATCACAGGGTTTTCTTGTGAAGACCACCTAGAGGTCTGTGGGGTTAGGGCCACGGGTATAGCCGTCCTAGTGTGCCTGTACATACCGTGTATCAATCCCAATGGTAGTCTGGTCCTGCAGAGGTAGCTGTATTGTGGTGGGTACTACTTGGTCCTTTTAAAGGGGTGAGGGCGGTACTAGTGGCCGGAAATGGGTCACCGGAAATGCTCGGTGAGCCAATGACTCGATCGATGGGTGCATCCCTGCACAGATCCAAATCCCCTCCCAGGTGTGGGTGGCCGCCAAACTGGCAGGCCACGTGTGGCGTCCCCGGCATTCCCAGCGGCCATCTTGTGGCCCGTAACTGACGTCATCTCCGACGCAAATAGCGTGACGTACGCTCGTCATGCGCACCAGCGGCGTCCCGCGCGTGCGCAATGGCGAGCGTCATCCGGAGATGTGCTGGGAATGCCGCCGACGAGGGTATTCCAACGATCGATCGCACGGGACCAGCCCAAGTGCGTCGATCGTGGAGAAAAAGGAGGCGCTTGTGGTGGAATGGGGCGTCACTCCTTACCCTCGTCGGGAAGGCGTTAGGGCGCCCCCCGAATCCAAGCGGCACGGCGGACTCCCGGCAGTCCCCAGTGGCGGAACGACACCCCTCCCATGAGAACATCGATCGACCTGCGGCGAAATAAAGATGAAATAAAATAAAAAATAATAAAATAAAAATAAAAATAAAAAATGAAAAATAATAATAAAAAATAATATTGAAAAAACAATAAAGAGAAAAATAGTAGTAATGTAAATAATAAACATAAAAAATTGAATAATGATGTGGTGAGAAAGAAAGAACCCCAAGGGTGAAAAAGAAGAGAGAAAGTTTGAAAAGATAAAGATAAACCACAGCATCAGCATCGCCGCAGGGAGATCAATGAGCGAGCTCGATTACAATGATGGGTGATGAATAACTCTGACAGGTTCAAGTATGGAAGCATAAAATGAAACAAAAATGGTTTCACACATTATATTAATCAAGTACATACTTAGATTTGTACAAAAATATATATAAGACACATTTGTTAGATGTATATCGTATATATACATAAGACTCTGGTTGGAAAACGTCACCCTATCTATATGTTGGTTTGGTATGGTCTCGGTTCATGTCCTCGTCTGAGTAGGAGACGGGGAAAAAAGATGGAACGTATTGTAGATTGCAGAGTATGTTCCCGGGAGAAGGGGGAATTTGTCAACATTTCTGTTTGCAAAAGCGATATGAATATTTTTGATATTTATTCATATATTATCATGAAGGAAGGGGGTAATCAGTATACTATCATGGAAAAAACAGGGGGGGGGGGCAATCAAATAGGGAAGGCGAAACAGGGGCTGCAGAGACGAAAAACCCAAAAACCAGGGCATTAATCAAGTGGACTGAAATAGGCCACGATGTGGAGGACTATAATAGTGAATGTGTACCCTTACTGTGTTTTGCCGGAAACAAAACCTTTTAGAAAGGGAGCGAAGGAGATGGATTCATTGAGGCCCGGCGTCTTTGTGGCGCCGAGTCTGTGGATCCATCTCTGTTCGCACTGGAGGAGTACTTTGTTCCAGTCGCCGCCTCGATCGGGTATGTGGATCCGATCAAGAGCGGCGAATGTGACAGTAGGCATAATATAGTTGTGTACAGTCACTACATGCCGCCCAAGGGGCAGGTAGTGGTTGCCAATCTGCATGCAGTAAATATGTTTGGATATACGTCTGTGGAGCTCCTGTTTCGTCTTCCCTATATAAAACGCACCACATTCGCATAGCATGATGTAAACAATCCCTTTAGTTTGACAGTTCACAAAGTGGGATGTATAGGAATGTTGACCCATTGGGAAGAAGGAACGTTTTTTCACGTTTTACATATTTACATACTGAGCAGTGACTACACGGGAAAGTACCTAAAGTAGAACAGTGTTTGAACCTTTTCGTCTCGTTTCTGTATTCACTTTGTACGAGTCGATCCCGCAGTGAAGTGGCCCGTCTGAAAGTTATTGCAGGACTGGCGGGAAGAAATTGGCTGATTTTAGGGTCATCTTTTAGAATGGACCAGTACCGTAGAATAATTCTTCTAATGGTATCGTGCTGTTTGGAAAATCTCATGATGATCCTGGTGAATTCCACACCAGAATCATTTTTAGTCTTCTTAGGTGCAAGCAAAGTCGGTCGAGACTGCGCAAGGGTACGGTTGTAAGCCCTGCGCAGGCATGACCGGCTATATCCGTGTGCCAGTAGACGGGACTGGAGTAGACTCGCCTCAGTATTAAAAAGTGTATCGTTGGAGCAGTTTCTACGTAGGCGTAAATATTGGCCATATGGGATGGACTGTTTCAGTGTGGGCGGGTGAAAACTCTCCGCGTGGAGGATTGTATTTCCCGCGGTATCCTTTCGGTGTAGGGTAGTGTACGGGGAACTATCAGAGGAACGACCAATCATAACATCAAGAAAGGTCAGTTGGTTTCGATCGTGGGTCATGGTGAATTTGAGATTGTACTCATTGGAATTAAGGTGAGCAAGGAATTCTAATAATAAGTCCTCAGGTCCATCCCAGACGACAAGGACATCGTCAATGCACCGTAGCCAGACGGTGATGTGGCTAGTGTACATGACGAGGTCCCTGTCATCCAGGAGTGATTGTTCCCACTCCCCCAGGTACAGGTTGGCGTAGGCCGGGGCACAACAAGTGCCCATGGCCACGCCCTGTACCTGGAGGAAGTGGGAATTGTTGAACATAAAGCAGTTATGGTGTAGTATATATTCCAATCCATCAATGATAAATTCATTTAATGAATCCTCATATTTCGGGTTCCGTGTTAGGGTTCTCCGTATAGCTGCAACCCCCTTGTTATGGGGGATCGAGCTATAAAGTGCTTCGACATCAATAGCCACAAGAATAGATTTTGTGGATAGAGTGGTAGTGTTGATGGTCTGTAAAAGATGTATAGTGTCCTTCAGAAAGGAAGGCAAGGACGTAACGTACGGTTGAAGATATGAATCTATGACTTTACTCAGGTTTTCCGAAATGTTGCCTCTACCGGAAACGATAGGACGTCCGGGAGGTTTTTTCATGCATTTATGTATCTTTGGCAGACTATAGAAGGTTGCCACTTTCGGGTATTTAGTTCTGATAAATTCGTATATATTCTGACTGATGGCTCCTCTGCTGAATGCTGAGTCAACTAAGTCGTAAAATTGATTATAGTAAGTTTGAATTAGCTTTAGTGGGATTGGTTTGTACCAATCCTTATTGTCCAAGATTCTTTGGCACATTTCTACATAGTTGGCATTGTCCATGACAACTACGTTGCCCCCCTTATCTGAGGATTTTATGGTAATGTTTGTATTGAGCTGAAGCGCTTTAAGGGCTTTAAATTCATTTTTAGTTAAATTATTGGGGTGTGTTTTCCTATATGAAATCTTAGATATGTCACGAGTAGTCTGTTTGACAAAAGTGTCAATACTGGAGCTCAAACTTAGAGGGGGGAATTTCGAGGAGGGTTTTTTGAATTTTGCATCATGATTTTTTATGGGTGAGTTGGCACTGTCCAACAGACTATCTAGGTCTAGTTGGTCTATTAGGTCAAGGGTGTTGTTCTCCTGAAATAATAGGGTAAGATCGCGTAGCGCTTTAAACTCCCTCATGGAAAAGGTGGACCAGTCAGTGGTGTCGTCAGGGATGTCAGTCTTTGCGTGCAGGCTCTTGAGTAGGAGCCTGCGCGCAAAGAGTTGGAGATCCGTGACGACTTCAAAGAGGTCGAAATTGTTTTGTGGGCAGAAGGTCAGCCCTCGAGTGAGGACAAGGGATTCCGCTTCTGATAAGTGGTACGAAGAAAGATTGATCACGCTGAGTGATTTGGGGGAATCCTTGTGACAAAAGCGTCCAAGTTCCCTGTCCCCCTGTTCAGTTGGGGTGAGGGGGATCCCCGTGTGGGGTTTAAAGGGGGTGGACGCATGGCTATAACTTGTTCTGTCATAGGGAGATTACTAGTTGAAGGCATGGGGTTCACAGATCCCAATGCTTCCATAGATGGGATGCTATTGGGATTAACAATGTTAGTAAGAGCATCTTGACTGATGGGTCCAGGGTTTAACTCCCCATCAGTGATGCGTTTTTTGTTTTCTTGTTCAGGTGAACCCCTGTTGTTGCGACTGCGCTTATATTTTCCTCTTCCTTTATGTGTTGTGTTGTCATGTTCGTTGTGTTGGCTGGTAGGGGGAGTACTTTTCGTTTTCAGGGGCTTCCTACTGTTAATAGGTTGTGTGGTCCCTGTGGGTTTCTTAATGGAACTCCACCTGTAAGCTCGTCCCTCCTGGAAAGCTGTCTTATCCCTCCAATATTTGAGTTCTTTTTTCTGTAAAATGTTTTTATTGTAGACTGATAGTTCACTACGTAGTTTGTCCTGTGAACTTAAACACAGGGGATGCTGTGCAAAAGGACGCAGGGCCAATTCTAGATTGTTAATCCCTATGTCTAGGAGTAACATTTGTCTAGTATATTCTTTTTTAAGAATGCTCATCATTTGCTGTGAGCATTTCTTAAGATTGTCTTCCCATTCAAGTTTGCACTCGGTACTGATCTGATCCAAATTGGGAAAAATTTGAACTCTAAGTCCCAATGGGTTGATGTTTTCTTGGCTATATCTGTCAAGGGATTTAATGTGCCAATATAGTGCTGATTTTTGTTCAAGTATTCTAGAAAGTTTTGAGGTGAGTGTGGAAATTGTGGTTTCCACCCGATCACCTTGTTCAAATTCTGTTTCATAACCTAACATGAGAGTGGCCCATTCGTCACCTTGAAAAATACTCGTCATGTCGTAAAGAATAGTAATACAATAAAACAATATATAAAGGAAAAAGGAACTATATACCAATATTCTAAAAGATGACCCTAAAATCAGCCAATTTCTTCCCGCCAGTCCTGCAATAACTTTCAGACGGGCCACTTCACTGCGGGATCGACTCGTACAAAGTGAATACAGAAACGAGACGAAAAGGTTCAAACACTGTTCTACTTTAGGTACTTTCCCGTGTAGTCACTGCTCAGTATGTAAATATGTAAAACGTGAAAAAACTTTCCTTCTTCCCAATGGGTCAACATTCCATCCATCCCACTTTGTGAACTGTCAAACTAAAGGGATTGTTTACATCATGCTATGCGAATGTGGTGCGTTTTATATAGGGAAGACGAAACAGGAGCTCCACAGACGTATATCCAAACATATTTACTGCATGCAGATTGGCAACCACTACCTGCCCCTTGGGCGGCATGTAGTGACTGTACACAACTATATTATGCCTACTGTCACATTCGCCGCTCTTGATCGGATCCACATACCCGATCGAGGCGGCGACTGGAACAAAGTACTCCTCCAGTGCGAACAGAGATGGATCCACAGACTCGGCGCCACAAAGACGCCGGGCCTCAATGAATCCATCTCCTTCGCTCCCTTTCTAAAAGGTTTTGTTTCCGGCAAAACACAGTAAGGGTACACATTCACTATTATAGTCCTCCACATCGTGGCCTATTTCAGTCCACTTGATTAATGCCCTGGTTTTTGGGTTTTTCGTCTCTGCAGCCCCTGTTTCGCCTTCCCTATTTGATTGCCCCCCCCTGTTTTTTCCATGATAGTATACTGATTACCCCCTTCCTTCATGATAATATATGAATAAATATCAAAAATATTCATATCGCTTTTGCAAACAGAAATGTTGACAAATTCCCCCTTCTCCCGGGAACATACTCTGCAATCTACAATACGTTCCATCTTTTTTCCCCGTCTCCTACTCAGACGAGGACATGAACCGAGACCATACCAAACCAACATATAGATAGGGTGACGTTTTCCAACCAGAGTCTTATGTATATATACGATATACATCTAACAAATGTGTCTTATATATATTTTTGTACAAATCTAAGTATGTACTTGATTAATATAATGTGTGAAACCATTTTTGTTTCATTTTATGCTTCCATACTTGAACCTGTCAGAGTTATTCATCACCCATCATTGTAATCGAGCTCGCTCATTGATCTCCCTGCGGCGATGCTGATGCTGTGGTTTATCTTTATCTTTTCAAACTTTCTCTCTTCTTTTTCACCCTTGGGGTTCTTTCTTTCTCACCACATCATTATTCAATTTTTTATGTTTATTATTTACATTACTACTATTTTTCTCTTTATTGTTTTTTCAATATTATTTTTATTATTATTTTCATTTTTTATTTTTATTTTTATTTTTATTTTTATTTTTTATTTTTTATTTTTATTTTTTTTTATTTCATCTTTATTTCGCCGCAGGTCGATCGATGTTCTCATGGGAGGGGTGTCGTTCCGCCACTGGGGACTGCCGGGAGTCCGCCGTGCCGCTTGGATTCGGGGGGCGCCCTAACGCCTTCCCGACGAGGGTAAGGAGTGACGCCCCATTCCACCACAAGCGCCTCCTTTTTCTCCACGATCGACGCACTTGGGCTGGTCCCGTGCGATCGATCGTTGGAATACCCTCGTCGGCGGCATTCCCAGCACATCTCCGGATGACGCTCGCCATTGCGCACGCGCGGGACGCCGCTGGTGCGCATGACGAGCGTACGTCACGCTATTTGCGTCAGAGATGACGTCAGTTACGGGCCACAAGATGGCCGCTGGGAATGCCGGGGACGCCACACGCGGCCTGCCAGTTTGGCGGCCACCCACACCTGGGAGGGGATTTGGATCTGCGCGGGGATGCACCCATCGATCGAGTCATTGGCTCACCGAGCATTTCCGGTGACCCATTTCCGGCCACTAGTACCGCCCTCACCCCTTTAAAAGGACCAAGTAGTACCCACCACAATACAGCTACCTCTGCAGGACCAGACTACCATTGGGATTGATACACGGTATGTACAGGCACACTAGGACGGCTATACCCGTGGCCCTAACCCCACAGACCTCTAGGTGGTCTTCACAAGAAAACCCTGTGATTTACTTGGCTATTAGACCCCTGGTCTGATCTGACTGCTTATGATTAACTTTCTCGCTTTCAGATTGAGTGCCTTTTTCATCCCAGTGATCCAGCAGTCCCATTACAACATCACCATACGAGTGATACGAGGCTGAGGGTCCTCTCTATAGTATAAAATATAGTATTGGTCATCGTACTACAACCCCACGGTCAGCATTTTATGATTGATCTTTACAACCCAGGTAGGATCATAATTCCAACTCACGCACACATACATGATGTCACTAGTTTGATCATTATTTGTTTTAACTTTGCAGTATGTTCACCGCACATTTTTCACATCACACCCAATCACTTCCCCTTCATCTTTCTCTTAGTCTCCTCACATTCCAAAACCTCCCCCCCCTCCCTTTTTTCTCTTTCCCTGTCCCCCTTTCCCCCCCCCCTTTTCCCTTTCCCCCCCCCCCCCCCCCCCTCTTCCCCCCCCCCCCTCCCTCCCTTTTTCCCCTCCTCCCTTTTCTCCTCCTTTCCCTCCTTTTCTCCCCTTTTTCCCTATTCCTTTTCGACCCTTTTTTTTTTTTTTTTTCCTTACCCTTCCCCCTCCTCTCCTCCCCTTCCCTCCTCCCTCCTCTTCCCCCTCCCTCCCCTCCCCTTTTCCCTCCTCTCCCCTTCCCCATCCCTACTCTGTTCCCATTTTCCCCTCCTTCCCCTTGCTCCCCTTCCTAGTACCTTCTTTCTTTCCTGCACTTCACTTCACGTTACCCTTCACACACATCCCCCTTTCTTTCACCTCTCAACTGCTTCACCTTCTCACACATCACACTCACCCATCCCATCTCTCCCCCCCCCCACACACTGTGCACCCTCACTTCCTACTCTCTTCCTCTCCTTTCTTTTGGAGGGGAACCTCTGTCATTGCACTTGGTTTGATTTTCGGGTTTGTTTGTTTGTCGCTCATTTTAGATTCCCTCAGGAAAGTGCACAGTCCCCCTCACACACTCAACCATCACATGTCTTGGTCATCCCACCTGGTCAGAGCAACTGCACATTGAGGCTAATCATTACCTCTCTTGCAGCTGCTCCAAACTGTTTTACCTACCAAAATATCAAGTTATAATTTGACCTTTATTTATCTTTAGACCCGATCATTGGAGGCATCTGCGCGCCTTTTCACCCCCCCCCCCGGGTTGTTCCCTTTCCTCTGATGTTCATGCTTGGCCAGCAGAACCAGTAGGAGGGGAGCCCCCAACGTGTGACGTCTCGTAAGGCATACGGCGCCCCCTGACCCGGGTGGGAACCGGTGGAGTCTGTCTGGTGTGCCCCGGAGGTGAGGACGACACCCCTCTCCATGCCATAAACCCTCCAGTGGGAATATTACACTTTCTATTTTCAAGATATACACCATTGTGGTAAATATGTTGTCATTGTCATATGTCATATGTCATTGTACGCTGCCTAAAAACCCCAACGTGGGGGATTGTTTCTTTCCAAAAGTTAAATAATCAAAACATGAAATGTATTCTCCAGCTGCCCTCTGCTGATATTTTATTGGATTTATATCAGACTTTATAAAAAGTAGAAGAAAGGTCTAATATTAAAGTTAACTGCAAACAAATTGTGTGGGAATATTTTTACCTTTGTTAAAATTTGGAAAAATTAGAAGAGAACTATCCCTAAGCAAATGTTTAACCACCCCGAAGCCAGGATAGAAGACCCCCTTCCAGTCTAGACCATTTTTCATTTTTCAGCTCTTTCTCACTTTGCATGTCAATTACTCAGTCATGCAACACTGTACCCAAATACAATTTTTATCCATTTTTTGAGACAGATAAATCTTTCTTTAGCTGGTATTTAAACACCACTTTTATTTATGTATTTATTTATTTATGTATTTATTTTGTGTTATATAAATTAAAAAAGACCAAAGGTTTTGAAGGAAAAAAAACATGTTTTTCTTAGTTTATGTTATAAAATGTATCAAATAATCAATTTTGCTTAAAAAATTTAGGTCAACATGTATTCTGTTACCTAAAAATTATGGTGTATGTACAGTATTTGTAAATTGATCAATCCTTATGTAATGACAGTCTGTCTCGTTTCTTGAGGCCCTAAAATGCCAGGACAGTACACAAACCCCCAAAATACCCCCCTTTTTGGAAAGTAGACAGTGCAAAGTATTTGGTAAGCTTTGTGAAGTTGTAATTTTTTTCCACAATTTTTTTGAAAAGTGAAGATATTAAATCAAACTTGTTTTGTTTTCACAAGGTTAAACGTTATTATTTTAATAAATTATTTGTTACACACAGCATAGGAATACATTACAAGACTCCTAGACTTCCTACACATGTAAACAGACAATGGATCCTGAGCAACTCTCCCATACCCAAATTTAAAGGGATTTGGATAGCGATTCATACACCATGCCTGGTCACAATCTTAGATCATCTCTCTGCACCTGGCAGATATGTATTCATCAAGGGCTGTATTGATGATTAAAAGTACACTTAAGTGTTCCTATAGGCACCAAGTGCCTATCGGGTATCTTTCATTGATACTATGCTCTCTTGTAGCCACTCATTAGTATACAACTCGTTAGAGGGAAGAGCCCTTCAGACCCATCCCTTGATTGAATGTTGGGAATCCACACATAACTCAGACCAAAACTTTGGCTATTATTCAAAAACTATTCTGAAATAGACCTTCTCTACTTACAGTGCCTTTCAAAAGTATTCACCCCCCCCCCCTTGGCATTTTTCGTGTTTTGTTGCCTCACAACCTGGAATTAACATGGATTGTTTGAGGATTTGCATCATTTAATTTACAGTACATGCCCACAACTTTAAAGATTTTTTTTTTAATTGTAAAGCAGACAACAAATAGGACAAAATAACAGAAAAAGTCAATGTGCCTAACTATTCACCCCCTAAAGTCAATTATTTTCAGAGCCACCTTTTGTGGCTATCACAGCTCCAGTCCACTTTGGATAAGTCTCTATGAGTCTTGCCACATCTTACCACTGGGATTTTTGCCCATTCCTCCTTTGAAAACTACTCCAGCTCCTTCAAGTTGGATGGTTTGCGCTTGTGAACAGCAATCTTTAAGTCTGACCACAGATTTTCTATTGGATTGGGGTCTGGGCTTTGACTAGGCCATTCCAACACATTTACATGTTTCCCCTTAAACCACTCAAGTGCAGCTTTAGCAGTGTGTTTGGGGTCATTGTCCTGCTGGAAGGTGAACCTCCATCCTAGCCTCAAAACACACACAGAGTGGTACAGGTTTTGTTTAAGAATATCCCTGCATTTAACATCAGCCATCTTTCCCTCAACTTTGACCAGTTTCCCAGTCGCGACTGCTGAAAAACATCCCCACAGCATGATGCTGCCGCCACCATGTTTCACTGTTCTTTGGGTGATGTGTTGGGTTTTCGCCAGTCATAACGTTTTCTTTAATGGCCAAAAAGTTAAATTTTAGTCTCATCAGACCAGAGCACCTTCTTCCATACATTTTGGGAGTCTCCCACATGCCTTTTCGCAAACTCAAAATGTGCCATTTTGTTTTTTGCTGAAAGTAATGTCTTTCTTCTGGCCACTCTGCCATAAAGCCCAACTCTGTGGAGCGTACGGCTTATTGTTGTCCTGTGTACATATACTCCAGTCTCTGCTGTGGAATGCTGCAGCTCCTCCAGGGTTACCTTAGGTCTCTGTGCTGCCTCTCTGATTAATGCCCTCCTTGTCCGGTCCATGAGTTTTGGTGTGCGGCCATCTCTTGGCAGGTTTGCTGTTGTGCCATGTTCTTTCCATTTGGTTATGATAGATTTGATGGTGGTCCTAGGGATCATCAAAGATTTGGATATTTTTTATAACCTAACCCTGACTTGTACTTCTCAACAAAATTGTCCCTTACTTGTTTGGAGAGTTCCTTGGTCTTCATGGCAGTGTTTGGTTAGTGGTGCCTCTTGCTTAGGTGTTGCAGCCCTTGGGGCCTTTCAAAAAGGTGTGTATATGTAATGACAGATCATGTGACACTTAGATTGCACACAGGTGGCCATCATTTCACTAATTATGTGACTTCTGAAGGTAATTGGTTGCACCAGAGCTTTTAAAGGGGTTCATAACAAAGGGGGTAAATACATACGCACATGCCAATTATCAGTTTTTTATTTCTGAAAAGTAATTTTATGTTTATATTTTTCAAATTTTGCTCAACCTACTTAGACTATTGTGTTCTGATCCATCACATATAATTCAGATTAAAAAAACATTTAAATAAAGGCTGTAATGTAACAAAATAGGTAAAAAGCCAAGGGGGTGAATACTTTTGCAAGTCACTGTAGACCAGTTTTATCTAGGAGAGCCTCTGTGCCACAGTAGAATACATAGCCACCCATGGATTCTGTAGTGGACATGGCATCTTAACTTCCCTGGCAGTATTCCAGAGTCTGGCTCGGGGTGGAATTTCAGTACCATAAGCGGTAACCCCGAGCCAGACTCGGGATCGCATTGCAGGATACAGGGGAAGTTACTTACCTTGTCCCCTGGATCCTGCAATGTCTACCCGCTGTGTGTGCGAGCTCCTCGGCTCAATTCACACAGTGCCGAGTGCCGCTGAGCTCCGTTCCCTGCGACGTTACGACGCACGGGAGCGGAGATCGGCGCCAAATTCAAAAAAGTAAAAAACACACAATACACATACAGTGCTGTAATCTTACAGATTACAGTACTGTATAAAACAATTTATACATTTTTTATAGTTTTATATTATAAATACGTTTTTTTTTTTTTCTGCCTGAAATTTGGAATTTGGAGAGTGTCCATAGCAACCAAAAAGTGTCCCTTTATGTCAAAAGTGGTTTTAGACCAGCTAGAAAACAGCGATAATAAATTAGAATCACAATTCGTCATCAAACACTAAATCTAATGACAGCGAATATTCTGCAACTGAGCAAATGTCAGTGTTTTTTGATTTGATTACATTATTGAATAATTTTTATAGTTTTTATTATATTATTTTATGATTTTGTGTTTCAAACTTTATCATACCCGGGATGTCTACTAGACTCTGGTTTGGACAGATTTAAGTGAGTTATTCCTAAGAATTGCATGCCTACAATATAAAACGCCAAATTTCCATCCAAAATAATTGTACTGCTTTTGGTACAAAATTCCTGACATAATCATACCGCCAGGGAGGTTAAAGAGTCAGATGACTTATTAGTGTCAATGGATATTGTAACATCTTTACAGAATTATTTTGTGATCAATGTATCAGGGGAGGTTTTGGAAGGCTCTGTCTTGGAATGCCATAAGGCAGTTATTCCAAGTGAACAATTATCTCAGAGCACTCTCCTTAAACATGCCTGTCTAAAGTGCAGAATCTATAAATCAGAAGACGGAAATGTGGCAGGAAAAAACTGGCCATCCTGAGACTGAGGTCTCCCTGAAATCCTTGCAAACTGTTCTAGCCACCCTTTGTAACTTACATATTTGCAAGCGGTTGTGTTTTTTTCTTTCACAAGTTCTCTGAGCAGGATAATAAATACACTCAGATGTTAGCTAGATATAGAATGCTTAGTGGGCCACTTTACAACATACCTTCAATAATCGCCTCTGGTTTTGGGAATATAACTTCCAGGTCTATATTTTACTGTCTGAGTGTTAGGTACCTGTAAAGTTAAGTCCAGAGTGGAGCTTTGGCTGGGGGTTGAGGCGTTTAGCGTAGTCAAGCAGGCAGGGTCAGCAACAAATCTTAGAAGCAAGGTACAATGTCAGAATCCAGAAGCATGGTCAAAAGCAGGCAGGCTCATACACAGGCTGGCAGAGTAATATAAAATTGTCAGGCAAAGAGAGCAATCCAGGAAACAGGCAGAGGTCAAAGTCCAGGAGTTCAGTAGATTATTATACAAAATTTATATAGTGCCAATAGTTTATGCAGCGCTTTACAATGTATAGGGGGGACAACACAATTACAGTACACTTCAATACAAAAGGTACAGGAGGGCCCGGCTCATAGAGCTTACATTCTAAAGGGAGGGGGTGGTGGTACAAAAGGTAATAGCTGCAGAGAATGATTTGATGGAGGTGGCTCAGGGACAGTTGCTTCCCTGAATAAATTCATTTCAGGGATCTCCTAAAGGTGGAAAGGGTAGGGGCTGATCGGACATATTGGGACAGGGAGTTCCAGAGGATGGGATAGGCTCTGGAGAAGTCCTGAAGGCGAGCATGGAAGGAGGTAACAAGGGAGGTAGAGAGCAGGAGGTCCTGGGAGGAGCGGAGGGGACGATTTGGGCAATATCTGCAGATGAGGTTGGTGATGTAGATGGGGGCGATGTTGTGAATGGCCTTGTATGTTATGGTTAGCATTTTGAATTTTACACGGTGGGGTAGGGGAAAGATCATTAGATCAGCATTATATAAGACACCTGGGGAAACAAATCCAGCATAGTCCACAGGAAGCCCTCCAATTTAAGCTGATCTTATTGTGGATTGGTTGCAACTGGAAAACAGGTGGGGCTAGACAGTATTAGGAGCAGAGGTACTATGCAAGGTGTATACTGCAAGACTTGGATTTCCCAGTGGCCAGTGGCAGAGTGAACAGAGCCACAGCCCAAAGACAGAAGCACCCTAGTTCAATCCTAGTCACATGATGCTGAGAAACTCCCTCTACGCCACACACATGGCTGGCAGCTTGTACAGATCAATAAGATAATTTTACAGTATTTGAGTACCATCTTCCTTCTTGACCTGAGGCTGGTCCAGAGTTTTTACTTTGTCCCACCCTACCCTTCATCTGGAACTGAAGGGAATGCAGTCCCATGTGGGTGTTTATCCCATAGGCCTGTTATTGCATACAGGGGGCTCTCCCCACCGTACCTGTCTCACCCTGACTGTGGTAGTGCAGACCCTCTATGGTCAATCTTGCAATTGCTCTTTATTTCATTCAGGTGTTTCCACACCTCAAAAGGCTGTGTAAATGCTTTTTTGCCTGACAATGTTTTCTTATGCAACAGAGAGGACACTCAAATGTTTGGTTATATTCTTAAAGTGATTGTAAAGGCAGAAGGTTTTTTATCTTAATGCATTCTATTATTCTGAATGAATACACAGAGCTGCAGCTGTGCTTGGGTGCCCCCACAGCAAGCTGCTTGCTGTGGGAGCGCTTAACAGGAGGGAAGGGCCAGGAGCTCCAGCCAGGGTCCCGAGAAGAGAAGAATCTGGGCTGCCTTGTGCAAAACCACTGCACAGAGCAGGTAAGTATAACATGTTTGTTATTTTAATTGAAAGGTGTGAAGGTTTGCTTGATATTGTACTTTCTCCATTTTACCACCCTAAATAAAGATTATATAAAAAATTTGAGTACCCAACCGTACCCCCTCCCCACCTCTTTACCCCTCCCCAAAACACACTCCCCCATAACCCCTACACCTACCTTACCTATAACCATATTCCCCACAAACCCCCCACGCTCTCCCACACACAACCCATGGAACCAACCAAGGCTGCCAGCAGGACTGTCAGCCCTGATCCACTTACAAAACACAAGTAACTTACACTACCTGACACATACTACACCGAAAGCATACCCAACATATCATTCTACAGAAACACTAAGCCCCCGTACACATGGTCGGACATTCCGAAAATCTGATCATTCCGGACGAGGTGACGTACAAAACGGTCATCTTCAAATTTCTGCGTGGCACTTTGTGCGTCGGAATTCTCTACACACGATCGGAAAAAGTCTGATTGGATTTTGTTGTCGCAAAATTTTAGATCCTCTCAAATTTTCGACTGAAAAAGTCCACTAGAGCCCACACATGATCGGATTTTCCGACAACATAATCCAATCAGACTTTTTCCATGGAGGGAATGGGAGGGGGCGGGACGAGCGCCATCAGATTACATACAGCGAGAATCTCCTGTTTACTCAGCGGCCTCTGTAATAGCAAGTCCCATCTCCTGGGCTGGCATTGGACCAGTGTTCTGTCTATCATAGAAGCCGGTCCAGGAGTCAGGACTTTGTATTAAAGAGGCTGCCAATTAAACAGGAGATTCTCACTGTATGTAATTTGACAGCACACGTCCCATCCCCCCCTCCCTGTCCCCTCCGAGGCAGCAGTAATCTGAGTTGAGGCTACAGATGAGCATTGATCAAGCTGCATTGATGGCAATGGTGAGGCTGCATATGGCCATTGATCAGGCTGCATTGATGGCAATGGTGAGGCTGCAGATGGGCATTGATCAAGCTGCATTGATGGGCAATTGTGAGGCTGCAGATGGACATTGACCAGGCTGCAGATGAGCAATGGTGAGGCTGCAGATGGGCAATGGTGAGGCTGCATTGACTTTGCTTCAAAGTGCTTTATTTAAAATTATTTTTTTTTTTCCTGAAACCTTCCTCTTAAAATGAAGGTGCGTGTTATATGCCGATAAATACGGTAAGTTATGAGTTATCTTCAGTCTAAATCTGAGTAGAAGGCTAACAACTACATGCCCATGCCACCAAAAACCACTCCAGTGAAAATAAGTCTCTAAAGAAACTGAAACCTCTGGAGGGGGTGAGATGCCTTTTCTACAGTGTTCTGTAGTGACATGGGGTGGGGGGGGGGGGGGTGAGAGGAATCTCTGAGTATAGTGCATCCTGAAAGACATTAAGACAAAAATTACAGAACAATCTATTTTTCCACCCAAAAAAAAGTTTGGTGTAGAGTTGAGATTTTCATGGTTCTTTATTGTGTGTATTGTGAGTGGAAAGTGGGACACTAATTATGGTGAAGCTTCTTTGGTCCTGCAAACAAACTCTTGGAAAAAAAAGCAAACTTTAGTAGAAGGAATGATGTGGTATTGACTAGTTACATTTTTATTTTGATAAAAAAAAAATGCTGCTGTATGTAACATTGCTGATGTAATGTTCTCTTTTTTCTCCTGACTAGGGATGAGCCGAACACCCCCGGGTTCGGTTCGAACCAGAACCTTCGAACGGACCGAAAGTTCGCGCGAATTTTCGAACCCTATACGTTATAATGGACGCGAACGTTCGAAATCAAAAGTGCTAATTACAACGGCCAATATGCATGTTAATGTCATAAAACAGGTTTGGGGACCCGGGTCCTGCCCCAGGGGACATATATCAATGCAAAAAGAACTTTTAAAAACTAACGTTTTTTCGGGAGCAGTCATTTTAATGATGCATAAAGTGAAAAAAAAAAAAGTGAAATTTTCCTTTAAATATGGTACCTGGGGGGGTGTCTAAAGTATGCCTGTGAAGTGGCATGTGTTTCCCGTGTTTAGAACTGTCCTTGCACAAAATGACATTTGTAAAGGAAAAAAAGAAGCCATTTAAAACCACTTGCGGCTTTAGGTTTGTTCTTAAGTAGAATCTGAACAGGTACATTATGAAGTGTAGCTCCATCCCAAAAAAATCTATTTTTTAAGCTTTTTGGAGAACATAGGGAGGGTTATCACCCCTGTAACATTTGCTGTCTTTGCACATCTGTTCAGAACATGTCACCTCACTTTCCGTCCCAATGACAAATGTTTTTGGAAAAGTGGGGTTTTAATTGAAACAAGGATTGGTGATAAAGTATCAGTAGAGAGGAGATACCTTTTTCCCAAATTAAATCTAACAGGATAGAATTTCCCTTCCTAGGGGTAGATTTCCTCTCACTTCCTGTTTTCTCTTTCCATTTGCAAGTAGGTGTCGTTTGTAAGTTGGATGTTTGAAAGTAGGGGCCTGGCGTATATACTCTGCAGAAATTTGCCCTATTAGATGTTGGTGTAGCCACAAGACTGGTGGGCACAGGAATGGGCCCTGCTATGAGTTAATAGATCAAGATTTGTAATTGCATGCACCTGTTGAACAGGGCAGAAAAATTGGGGGTGGTGGTGGTGGTGGACGGTGTTGCCACAAGACTGTAAGCTCTCACAGTTACTCTTGGTGGGCGCAGGAATGGGACCTGCTGTGAGTTATTAGATCAAGATTTGTAATTGCAAGCACCTGATGAACAGGCAGAAAAATTGGGCCTTTGGCGGTGGTGGTGGACGGTGTTGCCACAAGACTGTAAGCTCTCACAGTTACTCTTGGTGGGCGCAGGAATGGGCCCTGCTGTGAGTTATTAGATCAAGATTTGTAATTGCAAGCACCTGATGAACAGGGCAGAAAAATTGGGCCTTTGGCGGTGGTGGTGGACGGTGTTGCCACAAGACTGTAGGCCCTCACAGTTACTCTTGGTGGGCGCAGGAATGGGCCCTGTTGTGAGGTATTAGATCAAGATTTGTAATTGCAAGCACCTGATGAACAGGGCAGAAAAAATTGGGCCTTTGGCGGTGGTGGTGGACGGTGTTGCCACAAGACTGCAGGCCCTCATAGTTACTCTTGGTGGGCGCAGGAATGGGCCCTGCTGTGAACTATTAGATCAAGATTTGTAATTACCCGCCCCTGTTAAACAGGGGCTGAAAAATTGTGCCTTAGGCACTGGTGCTGGTGCCACAACACTGCAACCCCTCACAGAGACTGTACTTGGAGCACAGCAGTCACACGTGTTGCGAAGCATTTTTTTTAAAAATTGTAAGTACCCGCCCCTGTTAAACAGGGGCTGAAAAATTGTGCCTTAGGCACTGGTGCTGGTGCCACAACACTGCAACCCGGCCCTCACAGATACTGTACTTGGAGCACAGCAGTCACACGTGTTGCGAAGCATTTTTTTAAAAAAATTGTAAGTACACGCCCCTGTTAAACAGGGGCTGAAAAATTGTGCCTTAGGCACTGGTGCTGGTGCCACAACACTGCAACCCGGCCCTCACAGATACTGTACTTGGAGCACAGCAGTCACACGTGTTGCGAAGCATTTTTTTAAAAAATTGTAAGTACCCGCCCCTGTTAAACAGGGGCTGAAAAAATTGTGCCTTAGGCACTGGTGCTGGTGCCACAACACTGCAACCCGGCCCTCACAGATACTGTACTTGGAGCACAGCAGTCACACGTGTTGCGAAGCATTTTTTTTTAAAAAATTGTAAGTACCCCGCCCCTGTTAAACAGGGGCTGAAAAATTGTGCCTTAGGCACTGGTGCTGGTGCCACAACACTGCAACACGGCCCTCACAGAGACTGTACTTGGAGCACAGCAGTCACACGTGTTGCGAAGCATTTTTTTTAAAAAATTGTAAGTACACGCCCCTGTTAAACAGGGGCTGAAAAATTGTGCCTTAGGCACTGGTGTGGTGGCATGGATCATTGAGGAGGAGGAAGAGGATAGTCAGTGAACATAAGAGGACAGTCACTCAGCATCAGCATAGGCAGTCTTGAAGGGATGTGACATTAAAAATTATTCGGTTATATCCGCCTCAGGTGCCTGGTAGCTGGTGGTGATCCAAGACTGATTCATTTGATGAATGTCAGTCGATCAACCGAGGCGGTGGACAGGCGCACCCTATGATCAGTCACAAATCCTCCAGCAGCACTGAATGTGCGTTCGGAAAGAACGCTGGAGGCAGGACAGGCCAGTAGCTCAATTGCATACTGTGCAAGCTCTGGCCAGTGATCCATCCTCAGGACCCAGTAAGCCAGAGGATTTTCGGTGGTAAAGGTGTCCAAGTCTGACCTTGCCCCAAGGTATTCCTGCACCATGTATATCAGACGCTGGCGATGGTTGCTGGAACCGATCATACCTTGGGGCTGCGGACTAAAAAATTGTCTGAACGCATCGGTCAGACGTCCACCTTCCCCACCGCTCCTTCTGCCACCGAAGCCTCAGCAACTCGTCGCCCAGGACCAGGAGTTTGTAGCCTCCCAGTTTCTGGAACGCGTTGCACAGACCTTTCTGCAAGGCCTCCCTGAGATGTCTCATCCTCTGCTCCCTCTGCGACGGCAAGATAAGGTCCGCAACCTTACCCTTGTACCGCGGATCAAGGAGAGTGGCCAGCCAGTAATGGTCCCTCTCCTTGATCCGAAGAACACGAGGATCCTTCCGCAGGCTTTGCAGGATCAGGGAGGCCATGCAGCGTAGGTTAGCTGAGGCATTCGGTCCGGAGTCTTCTGGGTCACTGAGGATGACATGATCGCCAGCCACCTCCTCCCAGCCACGTACAAGTCCACTGGTTTGTTGGGACTGTACATCATCCCTAAAAGACTGCTGCTGCTGATGCTGAGTGCCAGGCTCCACCTCCATGCTCACACAATCCTCCTCCTCCTCCTCCTCCTCATCCTCTTCCTGTGTGATGGGTGGGACAGAAGGAACACTGTCCGGATAAAGGGGGCCTTGAGAGGCAAGGAAGTCCTCCTCTTCCTGCCTCTGTTCTGCCTCAAGTGCCCTGTCCATTATCCCACGCAGCGTATGCTCCAACAGGTGGACAAGAGGGACAGTGTCACTGATGCATGCACTGTCACTGCTCACCATCCTCGTGGCCTCCTCAAATGGTGAGAGGACAGTGCATGCATCCCTGATCATGCTCCACTGACGTGGGGAAAAAAAACCAAGCTCCCCTGACCCTGTCCTGGTGCCGTAGTCGCAAAGGTACTCATTGATGGCCCTCTGCTGCGTGTGCAGTCGCTGCAGCATGGCCAACGTTGAGTTCCACCTGGTGGGCATGTCACATATTAGGCGGTTCTTGGGCAGGTTCAGCTCCTTTTGCAGCTCAGTCAGCCGAGCACTGGCATTATAAGATCGGCGGAAATGCACACAGACTTTCCTGGCCTGCCTCAGGACATCCTGTAAGCCTGGGAACCTGCCCAAGAACCGCTGCACCACCAGGTTGAGGACGTGAGCCATGCAGGGCACATGGGTGAGCTGCCCCTGTCGCAGGGCGGAGAGGAGGTTGGTGCCATTGTCAGAAACGACCATTCCTGGCTTAAGCTGACGTGGCGTCAACCACCTCTCGGCCTGCCCTGCAGAGCTGCCAGAACCTCTGGCCCAGTGTGGCTCCTGTCCCCCAAACACACCAGCGCAAGCACGGCATGGCATCTTTTTGCCTGCGTACTTGCGTAGCCCCTTGTACGCCTACGGAGCACCGCTGGTTCCAAGGACAGAGCACTGGAGGAAGAAGAAGAGGAGGGGGTGGAGGAGAGAGGTGTGTCACAACCAGTAGCAGTAGTCGCGTTTTGGAGGCGTGGTGGCGGAACAACCTCCAACACTACTGCACCTTGTCCTGCATCCCTCCCAGCTGCCAATAGAGTGACCCAATGGGCCGTGAAAGAAAGGTACCGTCCCTGTCCATGCCTGCTGGACCATGAGTCAGCGGTAATATGCACCTTACCGCTGACCGCCCTGTCCAGCGAGGCATGGACATTGCCCTCCACATGCCGGTAGAGAGACGGAATCGCCTTCCGCGAGAAAAAGTGGCGTTTGGGAACCTGCCACTGAGGAACCGCACATTGAACAAACTCACGGAAGGGGGCCGAGTCTACCAACTGAAAAGGCAGCAGTTGAAGTGCTAGCAATTTAGCAAGGCTAGCATTCAACCGCTGGGCATGTGGATGGCTGGGAGTGTACTTCTTTCTACGGTCCAGCAGCTGGGGCAGGGAAATTTGCCTGCTGCAATCGGACGTCGGTGTACTGCAAGTACTTGGTTGTGACACACCGAATTCTACACCTTCAGTCCTCTCAGAGCAGCTTTCAGAGAGGACTGAAGGTGTAGTGGGGATGGAGATCCCAGCTGAGGAGGAGCAAGGAGAGGTCCGCTTAGTTCTTTGGTGTGGGTCTTTTATGTGTGCCTGCCAACGAGCTGCATGGCAGGTCGCCATATGTCTGGTCATGCTTGTCGTGCCCAAGCGGCTGATGTTTTGGCCACGCGAGATACGCTTGAGACAAATATTGCAAATAGCAGTGGTGCGATCTGCTGCACTCGTCTCAAAAAAGGCCCACACCAAAGAACTTTTCTGATAACGTGCAGAGGCAGCGCCCTGCACAGGCGGAGCTCTGCGGTGTTGTACAGTTGCTGTGCTGGCCTCTACCTGGCCTCCAGGGGGCATCCTGCCTCGTTGGACATGTGACGCCGCATCCTCCTCCTCCTCGTCCTCCTCCTCATCCTCTCTCCCTTGAGGCACCCACGTGGAGTCAGTGACCTCATCATCCCCTCCCTCTTCACCACTAGAGCAAACCTGGCAGTAAGCTGCAGCTGGTGGAACAGTACTGCCAGATTCCTCAAGCTGGGTATCGTCATCCGAGCCTTCGAATCGTTGGGCATCCTCCTGGAGCATGTACCCAACACTGTGCTCAAAGAGTTCGGGGGGACTCCTCAGGAGGACATGGTGGGTCTAGGGAAGGGGTGGCTGATGATGCTCTGTCAGTACCCTGAGCCTGGGTGAGAGAGGATGAGGAGGATGAGGAGGCTTGGTCATCCATTCTACCAAGCCTTCAGCATGATGCGGCTCCACATGTCCAGCTGCCGAAAACAAAGACGCGCGTGTCCCATGGCCACGTGCTGATGACGATGCACGACCACGTCCACGTCCACGGCCACGTCCACTAGAAACAGAGCCTGCCTGCCCTGTGTTCTTGGCTCTGCACGCTCTGCCTCCCCTTGGCGGTCTTCCAGCCATTGTAGTCGGTAGTCCTGTGGGTGCTGCTGAGAAGAAAATATAGGAGCTCTGTGTGATGCCACTAACACACTAGAAGTCCTATGGGTGCTTCTGCAAAGAAAATAGAGGAGCTCTGTGTGATGCCACTAACACACTAGAAGTCCTGTGGGTGCTGCTGAGAAGAATATATAGGAGCTCTGTGTGATGCCACTAACACACTAGAAGTCCTATGGGTGCTTCTGCAAAGAAAATAGAGGAGCTCTGTGTGATGCCACTAACACACTAGAAGTCCTGTGGGTGCTTATGCAAAGAAAATAGAGGAGCTCTGTGTGATGCCACTAACACACTAGAAGTCCTGTGGGTGCTTCTGCAAAGAAAATAGAGGAGCTCTGTGTGATGCCACTAACACACTAGAAGTCCTGTGGGTGCTTCTGCAAAGAAAATAGAGGAGCTCTGTGAGATGCCACTAACACACTAGAAGTCCTGTGGGTGCTTCTGCAAAGAAAATAGAGGAGCTCTGTGTGATGCCACTAACACACTAGAAGTCCTGTGGGTGCTGCTGAGAGAATATATAGGAGCTCTGTGTGATGCCACTAACACACTAGAAGTCCTGTGGGTGCTTCTGCAAAGAAAATAGAGGAGCTCTGTGTGATGCCACTAACACACTAGAAGTCCTGTGGGTGCTGCTGAGAAGAATATATAGGAGCTCTGTGTGATGCCACTAACACACTAGAAGTCCTATGGGTGCTTCTGCAAAGAAAATAGAGGAGCTCTGTGTGATGGGACTAACACACTTCAAGTCCTATAGGTTCTTCTGGGAACAAAATATAGCTCTGTGTGTGTGATGGGACTAACACACTTCAAGTCCTATAGGTGCTTCTGGGAACAAAATATAGCTCTGTGTGTGTGATGGGACTAACACACTTCAAGTCCTATAGGTGCTTCTGGGAACAAAATATAGCTCTGTGTGTGTGATGGGACTAACACACTTCAAGTCCTATAGGTTCTTCTGGGAACAAAATATAGCTCTGTGTGTGTGATGGGACTAACACACTTCAAGTCCTATAGGTGCTTCTGGGAACAAAATATAGCTCTGTGTGTGTGATGGGACTAACACACTTCAAGTCCTATAGGTGCTTCTGGGAACAAAATATAGCTCTGTGTGTGTGATGGGACTAACACACTTCAAGTCCTATAGGTGCTTCTGGGAAGAAAATATAGCTCTGTGTGTGTAATGGGACTAACACACTTCAAGTCCTATAGGTGCCTCTGGGAACAAAATATAGCTCTGTGTGTGTGATGGGACTAACACACTTCAAGTCCAATAGGTGCTTCTGGGAAGAAAATATAGCTCTGTGTGTGTGTGATGGGACTAACACACTTCAAGTCCTATAGGTTCTTCTGGGAACAAAATATAGCTCTGTGTGTGTGATGGGACTAACACACTTCAAGTCCTATAGGTGCTTCTGGGAAGAAAATATAGCTCTGTGTGTGTGATGGGACTAACACACTTCAAGTCCTATAGGTGCTTCTGGGAAGAAAATATAGCTCTGTGTGTGTGATGGGACTAACACACTTCAAGTCCTATAGGTTCTTCTGGGAACAAAATATAGCTCTGTGTGTGTGATGGGACTAACACACTTCAAGTCCTATAGGTGCTTCTGGGAACAAAATATAGCTCTGTGTGTGTGATGGGACTAACACACTACAAGTCCTATAGGTGCTTCTGGGAACAAAATATAGGAGCTCTGCCTGCCTGCCACGAACACACTACAAGTCCTATAGGTGCTTCTGGTAACAAAATATAGGAGCTCTGCCTGCCTGCCACGAACACACTACAAGTCCTATAGGTGCTTCTGGTAACAAAATATAGGAGCTCTGCCTGCCTGCCACGAACACACTACAAGCCCCTCTTTCTCAATCAATCTTTGTAACTGAATCTATCTAACTCAATTTCTGTAAGTGAATCTCTCTACCTAACTAAATCGAGCAGAGTGTCACAGAATCAGCCTGCTCAATCTGCGCCGGAACAGCATGTGACCGGCGCAGATGGCGTGGCGGCCTTTTATAGGGGGGGGCGTGTACTACAGCCCCTGAGCTGTAATTGGCTACAGGCGTCCTGCCTGTAGCCAATTATGGCTCTTCGAGTTTCCGGGGCTGTGATTGGCCAAGCATGCGGGGTCACAGTGCATGCTTGGCCAATCATCAGCCAGCAATGCACTGCGCGGCCCGCGCCGGCCGCAATGCATTGCGGGGGCCGCGCGCAACACACGAACGTGATGCGAGCGGCCAAAATAGTTCTGGGCTCGCCGAGCGAGCGAACGCCCGGTGCTCGATGCGAACGTGGGTTCGCATCGAGCACCGGGCCCATCCCTACTCCTGACAAATAAAACCAAAAGAACCCATCCATAGCTCAATGCAAATCCAAAAAGAAAAAAAGAGTAAAACAGCGGAGGGTGCGCAGCAATGATATCACTTGTTAACACCAGCTTTATTGAACTATGCAGTGCATTCCACATCTACGGTACTTGCCACCTCCTGCAACTCTACTACTCTACTCAACTACTTTGCCTGTGAAGGTGAAACGTATAAAAGTGTTTGTACTTTGGACTTTTGTCTGACAGACTTGTGTACACACGATAGGAAAATCTGACGACAGACTGTTGTCCGCAGGAAATGTATAAGCCTGCCATCCATAATTTGTCGGCCGAAAGTTGGACAACAATTGTCTGATGGAGCGTACAAACGGTCAGATTTTAGGCCAACAGTCTGTCATCACACAATTCCCGACGGAAAATCCGATCGTGTGTACAAGACTTTAGATGAAGATTGTATTACATTATATGACCTATTTTTGTAGAAAACCAAGCCATTCCAAATGGTTCTTAAGCCCCATACATACTATTTTCTGCAGATTTTTGTTTTCAGATTTGGCAAAATCATGTAGTGGAAGGCCCTGCCTGACTGCATACAAATTGAAACTCTTAAGGTTTTACCTCATATTATATGGTTTTGGGAAATCTGAAGTCAAAAATCTAATAGTGTGTATGGGGTTTCACTTTTTCTTTTGACTGTATATACTGTGTTTTGAGGGTTAACATGGTTGTAAGCCCTTACAAACCACTTTGACCTACAGGTAAGCCTAGATTAAGGCTTACCTGTAGGTCCAAGAAATATCTCCTAAATCTACACGGTTTAGGAGACATTTGCCAAAAGACAGGCACCTCTGTCTGCAGCGCATGCGCCGTAAACAGCGGCGCGCTGGCGCACTGAGCGCGCCGCTGTTAACGGCGATATGCCGCGAGTGGCGGCTCCCGTGCACATGCGCGGAAGTGATGTCATCGCAGCTCCGTCGAATGACAGCGCCGGAGCAGCGAGACCCACCATGAAGATGGAGGCTCCGTACACAAGGGGACAGCTGGCTCCTGTGTCAGGTAAGTGACACATAATGGGCTACTATGCGATGCATAGTAGTCCATTATGCTTTACCTTTGCAGGGAAACAAAGAGGAAGTAAACCCATCAGGGTTTACTTCCTCTTTAATGAGGGAAGGTCTCTGGGTGGGAACTTACTGCATGGTTTAACAAAGATCGGTGTAACACGTGATCGCAATGGTGTTGCACCCTCTGCTGAACACCATCCATAGTTGTGGTGGTATCAAAACCAATTCCAGTCAGGGTCTTTTTTTTGGCACTTCTTGTGTACATGTAACAATCGGTATTTTTTGCTAGAATCTCACTTAGAACCCTCAAACATGATATATTTTTTTTAAGCAGAGAGAGAATTAATTGGTGGGTTTTGTAATTTTTATGTCACACTGTATCTGCGCAGTGGTTTTCCAAATGCAATTTTTGGGAAAAAATACACTTTAATAAATTCTAATGCAAAAAAAACACAATACGTAACTCAATGTTTTTTCGAAAATATAAAATATTATGTTATGGCAAGTAAAAAGATACCAAACGGGGGCGCATGCGCGAAGCCTAACATGGAGGACGCTTCCTGCTAGAGCTCCGCACTCCTCACCGCTAACTTGGGAAACAAATAGCCGTCTGAGCCACCCTCACGCCCCGCTCTTCCAGGGATCGGTACCCGAAGCTCCCGGGCACAGACCGGGATGGTTCTAACCGGACATCGTGGCAAAAACAAGCCAAAACCCATCAAAGAGGCCCTCGCCCGCGCATCAACCAAAATGGCGGCGAAAGCACTCGCCAAACAACAAGCGGCGTCTTCGCCTAGGCCCGAGCCCACTGACAGTGGGGAAGAAGATGAATCGGATTTTCATATCGGTTCTCCGGCTCTACCACCACAAGGTATGAACCAAAGCTCCTTTCTCCAATATATGGAGACCATGCTCCAGAAGGCCCTGAAAGCCACCTCGGACCAAATCACCACCAGACTATCACGGGAGATCCGTGAAATAGGCCAGCGCACATCAGACCTGGAGACCCGGGTAGACGATATCGAACTGACCCTACAGGAACATGCCCAGGAACATGCAGCTCCCCGCGAGGAGAACGCTACCCTTCTATCCCGCCTCGAGGACGCCGAGAACCGGTCCCGCAGGTCGAACCTCAGGCTCAGAGGAATCCCCGAAGTAATAGATGATGTGCAATCTTTTACTACAGCCCTGTTTCAGGAGCTGGCTCCATCAATACCTATCGAACGGCTGGAATTCGACCGTGTCCACAGAGCCCTGACCCGCCGTCAGAGCGATGGCCCGCCTCGAGATATCATTATAAAGCTCCACTTCTTCCGTACAAAGGAACGGCTTCTAACCGCAGCACGTAACAAAGAAGCGTTACTGTTCCAGGGCCACACTTACCAGCTATTCTCTGATCTTGCTCCCCTAACCATCGCAAAACGCAGAGCCATGAAACCGCAACTCCAGGTACTCATGCAACACCAGATCAGATACACATGGCGATTCCCCTTCGCCCTGCAATTCACCCATCAAGGCCAGCAACATACCTGCTCATCCCCGGATTCCCTGCAGCGCCTTCTGGAGTCACTACGCCTAGCAACACCAGAGAACCGATCTGATCTCAATCTCCCCCGCACACCAGCACGATCGGCTGCACACCCATACTCGGCCACTCCGACCCGGCACTAACCGACGCCTTCATCGATCCGTAGAGGGACCCCTTCACGGCCACCAGAAGACAGTTTCTCCAGCCCAAGAGCCCGTCCGCCCCGCTGATCCTGAAGAGGCTGTCTTCAAGATTTAACTTTACCTTTCTCTTTTTGCATGTCTCCCCTCCTGATACCAGGTCCTCGGTAGCCTAAAACAGAACGTTTAGGCCTTCCTTTTTTCACCCTGGAACACCCGAACCGAGACCTAGGGAGACATCCAACCGGTACGTGCCTTCTTTCCTTTCCCCTCCACATGGAACCGCTTCCCTACAACCGAATCATGATGGCTCAGACGGCCCTCAACCTTACGATATAATACCCCCCTCTCCCCCCCCCCCCCCTATTTTTTATTTTTTCTTTATTCCAATTTAATTTTTATTTTTAGTTTCATTTTTATTTTTTTTGTCCCCCCCCCCCCTTCCCCCACTTTTTTCCTTTTTTAAGCCTTAATTTTAATCCCAGAATTCCCTTTTGATCCTGGACAGTAGCCCTACAAATGTGTACTATTGCCTAATTGGCCAGTCCCGCATTATCCTGCTGGCCTGGACAACCACTTTTACACTATTTGCTTACCTTGTTGCCTAATAGGTTATTTACCTGTGCTACACAATAAGTCTGTTATATCATGGCTAGAAAAGTATCCCTTTGCCCCCCCCCCCCTCCCCCTTACCTTCCCCTCCTCCCTACCCCTCCCTACCCCTCAGACCTCCCCTCCTCCCCCTACCTTCTTCCCCCCCCCCCCCCACCCCCCCCTCCCCCCCTCCCTCTTTCCCACCCCCTCCTCCCCCCTCCCCCTCCTCCCCCCCCTCTCCCCCCCTCCCCCCCCCACCCCCTCCCTCCCCCCCTCTTTCCCCCCCCCCTCACCCCCCCCCCTACCCCCCTCCCCCCCCCACCCCCCTCCTCCCTCATCTCTTCCCCCCCACCCCATTCTCCCCACCTCCTCCACCTTACCCTTCCCCCCATCCCGCCCCTGCTCTCCCCTTCCCCCCCCTCTCCGCCGCCCCCCCTCCCCCTCCCCTTTCCTCTTACCCTCCCCCTCCCTCTTCCTCGTCCCCCCCCCACCCCCCCCTTACCATCCTTCTCCACTTCCCTCTTAAAGCTTACCTCTCCCAAGTGCAAAATGTTACATGTGTTTCATATATTATGAGATCTAAATGTTACCACATCTCATACCTTGTTTATTGTTTATATTAAGTTCCGATGTTTTTTCTTTTACTCCCCCCCCCCCCTATCTTCCCGCGGCAAACCTCTCCCCCATCTCACTGTCCTCTCTCCGTCCTTCGCTCTCTCGCCCCCCCCCCTCCGCCCCCCTGCCCCCCCCCCCCTTCCCCCACCCCCCCCCCCCCCCCCCCCACCCCCCACCCCCCCCCCCTCCACCCCCCCCCCCCCCCCACCCACCCCCCCCCCCCCCCCCCCCCCCCCCCACCCCCCCCCCCCCCCCTCCCCCTCCCCCCCCCCCCCCCCCCCCCCCCCCCCCCCCCCCCCCCCCCCCCCCCCCCCCCCCCACCCCCTCCGCCTCCACCAACCCCTCCCCCCCCCCTCCCCCCCCCCTCCCCCCCCCCCCCCCCCCCGCCCCATCGCTACCCCAACCCCTGAATTCCCCCCCCCCCCCCTCTCCCCCTCCGCCCCCCCCCCCCCACCCCCCTCCCCACCCCCACCCCCCACCCCCCCCCCCCCCCCCCCCCCCCCCCCCCCACAATTCCCTTACCCTCCTCCCCTCCCTCTGCCACGCCCCCCCCTCCCTCTAGCGGTGGGGAGCAGTCACTGCTTACCCCCTTCCGGTGCACCCACCCTGTGTCTGGTTTCAGAGGCAGGGTCTGTGCACTCCTTAGTTGGGCATTTTATTTAGCCCACTACACTACTGCCTGTAAATGGTGTGCCCTACGCACCACACCCCCCCTCCCCCTCCCCCCCTCTTCCCTCACTTTCCCCCCTCTTCTATCTTCTTTCCCCTCTTACTTTGTCGGTCGGCACACACACACGACCCACTACTTCTTAATAGACATACCCCGCCATCTCCATGGCTCCTTTAAATATCCTTTCCCTTAATGTTAAGGGACTCAATTCCCCAAATAAAAGGGTGAAAGCATTCCAGACTTTTGCGTCCCTTAAAGCCAATATAGTCGCACTCCAGGAAACCCATTTTGCGGCCAAGCATACCCCCAAGTATTTCAGCTCCCGCTACCCTCAAGTCTTCACAGCCTCCGCAACCACTAAACACAGGGGAGTTCTACTTGCTTTCCATCATACCCTCCCTTTTATCCCTTCAACCGAAATAAAAGATCCTGAAGGACGCTACATCATCTTGGTAGGTCTGCTACAAGACATTGAAGTTACTATAGTGTCCTACTATGCGCCAAACACCAACCCAATCCCCTTCTTCTCACATCTCCTCCAGGTCATTAAACAACACTCTAGAGGCACCCTCTTCATGTGCGGTGATTCGAACTTAACTCTTCTCCCACACCTAGACAAATCTCCATATACCCCTGAACGTCATACCCTCTCAATTCAGTTCCGCAAACAACTTCAGGAAGCCTCCCTTATAGATACATGGCGAGAATGCAACCCGCTGAAGAAAAACTACACATTTTACTCCTTCCCCCACAAGTCATTTTCGAGAATAGATCACATATTTGTTCCTACATCCTCCTTCCCGATAGTACAGAACTCCGTTATCTCTCCGATCCCCTGGTCAGACCACTGTGCTGTTGTCACCACAATCTCTTCACTGATCCCCCTACCCACTAGCAGCTCATGGTGTTTGAATGAATCACACCTCACCAACCAATCCTATTGTTTTGATATCCAAATTGCCCTTAGAGAATACCTACAACACAACTCCACCCCAGAAATATCCCCAATTCTCCTCTGGGAAGCCCACAAGCCTGTCATCCGAGGCAAATTGATTTCTGTAGCCACCCAACTCAAAAGGGATAAAAAGCTGAAACTGCAGCAATTAGAGCTCTCCTTTCACCAACATTTTCTGCAGTTTCAAGCCTCTCCTACCGAGGAAAACAGATTATCCCTAGATAAAACCAAACTCGAGCTTGACCTTTTACTTGCCGAATCCGCCGATAAAGCAATTCGTAGCTCCAACCATACGATCTACACTAAAGCTAATAAACCTGATACATTCATGGCCCTTCGACTTCGTCGACCCGACAGAAATCACAAACCAATCAGACTCAAAATCGCGAACGATATCCACACTAGTAATCCCCTTAAGATTCTCTCAGAATTTCGTAACAAACTTGCCAAACTATATGAAAACAGTAACGATTTCCCAGTACATCAAGCAGAGGCGCTATTTAGCAATCTCCCAATACCCCAGCTTTCTGACTCCAATAGAGAATCCATGGACTCCCAAATCACGATTGCTGAGGTCTTGGCAGCTATCAAAACATTAAAACCAAACAAACGCCCTGGCCCGGATGGTTTACCCAGCAATTATTACAAGAAATTTGCAGACATACTGGCCCCCCTCCTGGTTAAATCCTTTAATGCCCTCCTACAACAACACTCCTTTGGCAGAGATACCCTCACAGCCATCATCTCTATGATTCCCAAACCCAATACAGACGACACCCTCTGGTCCAATTACAGACCTATATCCCTACTGAATGTGGATATAAAGATTCTAGCAAAAATCCTAGCTCTTCGTCTCAACCCTATTATAGGCAAACTGATCCACGGGGACCAGGTGGGGTTCATCCCCCAGCGACAGGCCAGCGACAACATTAGGCGGGTCGTTCTTCTACAACACCTAGCGAAATCACGTAATATACCCATGCATCTCCTATCGCTTGATATTAGAAAAGCCTTCGACACTGTCTCCTGGTCCTATCTAGATTTCATCCTGAAACGCTGGGGCTTTGGCCCCCACTTTCTCCAGTGGATCAGAGCCCTTTATACCAATCCCCAAGCATTTGTAAAATACTCAGGATTTCGCTCAGAAAGTTTCCCAATCCAGAGAGGAACAAGACAGGGTTGCCCCCTCTCCCCCTTAATTTTTGCCCTGGCAATTGAACCCCTAGCCGAACTAATTAGAACAAACCCCAACATTCAAGGCCTGGAGATTGCCTCAGTCACCCACAAATTATGCTTATTTGCTGATGACGCTCTCCTATTCATTACCTCACCCCACACTACATTGCCAAATCTCCTACTACTTCTGGACAAATTTGCTCGGATCTCAGGCTTGGAGGTTAACCAGTCAAAGTCTAAGGCGCTGAATGTATCCCTGCCCACATCCACTCTCACCCAACTCCAAAACAATTTCCCCTTTCAATGGTCCTCTACATCCTTACCCTACCTAGGAATAAAGCTCACTGCTAACCCGTCAGATCTATTCCAGAAAAATTACCTTCCCATGCTGGCCCACCTCACCTCTCTTCTCAATGCCTGGCGACCCCTTTGTATCTCCTGGTTGGGCCGCATAGCTGCGGTTAAAATGTCGCTACTCCCTAAACTACTATATCTCTACAGGGTATTGCCAATTCTAGTACCCCCCTACTTCCACAGAATTATCCAAAACCGAGTGTTCAAGTACATATGGGGCTCTACAAGACCTAGGGTCTCCAGAAAGATCTTACTCCGCAACAAAAACTCTGGTGGTTTGGGGGTACCGAATTTTCTAAAATACTACCATGCGGCCCAACTAGCACAAATAACGCTATACCTCGCCAAACAGGAGATCCCGATCTGGGTGAGTCTGGAAGCAATTGACCTCTACCCCACCCTTATCTCCAATGTCCTATGGTTGCCAGCCCCCCTACGAGGGCCCATTTCTAATCCTGTGACCCTTCACTCTTTGAGACTCTGGGATAGACTACGAACCTCCTATGCACTAACATCTCCCCATACTCCTCTTCTCTCCTTCCTAGATCATCCCCAATTTGTTCCAGCCTCTTCTGAACCAACCTCCTTTCAAACCTGGAGGCGACTCGGTCTGAGTCGTATATGTGACTTAGTTGTAGGGAACTCTATAAAAACGTTTGTAACCCTACAATCTTCGACGCAACTTCCCAATAGGGAATGTTTCCGTTACCTTCAGGTGAGTCACTTCCTACAAACACACTTAGGGTCTAGCTTTGCACTAGGCCCCCTATCCATATTTGAAAAGGTATGCGACTCAGACCCACACGCCCCAGGTATCATATCAGATTTCTACTCCTATCTCACTTCTGCCCCAGGTGCTCTTCCTCCCTATGCCCAACAATGGTCCAAAGACCTTACCAAAGACCTGGATGCAGATGAATGGTCCACTGTCTGGGCCAACACCAAAATTTCGTCCCAAAACATCCTCGCACTCGAAGCC